>JAVHJL010000004.1:3600000-4200000 GCA_036971715.1 Arthrobotrys musiformis | reverse complement strand
ACCGCCTCCACCGCCGCCGCCAGCACCGCCGCCAACCCTCCTCCCTCGAACTTCTCCTTCGACTGGACCCCTAGCAATTCTTTCCTTAACGGTAGCCTCATCAACAGGCTTGTAGTAAATCTTGGGTTTGGTCTTTGTGCTCAAAAACAATTCCTCTAGACTGACAACTCTAGCTCCCGCTGGGATCGCATTGGCACCTGTAGTAAAGGTGTTTCCGGCTGGTCCATTATTTGAAAAGCTTGATCGTCCTCTTGGTCCTGCAGGTGCATCAATAGGTGCAGCGCCGCCCCCACGCCCACCGCCATTGCCACCAATACTACCCCTGCCGCCACCGGAATATTCCTCGTGTACAGCTTCGACGCCGTCTTCGCTGTCCCCATATGTAATGACAAACCTAACGCCGCGGTTGTCTTTTTCCCTGCTGATCCAGGAATTGATCTTGTCTTCTGGAACGTAGTCTGCAAACAAGACCCTTCTATTCTTCTCGTTAGGGAAGATCTTTCCATGGATTCCGTTTCTAGCTCTTGAGCATGCTTGGACGGTTGAGAAGACTGCGAAGCAGTGTGTTTTGATTCCATCTAAGTAAATGGATTCCAATGTCGAGGGGTCAGCATTGCTGGGATCTGTGGACTTGCTGGCAAGTTGGATGAGGTGCGTTTTTAGTTGGGACTCTTGAAGTGGACGAACGAGTTCGCGAATGTAAAGGCCACGGGTGGCCGGGTGAATCGATGGAGAAGTCTCCTCTTCATCTTCAGAACGTGGTGGAGTGGCGGCACCAGTATTTGTTTGATTGCTAGCTGAGGCTTCCTCTTTGTTAAAGAGGGATTTGAACCTGGCGTCCTTCGTGCTCGCTACGATCGACGGTCTCTGTCTGCTTTGTGATGGTGATTCCGTACGAGATCTTGATCTCGATCTAGATCTACTTCTCGACCTAGACCTATCCTTCCTACCTCGCTCCGGGGAATCAGTACTGATAACCGGCGCATCAGCCATAGCAACTTCGTCTTTCTCAGCCAATTCTTCGTGGATCCGTGCCTTCTTCGCTTCAACTTCCTCAACACGGACCGACGGCGATCTCGAGCGCTTTCGTCGATTAGAGAGGTCCGCTTCGATAGATTGTACGGCTTCGGGGGGTTGTAAGGGTGTTGGAGCAGATGTGACAGGTTCGAGGATATTCTCAGGTTGCTTCGGCTCCTCGCGTGTCGGTATCGGTGTCGCAGCAGCTGTTTCGACGGTGGGTGCATGAGATTTCGGTGGTAGTAGTGCCGACTCATCAGCTGGTTTCTCATCTGGCTTCTCAACCTCCATTGGTTCCTCAGCAGCAGTTTCCGGCTCTTTGGTCTCTTCCGTCGCCGTTGTTACTTTGATATCTTCCATACTTTCGTCGGTGGACTTGGTGGCCGCTGTTGCAGAGCCAGAAGAGGCGACCTGTAAGGTCGAAGAAGAGGTATCCGGCTCATCTTTATTACCCTCCTCTTCTTCCCCAGGCGTAGTATCTTCATCCATCTTCTCCGGCTCTTCAGCTACGTCTTCTTTGGTAGCTGTAGCTGCTTCCTCCTCCTGCTCGTCTACAACTTCCTTCTCGCCATCTTCTTCCGTCGCGTCAACGGTAGCCTCAGGGGCCTCGGCCTGCTCCTCATCTTTATCCTCTACTTTGTCTTCTACTACCTCCGGCTCGGCTTGTGGTTCCTCCTCTCCAGGCTGTTCCTCTTCATCCTCCTGCTCCTCTTCAGGCTCCTCTTCTTCTTCCTCTTCCTCCTCCTCCTCTTCCTCAGCTTCGGCTTCAGCTTTCTCTTTCTCGATAGCCTCAGTAAGTCTCTCCACCAAATCCTTTTTCAATCCACCAACCGCCAAGCCGCGTTTCTTCAGCTCCGCCTTCAATTCCGTGACTTTGAGAGCCGCGGGATCCATTGTGTAATAGTTCGCTCGCTTCTTGAGTTTCGGACGAGATCTGAGGTTGGTTGTGTCGAGGCGATTCGGTTTTGTCGCGCTCGTTGACGATGTGGATGAGACGGGGGGTTTGTCGGGTTCCCTTTCGTGCCCCGGATAGGTTTTATGGAGTTTAGAGGATAGAATAGATAGTTATATGAGGCTGCAGAATCGATTCGACAGGAAAGGCGAGGAAGAAGAAGGATGAAGATTATAAGAAGGGGACAATAAAATGTCGTGTGAGCGTGTGTGAGTCTAAGTCTTTCTCCACCTCCCCGTGAATACTACGAAAATAGAAAAGAGACGTTGCTGTGTAGCAGAAAGTCGTTGCCGGCTAGCTCGTTGCTGCAGTAATATGTCCGATTGGATCTCAGCAACGGAGAATCAGAACAAGCAGAGATCAGAAGGCAATTGCGAGCATCTACATCTGAGTGTAGGTCGGATGTCGGCTTGATGATGCGATGAGGATGTCGAACAAGTTCTTTCGGGTGGCTTTGGTTGGTTGTCGATGATGGGGGTTTGATGAGGGTTGGTGATGTTGGTGATGTTGGTGATGTTGGCGATGTTGATGGGATGAAGTTGAAGGAAAGGAAGAGAAGGAATTGTTGACGAAGGAAAGAAAGGGAAACCGTTCGCGTTTTTTTTCCTGCACCTTTGCAAGCAACAGAGTCTGAAGGGCCGTTGCAGAAACAAAGGGGAAAAAGCAATTAATAGCCACAACACATGCGCCACGGTCAAACAAACAACACAACACAACACGGGGCAATGACAGGTGTGGCGCGTGGCTTGGATGACGACAGAGCCGCATCTGTGTTGTGACGTCAACCTTCTATAACAAGAGCTTTATTACTCCGGCACCAAATTCACATGTTCGTGGAGCACGAACAGCGAGAGTACCAAACCCATAATGGGCACTAGATCTAAGTTGCATACAATTGAAACCAGGCAAAGAATTCAACTCGAAGGCCTATACATAAGATCACTTGTACTAACCCCAGACTATCGATTCTAAGTCGATAGTCCAGACTACTAAGTCGAAGCAGAGGCCCCCCTTCAGGGTTAGCCTCGAAGTTATAACATGATATCCGCATCCAACCTGCCTGATCTGAACAATACGCCTGTCGGGGCCTCCCGAAATATCCAACAAATTCCACCGCGTTGTTCCCATGCGGCCATAACATCAAAGTGACATCATCCACTCCATGATATCATATCAACCACCAAAGGGGTTCCAGATATTTGTATATAAAAAGTAGAATATAAATACCACAGCCTCCTTCAATACTTCTCTCTCACCATCGTTAACCCTCACAATTGAAACATCTTAGTATCAAGAACACCGTACTATCAATACCAATTGATAACTATCACCGAAGTACTAAATCATCAAATATCGTAGCAAGACTATAATCATGTCTGCAATCATTCGCCGAACAATATTTGCCCGCCTCCCCTCCTCAACCGCGGCCATCACAAGGCCCCTCTCCACCTCGGTCATCCACCAGAGGACCGTAACCGAGACTGTTAAAGTACGTTCCTCTCACCTGGACCCCATGTTATCACAATTGCACTGTTAACGTAATAGTAAAGGACACAATCGACACAGTCGACAAAAAGGGCGGGAAGATCCTCGCCGCTGGTATCGAAGGCGCCGAAAACGTCACACACACCGTCAAAGACAAAGTCAGCGATGTAGTCGGTGCGGCTCGAAAAAATACCCCTACAGCCGAAGAGGCGAAGGGTGCTGTCAAGGGTAAAGCCAGCGAGGCAAAGGGGAAAGCGAATGAAGTTGCTAGCGAAGCCAAGGGAAAGGCTGAAGAGATCAGTACGTCCCCTTTCCCCTACATCAGTTTATAGCGGTTTGGTGCGGAAATGTTATATCTATACCATGGAATAACGTTGACAAACACGGCCCGGACTGGAACGGTAGACCGGAAGAAACTAATGCTCGATGGTGATTATTAATAATAGGGGGAAAGGCCAAAGGAGCGTTTGAGGAAGCAAAGGGCAAAGTCAATGCTACTGAATACTAAAAGTTCTTGTTTTTCTAACTTTTTGTTTTGACATCAGACCGGACACAAATTTGGGCGTGGTAGTACAGCAAATTAAAAGAAGAGAAGACAGGAGAATAAGAGAACTATAATGTTTATTAAGCGGAATGGAAAAATGGCATGTACATTCACCGGACTACTTTTCTTTCCAAATATCCACAATAAAATACAAACAACATAAATAAAACAAGGACTACCGTTCAAACCTCGTCTCACTAACGTAGTCCTTCGCGGGCCCCTTAACATCGTACCTAAGCACCCAACTCCTCACCTCCTCGCCTTTGATATCAAACTCATATCTCGCCGAATAATTATCTTTGATACAAAGATGGTCCGCACATGCCTTCCACTTCCCATCCGCACTGCTAACCCCACTCCCTTCCCCTTGTTCCGCAAACACTAACTCGTGAAACAAATAGTCGATCTCCACATTCGAGTCTTTTGTGTTGTTGTCGTTGCCTTTTTGTCCTTGACCACGTGACTGTTCTTTGACGAACCAAGCTGAGATTTTGTCGTCGGTTGGGGAGTAGGTGTAGATGTACTTCTTGTTTGCACGGAGGGTGAGGCCGGTGGTGGTCACTAACTCTCCTGTTTCTGTGTAAAGTAGGGTCGAAGAAGGCGAAGTCGATGTAGAGGAACCCGAGGAAGACGGAGGAAGTGGTGTGAAGGTTGCGGATCCAGTGAATGTACCAGAGGGGAAGGAGGGAATGGCGGACGTGAGGGTCCTATGGAGGGTCCATGTACCGTTCAGGCATTTGAAGATTGTGGAGGCAGCTGTGGTGGCCGCCGCCTTGGAGGGTATTATCGCTGACATGTTTTATATCATATGCCACTCGCCGTTGACTTTCAGTAGTTGAAGCGGTGTTGGGGAATCCGCTTCGATAGGCAAAGTTTGTTGCATGTTGAGAATGTTACACCAAAATATCCCATACATGGCAACCTCGCAAAAGGTTGTCTCAAAGATAGCTAGACTTCTTCTCGATTGCATTCGGGGTACTTGATAAAATGTGTGGATGGAAGGGAAAAACAATCCGTAACTTGACAGTGGAAGCCACGAGTACAAAACTTTGTCAATTAACCCACCAAACCAAACAATATGGCTGGCGAGGTGAGCTCGATCTTATCTCTAGACGATATTGGGTCGCCAACATGCATGCGGGCCGCAAGGCTCCACGCAGTTGCGCAAGGATCCAGATAACTCATTGATTCTGCATTGTTAGCAGTTCGACTTGCAGTGCGCCACGCCATACTCTTCGACTACAATACCTTCAACCCCACAGGTTTCATGAATTCGCCTGGCACACTGTAGTAGTAGTATACTTAAAACGGGCCACCCCGAGGCTGAGAACGAGACCACTTAAAACCAGGTTAACTGACAAGATCAACCAACTTGAATATTATGCTTCTCTTCGTCGATGCCTACATCATGCACATGGTCCCCACATGGCCTCAGGTTGTTCATTCCAAAGGATCGAGGTGCATGGAGGCATGCATTTCAGCCGTTGGTGCAACCAACCCCATCGAATCAAAATCTGTTGCGTCGAAAAATTGAGGCTGTGAAATTTTGAAAAACGGCGGGTCTGAATAGAACATTCGCCCCGGCCATATCAACTTCAGAATACATTCATTCCATGTCCACCTTAGTCAGAAAAACTCTTATCTCAGTTTCACATCCTCTAATTACTCAATTAAGATCATGATCGAATAGTCACATCGTATACTTATCTTGTGACACTTTATTTAATATTTAATACATAAATATACTTATATATAATGGCCGAAGCATTAGGAGTCGCCACGGGCGTTATCGCCCTCGCCTCCGCAGCCATAAAAACAACCCGCGCCGTCATCGAAATAATAAATGGCATAAAAGATGCGCCGAAACACGTTACCGATCTTCAGTACGACGTCCAGTCGCTACATAGTACCCTCACCGAGCTCGAGGCGGCCGAAAAGCAAAGATTGGCCGATACCGCGGCTTCCAATCCTAGCTCCGGTAAGGATGACAAAGGCAAGGTCGTGTCCGACGCCGGATATGATAGGATTAAAGACCAACTGAAGCACTGCAAGACGGTGCTTAAGAGCGTCGAAGACGAATTGAGGCCTGTGCTCGAGCAGATGAAGGGTGGGAAGAAGCAGGTCGTTTGGGCGTCGATATGCGTCGCATTTACGGAAAAAACGATTAAAGAGCATTCGTCGAGGCTGGAGAAGGCGAGGTCGGGATTGATATTCACCATGATAATTGATATTAGATCGTGAGTTTACAATTCCTCGTCCTCTTCTAGCCCCTCTGAGGTTTTTAAGGCTAGGGCATAACAGACCCTCAACGATACTAGAACTGTGCTTTTACTCGCTGCTGCGCCGCCGAATACCCAAAGCCAAGGAAGTACGTCGCCAGGGCCTAGCTCGACGGCTAACAATGACCCCCCGCCGGAGTACCCAGGCCCCGATCCGAAAATGAAGCGCCGCGACAGCAATCTACTCCGCGATACCCTGCGACACAATTCCCTTATCAACCGCTTCAGATCTTCAGAAACCAAAGCTAATTCCAACGAAGAACCAGCCGAACCATCTTCGTCGACTCCAAAACAGTTCCCAACATTCTCTCAGGTCATCAACTCGACTATGGCGAATATGAGCAAGTCTGTTGCGGGCGACAAAGGGGACTATAGTATATCCACCTTTAAGATGATTTGGGAGAATGACCTAGAGCAGATACAGTCGCTGTGGAATTTGGAAAAGGATGCTGTTCAGGATTTGAAGCGTATGTGCGTCTTTATTTTGAGATATTGAATTTGTTAGGCTAACCTGGGTATGCAGGAACGATCAATGACCACATGTGCGAGGGTATGCCTAATTAACATTTATATACAAGGCCGAAAGCGAGCTACTGACGCATTGGTACTGTAGTCTTCACCTCATCTCTCTGCGCTAATGTATCGACCATGAACGAAATCAAAGACGCAGCGGAAGGAACCCTCGGGTGGATCGATACAACGACGGAGTATATCCAATGGCGAGGGCCCGACGACCACAAATTCCTTCTCCTAGAGGGAAAAGCGGGCTCCGGCAAAAGCGTCTTCACCAAAACACTCTGTCGGACAGTCACTGATCAAACCTCTACACCTAAGACCGATGAGTCGACAGCTCCCGTGCTGCTTTCGTATTTTTGCAACAAGAGAGTCCGCGCTGAAGACTCATGTATTGAGATACTGAAGGCGTTCATAAGCCAGTACCTTCGAAAGAATAAGAGCGAGTTCACAGCGGTATACAAAAGCTGTCCACCACTTTCTGAGCAATGGGATCCCATTAATCCTGCCAACTTTGACCTAAGCCTCAATAATGTTTTGGAAATATTCGGTGCAATCTTACAAACTTGCAGAAGGCCAGTTTACTGCATCATCGACGCCATAGACGAATGCCACTCCGACGCTAATACAGAAGAGCTCATGAAATCCCTACCAGCTCTAATGAAACGTAACACTAACTTCAGACTGTTCATGAGCTCAAGACCCGACTGGGTTGCAGATAACGACCTCTCCGCCTTCAATCCAGTCAAAATAACTCTCCACCCGAGCGTCACAGAAAAAGATATATCCCAAGTCATTGAGCTTGAACTCTGCAGGCTACAGTCAAAGCTCACAATCCACGATGAAGACAAAGAAGACCTGAAAAGGAAACTGACAAGCAAAGCCGAGGGCATGATGCTCTGGGTTATCCTCGCCTTCGGCCGTATTCATGCCCAGATCAAACGAAAACTCTCGCCTACGCTAGAATGGCTGGAGCGGAGCGTCGAAAAACTACCGCAAGAGATATTCAGGATGTATGACTACATCATGGCTGGTATCCGGGAGCGGTACGGGAGAACCCCTCGTTCTTATAACCAAACCGAATCTTCCTCCGAAGACGAAGAAGGCGAAGAGGGCTCAGATCTAGCTATATACGGAAGATTAGTCCTCTGGGTTGCTCGGGCCGCACGCCCGCTTACAGTCAAGGAATTACAATTTGCCTTAGCCTTAGACATGAGAAGCACATGCCTCAAAGACATGAGGAAGAAAATAAACTACGACATCGAACGAGTAGTCGGACGAATCCCGTTCTTAGAAATAATATCCGCCGAAAGGTTTGCGGAGACGCCAGAAGACGAAGGCGTAGAAGGGTGGGGCGAATACGTACCTCGACAAGCAAGCGTGCCTTCCTCTACCGTACGGTTCATACATCAATCTGCAAGAGAATATATCCTCAGAAGCGCCGACTCTCCTACCGAAAAAAGCCCAGAGTCATTCACGTATCCCAAACTCGACGACGCTACTATTGGAAACTTATGCGTCAACTTCCTGAGCTTCAAAGACTTCGACGACGGCCCAAACATCCACCTCAAGTTCAAAGAACCCATCCGCTTCAGGGATGGTATCAAGAAATTTGTTGAGGAGTGTGGGTTTTTGGAATACAGCGCCTCGTATTGGGGGTACCACCTGAACCGTGCCTCAGACCTAGACGAATCCACAAAGGAGCATGTGGCAGACTGGATCACAAACCGAAAGAACAACCTCCGTCTCTACTTCCAAGTCATGAACTTCGCCACCTCAAACCCATTCATGGAATATGTAGACGGTGAATTCGGCCTCCTAGCAGCAGCAGGGTTAGGTATAGAATGGTTAACAGAATACCTCATCCAAAAGGGCCACAATCTCGAAGCTCGTGATGAATGGGGTCGAACCGCATTCTTGATAGCGGAAAACCGCGGATTCGACAGCTGTGTAGAAATACTGACGGACGCCGGTGCAAACACGAGAGCGACGTCGCTGAGGCGGTCCCCTCGCGGAATTATATATTTACGCCAAGTTATCAATGGTATCGAATATGATGGATACAACCACGGCGAAATTCTGGGGCTCATGGATGAGTTTGGGAATACCCCCCTTTTCTACGCCTGCGCGAAAGGGGATTCGGAGACGCTAGCCACTGTTTTAGAAAAGAACCCCGATTTAAAGTTGAAAGACCAATATGGGCGGTTACCCATTGACTTTACATTAGATCTAGAATGTAGAGAACTCCTGCTTGACAAAATGCGAAAGGGCGGAATTAAGTGCACTCCAGCGATGCTGAGGAGGATCCCATGTCCGCACGGAGCTACTTACCCCTACCTCGCTCAGGGTTTTTTGAATAACATTTATTGCGACTTTTGCGGCTGGGTAATGGGTAATACCATCTACTACCGTAAGTTATTCCTCCTTATATACCAGAACTTGAGCCAAAGGCTAATTGACCTTATTTGAATGCCAGACTGCTGCGGCTGCTCAACCGAAAAAGAAGGCTTCGACGTCTGTAAAAAGTGCCATGACAACGGTAAACGCTGTTTAGACTCAACCCATCAACTCCACGGGAGGGTAATAGCGAACACACTAGTCTCATCACTCGAGTACACGCCACATATGGGGACTGTTGCCATCGAATCCCCGATGAAATGGAATGATGACGATATGGATAGTGATGATGAGATGGTATACGAGGATGGTGAAGACGAAGATGATGAGAGTGGCGACTCCGGCGAAGATGAGGATGGAATTACTCGGGCCCCGGCCAGGGGCCGAGATACCGGGAGCCCCGGAGAGAAGGAGAAAAGGGCGGTGAGGGTTCAGGCTCTAGAAGAGACGGGTGCGGGGTGTTGTAAATGTACGGTTCAATAAGCTATATAAGTGCATGATGCGTATTATTGTATGTGGTGTTCGATTCTCATCTACGGCGAATATTTCATTCTTCGTTGTCTGTTGTTATAAGAGTCCAGGCGTAATCTATACAATAAGCCTTCGAGACTCGGTATTCACTTCGGGGGGATTAAAATCGTAAGCCAAAGTGAATATGTAGACCTGTCACAAATCTCGCCCTATTCCACCGCACGACAGTCCGTAGGTCTAGGTTGCGTTGTTGTGGTCATTCCAAAATAGTCACCCGCCAAGAATGAATCTGATTGGCTATTTCTTGTGCCACCGACCTAGAATAGAAGGAAGTTATTTCAACAGTCGTTTGGTACCATGGTGATCACCGGTCCTAAGCTAAGAGTTAACGTCACAACAGTACTTGATGGTGTCTTGCGTCTCATATTTCCCACGCTGGAAGTTCTGCGAATCGCTCGCCGCGAGATCTTTCAGTCCCTTCTCCTAAATCAGCTGCAGCGTTGCCGTCGAGTTTAAGGTCGCACACATTTTTGTCGTTTTATGAACGCCCCACTTGCAATTGCACTTGCACTTGAGCAGGGCTGGGAATTGGCCTGACAAGGTGTAGTCTCTAAGCAGATCTAGGTAATGAGCGCTCAAGCTATGTAAGCAATGCGGGTACGTACCAAGCTAGCTGTAGTATCGATAAAGAGTTCTATGAGCTAGCCTGCATCAGCTTCGCGTTCGCTATTTCCCAAGCTACCAGCGTTCGCGTTTTGTTAGATTTCGTCGCCAGTCCCGGCTTTGGGTTCGAGAGGCTGCCTTGGTTAACCATGTGTATGTGTTGACAGAGCTCAGGGACCACATTACAGCCCCCGATCATGCACAAATCGGACCGTCGACGTGCTCCGCCACGCTGCCGTTTCCTTTGCCATTTGCCCACAACCTACCGAAGTAAAACTTTCAGTACCCTTAGGAACTCCCTCCGTGGATCTGCCAGGGGCGTTTATTCTCGAAATCATTCTGTACTTATCAGTCAGTAATTTAATAATGACATGGTCTGGGATAATGACACGCATGTACAGTCGAGCTCAACGTAGGCGAATCCTAGCCTAAAAATTCCGCCGAGATGCTTAACTTAGTTAGCTGAACTGTGGGTACTATGATTTGTGAATTCGATAAAACGTAACACACGGCAAAAGCATTCAATATTTACAGCTCCACGAGCTCCGCGTCGAAAAATAAGCTTCTTTTTTTGGGCGGCAGGGCTATATACCGTCTAACCTTGGATTATCCAACCCTTGTTCAACTTGGTCCGACCCTATGCCTGGTAATCAACACTGACACTGACACCCGCGTGGCTGGCCCGCCGAATGTCTAATCTCCTCATTCCAGGGCGTTATATAAAGGATGTATGTATGTATGTACTCTGCATTTTCCAAACCCAAAATGCAACATTCCGCTTAAGGCTAATGCTAGAATGTTGAATCAAAGCTTAAATTCGAACCCGAAGCTCACTCTACATTATAATATTGAAGTTCGCGGTGTTTACTCTTCAACACCACACTGCGGTTATCACTCGAACACTCAACACTTCATCATATGTCTTCTATATAGCTATCGATGTCACCGACTTTGGCTTCAACCACGAGATTACACCTACATCTAGATATCTTTTATCGCCTCAGCCCAAATTACAGCCTAAGATAAGGGCATTTCGGACTCAAATTTGCCAGCAATATCTGTACATAAATATCTTTCTTTCTTTCGATTCGCTCTCCCAACCCGTCGATTTAAGCAATTGGACGTGAAAATTCGAAAATGCCTCTTTCTTCGGAAGCCGTAATTGGGCTTGTGGCTCTCATTCTTGGACTGCCGCTGCTCTTTATTGGAGTATACCAAGTTTGGTTACAGCTGAAAGCGTCAAGATACCGTAAAGGGGATGATATTGAAAGTGAGTTCTTTAAAATTCACCGACCTAACTGCTCCTCAGTTCACTAGGGCTGGGACAAATCTGGAGGCAGCTGTTGTGAAGTTATAGATGTTTATTTTGAGGCTGATGCTAATGCTTTTGTTGAAGGGGAGCCTGGATTTTCGACTCTACCTTCACATCACATGAATAGTTTGTCTCGTACCCAGCCCACCCGGATGCACAGTGTCGAGCGCACATCTCATGCCGTCAATAGAGAGAAATCGCCATCCGAGTTGGAGACAAGCATCACTTTACGTTGGACGTCTGGTTGTAATGTCAGGCGGGTTAGTTCGTCTTATACAATCGATCCTACAGGTGGTTTTGGCTGCGATCTTAGACCGCAATACTTTCCCGTCGAGAGATATGCCGATGGGGTGGGACATTTGGGACAGAAGGAGGATGGAAGATCTACGTTGGAATTAGAGAGTCATATACCCGCTAGGTAAGTATCACGAACCGTACGGAAATTATATAAGCCACCCTTCGGATTTGGTCGTAGTATGGTAGAAGCGGCACGATATGCATATATGCTTGGTAGAGTAACTCGCTCCAGCTTACGATTATGAATACTTGTACATTTTTCTATTTATCTCTTCTTCTTTTGCGAATGTTTCGCCTGTTATTCTTATTGTATATAGCGAAATCATGCTAGCACCTGCAGTGTACAGCTGGGTCTATTTTCCTAAAACCTTCCCCTCGGACTGCAGTATACGTACTGATCATGAAGGTTTAAATTAAATTAAAATACAAAAAAATTATATGAGCGTATCGCCCTTCAACAATTAATTAGCACATGGATAAATTTACAACCGGTTTCTCTTTGCTCGCAATTGTCGTTTGAAGGTTACGCTACGTTTGTGTACAAGATTTCGAGGTGGCTATCTATTTATATGTATATATACTGGAGCTCTTAATGGTGTGCAAGGCAATCCCCGACACTGAGCTAAGACCAAAAATCTGGATATGTCATGAATGCGGATCCGAGATCCATATGTGTGAACCGAAACCTTGGGCTTTCTGTTTTCCCTACGTATACTGTGCACGCGCACGTTGTGACGTTAAGTGCGTACGGGTCTAGGTGCTACCATTGGTTCTAGCTCTAGTAGCTCTGCCCTATCCCAGCATCCCTTTCTCAGGACCCCCTCCGGTTTTGACCATGTACATGTGCTTGTTCAGATTTTGGCCATGTTCAGATTTTGGCCATGTTCAGTTAGCTAGGATCGCTGTCACAACACGGGAAGTCTCGGGGTCGCCAAAACTGCTGAAACGCATACTTATAAGCAGGCGGTGCATATTAACATATTTAAGCACTTCTTTATGCTGTTCCTTCAGAATATCTAAACAATCTTCAAAACCTCTGCTAAAACGATTGTACCTAAGCAAATAGATATTTTCTTCGGAAATTCATACACTGCGACCTCTCCCTTCGAAATCGGTGCGTTACCTGGTCTCGTACCCAGACCGCACAAAGCGTTACCCAAACGTTTAATCCTTCGGCCAAGCCAGCTCCCAACATCCAAGTTTCCTCGATATCCGAATCCTCTTTCTTTCTCTATTCCCGGCCCGCGAACATCGGCATATATATAATGGGGCTCTCAAAAGGAGACATCATCGCTCTAGTTTTGGGGGTCTTGGTGATATTCATTGGGATTTATCAAATATATCTCCAATTGCGGGCGTCGAAATGTACAAATAAAAGGGAGACAAGCATCCATAGAGATGATCCCAAAAGTACGTCTACAACTATCCATTTGCAAAATCTCTCTAATGAATGTATATTAATCTGAATAATATGTTTCCCATCGGGTCCTATAGACATTCACTACGATAGGGAAGAAGGCCATATCCTACCTTTGTATTCACACGGTTTCCCACCAACTCGTCCACCAACTAGCCCACAGCTCTTCAACCGTCGGGCGAACGCAACCTTCTACTTTACCTCCGCATCCTTTTCGACCCAAGCAGGCACACTTGATTTAGCATTTCAAGGCGGCGGAAGAGCTTCAGCTGGTGCTGATCGACGCGAGGAGCCAAGGCGTGGCTACGTCGGGTGGTAAAGATAATGGGCGTCTGGTGGATTCAGGGAAGTAAGGCTTGGTCATAATACATTGTGTAGATTAAATAAAGTATTGCCTCAGTTAGACTTGGACGATTGCAAATGAACCCGATATATATGAATTAATTGTACTTGCGATCGACATTTAATTAACCTAGGCCGTGGTAAAATTATAAAACTAGCTTGGGTGTCAAGCCTCGAGCAGACAGCCGACTCGATGGTACACATGGTAACCATGGCCATTAATCATCAATTGCATTGGTGAAGATATGACAATATTACAATTCGATCAATTGCAATCCTGGAACTGTCCAGATTTTAAATTTGGACCTTGTCTCGAACCAGACCCTTGGACCCCTGTTCAGATTTTGGACCCCTGTTCAGATTTTGGGCCCCTGTTCGGATTTTGGGCCAGCTGGAATCGAATCGATACTATGTACACCACCCAATTTGGGTTCTGTTGCTGGCTTAGGCCTGGCGCCGCCCCAAGGTGCATGTGTAGGTACTGTCGCACGCTCGACAATCTCCATAACATATATATAAGCTGGACACTTTGCATTGCGCTGGTGCAAAACATATATATTTTGACTTTCAACTCATTATTGCATGTCACCGGTGCACCGCTGCACTTCGGTGTTTAAAGTCGCTTTATAATACATAGCTATCCAGGCGCCCTTCGATTCTAAGACGACCTCCAGCTCCATCGACAGTTGCAATTGCGATCGCGTGGCACGGAATATTCTAAATATATCAGCCTCTCTATCGACACATCGGCTAGACCCAACACGAGCCCTTTTGAAAATGCCACATACTGATCCACAAGCCGAAATCCCTTGGGACGATCTTAAGGAGGAGATAGTGGATATGTATCTTCATAAAAAATATACCAATAAACAGATTAGAGAAGTTATTGCCAGGCGTGAAAATGGATTGGCTACTACGTATGACTCTGCACGTTCTCTACGTTTTTTGTGCCCCCCCCTTTTTTTTCACAAATTCACGCACGCCTTGCAACATAATGCTAATTCAGCTTCGAATTTGTGCTTATAGCAAAAGCCAACTCGAATACCAGCTAAAGAAGTGGAAGATCTGCAAAAATATGAAAGAGGCAGACTATATATTTATTCAAACCAGCATCAACCAAAAGAATTCCAAGTCGTCGTCAAGGGACCATACGGAGTACGAGGTATGCCTCAGCGGGATCCGACAATCACCCAGAAGAATTAAAAAGGGTTTGCGGAGACTCAAAGCCCGGGAAGAGGCCCAGGATGTAGGTAGGTAAAAAATGACAAAATTATTCCACAACCAGGGGTTCGATAAAGTCCCCGCTTAAGCGCATGACTGTTTGACTAATTCATCCTGCTGCCGTATCAAGATGCAAGGGAGCTCCAGTACTACATTTCTGAGGGCCTTGAGATAACCAACTCTACGCAAATAAGCGTCGACAAGGCCCCCTACGAGAATGCTCGATTGAAAAGCGATAGCCAAGGGCTTAGTAATCAGGCGGTTTCTCAAACTATCGGTATGCGTACCGCAGATTCCGACGATAATATGGACGACCTCGACGTCGCGCCTGGCTCACTTTGGCATATCCGGGTCCAGGAACCTCCTCCTAGCCTAGAAGAAGGGTCAAATATGCTGTTGGATAAGATGTCTTCTTTGACCCGAAGGCGAGAAGCCAATTTCACCTTCGATTTCATCAGGCGAACTCTGCTTATCATGGAGAATGGGTTCTGGGAAGATTTCGAGTGGCAGCCCACAATTCTTCAGATACTCAAATCTCATAAAATTTACAGTCTCCTTGCTAGCGTCATGCGACTGGGCACAGTCGAGTCGGCAAGGTTGGGAAACTACCTTGTGTCTGCGGTCTGCTATAAATACCAAGACGAGTATGACGCTGAAGACCTAAGCCTTCTACTCTCTTGCGGGTGCGCGCCAAACTTGGAAACCCTGGAAACCGCCTACCGATGCAAAAGCTCTCTAAAATTGCAACATCTTTTCCGATTTTGGGGTGCTGATAATCGGAACGGCTTGGACAAGCAGTTGGATCTTGCTTTGGAAAGAAGGTGGACGGGGATTTTGGAGGCAGTGATCATTATGAATATTTTTACAGATGATGCTATGCATCGAAAAATCCTGACTGCCTACAGCGAATATGCACTAGACTCGGTAAATATTTTAACATTGGACCCCCGGAGTCCAACGAACTTCGATCTTGAGCCCATTGCCACGATAATCAATCACAATTCAAAGTTCATTTCTGAGCTTGCGCTTGCCCAATACAACTTTGCGAAAATAAGGCTCGCCTTGATCGAGTTATTGATAACAGCAATCAATCATGAGCATCACAATGTTGTGAGAGTCTTATATATATCACAGCACATTGATTTGAAAGACTCCAGCTATCTGCTGTGGGCAATTTCGGCGGGGGAAGTGAGTACTACCGAGTGGTTACTCAAAGCAGGGGCGAACCCGAACTGTTCATTCTCGATCCCTAAAGCTCGGCCATCTTTACCATACTTTGAGTCTGCCTATTGGGAAGCCCCACTATCCAAAAAAGTTTATTCAACCACACCATTGTTAACCGCCATACGAATGAATTCTAAAAGGATCATCGACCTCCTCTTGTCGTTCGGTGCCGATCCGAATTTCAAGGCCTCTCTGCCAATCCCGGGATACGGCGTAAATATACATATATCGAAATGGTGGAGTGAATGTGGGTATCTGAACGAATACTTTATTGAAATATCGCCATTTGAACTTGCCCTAATACAAGGAGTTGGGGTGGGTGTTCTAAAAAGGCTTTGGGAGGCTGGGGCTCGGCTCCAACCCCATCGATTTGAGAAGATACTGGTTTATTCGTTGATGTATGTACGGGTTGGGAGTTCCAAGTTTCGATTTGCCGCCGACGCCCTGTTTAGGTCTCAATCTTGGTTGGAGGGTATACCAATATCTAGTTGGAGCTTGGAGTGTAATCCAGTGGGCCCCGAGCCTCGGTACACGTTATCTCTCGAGCTCCCTAAGTCGGGGCAGAAGAGAGTTTTCCAAACGTTCACCACCAATCGATTCCGGTCCATGATTTATCATACGGTAACATGCTACGACAACCCTAGTTGGGGAGTTCTAATGGATAACTTTGTTGCACTCGGTGACGACGTTGTCGTTAGCGGAGCGTTCAAGTTTTTCCGAGAAATCATCTCGATGCATGTTGAAGAACTCCCTGGGACGAAAAATGTACCTTCGCGCGGGCAGCGATCCGAGCCATTTATGCGGATCATTGACCAAATGATGGAGAACGAGTTCAGCATGATAGGCTGGCACATAGGCCTCGACCTCCAGCGTCTTTGTACCAGAAGTATTATTCGGCTTGCCTGGCGCGGCGCGATCAATGTGGCTAATTTAGACCAGCGTCTAAAGCAGATTTTGGGAGGGAATATGCAGCAACTGACGATGGAATTTGTCTATGAAAAGCTGCGCGCCGGTTCCCCCACCTCGGATATCAACATTGCAAAAATGTTTTTCGAATCACGAAGCGAGGAAGGCTATAGGGGTCGGACTGTGCTAAATCAATACGTTTACGAAATATTTGAATATTTTATCAACATAGGATGGGATATAAACGAAAGAGCTTGTGAATGTGGAACAGCAACAGCTCTGGATACTATCCTTACCCTATACGTTCCGGATCAGACGACATTCAGGGTTATCAAACGTCTTTGTGACGCTGGGGCAGTAATTGGCTCCGGATCCGGAGGAAGAGGACATTATAGTACTTTGTCTTGCGCTATCCAAGCACGCCGAGAGTCGTCTAGGACTTCTTTTCATAAAAAAGAATGCTGGGCAATGCGAACAATTCAACTTTTACTACGAACCGAGGGAGAAAGAGGTCGCCAACGCTCCCACGACCTACCAGATCCAGAGATAGGCGGGGTTAGTGTTTCAGCTTTACAGGAAGCGGCATACAGTGGGGACTTGGAACTCGTGAGACTGATTCTTATACACTTCTCGGATGGCATGAACAGTGATTTTATGCGAGAGGTTATGTTTATGCCCATGGATCCTATGGCATTTGATACCCCGGAACTTAGTCCACTGTCGCCATGTGAGGTGCTTGAGCCATTCGAAAACTTACCATGTCCTACATTCGAATTCCGGGGGCAGGGCCGTATAGTTCCAACTTCTGAATTTGGACGACGGTTCCGACCGTCGCTCGAGTTAGCACTGGATCGTGGCCGACAAGACGTGGTAAGGCTTCTGCTGGAATCTGGCGCAAAAGTCACGGCGGAGGTATACTGGAAAGCCCGTTCTATGCCTCGGATGCTCCAACTCATACAAACCACCCCTGCTCCCAAAATACATGCTAGCGAATGCGGTTCCCCTATCTCTATAGAATCGATACCGGCTTCTAGTGTCGGGGCTATGAGTATGGAGCTGGACTTTTAGATGTGGATTTACGTGTTGTCTACGTTGTATTTTGGAGCCCCGTTTCCGGAGGCGAGGCCCTTGTTTGTTCTGACGCAAATTTTCTTGGACGAGTTCCTCTTCCCGTCAATTTAACCTCACCTTTCATCCTTCCAACCTCCCCGCCGCAAAAATTTTCACCAAGAAGCCTCACCCGACACCCTTCCGCTTCCATTCAGCTTCACTCTGACTGGCTGCCTTGTTCCTTGCTACGGAACCCATCTCCGATTTGAACGCCGTTCCAAGGGGACCTTACCGAGATCTGACTAGCTTGATCTGAAGAAAAAACCCCCAAAAGACTCAACGATTCCTCCGAATCCTTTAGCTTTACAAACCACTGTTCCCTCAACAATCACCTGCAATAACCCCTTCTCGGAAGATCATATTTTCGTGATCGTTTCTGTCCGCTACTCATAGAACTTTCTCAATTGTCCCTGCGGGAGGTTTGACCTCTGCCACCGCACGTATGCGATTTTGCCCAACAACCTTTACTTCCCAAGTAAGTGCTTGATCTTTGTCCCGTTATTCGTGGGCGTGTGACTAACGTGGCTCCAGGACTACATCTCAGGTATGCTTTAGCTGTCCTTCGAAGTTTGCTGTTTAAGCATCGGAAACACGATACCATAACTTGGAACCCTAATTGGGTCGGTTGTGTGTCGTGTCACCTGCCTAGTTTGTGGGGACAGCATCATGACTGGAGCAACGAATAACTAACAAGAGACCACGATGCTTGATAGATCATATTTGGAAAACCTGCTCACAGTAATTGAGCATCCGTTGATATCGTAACATCTTCACCTATTTATCTACCCTATCGCTTCAAGATATCATCAGCCAGCCCCTCCATAACACGACAAAGTAATAAATAAAAACAAAATGTTGGCTACACGAATGCTCAATCAACGCTCCAAATCCCTGCTCAAGGGTGCTCTTGGGAAACGATACCTTGCCACCGTCACTGGTAGCTCTGGCCGATTGATGCCAGAGATTCACCGTGGTGCTACCCCAGTTTCGTATGATCGGGCTACCTTCACCATCAGGGTAATTTAGTTCCGTTTTATTCTATGGCATTTCATGAGCTAACCCTATTGTGTAGGGGGGTCCCGTCTATCACGGCAAATCTTTTGGTGCCAAGCAAAACATTTCCGGAGAGGCCGTTTTCTCGACCGCTTTGGTTGGATATCCAGAATCCATGACCGACCCTTCATACCGCGGCCAAATTCTCGTCTTCACACAGCCTCTCATTGGCAACTATGGTGTTCCCGGACGTGATCGCGACGAAGCCGGTCTTTTGAAGTATTTCGAGTCTCCACACATTCAAGCCGCCGGCATTGTTGTTGCAGATGCCGCCCTTCAATACTCACACTGGACCGCTGTTGAGTCCCTTGGAGACTGGTGTGCTCGTGAAGGTGTCCCAGCTATCTCTGGGGTCGATACCCGGGATATCGTCACATTCCTTCGTGAACAAGGTTCTTCTCTTGCTCGTATCACTATTGGTGAGGAATACGACGCGGATGAGGACGAGGCTTTCATTGATCCCGAGCAAATCAATTTGGTCGCCAAAGTCTCTACCAAGGCCCCCTTCCACGTCCCCTCTACCGGGGACCTCCACGTCGCTGTGATTGATTGTGGTGTTAAGGAGAATATTCTCCGATCCCTCGTTGGCCGTGGAGCATCCGTCACATGTTTCCCATGGGACTACCCAATCCACAAGGTCGCTCACCACTTCGACGGTGTCTTCATCTCGAACGGACCTGGCGACCCAACTCACTGTGCACCAACCGTCTACCATCTTCGAAAGTTGATGGAGTCTTACACTGGTCCTATCATGGGTATCTGTCTCGGACACCAGCTCCTCGCCCTCGCTGCTGGCGCTAGGACCATCAAACTCAAGTACGGTAACCGTGCTCATAACATCCCAGCTCTCGATCTTACCACTGGTCGATGCCACATCACCTCTCAAAACCACGGATACGCCGTCGATGTCTCAACTCTCCCAGCAGGCTGGAAGCCATACTTCATCAACTTGAACGACCAATCGAACGAGGGTATTATTCACGAGAGCAAGCCAATCATGGGAACCCAGTTCCACCCAGAAGCAAAGGGAGGCCCACTGGATAGCAGTTTCTTGTTCGATTCCTATATCAATCAGGTTACCGAGTTCAGGGAGAAGGGTATTGATGGCGTCAAGAGGGAGGGAAGGCCAAACCCGCTCTTGGTTGATCTTTTGAGCAAGGAGCGTGTCGGCGTTGAGCCAAAGCCAATTAAGGACGCCCAGGGCGGGTTGGGATCGTTCGTTGGACAAGGTTATTCGAAGCCTGTTTCCGTTCACGCTTAGATGCGATTAGAGGAATCTCTATTGGAAGTGTTTGGGGCGTGCCGGCCTTGTTTGTAGTTGGCTCGTCTGTCGAAGCATACTTCGCTAAACAGAAAACAACTTCGTATTTTTGTTAAATCGCTTATAATTTTCTTTTCTCCTTTGTATTGGTTTACGGGGTTTAATCTTAGCATTTAAGGGGCTTTTTGGTGTAATTTTTTCTTAAGAAATCGAATTTTGTTCATTGAAATCAAGATTGGTACGTAGTCTTTATATTAGTGACTTATACTATTAACGCTCACCAACGTGAGCGATATTGCCAGAGTAGACTATTCTGTGGCCACCTGGACGATTCGCTCAATTATCGCCTCTGCTGATCAAACGTGGACACGAGTGATCAACGAGCGGATCGATAGCTGTTTCAAACTTAGAACCATAAAACCAGTCAGCTTTCTTCTATTCGACGCGCCCACTCAAACCAACATGACCTAATGGTAACCTCCTTGGTAAGGGCTACCAGCAGTTGCGTCGACCTATGTTGAGACATCCTTCGGCTAGAGTTAGCCTCGAATCCAGAGCTGGAGTAAAGAAAAATGCAACAGGGAATCATGCGTTGCCAAGCCACAGGGGAATTTGTCAGATGGGCCTCGGTGGGGCAGCTCGCCCAGAGGGAGACTTTTGACTTACGACCCCTTCCATGCTTCCATGTGCGGGGAGTACCTCATAAAAACAACGTGCTATCGTGAGTCGTCCTCAGGGTTGTCGTGTCGCGTCGTGTCGTTATGAGTCGGAAAACCCCGGCTCAAACAAAGAAATGAGAAAGGGCGTCCGAGCTTCCATTAATTGGATCATAGTTTGATAGCTATTACAGGGCGGCGCTGAGCTGAGAACGCCTCGAGAGAACACAAGCTACAGGTGACTCCTAACCACCATGCACTAGCAATTTGACATGATCCAATGGCCAACACCTGCGATAACACAAAATCCATATAAATTACCCCACTTCCTTCTGGGTTCGAGGGGACAAATGCTCACGCGTCTCGAGCGGGTCTCTTCAAAATCCGGGGTTTAAAAGTTGTCAAACCGATATTGGGTCAATCGAAGCGATGTTCCTCGGGTCGGGGTCTCAGGACACCACCACTACGGCGGATGCTGATAAGGGCGCTTTGATGCCGGAAATACACAAAATCGAGAGGACGAGGTATATTCCATCGACAGCGGCAGCAAATCTGGGACGGAAAAAGCCAAAACGATGTCGTCTGGTTCAAAGCAGCAAAGTGACCTCTAAAGTTACTTTTAACTCCGATTTCCAATCCCCACTGCCGCCGCTACGGACTGCGGTAGAACTACCACTCGCCCCGAAGCCCGATGCAGCCCCTCTGAGTCCTAAACCGAAATCAGGCATAAATCTTCTCTTATTACCCTTCGAAATCCATGAGAAAATACTAGAATATTTGCCTTACCAGGAGCATTTCACCCTAGCACAAGTCTGTGATATCTGGATGGAACTTCTCCAAACCGACAAATTCGCCGTCAAACGCTATCGGACACTCCGACAGGGCCAGACTGCCGTTCTAAGAAAATGGTGCGAGCCGACGTTGTCCGAAAGATATCAAAGGGCGACTACGAACTTCCTGTTATACAACCAAAAGCTATTCGTGGAAATGTACAGGGACGAGGCTACGACCGCGACATTAATCATAGCTGATAAAGCCGAAACACGGGTCCTTTCGCGGGAAGAGAGGGTTCTTAATAAACGACGAGACCAGGTGGCGAACATATGCCAGGTCCTCGCCGACAACCATAAATACGTTGAAATCCACAACTTGGCTTTATTTGAGAGAGATACAATGTTTTTCGTGGGGCAAAATCATCAAAAAGATACAAGTTCGAGAGGCGGACAAGGCGTATACTTTTCCACGAAGCGAATTAATATCCACGACTATAGCCGCATCAGAGATAAGCCCGGGGTTGATCCCATAATGGTGCCGGACGTCCTTTGCTCCGCAGACTCAACTCTTAAGCAACTCATGGAAGGGATCAACAAGCACGTAAAAAAACACGTGCTAGATAAGTACGAGCACGTCTGTGGTTGTGTCGCCTTTTTCAGTTGCTATTCAAAGGGCGGAGCGGCAGATATTCCCGGGATTGTCATCATATTGCTGGTCTTTATGGTCGAACCACAAGACGAACATCTATACGTGAAAAACGACGCAGGCTTTTATACAGCGCAACTAAAAGACTCTTCTGCGGCCGAGTCCTTTAATTTCGGGTTTTCGGATTGCCACGTTCCCTTTCGAGCTCCGAAGATGACTACCAAGAAGGCCATGTCCAAGATCTCGGGGCAGGATAAGCCTGAAGATTCCGCAACGAATGAACCGTTCGGGGCGGTCTTGGGAGATATGGAAAATCTGTTTATATCTAGCTAAGCTGTCTCGACATTTATCGGTATCTGGGCTACGCACCAGTTCGCTATTATCATGTGTTTAGTATCACACTTGGCTGCTTTTTCTGTATTTACAGCTTTCGGCACGATGGCGCTGCCGGGAAGTAAATAGTTGGGGCACTTGGTTTACAATTGATTTTTGATTTCCTATCAGTACTGAGGCTTTGGGTTTCAAAATTTAGTTCTTACTTTTTTCCTCTTTCTCCTTTATATAATGCTATACAAAGGCATATTCTCACACCTAAGTCAACGAATTTCATTCATAGATGTCTAGACCCAGATTTTATTTTCACTGATTCCTGCCTATAGCTAAGCTCCTGTCCACTAAAAACGATGGACCATCGAATTTATACCTAGAGGTTTTGCACACGAGCTACACTGGCTAGGCATCAAAAGATAAGCATGTGGGTAATTCAGCCGAATTGACTGCCTACGATCAGCCTCGAGTCCAGGCGCCCATGATGCACAAACGGCACGCCCTTGATCCATAGCTATATTTTAAGTGTACACCAGCTGTAACCACCAGCTCAGATGCCTTATGTGCGAGTACCTATCAAAATATCAGCACCTTTCTTTGGTGTCTATTTTAAATTTATTGCCCAAGTGGACAAAAGCGTATCATTAAAATCTCCCCAGAGCCGAGCCAAGTGACAATTCCAGCCGCCGTCAGCCTACTAAAAATGCAACAGGATCCTGAGTTGTCCGCCACGTGGTTGGCGCTGTTGTTGGTTGTACACAATGCACAAGGCCGATGTCATTCAGCAGTCTTCAGCTGGCTAGCAGCCGTCAACAGCTGCAGAGAAACATTCGATTCAACCGTTTAGCTACCTCACTGTCCTACCAAAATTAACGCGTCTCCGACGGTGTCTCGAGCATCAATTTTACCAAGACGCTTTCAGAGCTGCTTTCGCAGCTATCGATACAGCCCCACTCACCTCTCGCAACCATATGAGTCCCAATACTTAGTCAGCACAGAGGCTACTACCCACGACCCAACTCTACCCATACTTCACGAAGAAAATTAAGCAAAAGAGAGAAGAAGAAAAAGAAAACGATGAAGATCCTATCGCTACCCACAGAAATCCTGATCCAAATAATCGAGTACCTCCCGTGGCTGGACCACTTCACTCTCTCAACGGTCTCACCGGTCTTCACTTTGATCCTACAACACAACTCCTTCCGTCGAAAGCGTTACTGTGAAGAGATATGGGAACACTTCAAGGATCTAGAGGGTGATGTCCTCCAAATCAACTTCCGTCGGTTCAACCCTGATGAAGTCAGATATTGGCCCGATGGGCCTGGATGGCGGACCGAACTTGGGTTGCACGGATTACTCGGTTCCGGAAGGCTCCTATTAAAACTTGAAAAAGGCGGGAAGAGAACAAATTTGTTGACCACCGGTTTCCGAGACACGAAGAATGAATTGGAATCTCACCTGGAGAATTTAGATCCCATGATGAAGGCTTTGGAAGATGCCTGGGGTGCGATCTCAACCGTGGATATTTCGTTGGACCTGTTGGCGGAAGACCGACAATACTTGAAAGGGACAGAACTGGACGCTGAAGCAAGCTTTGAAAGAAATCGACCGAGAAAAGATGAAGAAGTCGATGCCGATTCCCTAAGAGCGGACTACTCGCACATCACAACGATTGATCCTTCTCAGGGCAATGTCAAAGGGGATCTGGTTGAACAGGCGCTGAGGACCGGTAAGGTATCGGTTTTTCATATGACTGGGAAATATCCTCAAATTTTCCGGATCAAGCGCCCGATATACATAGCAGATGAAGAGTTCACAGACCGTCTCAACTCCGGTACCGATATGTATTGGACTATCTACGTACCATGGGATGGGCCTGGTAGTAGTGTCAAGGACATCATCGATAAGCTATCGGAGGGCTTCAAGAAAGAGCTACTCGACCAAAATGAGGACACAATTGGATGCTGGATAAAATTCTGCCAGTATAGTTTCTTCCCTCGACCGGACGGGGTTGACAAGGTCCATCCACGATGGAAGATATTCTTGGAGGTCTTGGTAGTCAAACAGGGGTCTATCTGGGGGTCTGGGAATTCGAAGATTGCTTAAAGTTACCACTGACACAAAAATGAGCCCCTGTCGATATGATCATCATGTAGCATAATGACTCTGAATCATAGAATCATGTACATACCCACCAACTACCGTGCCGTACCGCGAGTTAGGCCCTCAATGTGCATATGTGGGTCGTGAAAATGCAACAAAGACATCGCGTTGTCAGGTTCGTGAGTCACGTCGCAGCCTTGCGGCCCAACTGGCAAGCAGTTATCATTGGTTGAAACACGCAGACGGCGCAGGTGGCAGATGGATCCTTGTATATAATCCCCACAACCTGTCAGACAGTTCCTAAATGCCATTCTTTCTCCTCAAACAAAAAATTAGGAACCTCCTCGTCATTTTCCCCAAGTCAAAATCAACAGTAAGATATGTTGGTAGATAGCCCCGCCGGTCCTGCTCCCTCGCGAGCTGGAACCGCAACTACGACCCGAGCCCCAATTAAAAGGTTCAAGAGACCAGCTAGAACCAATGTTATAGTCTCAAAACCCGTCGGTATGACGGTTCGCAGCCTCCCTATGGAGATCCAGGAGAAGATACTAAGCCACCTCCTTTGGTACGATCACTTTGCTGCGTCAATGGTATGCCCGGAGTGGGCGACCCTCCTGCAATTACCTAGATTTCGCCAAAAGCGGTATTGCATAGAAACATGGTCCGAAGCAGAGCCCGAGGAGAACTCAGAACCGATAGGACAGGAAATGGCCTTCCATCGGTATCATCCGGACGAAACTACAGAGAAAGATTTAAGTCTTCTGACTGTGGAGTTGGGAATACATGGATTACTTGCCACTGGAACAATGGTTCTAAGTGTGCGGGGAACCGGCGATGCGAAGGTTTACCTAGCCATACGGCGGCCTAAAGAATCGTGGAAAGGGAAAGATAAAGGAGAATACGTGGGGCCGATGATGGGCCCGTATGAGGAGATGTTCCCGTTCGATGTTGGTCTCCGACGCTGTAGGTGGAAAAGAGACAAGCAAAAGGTCGAAATTAGCTTCCACGATATCACAGGCTCGCCACTGTTAGCGACAGATACCCAATTCTACTATGGGTCCCAAACAAACGAAGAAGTTCCGAGGCATGTACAGGCGAGGATAAAGAAAGACTGCACATCAAGGTATTGGGCCAATGACTCCGATACCTGGAAGGAAATAAGAGCAAGGAAAGATGATATTTCGGTGCGGATATTGGATAAAGACTTCCTTACGGACGGAATTCGTTCGCGCGTCCGCCAAAGATGCGACTTCGAATACGCAGACGAAACGACAGTACCAGGGGTTATGCCGATCCCTGCGAAGTCCGTTAACACCGGGACGACTGTCCAAAAACTATTGGAAAGCATCAAAGACGCCCTCGTGGATGAGCAAGAGCTCGATGGCGACGGACCAGCTGAGTGCTGGGCCACATTCCAAGAGTTCTGGCCCCAGAGAAACGGTGAGAATGGGCCTGAAGACGCCCACCTACATCCTCGCCGAAAGATTTTCTTGAGTCTGTGGAATCTAAGTCGGTGGTCACTGGATATGAAAAAGGGTTATATAAACTGTGCTTGTGATGGGGATGCGCGCCATTGTGCCTGCCAATGGTTGACTGATGATCAACCGTGGTCCAAAAACGATGACGACATTGGGTATAAAATGTATAATTTTAATTATGATACGAGCGACGAGGACGAATACTAGGTTAGTAATACTTTCTTCTTATTTTGTTTTCGTTTTAGCGACTCATGAAGGGTATATTGTCTTTCATGATTCCATGGATCAAGCCCAGGAGTGAGGCCGTCAATTTAAAGCAAACATCGCTATATATATATCACGAAATGCTAACTTGGCGGGGGTAGGTGGTGCAACAGGAACGATTTATCCGATCTTAGATGTAGTGACCTTCTTCAATGCGAAACGAGGTTAAGAGGACCAATTCAAAAAGCTCGATATTTCTTTTTTTTGTATGTCTTTTAGCGGGGTACGGGTACAAGTTGAGAGGTCCAACGCCATTCTTTTTCATCCTTCTATCACAACCAAATCTCTTTATCCTTCATATAATTCTATAATGCACCCACGACCCTGCCGTTTAAAGTGACACCCTCAATTCAAGACGGGGATCAACTCGGAGGCAGGCGGTAGGTGGGGCCGACGAAAAACACCACGGCTTGTGTAGCAGAGTTAGCGGATTTAGTGTATAATGTGCTCTATAATAGGTGGGATATATATATCTTACAGTCCTTCATTTGGTATTAGAAGCGGGTATCTTCTTAGTAGTTTCCATCCTGGGTCGTTATCCATTATATCTTCAAATCTTATTGCGTTCAAGGTTATAGGTCCGCTGCCTCCAGGCGGGTGGACGACCCTAAATAATCGAGGGGTCCGGGTCGTATTGTGAAATGGTAGTAATTCTGGGTTTCCCATGCCGAGGGCGACAACATTCAGTTTCTTCGATGGCATTGCAGGTAGCGCGGGAGTACCACTATCGCTATCTTCATGCCGTTGTCCTTTCTCTTCTCCCAGCATAGCTTCTAGCGCAGCCTTTATTAGGCTAGAATTCCCTGTTGTATCGCTATGGTATAACTGGTCCTCTAGAATACTCTCATTGAATATAGATGCTGGGATCGCAATGAAAAGTAATTCTAGGTTGGGAAATGCGCTGAGAGGGAAGCCTGCCAGCGGCTTGGGAGCCGTTTGGACGTCGGTTCTAATACGATCCCATACTTGAGCTATACCGAGATCGAACTCCCGTGATATTGCGAGTTCTGCAAGGTTAGGACATCCGCGACCTAATTCCAGGAGCGTTTCGGTAGATAGACAGTTGGTGAAAGGCTCGGACGGGTTCGCTGAAATTGTGCACATGGATAAGATCTTTAGGTCACTCCCTGCGTGCTGGGCTATCGAGAGCTCAATAAAATCAGGGGTATCCATTGTGTAGTTAAAGTCCAGCTCGATAATTTCGTCGAAACACTCAATCATTCCAAGCAGGTATACACTCTGTTGTGGGTTCGGAAGTCGAAATCGTTGGATTTGGGAGAACGGAACCACAGAATTGACTATCCGACGACCGACCCCCCTTATCGGTGTTTGATACTCTGTTAAGTCCAGTTCGGCGTCAAAGTATGGGGCTATGGCGTCCCTATCACCCTGGAGAATATCTGGGAAGGCGTAATCCACACTTAGCGTTCTTAGGGAATCTGCGCTAGCATTCAACATTTTCATCAGCGCCAACATATCCCTCCCAGCCTCGATCTTCCCCCACCGCAGCGCGCTAAGAGAAGAAAACTTGTCAAATGCTAGCATATCTGCGTCTTTCAAGTCCCTGAACACATCGAGATAGAGGCATTCAAGGGAGCTACCGTGGTGATTAGCCAGATGAACGAGAATTCTTCCATCTGGGTTGAGAGTTGACCGCCATCTATTGATCAATTTGATATATTAGCAAGTATTCTCTTTGTCGTGAATTTGAACAGGGTCGGAGTCTCCAAACAAAATTAAAAGGGTCCGGGTCCTGACATGAATCTACGTAACTGCCCATCTTTGAGCTTCTCAAGAAACCCATAGACCATTTCATTAACCATCCTCCTAGCCCCCCTCTCCCAAATACTCCCGTCCGTGTTATCCGGAGATTCTATCTGAGCGAGGAGAACCACATTTTTGATCAAGTGTATTTTCGAGTGGTTCGGTCGACAAAAGACTAGAGACCGGATAAACTTCGGTGGTAGTGTAACTCCACACCAAAGTGCAATGATTATGGTTCTATATAGTGTCGGCGATGCGATCTCGTTCAATCTCCGAGACACAAGGCACACCGACCAGAGGTCATGCCGTGATAGCTATAATTAAGAAGGTATTATATAAATATTAGCGTCATGGTTGAAAAGTAGCTGAAGACTCAGCCGATCGCAAGTAACTTGGTGATTCATAGTCTTACCGATTGGAATATCAAATCAAAGATCTCGCGAGGAAACTGCATTGTGAGAATTGTATGAACTGACCACTAAAACTAGAGTGCTCGAGCGGCCCTGTCCACCATTATATCAACTGCGTTGAGGTGAGGGGTTGAAGTCCTGGGTTATGATGTTGCTGTCTGGCGCAGCACCGCTGGCTACAGGACCCCGAAATAGTTTTCAGGTAGTGCATCTTCACATAGGGACAAACTCTCGAGCAATCCTGCAGCAGGCTAAACCGAAGATCGGAAGTAGCAGGTTTGTTGGTTTCATCCATACGAGCGGCTGCAAGTCATAAGCTATAATAGTCTAAGTATATTGGATATTCATTGGTGTTATCTCCAAGTGTCCGGTCCTGGCCGTGTTCTTGCATTGTTGGCGAATTCGAACATTGCATTCACTGAGACAGAATACGCCACCTACCCGCGCCAAGACAAGGGTAAAAGATGCAGATAACTTTGTCCGGATTCGGATCGCCTCTGGCATGGGTCTAGGTACAATATTGTACATGGACACACGTGCACACACACAATTGTATCGTCGACTCTAGATCTACGAGATTGCAGATTCATTGTTCGGAGGTATGCAATCGATATCGATTGATGTCGAGATTTAATTCGCGCCCCCATTGCTATTGCCATCCCGTGGTGGCTTTAGGATTTGCGCTGCTTACACTGCTAAATGTTTCGGCAGCAAAGCACACGGCTATGCATGGAGCTCCGAGAACTACCCATAATATAGCCCACAATATCCCTGTGAATATATCTCGATGCAGTTACAACATTTCTGCAAAATATGAATGTTGGAAGTACTTGTTACCTATGTACCAACCGAAGGAGAAATATAAGCCCGCTACCAACCGGCCCTCAAATCTAGTGCTACGGTTATCCACAATCGAATCACAGATGGCTATAGTATAAAAAGGTGGCACCCATTTATTCTACCCGCATGCTAGCATATGCCTAAAACTACCAAAGACTCAAATGTCTATTCTTTCTCTCCCAGTCGAGATCCAAATCGAGATATTATTACACATCCCATGGAACGACCACTACCGCGCCGCAAAGGTCTGCCCGTTATGGGCTTCGATCCTCCGGAGTAGAGAATTCCGACAAACACGATACTACACGAGGGCAGATTTCAGATATTATTTAAAATTTCCAATTTACGGCTCCAAAACACCATACCCGCCTCGAGCCCGACAGCGCGTAGGGTATATACACGCGGATGAATTAGACAGACCATGCCAGAATGTTCTCCTTCAGTACTGTGTTCTCTTGGCCGAGTTCTTTCGAGGCCGGGAAAGTACTGTCCTAATGAGGGTGTTGCCTAACTGCGACTCAACTTCTGCGCCGCACGCGCAAAACCCGCTTCAATGGCCCCACCGAGATCTTATTACAAACTATGCGTTGAAGAAAATGTCGGGATACCATAAATCTATATTGGATTCGATAACGTACGATTTGGTCGATATCACAAATTCACCTTTGCTGTCTGATACGATGATAGCTGGCTCAGATCTAGCTGTAGGAACAACCCGCGCCCGAAGCCCCAGAACCAGTACCGACGATAGTGATGAAGATGTCCACCATAGCCCCAAAATTGTCGAATTCCTATATAGGTTCTGGACAATGACAAGCAATGGGTACGAGGAAGTCCAGCACCTTTTATCCACGAGGGGCCCCGAAGACAAGTACCAAGGAGGGTTCGAGAGAGAAAATTGGGAAAGAAGTAGGAAAACCTTCACAGATCTTTTGGACATGGTAAAGGCACGGGTGGGCGCCGATATACTCCCAGATCGTGCGGTTCTGGGATGTTGGTGTATGGTTGCCGATTACCTGTGGTGGGATACCAGCCCACTAGGCGTAGTGGTCATTCATGTGGAGATTTTGGTGGGAAAATAATGGACGACGCTTATGCTGGTGGAATAGCTAGCACTCAACTAGCCTACAGCTGTAGGATCAGGTATGCCACTCAAATTCTCATTTCGAAGCTCTAGCGCTCTCCCAAAATCGTGCCGAGGAAAATCGGAACATTATTCAGGCGTCAATGTTAAATGACGTCCGAGTCAAAGAGCTGTAACCGATTTTAATCCCTACAAAACCAATTATAAGCCATTCAGTATCAATGCAAGGCGATTGCTATTTATTTGCTGTTCAGTATCGCGGTTCAATATATACAAGCCGAGCCTCTCAGAGTGATATAGCACACGCACGCGTGATTCTATATATAATTATAAATGTGTTTTTTATGATATCCTCAGCCGGGATTCGAATAGTGCTGCAAATCCCCATATATTCTGGGTCGTGTTTCATCAGAATGAACTTCGAACTCGAGCGCTGCAAAAACCCGAACTAGTAAAACCGGGGATAATTAGCTAAAGTAGAGGCCCGATGGGGTTTTAGATGAATCGGTGCCCAACCCACATGGGTACTCGGGGGCCGAGTTGCTTCATGCACGGGCGTAGGTCTTGCTACACGAACTAGCCAGTTTGAAGCTTCATGCCGTTGATATTCGGATATATCGTGTCGCCGGGTCCCGGATCTTACTATCCCAATCATCTACCCCCAGAATCGCGAATACAGAGGAGTGCACTCACTTCGAGACCTATTACGTATTCAATTTTGTTCCTGGTCACGACTCTCCCCTGATCCGCTCTTTTGGCTCGGCGCGTTCAATTCTCTTTACTCTATCAAATTCTCATCGCCCACGGCGTCAATCTCGATATCATATTTCGGAAGCGGCCGGGGCTTTTTGCCATCGCCATTTACCCCAGCCATATTTCAGCTCTTTTTCTTTTGGTCAAAACGTTCGAAACGATAGTTAACTATGGCCTCCAGCAACGAGCTTCTAGCCTTTTTAACATCAGATCAACAAGCAAAGTTGCAATGTTTCTGGAACCTTATGCTTACGATATTTTCAAAGCCCCCTTCTACCATAGGGAACGAAATAATCAGTCACCTAGAGGTAGACGCTACCTATCAATACGAAATCGATCAACTTAGAACCACTCTGTCCGAGCAGGCGCACAATGTGGAAGACCTTCACACAGCATTTTGGCAATTCGTTAAACATGAGGATCCCGACGCCGTCGTTCTCCGTTTTCTCCGTGCGAAGAGTTGGGACGTTTGTAGGGCTTTGATTATGATGATATCGACCCTTTGTTGGCGTCGAAAGTTTGGTGTCGAGGAGCTTCTGAAAGGAGGCGAACTGGCTGCTACACTTGATAAAGATCAGGGGTTCATACAACAGTTCCGAATTGGAAAGGCTTATCTCCACGGATTCGATAAAGAAAGAAGACCGATATCAATTATTTCGCCGCGGCTACATCTGTCGAGCGACCAGAGCCCTGAGAGTATAGAAAAGCTTACGATTTACATTATGGAAACAACAAGGCTTTTATGCCAGGAGCCCAATGATACATGTTGTATTATGTTCGATATGACGGGTTTTGGATTTTACAATATGGTATGCTCTCACACATCCCAAGTTCTGAACAGGTAGCTCTTGCTAAAATAATCGGCCTGTAGGATTATACTGCCGTCAGGTTTATAATTGACTGTCTTCAAGCACACTACCCACAGTCTCTCGGCGTATGTCTTATTCACAACGCTCCATGGATCTTTCAGGGTATTTGGGTTAGTACTTCGAGTCTCTTAAATATGCGTATCAATCCCAGAGATCTTAACTGACGGTCTAAAACAGAGCGTGATCAAAGCTTGGCTTGACCCGGTCGTCGCATCGAAAATGCAATTTACTTATAGTGCAGCCGACTTATCGAAATTCATAGCGCCAGAACAAATCCCAAAGTTCTTGGGCGGTAAAGAGGATTGGGCCTACGAATATTTGGAACCCAAATCTGACGAGAACTCTGCCATAAAGGACCCAAGCGAGAGCGAACTCAGCGAAAAGGGGAATGCCGAAAGAGTTAGGAGGGACCTTATTGATAAATACAAAAGCACGACCGAAAAATGGATAAAAGGAGATTTAGAAGCCGGCGCAGAAAGAACCCGAGTAGTAGAAAAGCTAAAGCAAAATTATTGGGCGTCTGACAGGTTTGTGAGAGCCAGGACTCTCTGTGATCGGAATGGTGTGTTGGCAAGTTGTGGAAAGGTCAATACCAGCTCTAAGCTAGCTAATTAGCTAAGAGAGAAACCTAGCTAGTTAAATCGCAAAGGGCACTGATATCTGTTCAATAGCTTAATTAATAGTTACAGAGGTATGTCTGATTTTAAAGGAGAACACTTTGTATTCAAGTTGGAAGAGTTCTATGTTTACACTAAATATAGATACTCGTAAATAGCCGGCGCAGGCTATACAACATACACAGCATATTGCAAGAAACACGCAAATGTCCCCTAATTCAGCTACATAGCTATTTAGACCAAGTCAGAAGGAAATCAAAAGGTTTCAAGCATTTCGTCGCATGATATTCCCGTCTTAATACTCCAGGCTTAGCGTGGTAATAAAATATATGACGCCTCCAAAACACACCAACATATGCACGTCGAAGGGGTTTTAGGGGCTTTGGCCTCAATGAACCAGCTCATCAATAACCTTGGCGTCCCCATCTCCTTCCGCGGCGATTTCCTTCTCAACCCTTGAGATAAGCTCTCTGCACTTTTCATTTCTTGGCACAAAACAGCACTTGAAGGGGTGCGGGTGCGAAACGGTTCCTGCCGTTGACCCCATAGCTGGTTCGATCTCAAGTCCTGTATCTGGGTCCACGGGCTTTTTGATGTCGAAAACGGCAAGAGTCTGAGCGATTGTCAGGAAAGTGCTCGCATCAGCCAGTTGCTGCCCTGGACAAATCCGTCTGCCGAATCCAAATACAAATTTCTTCGGGTTGAGTTCCGGTTTTTCCTTCAAGAATCTCTCAGGGTTGAAAGTTTCTGGATCAGAATACGTCTTGGGGTCCCTGGAAAACCAGTGAATGGAAGGTACCATGATAGCACCCTTAGGAATACGATACCCGGCGTATTCATCTTCGGCGTCAACGGTGTGAGGGAATCCAGCCGGCACAATAGGGTTGAAGCGTAATGACTCCTTGAACACAGCCTCTACGTATGGAAGGTCTACACGATCGTTGAATCCGGGTAGCCTCTCATTTCCAATAACGCGGTCGATCTCCTCTTGCGCTTTCTTTTGTACCTCTGGATGGAACATCATAGTTCGGAAGAAAAAGGCTAGAGCAGCGACCGTGGTATCCGATCCGCCACCATAAAGCGAAATCGCACTGGCTTTGATGAGCTCCCATTCCTCTGCGCGATCTTGATCATTCAGGATTTTCTTTTCGTGTCTATCCAGCAATCCGGAAACGTACGATGGCCTATTCTCGCCACGTTTCCTTTGTAGTACCACAAATTCAAATGGTACATTTGTGGTATCTGTAACGGTTTTGTTGTATCCGCGCGCAATGCCCTTGAACTCCATACCGGGCAACCATTCTGGGAAATGTCGCAGCCACGGAATGTTATCAACGATCCAGGCGCCGGCGGCTGTGGCCTCGCTAAATGCTGCCATCATCCTATCGACGAGATTTACGAGGGGGTCGAAACCATTCAAGTTGGGTTTGTATCCGTATAGAGTATCCAGAACAATGGAACTCGAAGTGCTATGTATATATAAAAATAGGAATAATTAGCAACCTGCAAGTGAGATGGTAAAATGGTCGCTGGAAAGTATCAAGACGTACGCATGTAAGTTGGAAACATATTTGTCTGGATTGCTCATTGTGCGGAAGAGGAATCGCTGGACGTGGGTGTGGATTAGTGGGTGGAGTTTCTTTATCGCTGTGTTACTTCCAATCTGCCATGCTGCCAGTTTCCGCTGTTGTTTGAAGTTCTTGTTATAACCCTGGAAAGTCACAATGTGGCCCATACCGCACCTGAAAACGTTGATAAAATTTAAAACTGTTAGCAACTTCGACCCTCAAATGTGAATTTATCTCAAAGCTGATTTCCCTACATTTCGCCAGCGAAAAACAGATGCGGTCTGGACGAATAGTTAGACTGCCGCCGAACCAAAAGCTCCTCTGCAATATCCAAATCATGGATCAAGATTATTGTTTGTCCCAATACAGTTATTGAACTTATCGGACCATAAAGATCTTTATGTTTGAGCCAGTGCTGCCATTCCGGCGGACCTGGCGTTGGTAGGTCATTGATATTTCCAACAAGAAACGAGCCTTTGGGGCCTGGAGGAAGTGGAAGTTTCTTTTTTTGTGAAGCAGTGATTTGTCGAACCACTAAGAGAGCGGTTAGGAGAGCACCGCCATAAAAAATGGGCCCTCCAGTCTTGAGGTCGTCCACAGAGAGCATTTTAGAGTTTTGATAGGCGTGAATATAACTATGTTGGTCCAGAGAGAGCACCCGGCGCACTGGCGCTTGGGTCGCGCGGAATACATGGTCTCTTTATACGGCGCTGTGCAACTCCAAGTGCAGGAAACGTGTCGGATAGCTCATTTTTCTCTCGCTCGTATTTGGTATTCAAAAATAGGGAGGCGTCTGTTCCAGAATTCAATACGTTGTCCTTTTTTTTCAAAGGGCGTATGTATTTCCCAGCCATTCTTCCTGCAACAGATACACCAGCACATTCAGCTTGGTGTCTTTTTTCATGGATTTCTTACATTTTGAGGGGTACCTATATCAAGCATATGCCGGGAGAGCACGCTTATATTCAAGGCAAGCCTGTCGAAAAATGTTGGCCCACATCGAGCACCATAATCCGGCGCCGCGGTATCCACACTTTCGCAGGGGTAGTTGGACGAAATCTGATTTGCTCGCGAGAAGTTAGGCTAGCCGACTTTAGTTAAAGAGCGCCCCACCATCATGGGCCATCCTGAGACTTCCCGGCCTTCCGACGCTATCAGAGCCAATTGCGCCAACCGATTAATAATTCCGCTAGTCTCGAATTAGTCACCAGAACAGGTCACAAAGTTCTGGAAAAACAGGTCTGCGGACTTTCGCACAATTTGTGAAATCATTTTTGTTCCGTGTCCTTGGATCTCGACATTAAATTGCTATAGCTATTACTTCATCGGTTAAAATTGCAACTCCAGGAGATATCTGTGAAACAAAAGATGGTCGGGCTTTGGCTACATGCTACACAACCAAAGAATGAGGCTTAAAACTGGAAGGCAAATGGGACTTGAACCGACGCCCTGGAGCTGCTGAGCAGATCAATTGTTCACTGCAGGGTTACAATAAAAGTGTGCATACATACCTACCGTGTAGGTGGGTCTGATAACCTGTGGCTCCGTTTGATGTCCTTAAAATGCAGAGTTATGCTTCTACGGGTCTATTCTTGCCTAACTCTAGCTCGCGAGTTGATGCATAGCGACCGCTCGATATCGACACTACAGGAATCTCGTTCAAAGCTACGACACCAGAGGCTCTGCAGATCTGAAGATATTGAGGTCCAATGTTGACATTTCATGAATTCAACCACAAGAAAACCGATTTCCAGTCCCCAGGTCGACCCCGAATTCTGCGACAACACCTCAGTGCACGTGCATCCCCTCTTTGAATTAACCGTGAACCGATATCGCGATAAGACAAGTCCAAAAAAAAAGGATGAAAATGCCAAGGCCTGGTGATACAGTCAAGTCCCACTAGGCTCCACACGTTGGGCGGGGCTACCCTTTTTGATCATGACCATGCATCGGAATTCAAATTCGACATATGATCGTACGTCTGCACCGACTAGCTGGCCCCACACAGTCCACGGCCAGCCCGTTGGATCATCCCGTCCGGATGTGTTGATTTTGTTGGATTGAGGTATGTTCTGACCTCGCAGTCAACGGTAATGTCGACATATCATATGTCTTGATACTCTATGCAGCATGCAAGGTTTGCCCTTTTCCTGTGCAAAGATACTTTGAACAACGAATTCTCTGCAGGGCTCTGTACTACTGTGGCACAGCATTGTCCGAGCTGTTGAAAACCTTGGAAAACGGAGTTAAGTAACGTTGTTAGACCCTCAACGGTTGACACTCAAAGGTGTTTGTGCCCTTTAGCACTAGTACTGCTGGGCTGTTCTACTTCGTTAGTTCAGTAACTATTGATACTCTCAAGTACCATTTATCTTCCTAAGCGGCTTCTACATATCGATTAGCCGCAAAATTAGAATCTTAGAGATCTAGCAAAGGTTTCGGTTTTCCTTTATACCACAACGTTATAACTCCAAGACTCTTGTGGATATTATCTATATATATATATATATAGCCAAAGTTTACCCGTGCAAAGTGAAGAGTACATGCTCTGGTAATTGGGTTTCCTTTCCGAAGCTTCGGCGTAAAGAAGCCAAAGTGCGTCACTTTTGTCGATGGCTGCTATCAATAAAATTGGGGGATGAATTGAGAAAAGAGATATCAGAGGAGCTTGTTAAGGTAGAGTTAAGCAGGTATTTCCGCGGGGTGCCGCTGCATAAGAGGCTACAGTATTCTATAGAAACCGGTATCATACCAAGATGGAAATTGTGGCCCTTTAACATCAGGCTTATTCCCGTCTGCCCCTTCGGCCGGCCCTGGTTTAAGACAGAAGCCTGCCCTGGAGAGCTCTTTTTGTACTGATTCGAAGGTTTGCATCGCTTATTTCATTGTGATGTTTTTGGTCAAGTCGGGTCGTTAGGCAAGATGAGATATATAGAGACAATAGAATGTGACCTGAGTGGAGTTGACTACATCTCGTACCCAAGCCAGGTTTAGAGCGAACCTACATACCCTTCGCAATAACGGATACACTTTTGAGCTTATTAGGATGAACTCTAAGAGAGTTCAAATTCTAGATGTACAAGTACTATTGCAAAACTAATATTCGTCGTGTATACATACATATATAGCGATTAAGCTAGCTGCTCGGCAAATTCTTCACAGGAAGGAGGGTTAGATCCATTCTTCTGGAATTCTGCCATGCTCTTCTCGGAGAACTTCCTGTGCTTTCTTGTCTATAAGGTCTTTTAGTTCCTTCCTACCTGTTTGGTATGTCAAGAATAGTTCAACACAACCAAGATCGACTCCTGCCACACCCTCGCAGAACGCATAATATTCTTGAGGAGAAAACCCCAACATCTTCCCTTCCCATGAAAACACTTGCTGAACATCGTATTGATACCGACATTTCACCAGCGCCGTATACCATTCCTTCTCGGTGCCATAGAAGTGAGCTTCAGCACAAAACATCCTGCGTATTGGTGTATCAAGGCCAAGTCCATAGGTGTAGCTACCACCAGGTGAATCATCGTATAGATTAGCTCGAGCATTGAGCAGCATAACTAACGAGTCAACGAGATCGCCAGATGGAATAGCCCCGTTTGATCTGAGTAACCCCTCGAAACAGGGGTCCGTAATCTCGCAATCGCCATCTTCTACAGCCTTTCCAAGCTTCTTGAGCAGTATACCAAGTTTCTCAGGGGCACCCGCTATCTTCCCGTCCTTGATATTATTGGGTTTGGTAAGTAGACTGAGAAAGATTTCGATCGACGAAGAGTCAACAGGGATATAATCTATTTCATTGTAAAATATCGTCTTGGCGTTCTCCTACGTTTCGTCAGGTTGGAACCGTTAGCTCGGATGTCCTTAGCATTAAATGCGAGATTATCGGGTATCCGCCACTTTGGTTTGTGGGAATATTATTATACTCACAGAAGATCCAAACAGTAGGGAGCCAATTAGCGAGGGTTGCTCAGTAGAGAACTCGTAGCCCACAGATATGAAATATCGCAAGATCCTATCGAGCACCATATGTTTGCTTTCTAGACTAAGTGGACATTGCTGAGGGCCCGCAGACCAGGAAAGCAGTGAAAATGGCCTTGTAATATCTCGTTGGTGAGTCTAATTGGACACAAAAAATGGTGTAGAGAATTCGAGTTGCAAATTTACACTTACGAAAATTGCTTCCTCGACTCAGAGTGCAGTAAAAACATATCGGGGGCTTCCCTCGCTATAAGACCGATTATTTCTAGATCGCTTTCCGTTTTTACGGAATAGGGGTTGGAAAGTGCCTTCACTATCGCGAACTAGGGATATATTTTTATTAGAACTTCTCGTGGTCAAGATTCTTCGCATCTGAGTGCTGCTTAAAGAACGCGCGACGGGCGTGGGGATTTCGTACATGGAGCGGGGTAAAAATGATACCGCCGAGTTCTACGAGACTCCATAACGACCATTTTCCTTTGGAACACTCGCCTCTAATCCTTTCTAGGTCTCCGAGAACTGTCGCCTCTATGATGCTGTGTTTCGACCCAGCGAGTATCGTTTGGTATACCCTCGGAGATATCAATAGGCTAGGTATAAACCCTTTTATCGACTGGGAAACTATTTTCACCACCAACACCCCTTTTCCTCTGTGAATCGATCCAGAAACTGATGGACTTTCGCGTTCTAATATCATATTTACCTCAGATCTTTCGATAACTTCGCCGGTGAGGCGTCTGAATTCCCTCTTATCTATTCGGGCAGAGGCCACGCCTCCATTGATGGCTATTTTATGAGAATTGGACAGATCTTTAATCCAATGGTTAGTCCAAGTCACCGATGCAATTTCTTGTTGAAAGGTTGGGATGGAATCCGGCGATATTAAGTTAACCTTTCCATAACCCGCAGGTCCTGTTGTAAGGTTGGTTTGCAGGCAACTGAGGAGGTGTCGGAGATCCTTAAAGGAGTTGCCGTAAAATTCCCCAATGTCGGAGATTCGAGTGTCGATCATGCTGACTGCCGACCGTGGTGCAAGCCAGATCGATGGAACTAAACGTGGTAGAATGTGGCCTATATTTTCTCGCGCAGTTACATCGGAGCCATTGGTCTGGAACTTCTCAACCGCAGCGATGAGATCATCAACGCATCATCGAACGATGGTGGTATTTGGTCCCGATTGGTTTGGTTGCCCAATAGCAAAGCATGGGGTGCTGGTGGACCATCCCAGCCGTGAAGACTCGATGCTTGAGCGACCTCCCTATTATATTTGAAGAAGTAATTCATCATTTAGTGGGTTGATTGTCCTGGGTTCTATAGATCTATCAAAGGCACCAAATTTTACTAGGTTTTGTACGCACCCCATTTGATCAGATAAAGTCCCCATACTCGATGGGAATGAAGCAATAGCCAAAGAAGAAAATTGGCCCGGAGTGTACGGGCTTGCAGCAGATGTGCTTGCGAAGGGGTTCTTGGACCTGAAAATTAGAGCAGTCTTTTTGTCCGGCACGATTGCACCTCCTGGCGTCGGGACATTTCTCCGAGGCTTCTTCTGAACCCGCCATATTTTAAGGTGTTTTTTCAGTTGGTCCATGCTACGGTAAACACGCCATTGCAGCATGCAGCATTAGCAATCTACAAGTCCAACTCCCACGACGTAAAGCTTTCTTCGTTCACATAGCAGATACATTAAACATTATTCCGCTTAACTCCTAACCCATTGGAATTGCGGGTTCTAGGATAGTATATATAGTCGGATCAAAGAAGGTTGGTAGTTCGGCCGGAAGTATAGCACGTACCTTATCTCGAATTGGTGCTCGTCCCTTAAGGCGTTGATAGTAGACTGATAGGCTCCCTGTTCAATAAGTTTGAGGATTGTAGGTTTGTATTGCTTCATCTCCTCTTCACCAATAGCCCTTGTTACTCTTTTCTTCGGCCCTGCTACCCCTGATTGGGGCGGTTTCCATTGCACATCCATGTTCACGTTGAATGTTGATCAATAATAAATCAGTATGGCGATGTTGCGAAGGCCAGACAATCATGCTAAAGTGCAGTAGGGTAGGGAGTCGTTATCTGTGATTCTAGAAAGGTTAAGGGTAAGGTCTAAACGAGATAAGGAGGGTGTTGTAAGTATATATATATTTGCAAATGTGACTTGTCGATCGCAACTGGCCGGCGGGGTTGAGACTGGATACCTAAAGTATAATGATCCGGACTGCTAGATTATATTGGCGGCATGTCAACCTTGGAAAATTCGAAGCCTTCTCTTGGTGTGAGTTTCTATACAAAATAAGACTAGAATATGGGCCTGTGTGTCGAATGCCTATACTTTTCAGGATAGGTAAGTATGCAACTACATGCACGCGCATGCATGCAGCCGGTACAGTATTTATTCAGCAGGCTAGCCTCGAGTCCATCGGCAGGCAGCCTCGAATCCAGTGCGCGCGCGGGTATCATCTGCTTTCATAATACAAGGCCTTTGCCGAATGCAAATTGATTCTTGTAGACTACATTTGATATTAGGATAGGATAAGGGCTGCCGGCCGTGAATCGCCAAAAGTAAATCTCCTCAATTTCGTAAATTTATAAATTTGACAAGTCCTCTGTAATCCTGGAGGTATTCTCGCCAAACTCTTGCAATGTGCAATCGCACATATGTGTTGTCAACCGTAGGCCTCGAGGGCGCATGTTGCAGAGCGCTGTGATAGCACCGAACAGATAGTCGGGAGTCTCAACAATTGTTAAAAGAGATTGAGGAATCGCTCTGATCCAGATCCTTCATACATACATGTGGGCATGGACGTCTACTTCAGAGCTCCATGACATCATACGTGTTCTGCATAACACAAATTACATTTAACATGGTGGTGTAGTTGACTTGGACTCATGAATTTGATTCGGCTTCCTGAATGCATCAATATGTAGGAATTGGTAACTTATTGGTGAAGTGGTTGGACTGGATAAAACCCTGCAGTTATCGTCGAATTGAAAGACGACTGCAGTTTCCCGTGCAGCTCTCAGGATACACACCAGCAAGGAAAGTATCTGCTCCACCTGATTGGTCAAAGTAGATGTGTTGACCCGCTAACCGCGTTAGGAATTCCACTTTCCGGGATGCAGGGACATAAACTCCGCCAAGCCCGCCTGGAATACTTCACACAACACTTTTTGGACTGAGCATATACTGGCCTCGATGCTGGCCATAAATCAATCTCACTTCGAGCTTCAGAGGATCACTTTCACTTTAACTTTCTATCATCATCAGCTCGATTCCAATTATACCTTTATGCTCCGGATATTGGAGTGAAATCTAGCCTTCAATTTGATATCAGCTCAATTATTCTTCTTTGCCCCACGTTTTAGATTCGAAGCTTTATAATTTATCTACACACACAAAGAACTTTGCCGCGATTGTTAGTTTCGCCCTCAGTTTCGAATATCTCGTTTCGGCCTTAGACGGATACACTCGAGAATCCCTTAATGCTTCGGTCAAATTTCATTTTATCAATATGAACAATATGACCGCACTTCCTAAGAACTCCGTCAGTTCCAATCGTGCTACCATCGTAGGGGCGTGGGGCCCCTCAACTTCTAACGACATTAGAAGCAATCCGCAACTAGGTTTGTACCCAGCGCAGTCCTTCATGTTATCATCATATATATATGGTAGCACCAGCTAATATTTATGTAAATTCAGATACGAAAGATTTCGGAGAACTTCGATTGCAAGACCGCCCCAACCATGACGATTCGGTTGATAACACTCACGCCAACCAACCCCCAACCCTTCCCCAGCAGCAGCCTGTTCTAGAACATTACGATCCCATGCACCAATGGTTGAATCAAAGTCCCAAGGAAGACCCTTGGACGCAGCTTCGGGAACCAAGTCAATCCTCCAATCAAAAATCCCAATTCGTGGCGCGGAAAACCCATTTTCATCCTAAGAGGTCTTAAGGGAAATCCTCTGCAGTCCTCCCATGGGAGACATCTCAACTCGATCCTACTGAGAAAAGTTACTCTTGCTACTCTTGTTACTCTTGCTGTCGATTTTTTGTCGACGTTTTGAATGTTCCTTAAGCTTTGTCCCTGCTTTAATCTGGTTACCTGAGTTCGCAAAAAGAGAAATGGGACAAATGGATTGTTCCCAATAATTTCGTTTCTGTGTTTTCATTATCTATTACCATACCGCCACCTTTGCATCTTATCGCAATGAAGTTTTAGTCATTCTAGACATTTCTTCCAATACGGCCCTGGCCCTCCGATCCCGAGTTTCCTTTTTAATTTAGCTCTCTTTTGCCTTACAGCTACTCTAGCATGAATATTTCTACCCTAGCCCCAAGTCTTAGAACCGTTTCTCGCCTATTATATCGACGGACAGGCCTTTCGGTGCGCTCGATTTCTTTTTGAACATCAGCAACTATCGCTCGCGGATGCCGTTCGAATTCAGAACTATGCTTAGTATATTTCATCCCCAGCTGACATTGGTACCTATTGAAACCCCACAATCTGTTTCACTAGAAGGGTTGTCGTATTGAGTTCCGTCCTTTTGGAGCCTCTTCTCTCCCTTTGAACCTAACTTAGTCTTGCGTTGCTATCTCGCATGAACAGTTATGTATCTTAACTCTATAGCTACAGCCCCTGTTCAACAAAGCTTGTTTATACACCAATTTTGGGGCCTCAAAAGATGTATACATAGGAAGCACCATTTTTAGTTCGGGAACGTTTTGAAGAAGCTAGATTTTGTACGCTCGTGCATGTCGAACAATTGATCTCGGACTGATCGACCCAGCCCTCCATGCATGTGTTCACGTGGTTTGATCGATTGAAAGGGATGGCGCGGCGAGCCACGCCGCCACTATTAGAAAACCCCCCACCTTAAAATAAATCCAAAACGTCGAGAATTCTGAATATTTAAAAAAAAATTTAGACTAGTAGAAGATCCTTGGAAGCGATAAATATAAAGTCTCTGAAGATCAAGATGTATATACGTTGATGCGGAAAATTTGCCAAAATGCAACATAGTCTATCGTAAAAGCCGAGTTGTGCCCCGGGCCCAAGAAAGCTTTAGAATGGGCTGGACCACAGAGGTAGTTCTATCTTATTAATACTCCCCAAAAAGCAATCAAACCGGACCAGCGATAATTTAACTTCTTGCCAAATAGATTTATATTGGCAGAGTTGATATCATTGCTCTTCTATACGGAAGACACCATACCGGTGCCATATCTAATCAAAACTTCCGCAGATCTGGGGGCCATCTTTCTATCAACCTGGCGAGCCCAAGTGCGATTCCTATATTGAATGCAGTATTGTGAAATCTCGAGATCTCATCAACAGCTCGATGTATATATATAAGTTTTATGTGAGCCTGAAGCCTTTTTAGACATCTCTTTTGCATTTAGTAGTACGCACCTAATATAGTGTTTCGAAAACCAAATAGTCCATTACCTGTAGACACATATATATCTTAAAGCTTTAAAAACTTGGTTATTTGGAGAGGCGGTTAAGCCTCCCGTCAATGAGGGGCCGACGTCGATCACGCCGATATAATACTCGCAAATACGGCCTGGCGCTCTTTTACTAATCTTTTGAGATAGCAACGGATATCGCGGATATCTTGGAACATCCATATAGCCATCCACCCAAAATATATTGCAAACCCATGGCGACGCACCCCCCGAGCCCTTCATATTACACAGTTTGGTCGTAATGTTGGATAAAAGCTCAGGATTGCGTTCTAGAATTCTAGATATGAGATTCTATTAATTAGAAAGTTAACGTTCTGATGAGGATACTGTGCAACCAGACAGCGCAGAATTTATTTTCTAAATTTATAATGCTAGATTCGTACCTTGAGGAGACAGCCCAAGGCCGGACCGCTGAGGCTGCAGAATGATCGCACCTTATCGATTCGTCCCTAGTTTGAAAATATTAAATTTGCCTTGGGTTGTTTAAAACACCGGATGTCTAAAGCTTACTATTCTTGATATCGATAATCTGATACCTTTGGACTCGAATCTATCTTGGAGGGGAACCCCGGAAAATGGCTCGGCTGAGAAGCAGAGGCTAAGAACCGCGTGAGCCAGAGCTGGCCGAAGCTAAACACCATGCATATATTTATCAGCCCAATTTTTGGTAACAATTTTCGTCGGGGTTATGCGACAAAGACAGTCTCGTAATCAAACTGAGCGACAAATATATCTAGATATATTGCGATCGTTTTTTTACCAGCAACAAAATTAAAATCTAGTCTAACAAAATATATCCGAAGTCTTGATGCAAATTTTAGGGGTTAGCCTGGGGAACTCCGAGCGTTGGATCACTCTGATTGGTCCAGTCACAAGTCCGTGATCGTGATTGTCTAGGAACACTTTCCGCCAAGACTAATGCTCCGGGACAGTTAGCAGTTACTTTGGCCCTCAAGTTAAGTTTGAACCTTTCGATCTGAAAGGAAGGCCAACAGCTTTGACCTTCTATCAAACCAAATTATCCGCAGTCCAGTCGAGCAATAAAATTCTCGAAGGGATCGCTTTATTTCATTTCTGGATATATCGATATTAATATCTACTTTTCCAAAGCGTAACTATTTACCTCTCGCTATTTATATCGAAACTAGAATATATATTTATATATATATCTACCGGTTTAGCTATGAGCGAGAATTCGAGTGCTGTTCTCCTTAGGAACGATATACGTGCACGTACCAGTACCGCTGCTGTACAGCCATGGACCCCGTCGGGTCCTAATAACATTAGAGACAGCTCTACAGGTAGTCCAACCCTCCCATCCTTGGATCTATGAATGTTTTTCAAGATCTATGGGCCTCTTTATACATTTGGAGAATTAATGATATATATTTAACTTTAAATGGCAAGATATAGAAAGCCCAGTGCAACTAGGTGGCACAGATGCACAAGCCCACGACGACATCCCGATGACGGACAGCGCCACCCGACCCCTAACCCCTCCTCTACAAGACTACCCGGCAGCTCCTGAAACCGAAACCGAAGCCTACAATCCGATGCTTCAGTGGTTAGATCAGAGTTCCAAAGAAGACCCTTGGGCTCCATTGAATCAAACGATTCGGCTTCAAGATCAAAGACCTAGGCTTTTCGTCAGAGTAACTCGCTTCCATCCGAGACGATCGTAATAGGTGGTGCCACCCGTGGCGGTCCTATAGATTTCATGCCTCTAGGCTCGTCTTCTAGAAGACCCTTCGACTCCGTGCATGCCTTGACTCGCGATCGGTATCCATCCAATCTCCATATGTATACTTAGCTTACCTGTCCCCCCCTTTGTATTGTGGTCTAAGCGCGAGACCAGCTTCACTGGGAGGTCTATGATACTGGCTCACATTCCTTTGGATCTTTCCTTTGTTTCTTCTTCCCGTATCCCCCCTTCTTTCACCTTGTCTATCATGATATTATGAGATTTTTCGACAAAAACCACATCCTCTTGAAAGAGGCCTTCCTTGCTACTACAAGACTACCCCTTTTCCTATTCATCCATATTCTCGAGGGCTTTCTTGGACTCTGTCTTAAGACGAGAGAAGCATGTACCTAACGGACTTCCATCTATATTTCTACTCCAAATCTTAAGAAATTCCACACACTTCTAGTTTTTTTAACCAATCGAGCATTACGGTATACCCGTAGCGAAGACGACTAGGGTCGCCGTGAAGAACATCAACACTACCAAAACGAATTTTCACAAACACTTTTGCACAAGTTCCCGTCGTAGTGCATGGGCTCCGAGAGATGTCACAAATATATAACAGGATGCTGGATGGGTCTCCACAACTAGCCTCGATGTCTATTGATACCTCGCCTCCCGCATTATACTCTCCGCTATCCGTGATTGTTATCATGCACCTATTTCACAAGTTGTATGCACTGGTTCTTAAGGTTTGAGATAATATTTATAAGCAGGAAGCCGCTATTAGAGCGAAACGTATGCTGGAGCGGATAATCTTGGTGCAACTACTAAATCCAAGGCCCCATCAATCCTAAGGACTAGAGGAGTTTATATATATTTACCAACATTCGAAAGTCCGCCAGGATACGTGTATACAACAAGGTGTCTATTGAGACAACTCGGGCGAATAGATTTGAGAATATCACGCTAGTATTCCACAACTGGCCAAGTCTTGGTTTCAAGGCCAGCTAGAACCCGGCTAACCTGGGAATGAGACCAGGCTAACTGCCTATCCAACATATCTTTGTGTTGTTTTACGCTCCCGCCTTGCATGTATAAGAGGACAGACGGACAATCTATCTAGATGTGGATAGATACCTCCAGAGTTACTCTCTTACCTTTGCAAGGAGATGTCACTATGCAATCATTCCCTATCCGCGAGGGGAGAGGGGGGGAGAAGAAGAAAAAAAGAAAATAGAAAATAAAAAACAAAATACAAAATTTGAAAAATGAGGAGGAATCAAAGAAAAATTCGGAAATCAAGAGCTTATGCTATCGATGCTGTAGGCGATCCTACCATTCGTTCGACGGGTCCACTCACTTCGGGGAAGGATTAGTGCTGTAAAAGGGCAAGGGGGTAAAAGGGCAAAAGGGCTCAAGGCTCTTGATCAATTGACTGGGATGTGTTGCCCCGCTGGCTGATGCTTATTGGCGAGATGTTACTTTAAATCTCAAATTGGAATGTAGCGCCCCACCAGTCGCGGTCCTATGCACGTGTGGTCGGATATTATGAGCTGAGGTATAGCTGGATTCGGGGCTAGGTAATAGCTAGGGCTAGAAACTTTTATTGGATTTGTCTATAAAGTAATAGAGGGGGGAAACTGTATCCAAAATGTCCTGTCAACGACGAAGACAAAAAATAGTATAAATATAAAGACGGGTTGGCCTTTGGTTAACTGGATTCAAATTTCTGTCGAATCTCATCCATATCGATATATCAATATATCAAGCTCGAGATCAACTGCCACCGTTTATGCTTGGTCCATACGTGCGTAATTACGACCCTCACCAGGCCTCGAGTCCCCGCCGACCCAATTAAACATATATTTAAATATTTTAAACTCTCGTACACCAATTTATAATTTAAACCGGTATATAATAATATATATATTCCAACATCCGCTAAATACCTAGGTACATACTTAAGTACTCATCTATAATATATATCCGTATGTACACACTGGTACCCCCATACATGAACATAGCCTCGAGGCAGACTACGCACACGCACACATAACTAAGCAACTTAAGCTTGTGCATTAATTAATTGCATGTGTAGTGCTGCATATCACACAATGAAAAGTACGGCAGACCTTTCTCTCCAAGCTGCTACTGCACAAACTTTAGCTCTGTCGAGCCTTGACAACGGCAGGGACAATTACAATTCCCAAGGTAGTTAAAATAGCTTCCCTGACGTATGATTTGAGTGTTCATTATACATATCCTAACAGCGTTGCAAATATGTAATATAGAAAACCAACCGCGTTTAGATTTCTTCCGGACGAACGAAGAGAGCAAAAGAAAGCCCGATAGCACGTTTCAACCGGCGAACCCCCCTATATATGGTCTTAAGCCAGCCTCTGAGAGTGAAACTCAAGATCCGATGCTTCGATGGTTGAATCAAGGTCCCAAAGAAGACCCCTGGGCCCCTCTAGAACAAACAATACACCTTCAAGACCGGAGGGCCCAGTTTCACGCTAGGGTGACTCGCTTCCGCCCGAAACGATCTTAAGGCTTGCGACAAAAACGACACAATTCCCTGGCTCTTTTCTCCACATATATCGAAATCTCTTTGTCAAAGTTATGATTTGCAAAATTTGTGCCTATAAATCTATAGATCTAGATCTCACTTGGCTCAATCACATACCTTCCTACGACCACCAGGGTTGTCATTTTGATCCTCGTTCTTCCCTTTACGTACTTTTCCTTTTCACGATTTCTGGGCCACTTTCTCCCGTTTTACGAATCCATGTGAACGATTTCCTTATGTGTATCTTATCAATATTAATGGCCATATATTCGACAGTTGTGCTGGGCCATTCTGCAACATGCAACACAGTCTTGTAACTTCCCTACATGTTATAATTATAACTATCGCGTTGATAGATCGAAATAGTACCACAAGTAGGTATATTTCAGCGACAGTTTCATCGATTCGGGGCTACACCTTTTAGAGTTATAAGTCATTGCATATTCCAGTCTATATGCCTAGGCACATATACGCTGTCAACGCTCTTAAGTTGCCCGTCCCGGTCTCTTCGAACCGCTCACGTTGCAGCCGAGCGGGCCGAGACGCCAAGACAAGGCTGCCCCTCGCATTGAATCCGCAAACTGCATGGCGGGGCACGATTATAAAACGCCAAAACTCCCCACATTGAACTGGACTCGAATCTCACGATAGAGAGATCCTTTGACTTCACAATTAATATCATCCCTCCAAAATCAAATCGAATATATAGAATATATACTATCCAGAAGGCCTAGAAAGAAAAAGAAAGAAGAAAATGAACATCCTCTCCCTCCCCGTAGAACTTCAATCCGAAATCCTCAGCCACCTCCCCTGGCACGACCACTTCCTCGCCTCCACCGTCTGCACGCTATGGAACTCCATCTTGCAACGGCACAGCTTCCGCACGAAAAGACACTACGACCACACTGTCCCTGCAGAATGGCCCATCGCCGACCATCCGCACCCGGTGTATGATGCACCCACTCCACGGGTCCTCTCAAACCTCTACACTCCCACCGATGCTCCAAATACACACGTATTGCTCGAAATGGGGGTATTGATGTTTGAGATCACTGCTAGCGGGGAGACAACGATCTTCATGAAGATTCCACGCGAACACATCCCCGCCGGCGGTAGCCTCGCTACAAACCACGAGGTCACAAGAACCGACCAAGGAGACGTGGAATCAGCGCAATACGCCGAATTATGGGGTGCATTGGTACCCGAAGAAAATGCGGTTATAGATATCGGATCATCACCGCTGTTATCGAGTGATAAACTCGTTTTCTCGATCCGAGAATCCGACAGCGAGGAAGGTGTGGACACGAGTTCTTTACGACTGCCCGGTCTGCCGGACGGTGATAGGAAACTAGCGTTCAGGATATGGGATTGGAATCGGGCAAACTCACAGTTTCAAGCGTTTGCTACCGTTCCTTCGGGGCTAGCGATCAATGATCCCCAATGGTGCTTGAAACAGTGGGATTGGCCCAGGGGAAGCCCTGCAGAGCTTGTGGGAGTGGTGAAGGAGCATCTGAGGACGCATGTTTGGTGTAACAGTGGGGTTTTGAAGTGCTTTGTGCAGGTCGAGGGGTTCAATATGTACGGCGATGCTCCCGGGGAGACAATTAATATCACCATCGCAGCTTTCCCGAGGGCTGCAGCATAGAAGGACTTACAGTATACCTCTATATAGAAACAAAATGCAGATATAGAAGTATTGGAGGGGGGTAGGAGGAGACTTGTAATTTATAGTTGAGAATAGAGAGAGAGAGAGAGAGAGTTTGACGTAATGCAATCAATCAATCGCCTTATCAAACACCAAAACTGTGTTGCGCCAATCGCCTTCTTTCCCTTCGTCAGCCAAAACCTCAAACCTCAAACCACTCCTCCTCCACCAATCACCACCATCACCATCACCATCATCATCACCATCACCACCACCAATATTACTACAATTATATAGTCGAAAGCTGCATGTCATTGGCCGCATACACTGCTGCCACCGTCGTTCCCAGCATGTGCCGTCCCGTCGTCGCCCTCACCAAATTCGTCGGTGTGGGCTCGCTAGGTCTATTGACCGTACGTCTCCCTACTGGCAACGATTAGAGATAAAGTAGAGAAAAGTGCTAATAGACGGCCAATTGACAGGGCGTCTCCTTTGCCACCTCCTTCGCCTCCATAAAATCCCTCCTAACACTCCCCTCAGCTCGTATGTTCCCCTCCTTTCACTCTTACTATGATACACCCGCTAACGGAAAGTCGTACGACAGCTGCGGCACACCGCTCTTTCACCCATCTCACAAACAGCATATCCTCCCTGACAAAACCACTTACCTACATCACCACCATCTCCTTCATAACAGCCTACATCTTCTCCCCGTCGCATAAGAAACACCCGTACCTCCTGTTCACAGCTGTGCTCCCGGTATTAAGTAGCGGATATGCGTATGCCGTACTAAACCCCAAGGCGGAACGGATGGATCGGTTATTGGAGGAGAATGGCGAGAAGGGTGTTAATGGTGAGGAACTCCGAAACGGGATCTTGGAGTGGGAGCAGGCGAGTTGGGGGGTTGTGGCCGGGAGGGGATTGGGGTTCTTGCTGGCCGTCGTGGGGATTTGGGGAGACGGTGCTTGATCTGATCACCTTCCTCCTCTCCATCTTTTTATAAAAGTTGGTCTCGGCGATACCAGAGTCTGGTTATGGGACCATTCCTTTTATATACCTTCTTTTGAATGATTATGATGTGGTTGTCTTTGGTTATGAGATGGGAATGGTGTTTTGTGAAATTGTATTAGCGGTTTTTTGATGTTCTTTCTTTGAGTCTTACCTATCTACTCCGCCCTTACCGACCTCTTCTGAATCTACAACCACTTATTTGTATCCAATATAGAGATATAAACCTCAATCTATATCTCTCGGTGGGGTGGGAACAGAAAGGCCCAGTTCTCTTCTAGCTGTACATAACGATCTAGTCTACTCTAATACCCATAATCCCATATATAAATAGATCACCAAGTCTCCTGTCTATACCTCCCTTCACCCTCCATACCTAGCAAATAACTCTCAGCCTCCTCTCTCTCCTTCCCTCCAACCTCCACAAACACTTCTATCAGCGCCTCCCTCACCGCCTGCGGCATCCTCCCCGAGCTCCTGTTCCACATTCATTAGCTCCTAAAATAGTGATATGAAGAGAGGAAAGGGGCACAAACCCGCAGACGTATACTGCCCCACCCATCTCCCCGACCAACCTCCACACCTCCTCTTTATCCTCCTTAATAAGATGCTGCACATACCGCTTCCTATCCTGATCTCGAGAAAAAGCTGGCTTGGTATCAAACACCTCCTTTCCAAACTTTTCCATCAACTGCTCCCATTCGGTGCCAAAGTAGTAGTCTGTCTCCTTGCCTCTGCATCCAAAGAACAGCAGTGTCTTCCCCGGCTTCAATCCCTCGTTATGGAACTGTGCCTCGCGGAGTCGTTCGTAAACCATAGCTCTCATCGGCGCCACACCCGTTCCGGGACCGATTAATACCGCCGGCGTGGAATATTTAACCTGTTTTAGATTCGAGGACGAAGATCCTAGTCCACCCTTTGAGATGGTGGCATTTAGGGTGTCGCCGGGGGCGAGGGTTGATATATACCGCGTGCACATCCCGCGTCTTATGCGTTTTATCACCGTACGGTATTTAACTATCGCTATCAATAGATCCAATTTATTCTCCCCCTCCGTTGGTACCGTGGATGAAGGCGATATAAGTTGCGGATGAGAGTATTGACCGGCAGAACTAGCAATACTGAACAACCGCGCTCTAATCCTCGGCACCATCTCGACCAAATACCCCAATGGAACCTTCACGCTCCCGAACTCCTGTAGTACTTCCAGGATACTCCGTCTGGGACGGGTGGTGTAATCCCACAGTTCCTCGGCGTAGAGCGGGTTCGTGAAGTCCAGCAGGCGTTCTTTGTGGGTTTCGTCGGTGGTGAAGGATGCGCAGAAGGTGAAGAAGCTGCGGCGGGGGATGGCGGTTATGTCCAGGTGGTGGGTTAGGAGGGTGCGGAGGGTTAGTGGGGATATGAAGTTTAGGGGGTGGGGGGTTATGTGGAGGGGTTGGTCGGGGTTTATGTCTAGATTTAGGATTTCTAGAGCTTCTTCTACTACCTCCGGAGGGTTTGTGGCGAGGATACTTATCGCGTCGCCGGGAGAGTGGGTCAGTGGTTCTGTCGAGGTGAATGAGAGTAGTCTTGTGTCTTGGAAGTGGGTGGGGGGTGTTAGACGGGTGTTTTGGGAGACAGTGAGTTTGAAGGATGTCGGCCCCCGGGGCAGGGATAGATTTGACGCATAGGATTGGTCCGAATACGGAGCCTGCGAAGAGTCGATTGAAATTGTGAATTTTGGAGGCAGGAGTTGGTGGGTGGGGATTGGAGAGACCCCATCGGGCAGTGGGAATAGTTCGAGGAGCTTGGAGGAGAGGCCCTCAATCCACGGCGCTAGTGTCCCATCGATTCTATATTTTTATACTATTGCATTAGTATGAGAGTATATGCTGTCAGAATGGGTACAGGTACAGACATACCCCTCCTCGTGCTGCACATCGCCCTCGCCCCTGATGTAGAACTCAGACGCCCCGAGCTGCAACAGCCGTTTATGTAGCTTCTTAACCGCCCAATTATATCTACCACCAAAACCTCGACGTAGTTTAGCCGTCTGCCCAGTAATCCCACTCATCTATTCATATTCACCTCCTCCTAAAATAATACAGGAGGAGGAGGGAGGGAGGGAGGAGAGGGATTCTACTTCGGATAAGTACTATCCCCCAGCCCGAACGTCGAGAACCTCATATTCTGCAGCAAGGTAGGCGGTAACTTTTTCCTTAGAAGAAAGCGCCAGAACTTTTGCATGTTCTCTGGAACATCTCCTTGTCCTGTCGTCGGACACATGAAGATTGCCAGCAGGGTGGACAGCAGTAGCTTCTATCTCAACTGTTAATATAAATTCTACTGAAATAAAACATACTATAAGATACTGGAGAGGATGGAAATACCGGCTCAAACAAGTCCATCTCGACCCTGCGGACTTTGAAATGCAGGTGCTCCAATGTGCGGCCCAGCTCTTCGGAGTAGTCTTCTGTCGTGCCTGTTTCCGAGGCGTAGAGGAGTGTGATATTGCGCCCCTCCATCTTTGCATATGCGTTCACATAGAACGCCCTCCAACTTCCTTCAAATTAAAAATAAAAATAAAATAAAGAATACAATAAGGAAGAAGCAGTTGACAGGATCCAGGAGTTTTCTTCAAAACCCGGGGTATTCGTAAATATATTGTTATCAGCGTGATCCCTGCTTTGTCATCGCTGGTGTTCTAGCCCAACTATCAGTAGCTTGTGGTTTCTGTTGGAAAGTTCTCCGACGTCGGGAAATTCCATTTTAAGCTGCTTAGCGAGGCAACCAGGGACGAGGCCTCGTCTCCAGGCGCGGACGTCATAACATTCAACTTTCAGCAATCCACGCGATTTCAACCTCAACTCCAACTTCAACTTCACCATAACATCACGACTTTTATATCGACCACCACGAACCTCACCACCCCCATAAACATTGGTCAAATATATATAAATCACCTCTCACGATACCCGCGATCCGAAATACCCAACCAAATTCCCCGCTGGAAGAAAACGCGGGTCGAATAGTCGACCGATATACTTATATACAAAACAAGAAGACATGGTCACAATCTTCACCGCCCCGCTCGCGACACCCGCGCAGCTCTCAACCTCGCCCTCACAATCATCCGGCGTCCCCGAACCTCTCGAACAAAAGCTCCGTCTGGTGGCCTGCCGCCTCATCCAAGCTGCCGGTATCCTCATGGAACTGTAAGCCATACCCAATCATACATATCCTACAAATTGCGCAGCTAACCGATATGAAAAAAAAGCCCCCAGCCAACGATATCAACAGCTATAATCCTCCTCCAACGCTATTACCTCACCACACCCCTCACAACCTCCCCCCTCCTCCAAACCTCCCTAGCATCCCTCTACCTCTCCTCAAAACTCACAGAGCACCCCCAAAAACCACGAGACATAATCAACGTCTTCAAATACCTCCTCTCCCCAGCCGGTCCCTTCCACCCTCCCCACCTCCCAAAATCCTCAGATGAAGGGAAAAAGGGGAATAAACACCTCTACTACGTCTCAGAAGGCGACTACACAGCTCTAAAATCCCTCCTATTATCCACAGAAGCGAGGATATTAAGAGCACTAGGTTTCAATACCACCGTAAACCTTCCCTACACCTTGGCATTCAACTACCTCCAGTCCCTGGGCGTATTAACACACTCATCCCCGTCGTCATCGGATGAACAAGGGGGTCTATCGAACCCCCTGCAGAATGAGAAATTGGTGTCGACTACATTCGCCTACCTGACGGATTTATTATCCTCGCCGTCGCAGGTGTATCTCACACACCACCCGCATGAATTAGCGGTGGCGGCTATATACCTATCAGCCAGGGATCACAGTGTAAAACTCCCCGAAAGGTGGTGGGAGGTCTGGGATGTCGAGAGGGAGACTTTGGGGTTCCTGGTTGTTGTTATGAGAGGGGGGACTTATGTTGGTCAGGGTAATGGGAAGGTGTGGATTGTAGAGGAAGGGGTGTTCGAGGAGGTTGATGGCGGGGAGGTTGTGGCTATTGGTGCAGACAGTGTCGAGAGGGAGGCGGAGAGGTTGAGGGAGCTCTAATTTTACCATATACCATACCATATACCCAGTCTTTTTATTTGTACGAATTTAGCGGATTGAAGGTTTCCATATATAGACTATGTTTAGTGTCAATACCGAAGCACATCTTCGGCCAGCTTGCCTCATATCAAAATGAAGTTCACATTAAGAAAATTAACAGCCAGAATGCATGACCTACAAAAACAACGCACCACCAGTCCAATCTACCTATCTTCTACCTATTTGTTAATATAAAAAACGCCCCTCAAGGCCCCAAGGAAAACGGACCAAATGGTCGTGATAATGCAGTTAGAATCTCCGTCCACCCATCCTGCCTGGAGCATTATTCTTCAACAGCCCCCCAAGCGTCCCCATCAACCCGCCCCTAGACCCCATTCCACTTCCAAATCCCATCAAATCATCACCAGTACTATCATACCCCCCACCTCCTCCAAACTCCATCATCCCCGGTTGTCCACCCATACCCGGTCCACCCCTATCTCTACCCCCACTCGTCCCCGCGGCCACATACTTCCTTCCTATCTCCTTCGAAACTTCAATACTAGATGTCACAGCCCCCAGCAGAGCGACGAGGTGGACATCACTCAATTCCGCCAGTGATTCCGACGAAAGACTCGATTCGGCGGTCGCAGGGGGTTCTAGCAGTGGGAGACGATTTGTGAGGGATAATAATGAGCGAAGCAGTTGGTGAGAGACCTTGGGCTGTTGTGGGGATTGTTCGGTTGAAGGCTCGGATTTGGAGTTTGATTCGATGCTGCGGAGGTAGGCTAGCAGGAGGGTCAGACGGGAGTGCAACATCCTAACCGCATTTGCTTTTGCTGTGAGGGTTGATAGTACTACCACCACCAATGTTAGTAACAAAATTACAAGGCGGAATATTATCTAAAAAGGAGGGTAGAGGGTGACATACACTCCTGCGTCTGCGTGGGTAAAGCGATGCTCTCAAATGTAACCTCCTTCTCCTCCTTAACGGCAGAAGTAGAGGCATCGGCTTTTCCCTTCCCCTTAGCTTCCTTCTTAGCTTCATCCTTCGAAGCCGAAGTCCCCACCACCGGCTTCTCGTCTTTAGCAGCAGGGCCAGAACCAGCCTTCCCGCCAGTTTCATCACCAGCGTTCAACGGTCCCTTCGCAACTTGATCGACACCAATCATTTCTGCCTCACCGGTTTCGACGGTATAGTCCAGTTCCGTAAATTTCATCTTAAGAACTTTAGTTTCTGGAGTATCACCTTCTTCTTCATATACCGATTCGTATATTGTGAGGGGCAGCTTCCCACCCGTGGAGGTTGACAATGCCGCCGGATGAAGGGCGAGGAAGATGAGAGATTCATTGTGGGTCAGCAGTTGGGTTTGGATGTTTAGCTGTAGTTGACGGGGTAGATGGTTCGGTGGGGGTGGGAGGTATGTGAAGTGTCCGATGAAGTCGAGGGTCGGATGGACGTCCTTGACTATACTCCACCACCATCATCTCATGCATTAGCCTAGAAATAAAATATATAATACGGCAGCAGATAGAAGGTAAAAGGAAAGCATACACTGCTTCAACTTCTGCAAAAACCAACTCTCGTCAACTCTGACATTCTCCTCTCCATCGGTATCCATCTTCCCCTCCTCGACGGGTAAATCCACCAACTTGAGCTCATACGCGTGCTCTATGGAGATCTCACGGCCGTTCTGCGAGCCCAGCAGGGCACCCACGATGGGGCCCTTGATCTGCCTGAGGGTGTGACGGGAGACATAGTCCGAGATCGTGAGGAGGGCGAGAGGGTGCAGTGAGATTTTGAGGCCGGAGGTGGATGGATGGGAGGATATGAGGGGGTGTGGGGGTTTCGCGACTGTCATGGCGCCGTATCTTATCCTTCCCTTTCGGTAGCTGATACAAAACCCAACTCGTACGTTAAGATAGTAGGTATTCCAGCGGGTGACCGGTATGTGAGAGGTCGTAGATGAAGCCGGAAGTTGAGGTTGGTGATAGTTGGTTCGGTGGGGAAGACGGACGTGATGTTGGTTGAGACGCGGAGTAATGAGAGAGAAGGATAATGGAGCAATTGGATGACTGGGAAGCTGCACTTTGGCAGCTCCGATAAACTGTGGCGGTGAAGCTCCAACGACGCCACACTTCAGCGTCTACAGCGCCACACTTAACTATCGCCTCAAACCCTCGAGATTACTGACACAAAGGGATGCCCCTCGAGACTACGAGACTACGAGATATGATTACCAGAGAAGGGCGGGGTAGACAAAAAGAACATCGTGGACTCATTGACAAAGCAGCTCCCTAGGTATCCTATGTACACGTACGCCTTGATTCGCCTCTGCTCTAATCCATTCATACATGCATTCGCATTCCATCTAGCTGTATCGGAATCACCAGTCATCGCCCCAGTCATCGCTCTTCTTCCCGCCGGCCCCACCGCCGCTACCACCACCGGACTTCTTGATCCCACTCGTTCCAATAGCGCTGTTCTTAACGGCTGGCTTATCATCGTCCCAATCTGTATCGCCGAAAGAATCCCAAAAGTCCTTTTTCTCAGGTTGGATAGGCTGATAGTTTCCGCGAGCTTGTTGGTCTATCATTCTATTAAACGTGTCTGCTCCAGACTTTGCTGTTGTCGCGATTCCGCTGCCGACTTGTAGAGCCGTTCTCTGAACGTTACCTGCAACGTCCGATTCTGCGATCTGTGTATGCCATTAGCCTCCATCCATCCTTCCTTTTGCCCTGCTATCTCGGGCAGAGCTATAAAGAACATACCATCTTAGCAGTCGGCTGCACAAATCCTTCATTAACTTGTTTAGCCCCCTTAGCTACCGAGCTAGTAAAGAACCCCCATCCTTTCGTCAAAGCACCCACGGGGTCCTTCGTAACATCGTCCCAACCTCCAATCCCTCCGTTCGACGGCTCCTGCAACGGTGTGCTCCCAAAACCGGAGTACTTCCCACCTTGATTTGGCGGCAAATCCTCCCGTCTATTTGCATTCTCGGCCCCCATTTTCTCGAAATAGGCTTCATTCCTCTGTTTCTGCGTCGGCACAGCTGGGCTTGACGACCGTGGTGTACCCGCATTGCTATTGCTTCCACTACCCAATCCACCAGTACCAGTCCTCTTCACGTTCTTATTAACCGGTGTAGCCGTCCGAGGCTTCGGCCCGCTCCACTCGGTCCCTTCAACCAAACACGTCAATTTCTCCTTATAATCCTCCGCAAAGGGGGCGGAATATCGATCCGCGACCGACATGTCCGAGGAGTATTCGGGGCAACTCTCGAAGTATTCCTTTAGGGCTTTGTTACCGCCGTGGGTCATGCGAAGGATTTCGGATGTTTTGAACTGGTCCATTGTTATCGAGCGGACGAAGGAGATGTGCACGCCTAGGCCTCTATTATTCGTCAGCAATTGTGTTTGAGGAATATAGGGGACTGGAGAGTGGTGGTATACCGGTGGACACCAGCGCAGCTGAGGCATAGGAAGATACCGAACTTGGGAGAGGCCTAGAATATCACCTCCATTAATATACCGCCTCATTGAAACACGACCTAGGTGTAGAAGGCCAGGGAGGTAAATGTAGTGTATCGTACCCATTGAGGACTCGGTGAATCGCAATCGACGCAGGACCCATTTCCAGGCCTCTTCTGAAGCTCTAGAAGCTATATCGTCACCACCATAAGCACATTAGCTGCTGTTACCATCCAATAGCTTCACGAAGTGGTCTGTAGCTTGGGAGAAAGAACAGATAAGCTTGTTGTACCTTTCGACGAGTCTCCGGGTCCACCTCCCACATGCCAGATGCGGAGGCCATTCTGCGGGATTTCTGACAAGGACCGTAAGCGCGATTTTACTATGAGAGGCCTTCTAGACTCGTATATCCTAAGGTGGTGCGTCAAAGTCGGTTTGCAGATGGGTCAAAGGTCGAATGGCGGTTTTGGAGCTTGGAGGTCGAGGGAGGTTGAGGGACAGGGGAGCCCTTTCTGTTCTGGTCTCGTGTTTGCTTCGCCCAGCTTCGCATAGCGATGGTGGCAACTGGAACCGAAGTCTGGCGCAACACGCTTTCCCGGTCTTGGCTGGCACAAAATACAACAAAGTCTGCCATTACATGCAGAATTAATCGATACTGATAGATCCTCCGCGTGCACGGCTTCATATGTGATAAGACGGGATGATGGAAAAAAGAGAGGGTAAGGGGTGCTGTACCATGTAGATAAGAGTGAGACTCTAATACCTATAATACATATGCTTATCTGTACGTATATATACCTAGTTCATGGACCTACGCTTCACGCTTCCAAGTTGTCTCGTAAACCAGAGCTGGCCGAAGCTTCCAAGAGGCCTCGAGGCCTTAGGTTAATTATAACGTTAGGACTTACAGGACAGCATAACATTCTTCGAAATCACTTACAACGTCTTGTACAGCGGATTATAATATATTAAGCGAGTAATGTGCGGTACCTTCGTAGTGGTATCCTGTAAAATATCTTAATGTCAATTCCAATACAAAAACTACAGATACGCGAATGGCAGAAATAGAAGGCACTGCGGTGTTTCGCATGTGTATTGAGCTCTTCACCCCAAAGTTAGGACTCTGATGACAAGACACCCTTCGATTTAGCCAGGTCCAACTTGCGAGGCAATTGCAAACTGAGACCTAATTGCATGATAAACCCGGGCCCTAGAACACCATGGTACCATATTGAGCACTAGGGATTACGGCTTTTCCATATGACATTATATCGATTTCATCTGCACGTAGACAAGGCGTTTCTACGCTGCACCAAATATATTATCGAAACATATCAACCATGAGAGCAACTCAAGATATCTTCATTTCAAAGGTTGGGCTTCAATTCTTCGCATTAGAAGGCGCTCGACTTCGCTCCATCCGAACTTAATTAGCTAGGACTTTTTACGGTTTTTAACAAGAACCCTGGTCTGGTAAAGCAAGAACCTTATATTTCAATGCCACACCGAAATAGTATAGTATTATATTACACATGCTATCCAAAAGAAACCAAGATACCGTTGACCATATACAGGAAACAAAAGTAGGACGCCCGAATATTACGCCCCTGGAAGGGTTTGGCCCCCCATCATACATTAAAGCCCCACAAGACCCCTCAGAGCTTGCTATCCTTTGGCTTCTTCGCTCCCTTTGCCGTCATGAAATCAAAGTTCTCAGCACCCGGCTGGAAGATCTGAGGGTACAAAAAGTTGGCGATAGAGTTGCTGTTTCTCCAGCTTCCACCATCTATAAATCATAAACATTAGCATACCCATTTCCAACCCATATCCGCGAGATGAAGTAAAACAAAGGAACGGGGATGGAGGAATACTCACCAACAACCAAAGTAACGCCATTAACATACCGCCCAGCCTCACTAAACAGGAAAATCGTGGAATCCGCAACTTCGCTAACGGTTCCCCATCTCCCCAACGGGTTCAACTTGGCTGGATTCTTCTTCATTTCCTCAGGGATCATATTCTTCGGCGCCAACCGTTCCATACCCTCGGTATTCGCAATAGCCCCGGGAGCGATGATATTGGACGTAATCCCCGCCGGCCCCAACTCCAACGCCAAAGTATTGGATAACGCATCAATCCCCGCCTTCGCGGCTCCAACGTGCGCCTGTAATGCGGTACCGGTATAATGAAACGTAGCAGACACAAAAATAATCCTACCCTTCGTCTTCCTCAATTCCGGAAGACAGGCCTTAACGGTATTATAAGATCCCAAAAGATCGATATCCACGACCGTTTTAAACGCATTACTGGACAATCCCTCGATGGTGCTCAGGAAGTTTCCGGCAGCACCACAGATCAAAAAGTCGATTCTTCCCAGTTCTTTGACAGTGGCTTCTACTGCGCCGACGAGGGCGTTGTAGTCTCGTACGTCGCAGCCGAAGCCGATGACTTTGGATCCCGGTCGGACTTTGGCGATTTCGGCGGCTACGGCCTGGGTGTTTGCTTCGCGGCGACCGAGGATCGCGGCGTCGGCTCCCAGGCTTACGAGAGCTCGAACTTGGCCGGAGCAGATGGTGCCGGCGCCGCCGGTGCAGAAGACGACTTTGCCCTCTAGTTGTGGTGGGCCGTGTTAGTTAATAGTTCTTGATTTAAAAATGTGTTCGAAAGATATGGTGTACTTACTAAAGATATCCTTTGCCCAGGCATTGGAGTAAAGCTCATTCTCTGGCGGGAACGGAACAGCTGGCTTCGACATGGTTTATGTTTATGTCTACTGGATCTTCTAAATCTATGTCCAACAAAATAAAAAAGAGAGATAAAGATCTAAGGATGATTTAAATTTCCCGGGGAAGGCAAATCAAGTCTAATTGTGCCAGAAAGAAAACCTGGGGAAAATGCGGAGAACTGCAAGTCGAAAAGGAGGACAAGTCAAAACAGGGTGTCTGGGGAAATGATATATATCGCGACACTCGGCTTTCCCGTCTTTCGGTCCGGCCTAGCCGATGAAACCGGATCAACTTTACGGCGTCTATGGGTATCAAGTCAAGGGTATCGGCGGAGAGTTTCAGCGGGTCATTCAGAGAGGGAACAAGGGGGGAATTCGGGAAGCCAACTAGATCACGAACACCCTCTCGACGCGCGCAAAAGGTATAAACCTGGAGTTCGTTGTGTCTGGACCGAGGTAACTTTCGGCTCGCTTAGCCGTTTCCCTGTCCCAGATCCATGTGTCGTGCAACGCACAAATTGCAACAAGCTCTTATAATTATTCGGTTTGAAAGCATCTTATTCGAAACGTGGGGGATAGCCCAGCCATAAGGAAAGCAGATATAAGATTCATTTAGAACTTTTAGTTGTTCAATTTGTACGCATTTTCGCTCCATAGCATAAGTTTTATAAAATACAGGACGGCATCGAATCCTCAAATCGACCACGTCTATCTACAACCCAACTCCCTTCTACCCATTCCCTTTCTATCCATTTCCTTTACCAAGAAACAATATCCACCTCTGCTGCTCCAAAAAAGCTCGTCTTTTTAGCGTCTCCAACCTCCGTGTTCGATGCCCCGTTGGCACTCCCCTTCACTTCTCTCTCCATGATATCCGGAAGAACCTCATTCATAAATCCCAGAATGGCCTCATTGACAGTTTTGAATTCGATTAAGAACGCATCATGTCCCTCAGGGCTGTAAATCGTACTTAGTTGTGCGTTTGGGATGTATTTAGCCAACTCCTGTTGCTCAGAAAATGGAAACAATCCGTCACTTTCAATGCCCACGATCAGCGCAGGTTGCTCGATCATTCCAAGTGCTTCGGCAACGCTATCCGCCCTCCCACGGCTCACATCATGTGTATCCATCTTTCTGGAGGTTGCGATATAGCAATTCGCATCAAAACGCTTGACGAATTTGTCAGCGTGGTAGCGAAGGTAAGTTTGTGCTGAGAACATGGGGCTTTTGTGTCGCCTGTTGTAATCCCCATTTGTTTTGGAAGCAACAGGAGAACCCGGAGCTGACTGCAGCTTCCTTCCTGCGCTGAAACCCTCGTTGTGATTCGCCCAGTGTTCTTCGGACGGGCTTGAAGGTGGTCGAACGCCGGCTTGATGCGTGACTCGAGATGGGTCCGGCGCGTTCCGTCCAAAGCGAGATTCGTACGAATTGCGAGAACGGTAGGTCAGCAGAGCGCTCATGCGAGCTGCAGCAAGGCCTGCTACTGGTTGGTGCAATGGGTCATAGTAACCGTCATCTATAGAAATCCGTAAGCCTCTCCTGCCCCGTATAGATGCATCTCGGGATATTGAGAAACTAACCGTAAACAGGGTCGCTATAGATGCTCTGGCGTTGGGCCTCGCCCCAGCTGATACACCACGCAGAATTCCTAGCAGATGTCGCCAAAGCCACAATGTTTCGAACGTATTTGCCAAAATAGGCCCATTCAAGAGCAATCATTCCGCCGAGGCTCCCTCCGATCACGATGGCAACCTCCTCGATTCCAAGGTCCTCAAGAACCAGTTTATGGAGTCTAGCGTCATCACGAATGGTTGTTAAAGGAAATTCAGGGCCGTAGGGCTCTCCGGTCCCTGGGTTCGTGGTAACCGGACTGACAGATCCATAAGGGGACCCAAGGTTATTCAAACAGATGATGAAAAATCTCGCGGTATCCAAGGCTTTTCCAGGCCCCAAAAGTGGCTCCCACCAATCTCCGACATCCGCACCTCCCGTAAGTGCATGGCAGACTACCATAACATTATCACCAGATGGGGACAGTTCGCCGAACGTCTTGTAAGCGACAGGGGCATCCTTTAGAGTAACTCCAGACTCCAAAGTAAAGCTTGGGACGATGCAGTAAGATTGTGTAAGGAACCGTGAAAACGGGTTCGAAGGCTGTGAAGTCTCATGAGCTGCAAAAGAGTAACAAAAGCGCAAATATTAGCGATCCCATATAATCCATATATAAATTAGGAATAAATTTCCCGACTCTAATTTCAACGAGCGTTATATATGCAACATTTGACAAATAAATTTTGTGAGGCGGCCCCAAGATGATATTTGCAACGGGAAAAAAAAGGCATAGAAGGGATTAACGAACCGTATTTATGAGCATGAGCCGGGCCTGGCAGATGTGCAGGCGTTGCGGTCATTGTGATTGAGGTCGCCGGCATTTGAGCTGCTATTGTGGTTTTCTTGGCCTCGGAGTGGAATGCCTGTCGATGAAGGATCCGGGGAGATAAAGACTTAGATAGAGTCGTCATATAGAACGAACTAGGCACCGAGCGAATACGTTGCACAGGAATTTTGAGTAGAGATAGTCTGTAAGCTCGAGATGAAACCGCAGAGAGAGGCCGAAACATCCAAGATTGGCGTATGAGAGCTTTTCTTGAGGCAATTTTGGTTTGTTTTATAAATTTAAGCTATCAACCCCGGGTAGCAGTGGCGTGGCAGGTACGATGGTAGTGTGGCAGCAAAGCTTATTTCGACGAAGCCCGTGATCCTTTCGACGCTTCCCTTTTGGTCGATGTTATGTGCGTATGTGTATACTTGTGACTATGAGTCTGAGATATGTAGATGTAGTTATATATGCGTGATAGGTAGATAGATCGATAGATAAGCAGATTGTATTGAATATATATATGGAAATCTGATGCGAACGAATGGGCCTAAGGGTTCCCTCTGTAGTTTGCCTTGGAAAAAGCAAAGAATGAAGTCTCGGTGAAGGTCATGATGGTCGATGGGAGCAGTCAGGTGGTTTTGAGGCGATTCAAGCGGTCAGACGAGTGTCGACAGCCATGGCAGATTGTTGAATGCGATGTCAACTGCAAGAAGCTGCATCGATGCTTTCCTGCGGAGGAAGTTTGTTACGTATCCAAGTTGGGGGCTGCCTTTATTGGGCTGCCCAATCACACGCCGAGTTCGCAGCCAGAGATTTCCCTCATTGGCCGTTCCCGGAGCAACTAATGTGTTGCATGGATGGCATCATACCTGCAGCACAACACATCCCGCAACACATCCGCTTTTGCTCCTTCTGGCCGGTATATAACACTCGCTCATGTCCGACACTACCCATATACCTAAGTATATTACAGTATATACAATATCAGATATCCTATTGTAGCTACGATGATATAATAGATAATAGAATGCATGTAAGGTGCATGCACGTTCGATTAATCTAACGCGGGTATGCCGGTAGAGAATTTCACAGATATCGATATCGTGGTGTCACCAGCACTGGCATCCTGCCCTGCACCCCACACCTACCCTTTCCGTTAATTACCATGCCGAGGGTTAAAGCTGCGAACATGCCGTGGGGCAACATACATAAGAAGTAGGTAGAACTCGAAGATGGGGGAAATCGGACATGTGCTTTAACCTGGATCGGAATGCGAAAAAGCAACCACAGCCGACCCGCCCCGCTAAGTTGACTCCTAGCTGCGGGGGGGTTATTTGCTTTGGCGGGGGTGCCTTTTAAACATAAGACCAAGCTCAAATACACAAGCTATATATTCGAGGGCGTCATTGACATCATGATATCAAGGTCGAGATTGACCTATATCTCACATGGTCGAATTAAATTCTAACAAGAAATAGCGCTTACTCTGAGGGAAAGAAGAAGGGATTATTATTTATGTCCCGAACATAGCTAGGACACCATTGCAATTCGTACGCTCAATGGATCTGCCAATTGTTGCTGCATGCCGGCCGGTTTCCTCGGGATATATACGAACAACCATCCATTTTCTTTAGTCTTTATTTTCTCTTCTGTGTTCTCTGCTCCTTTATTTTACTTCTATTCTTGATTATGAGATATTAAGGATCATTATTGTGGGTATTAAGTACCTATCTAAAAACACATTTTAACCACACCAGCTTGTCTCGTACCCAGACCACAGGGGTGCACACCAGCATATGTATGCATATTTCTCTTTCGAAGACTATAACCTTCCTTCTAGTGGCTTTAGAGAGCACAGCAAGGCCATTTGTCCCATTAATTCGCAAAATGAGGCCAATTTTCCTGATTCAGCGACGCCAGTATCTTGACCGTGATCGGATCCGGCGCTGGTTAATTCCATCCGCAGCGTCCGAAGCATCAACGCAATTGACCATTCCCACTATGTATAGCTGTAGTGAGAGATTTCGAGCACCATCTAGCCAGCATCATAAATACAGACAGCCTCTTTTTGTTTTCAGCTAGGGATAAAAACAACTTGCTTTGTCGTTCTGTGCCTTATTTTTTCAACTCTCGCAGTAAACCGTCCGACTACATATAATAATTACTTAAAACAAATTTAGAGTTAACTTAGAATTCAAACCAATACGACAGTAGCGAATATAATACTAAGTCCTTCTCAAGTCGTAATTATAGCTATTGAAATACTAGTTCATGAAGCAGGGATATGCTCGGGTAACTGTTTCAAACCCTAACTAATACTTCGTCCGTTGGAGGGCTGTGCAGGTATACGTATATATATACTTGTGCTCTACCTGTTATGCTCAGCCTCCAAAAAACGAGTACGCAACATATTCTAGGTAATATAGTATAACAGGAGAATACGAGTCCAGGTTTAGCCTGTGTAGACATCGCCACCAATGCTTCCAATAGCCAAACCCACGGCGGATCCCATATATAACCTAACTATGAATCGCAGTGCTATAGTGCTAGACATGTTAACATATGTTCCAACGAGCAACTAAAATTAGAATGGCAGGCAAGACAGGACCCTAAAGCGTCCAAGTTCAAAAAGCATCTCATGAGAATTCCTCCATATATATACTTCATTTTCGAGTGCAGGCCTAGTCCGACGTCCGAGACCCGAGTAGCTGCTCACAGTTGAAACTAGGCACCTGATGCATAATGCCAACTAGGAAAATATATATACTGTTGCCATACTTGGCTTGGGTGCCAAACTTAAGTACTTGAGCCCAACCACTATGATGATAACGCAAGTTGCCAATGCTATTCGAATTCAAGACCTTCAAATAAGCATCCCTGGGGCAGTGCAATCTAGAGCATCCCAGGGTTGGTCCGCGGACCCGTTCCACAGATTGGATTGCTTAGAAAACGCAAGAGCTAGAACTGGCGTGCATCTTGCAACTTGTTGACATGTTGGAAGGTTGTCTCGAATCCAGACCCTGGGGAGCTAGGAGGATTCAACATCTAAATTGGAAGCGGCAAACAGAGGTGTAGAAGGCCTGAACTTCTATTCAATCTTAAGATATTGACGCTTTAGATAGATCAGGCGTTAGGAAATTGGCCGGAATCTAGTCGGATGGAGCATGGTGTGGGTGTTTTCATTGAAATAACAGATAACCAACAAAATTTAAAAATGTACGTCGCAAACCGTTCGAGGAGCCTGCTAAAGGATCCGTCGAATTGTGCGTACTCCATAAAGAATAGATCTAATTAAGAAATATCAATTAGTGCTTCGGCCTTATAAAACTGCCGGCCATCTTAAGTATCGAAGAAGGGTGTATATATTATAGGATAAAAGATCCATCCCGGCCAAACTTGCCCCGTATACGCGTATCAAGACGCCACAGAGAGTTCACCTTGCAAGAAATAGTATTTGTAGAAATATCTTGAGATCCTATATATATAAAAAAAACATGAACCTAGCCTCATTCCCAGCCTCACCCGGATTGGACCTATACATCTGTAATAGAACTAGGCGAATAATACAAATAATAGTACAAAGTAACGTGAAAAAATTACAATTATAATATCAAGAGAATTTAAAAGCTTATACGCGAACTGTGATCCTAACACAATAACAACTAGTACCCATCTGCCGAAAAGCTTTAAAGGTACTCTCGGACAGTTTATCGAAAGATCAATCCTCCGGCGTATTGGAGCGTAAACATAACCCGATCGAGTTCATAACGCTCGGTTTGTTCATATAGAACCTCCTCCGGACCTTGAAGATCTGGAGCCATTTCCGGTTCCCCATACCTAGGATATGGGTATGTAGGCTCTAGTATCAAGGTGTCGAAGCCGTGGCGCTGGGGGGTCTCCCCACCGAGATCTTTGAGGGGGGACCAACTCCAACCTTCATTTTCAGGGCTATAGAAAATAGAATCTGGTATTCGACCAATTGCTTCTATATATTCAGCGACGGCAATTCCGGGCAAAGGCTCTGGCTGACCTAGCTCGGTACGGCAGTTACATACTATAACGAGTAAAACCCATGAATTAGTATTCGAGTATCAGCCACATATATACCCTACAGGCAGCAGCCGAGAAGCCTAATAATCAAATTTATCTACATATGAACAAGGAGGAAGTAATAATTTAGTGCTATTACCAGGTTGGCTGGGTATGCATATGCGAGACAAGTAAAAGAAGTTTCGATGCCAAAATGATAGTTTTTATGTCAAGAAGCCCACTTACAAAATACATCCCTGCAGAGAGCTGCATATTGCTCCTTGTCACATCTGGGACCCGTGGACGGCGAGGTAGAAATCGAAAGGAGCCCAGTTTCTGGGTCACATCGACATTTCTTTTTGCATAACCGTTGCCGACGTTCGACTTTTTCCATGTTTCTCATTGTTTCTAAATTCCGACCCTCGAAAAAATCCCAGAAGCTCGCGGATGGTTTGATCTTGCGGTTGCCCCGACATACGAAGAGAGATATCAGAAGGGGCGGAACGCAGTGTACGTAGAGAGAACCAGTAAAAAAGAAACTAGGCGAAAGCACATATCCGTCGATAGTATCTTCCGTATCGCCCAAATAAATCGCTGGCGGTTCTGGTGGCGTTATTTGACTCTGAGTTGCAAATGCGAATAAAAAGAGAGAGTATATATAAACTTCGTATCCCCACATCTTTTGGAGAAGTTAACCCGGTATAATGTATAAGAGTGAGGTCCCTCGAATATAGACTTTATTATGTGTGGTTTGGCTTGCGCGATGAAAAGGGTTCGTGATGTATATGGGCCAGATAGCGGCTCAAGAGAAAGGAAATTTAAAGGGGAAGATCGAGGTTGCAATTGGATGTTGGCATGGGATAAAAATACATCAATAGAAACCAGAACTGCAGCTCAACTACTGTACTAGCAACAATCCTACCAGGCACGTGTTGGTGTAACCTAGAATAACGTCAATTGCTCCTATCCTACAGCCCCCATCTAAGCTAGGCCATGGCCGTGACGTGACGCATCATATCCCCCCAGGCTGATGATAGCCACTGCGAGTGAGCAAATTCAAGAATATGCACAATTAATACATTCCAACAATGGATCGAAATGTAGAGATTCGATACGTTGCCCTCACGACACCAATTGACCAACAATACATATGGCATATGGACATAATTATGCATAACATAGTATTACTTAGGCATTTAAACCTGTGTATTTCAAGATAGGGCCGGCGGGATTTGATGCTAGCTATAGCCCTGGTGGCCCTCTTTTCGTCTCAAACTTTGACCCCAAATATCTGCACATTTGAGTCAGATTGGGCGGCTCACGAGAGCTTTCCAGGCTACCTTCCAAGTCTATATCGGCCCATAATTACATACACTCGAGGAAGGTGCGCCGATGTACGGGCGGAATCATGTTGTATAAATCTATGTATAGGCCTGGCCAAGTCGGTCAAAAATATGGCTTTTTGGATTCGGTAGTGATAAAATATTCTAGCCTTAGCTTAGATCTAGACAATTATATGCATATCGTATACCTAGTCGAAGTCCTTTGAAAATTTGCTCATGTTGATCTTCAGTATCATATTTGAATGCGACTAGGCATCTCGGATAGACCCAATAACAAGTGGCCCGAAATATTGGCAATATCCCAATTGTAATATGACTCTAAGACATCTAGATTTCTTTATAGCTTTGACGACATGAGTGCTTAGATCTGGTTTCTTTATTTCGCATGGTCAAGATTTATGTTTAAAGGGTTGACTAGTACCTACGTCTGGCACCGCTACGGAAAATAACCCACTAGCTTCTGGAATCCCAAGCTCCCTTTAGGGCGAATTTAAATATCAAAATAATATTATCAGATTCCTCTCGTGTACAAGACCCAGTCTTGCAAACCCGCTGCCAAATTAGGGAGCTTAGTTTGCCAATTGCAAATAGCGAATATCGACGTCAAGCTGGGTATATGTATTGCTACGGGGCCAGTACAGTGTAATCAACATCTCATCGTTAGAAAACCCTTTATTGTAGGTCGATTGATATATTTGACATTTTCGAATTTCTGATACGCTACTATATCTACCAAAAATATATCTATAGTGGTACATTGATCATCTGATCTGAGATTCACTTATAACTACCTGCATTTAACGGCATCACATCGCAAATTAGTCAAGTCCATACGTGTATATACCTATATATTCCGATATATCGGTTGGCAAAGTCTATACCTTCCATACACAAGCAAAAGGAAGCTTCCAATGCAAGTCAAAGTTGCAACGAAATTTCGAAAATAACGATCGTGAAATGGGATCAACTAGACCGTATGTAAGAAAAGGTGTGAAAATGACCATATTGTTCGAAAAGGAGTAAGGCGGTTCAAATCTAGAAGGACAAAAGATAGCACGCAGCCTAAATTCTATCAGCGGGCTCGCTCCAAACGTTCAACTGTATACTACGGCTCCGCGGCAGCTTCTACACCCGAATTACTAATTCGAACAGCTGTATACATACCAGCACTCGTTGTAGAATGGTGGTTTTAACAGCCCCGTCTCAAAATTAGATAAGAATATAGGTGCATCATGTGAAAGGCAGTTTTGGTATATAGAACAAACCCACTTCCTTAAACTTTCGGCTTTGGCATTCGTAATTGATAAATCGATTAGTGGATCTACAATTCGTCCCGGTATACAGTGATTCAGGAGCTTTCTGATTCCACATTACATTGCATTATATTGGTTTTTATCGTTAAAAAAGTAGGAATTGGTTGAATAGCGGCGTGCGTGATGCCATAATTAATTATCATTTAGGATCGATTTAGCCTTGGATCCAGGCCAGGGTCGATTATCAAGCTCCCATGGTGTACGTAAGAGGAGAGAATCACCCGGTACTTTGGTCCAACACTAGGGCTGGGGACGCAAACTACGAAACCTGCAACCTACTCCTTTCCCTTAAAGATCCTAATAAACATAAATGAATACGAGGGAAATATTGTACACTCAACCACCGCGACAAGTTGCATACCCAAATCCCTAGAACCGCCATCCTCGCGTTTGAAGCTATAATGAAAATCCTACATCAAACCCTCCCGGGTCTAGGTAAGAGACAACATCAGACCAAACTTGCCTTTATGAGTGGAGGCAGATCCTAAATAATCCGGGGAAAACTCTAGATCTATAGAATGGGTTTCCACCAACATCTTTCGAAAGGAACGCAAAGCCGGGAAAGTTACTAATGCTAAAGGATTGGCTTAGGAAGAGGAACATAGCGCTCGCGCTTGTTTAAAGTTTGCACAGTTTTGAATAAAGGAATATTTCTATATGGATATGACCAGATTCCGATACCAGTAGTCTATAGATATAAAATAGCACAGCAAAGCAGTAGCCAATGTCGATCGCGCAATATGGTTCGACGTTTGATCCTTTAAGAGGTATCCGGTAATTCCTCCCAAATAGATTATTTTTCTCGATGGTAACAATATAGAGGATCTTGAGGGGAAAGAAAGACGTCGATAGTAACCCGAGCTCAGCGCTCCGGAGCACCCTTAGCTTCTGAGTAGGATTGGGACCGCCCCCGACCACTTTTATTTTGTATCCCAACCCATAGCTAAGCTTTAAATGTGTTCCCAAATTAAACCCAATGGCTATAGATGCTTCTAAAACTTAAGCGCTACCCATATGCCATGATCCTACATACACTCGAAATTCTAGAAAGGATCCTTCGCTGTGGGCTTAAATGGAAGCGCTGTAGCGGAAATAACACACTGCCAACGCAAAATCGAAACGCTGTCTAGGGCCCTTCATACTGTGCCGCCGCACTGTATACATGTACATGGGTTTCACTTGACATCAACCGTTAACCAGCCACCAAAAGCTCACGGTATATCAAATATTTGTAGTCTGTGGGACGCTCAAATACTTGGCGTCATACTCTTTCCGAATATCAATCAGAACGTTTCCAAGAGCGTCCTCGGACGAATTTCCAGGCGGCCAGGCCTTCACCTCGAGGCCGCCTCAAAGATAGTCCCAACCGCAGCGCGAAGTTTAGGCCTTTTCTATCTGTGTAATGCAAGAGATTCATGCATTCCACTGTGGTATGACATGTCCTTCATGAAAGAAATGAATTTGCCCAATGATAGAGGCTTTGGAATAGTTAGTGTCACCGAAAAGGCGGCTGCAGACATTATATTTGGCTACTGCACGAGGGCAGGCATCACAAAAGTTATGCGGCTACTCAGCAGGCTGGGTATCTTTCGAAAGACTCTTCGGGTAAAAGTTACCTTTCATAGGATGCGCGCATGCGGCCCCAGGCTGGGTGTTATTGTTCATAGAGAACGAGGCATAGAGCAACTATCGATTTATCAGCTGGCCGACAACTCATATATACTATAATATCTATGTAGATCCAAAAAGCGAACCAATGAATTATAAAGCCAGCAGATGCCAACTCACCGCGAAATGGAGCCCTCAATCTGCAACAGTTTGCACACATTAAGAAGGGAGGGACGTTATGGTGGTGTGCTGTCTCTGGCATCATTAGCCTATCTAGGACGCCATGTCTCAGTTTATTCAGCTGTGATACGTCCCGTAGTGGCGGGTCCAAGTATATTCAAACTCGAAAAACTCAATCGGAAGCGCTCGCGGAGGCCCGTATCTTGTACACAGACCAAGCCGAACCTTCCCAAATCCCAGTTATACTGAAAGGCTCCCATACTGAAAGGCCTGAGTGTCTCACACCCAGAATTCGAAAGGCCTGGTTAAACTACAGAGTAGCTTAGTACGCAACCCCAGCCCCGGGCTACCAAGACACGGACATTCCGGTCACAGCGTTACATATATGCATGTATCCGGGAATCCACATACTATGTATATGTACGTGCAAAGAATCTTTTCTGAAGGAACATCTTGGCGCGTTAGCCAGATATATTGGTAGCCTCGAGCTATTGGCAACCCCCTTGCATATCCTGACACGTATAACCTGCCCCGGCATTTTATGTTATCCCATCAGGATCTTGTGTTTTGTAAAATATATATATATATATATTAGTATCGACAGAGCTCTAGGACGGTGTTGAATCGGGACCGATCGATATCCTATAGCGGATAGCAACGTCACACTTGTGTAACGTTATATTATAACTGAAATCGGGTTCCAACATAGATCTTGATCAGGATGTATTGACAAAGTCGGGGACAACTCATAAAGCTAGTACACGGAGTCAGGAGTCTAGGGGTCATAAAGCCAGCCTCCGCGAGATTTAATTTGGTAGTCTGCGGCTGGAATCGAGGTTAAGTCTGGGGATCGCTTTGTTCCTTGAACTGGCTCGGCCAACTTAATGGACGATTGAGGCCGCATTAATCCAGACAGCCTCGCGAAACCAATATCAGACTGGCACCTGTTACATGCAGGCAAGTGCACCAGTGCATTAGTCTAGGGGGCGCTCCAGTGCATTCATCCCATCAACCCCCGTAATACATGGCCATGCGCGCGTGCGTCAACGTGCATAGAGCTATCGAGATTTTGAAACAAAGCTGCTATGCAGGGACTTATATCGCTCCAGATATCGACCTTTGAGTTCGTGAGTTGGATCCGAAATTAATTTGGGATATCTATTGATACCGACATAGTTCCTCTATAGATCCAATACCAATCGATTGCTATTAGACATCGAGCTTCAGCTGCCTCGAGCTTGGTGTAGAGGCTGTGCATACCAAAACTCTGACCAGCATCAATAGTAGTATTTCTAACTCCGATTTCAGATCGATTATAATATGAAACCCTCGTACCATGGCACCAATGATCCTTCATCCCCAAATCCTATATACTCGACCCTCATCTAACTATAAACAGCACCTTTCCATGAACATGGATCCAACCGCATTCTCGGGTACCAACAGATTTCGAATTTCGCGGAGCCCCAACACCAATGAACCCTTTGACAACATTGAAAGTAAACTTAGCGTATCTCCGAATCCGACAGATCAGCCGTACACATGTCGTGCCATAAAGCTTACATGGGATGATTGTACATGTAAAATCCGAATCGAACCGCGAATACCTTATCCCCCGAACTCGACATCGCGAAATGCACGCCAAAGGTTTGCAGCACGCGACGGCCAGTCACACGAAATATTTGGTTTGGAGTGTTGTGTCCACCCTCAGCTAAATTTGAATTAGCCCGAACATCCACTGTCCAATCAGCTAGCGACGTCGAATTCGCCTGGGAACGAGACTAATGCCCATCGGAATCGGAGCTCTGAATATTCAACTGTCAGCACAGCGATCAAGAGCTCGACTTCAAGCTCATTTCTCACGAGGCTGAATCCTTCACAAGAAGAACGGGTGAATCATGCATGGCATCCCGGGACCCGAGCTCCAACGTCAGTGGATCCAACTTTTCCAACAGGCGTGCGTTCAATATTAATGCGCATATACGTATATGCAACACATCTCGACTTTTCGGAAACCTGAGTATTACTCGAGTTACATCAAGACGCGCCATCGGATTTATGTGAAAGGCAATCAACATCGAGAGGTCCTAAAAAATCGTATCGCTATGGCCAGAAATCAAAGAATCGCACATCGCAGCGGCGTTCTTGCAATTAGGCCAAACCAGGCCTGGCCCCCCATATCTGACATAAATTAAAGCATGTTAGTGGCATAGTCAAAACCTCAGCGCCTACCTGAGGCTGTGAATTGAACGCAAAAAATAACCGCCCAGCTTATCGTGAGAAAACGAGAACGGCTCAAGGGCACGCGCACGTGCCATTAGTGCATTGCCTGTTCGAGCAATCTTAAGATCACGATATATGTAGGTATCAGCCGTGCCCTAGCCGTGTCCGAACCAGGCTTATCAAAGTTCTACGCAAAAACACTCAAACTGAAATTATCAACGTTATGTATGTTCCACGATCTGACCTAATATGGTAACTTGTCAAATGATGTGACGAAATGCAAACAGGATCTCCTAGAAAGCTCTATTGTTACAATGGGCAAGGGGCTTCATGAATTCAGAAGATTGTGAGCAACCCCCCAGACTAAGAAGATTGCTTGCTAGTCGGAAGATTGCTCTAAAAGGATCGGTTAGAAAGGGAAAGGAAATAGTCAGAGTATTACAAATATTAAGGATCCAAAGCTTCATGATGCAATTAATGCATGTGCAACTGGATCAAGAAAGACAAAAGGAGGGGGGTGTGGAAGAGGGTGGCGAATTTAGCGAGGATTGTGGTCCCGAGAACAACGTTGTCCCGTACCCAGACCACCATGGTGAGAACAACTGTGTATCGTCCATTAAGTTGGCCGTCTGGCATCGAGGCTAGGTATATCGTGGTCTGGAGGTATATCGATACTACGTTCCCGTACTGAAGGTCTCATCCACCTAAGACGAGGGAATTGCAATTAGAATTCTCTAAGAACAATTGGGTTCCCAAGGGATAACCCAGCCAAAGTAGACCGCGGGACGAACCCCGTTCCACAAATCCATTCGACGGTAACAAGAAATGAAATAATATCCACATCATTAAAAGATTCTGAAAAAAGACTGCAAACAACTGGGAAAGCAGGCGTTCAAAAAAATGAAGGAGGAAAAAAAAAGGACGCCGCTTTGTGTCAAAATATGAGGCTGTCTGCTCCCGAAACTCCAAGTATATGATATAATTTTAATGATAAGAAGAGAAAGAAAGTGATAGAGATGAATGATTGGAAGAAAGAAAAATTGTCTCGCTGAAGATCAAAGCTTGAAAGGCAGCAAACCACATGGCGTAAACAGAGTGTCTATAAACTTTGTTCATATAAATTCGTGCATCATCGTAAAATTATCGTTCTTTTTTTTGGCGCTGTTTTTTTGTTCCGTTTTTTCGTTTTTGTCATAGCAGGTATTGCTTGGTTGCATTGGATAGCAAATGATTTCGTCAAGGTTGGGTATATTGTGATTTTGTCATCATAGTCGTACCAGATCGCAAAAGGAAAATAGTTCGTGTAGAATAATGCATATTATAGCTCATGTAAGATCCTTGTAGCCTGCTGAAGGCGCTCGAGCTGGCGCTGGATATCAGGGTGTGATGTGGACGACATGGGACTGGTTGGGAGACTATCAAGGTCTTTGATGACTCTATGGTTGATCTCAACCATTCGAACTCCCGTCTCGGCATCTGTGGAAGAATTAACCTGCGCGTGATTATCTCCTGTCTTAGTTATCCAGTTCGGCTATAGATGATTATACAAGGCAATCAACGGGAACCTACGTACCCACGAAAATAGGTCCTGTGAGACAGTCGAAGATTGTCTTTTGTGAATGTACTGCTTAGGTGTCTCAAACACTTCTTCGTCTTTCTGGTCGACGTCGACTAGATCTTTCATAGACCACCGCCTGATCGTATTGCTAACTTTATTCCGAACACCTGGTAACGCCGGCTGTTGAACGGGAGTTTCTGTCCCACTCATATCCCAGTCTCCCTCTATATCCACATCAGAAGCATCCGCTGAGAGACTAGAACTGCTCAGATCGCGTCGAAGAGCTGCCGGACGCGGTTTGAGGTGTTGCTGCTGTTCCAATTTCATCTTTAACAAGAGCTCCGGCGGAGGTGGAGCCGGAGGAAGGATGTACACAGAACCGCCATCGTGCAACCCGTGAAGATCAGGGAGGATGGAAGAAAGATCTGCCGTCGATTCTAAGGCATTGAAGGCCGCAGCCGGAATTAATGCAGGGCGTCTAGAATGTCTAGCACTATTCGGAGATATTGTAGCAGCTCTCAAGGTCGATTGAATTGTTGCGTCAGGCCGGCGAGGAGAATAATTGGACATGGCGGGGGTCGAATAGAAAGAGTGATATGGACTCAGGAGACGCGAATGCGAATGCGAGTGTGAATCCGGCCGGTGGCGAGTGACGAAGAGGAATCAAATTGGTTGACCGATCGTTCGATCGGGGATTACAAGAGGCCCCAAATATAGCTGCCTCCCCCAGAGATGCGTAACGTGCGTACGTATAAGCGAGGCAAAGTCAATATCGATAGCCACTGGTTGATGGGAGGTGAAGTTGGACCTTGCAGGGTGCAGATGCAGATGCAAGATGATGTAGTTCCAGATGAATGAGGTGAAGAAGAGATGGAGATGAGCTTCACAAGCTCGACTGTAGCCCTAAGCTGAACTACCTGACCTGATCTGACCTGACCTGACCTTCAGGAGATTTCCTGCTCGATGTGGAGTAGTCTAGCGAGCTCTATGTCTCTTTTCAGCTTGTCTCGCCTCGCACTGCCTGAAGTGGCAAAATCGTAATAGCCGGCCGGACAAACACAACCACGGTCACCTGCGATAGATATCTTGCCCATAGTTTCCCGTGGCGTAAGTACTGGGGCTAGCGGATATCGATGGCTAGAGATTCGGCTATAGGGGTCGATATTGATATGTATCGATATTTAGGTATTTCATGAGATTAGGATTTCCCCATGAATTCATTAGGCAATTTTACTATACTACTGCCCCTATTATCAGTGGTTCGGTTCGGTATGAAATAGCTGATATACGATACCAAAGTGCTAGAAAGCTATAGATAACTTTGCTCCTACACGTACGCACTGGTATCACGTTAAAGCAAGATATTATATTCTCGATTCCCGAAACTCTCCCCTCAAAAAAAAAAAAATTTTTTTTATGGCAAAAAATAAGCATTTGTGTCTCTGAGGCTTATTTAATGCAAGTTTGATTGGAAGCGCTAACTATAACGAGACCATTGGATTTCCTCGAGGGTTAGTCTGGGCTCTAAGGTATACGGATCGATGTCGTAGCCAAAAATGCAATGATATCTTCGATTGAGGGACCCTGAGGGCTAGATGCCAGTCATTGCATAGAAAAGAAGGGTCTCCAAGCCACATCTGAACGCCCCCTAGACTATATACTATATGGATTCGAAGTGTATACCTTATATGATTGTAGTGTCACCGTTTTTGCCCAGTCAAATTTACCTCGTAAAAAGGAAACCCCTTCCCTCCTAAGGGCCTCAACGATTTAATCAATCAATAGGCCACCTTGGCGGTGTATGTATATATGTATACATATAGAACGGCACGGCGGAAAATTCCCTTCTTTCTTTTTATTTTTTCGGATTTGTCAACTCCCTTTTCCGCCGGCCGCCTTTGTTTTTTGTGTTTTTTTTTTTTTTGTACGATTGCACGCAAGCGATGTAAATTCCGGTTAGATTCTTAATGTTGCCAAACGATTATTTTTGTGTAGCTGCGAGAGTTACTAATTGAAAGATCGATGGCTTTTCGGCTGATAACAGCTGCTATACCGCTCCCCGCCGGATCACGGCGTTCTGTGAGATCGTTTGTGTACCCAAGTATTATTTTATGCAAAAGTAGCCCGGGTTGGCTAAGGCCCACAAAATGCAACAAACGATTGAAGACCTAAATCACTATAATTGTAACTTATACAACGCCTTCTATCGGTTTCGCGAGGCCGTGTAACGCCTTTATATATATGTATATAATAACTTAACAGCCTCGATGCAAAGCAGGCAATGCAAATGAACCTCTCTAACACGCCGTCGCTTCTTTTGACCTCTCGCCAACCTCCAATTGCAACTTCCAACCCCCACAAGGACCATTGACCTGAAATATTTGCGCACGCGAAGGACCAGTGCATAGCAAAATCATTTGATATATGCTCGATTTGAACGATATATGTGTGCATATACAGCTATATGGCGCATCTTCTAGCGGGGAGGCAACCCTGCGACCTATCAAACCCTGAGCTACTTCACGTCTCCAAACGGGTCACCGATCTCATGATCATAAGTATTATACAATGTTTTGTATTCGCTCTATACCTAGGTAGTTAGCCAAACTTCAAAGGGTCCCGCTCCGCTACGGCCCTCGATCCTCAGTCTAACTGATATCGACGTCCTCAATATTTTGCACAGGATGGCCAAGTTACTCATAGTTGGTTAAACCAGCCCCATGGATTTATGAAGTCAAGATATCTCGGTCTATAAAATGGAGCCGAGTCTCAGATCTCAAGGTGGATATCGCCATCCTCAGGTTCTCTCCATCAGCCAGTAGCAACTTGAAGTACTTTCAAATCCTTTAGTCCGTTGCTTCACTACTATCATCATGCGTTTCGGTCGTATTTTGCCCGGTTTTCTGTTGGCTTTGGCCACAACAGGGGCTTCAGCGTCTCTGATCCTTCCAGATACTGGAAATGAGCTGCAAGAACGGGCCTACTGTAAGATCCTTTAGATACTCCCGATATATACTTCCTACTATAGCTAACAAATCAACTGCTATAGGTCCAACGAAAACTCTAACCAGATACACGACCAAGTATAAAACGACGACGAAGTATTTGAAGACTAAAACAAATACAGTCTTTAAGACAAAGACTCTCCCCGCCAAAACGTCTACAAAGACGGCCACAAAGACGTCCACAAAGACGTCCACAAAGACCCTTCCCGTGGTAACGTCGACAGCCACAACAACTAGGACGGATACCAGTACAACGACTAGGACGGAGACCAGTACAACAACTAGGACGGATACCAGTACAACAACTAGGACGGAGACCAGTACAACAACTAGGACGGAGACTAGTACAACGTCTCTCCCCGGCGAAGTAACTACTAGTACTACAGTTTCTACAGTTATCGCTTCACCTAGCGCGGTACCCGATACTGGGTGTAGCAACAGCGGTCTTGAAGTTGCAATCTATGACTCTCCCTTCCAAGAGACAGGCGGTCTCCCGGCCGAAAATGATTTCACTCATTTCAAAACAGTCAACCCTTACAATAAAACCATCACTAGTATCCTAGGCCTTGTGGCACTCGTCAACGGGACCTCTCCTCACGGCTTTGTTGTTAATGATGCTATTAGCAACTTATACGCTCTATCCTACCGTGGTTTTTTCTATGCACCTAAAACTGGAAAATATATATTCGAAATCCTCCAGGCCGATAACCTTGCCGGCTTGTGGCTTCGTGAAAAAGCCATTTCTGGCTGGTCGAAGAGCAATGCGAATGCAGTCGCTTACTATGTAACCGGCCCAACTTCAGCATCATACGAAGTATACCTTACCGTTGGAGAATATCTCCCGTTCAGATTTGTGTTGGAGAATAGCGGTGGGCCGTGCGGTTACGTATTCCAAGTTACTTCTAGTTCTGGAGAATATTTCGTGCAAAACAATGTTGCTTCGCCGTACTTTGTTCAGCGTCCTTGCGATTCAGGCACCGGAGCTCAGTTCCCGGCTTTCCCAGCATTCGGACAGGAGAATTAAGTCGCATCAGGAGCGGGTAACGTATAACGGCGATGGATCGGGGCGTATTCAAAGGCTTTCTACCTTTTTTCAAGAGTAATATTCAACATTGTATTCGGCGTCCCCCAGACTAATTGTATTCTACCCTCAATGTATTCTACTTAGGACTAGCCTACAGGCTAAATCAATCTATAAATTTATTACCTCTACGTAAACATGTATACATATATGTTCGCTTCCGCGCATATTTCAATCGCAACGACCTCTTGCATATGCATCTTGGCAATTGCTAGCTCCCTTCGAATCGATTCAGAAAATACATTATTATATGATCCCATTGCCCGCAGGGCTACCGAGTATGATGAAATAAATATATGAGTTTAACAAAATGGCAGAGACGGTATTTCGATATTGATATGGATCGTTCGGGTTATAAAATTGCATTTGTATCGTATACAAACAATAGCCTAGATGTAGGCATGAGAGTACATGTCGGTAGTAAGATTTCATAGTGTAACATATAATACTCTGGGACCATATCATGAACTGACGCATTGATTATTATTTTGATAACAAGCCACAGTAGAAGCATTGTGGGGTTTATATTTACATGTTCGTACTTATAGCTATAGTATCGGCATAGGTTGAGACGCTAGGGGTCTTGGTCGACCATATATGATATTCGGCGCACGGACCCCGATTCTTTTGCGCATGTGACGTCTAGACGAGGCCACGGGCTACCACAAACGGGCTTAAAATGTGACGGGCCAGTGATTCTAGAATTCTCTGGCATCGATATATCAATATTAGAGGCCTCCAATGGGTCCTATCTCTCGCGCATATGTATCTTATATAGTTACGACACTATCGGATAATTCGACCGATAATTATAAGCATTTAAAAATCATCGTTCGAAGCTGTATATAGTTTCATATAAGGCTGCTGTTTCTGTACAATAAATATGGATAGTTGGATCGATACCACTATTCTTATCTATGTCCGGTGCATTGTGACCGCTAATTTATGACAGGCGCTATCACTTCTAGGCCCTTTGCAATATTATTGGGAAATTTATTTGTACTTGATACGTAAAATACTATGTAGGCAATAGTACTATTAAATTTTTCCCGTAACTAAGTCAAAGTATATATAGTGGGGCCCAAGGGAATATGCAGAAGGTCGCTGCTGCAGCGCTGGCGGGATCAAGCTCGGCAACTGCTATAGATCTAGATCTCTATCGACATATCTGGCTTTGATTGGCCTGGAACACAATCCGTCAACATTCGGTGGTATCGAGGGCTGAAATTTGGGGTCGCTAGGAAGCATCTAGCGCTAGTGCTTGTTCTGGAATAGACTAGCTGCGGGTTGGGTGCCGGATGACCCCACCGTCGATTGCAAATGACTCCAAAAATACTATTGACTGATTGCGGCTCTGCTGAAAATCAAGGCAGAGAGCATCCCCCACTAACATGCCGAAAAAATGGTTTGGGACGCTCACCTATGCTAAAAACTTTAAAAGGTGGGCTTTCGGACGAGCCTTGTGATTCAAGAAAGCAGAGATAGGCCGACATATGGAATACCCGCTAACACATATTATCTTCGAAGCAATTCACAACCATCGGCTACGGCGCCTTGGGTCCTTTTTATTTTCTGACTTTTGGGATTATCCTATAGCCATTCCTAGGCATTTTTGCTGTCAATTCTGCCTATCCAAAGGATCTGTCACCTGATATTGCTACGAACTCCAAGCCTTGTTGGAGCATTTTTGCCCTTTTATACTTCGTATGTTAATTTTTCAATCCTTCATTGAGTTCATGGGCTTTGTCTTAATGCGCTTTGCCAGACCATGGTTTTCTTGCCTAGGAACAGAAATTCTTTGTGGGAATGGAAAGGTCCTAAAGGCCAGTGGCGGGGACCTCATCCACCCGAGTTTGGAGGCCACCCGGGCCTTCGCGTTGGTTCGCGAACCAAAAAAAGTAAATCCTGGTACATGCAAGCCTGCTTTCTCTAAAACAGAACGCGAAATACCGCGAGGGACAGCTGCAGGATCTTTTTTTTTTCTTTTTTCGGGTCTGGACGATCAACTGGTCCCCAGAATCATTTCTCCTTGAAAATCAACTATATAATATAATGGAATCGCAGGTTGCAGACCGACTTTTTTCTTGAATCAAACACAAGCATTTTATCTTCTTGATAACCATATTTCAAGCTCCCTGCCTAAAATATATCTCGTCGAATCCTTAAAAAGAACGAGAACCCAAGTTAGCAAAAATATTACAAATATACTTTTCCGCTCTTCGGCCCCTCCTGGCCATCTATATTGTTTTAGTACCGGCGTGCGCTGTCTTTTCCTTTAAATCCACGTACGTCGTCTGAACGGGCATCGTAGAATCTTGAAATTCTACCAAAAAAAGCAAAAATACCACACCGAGACGACATCTAAAATGTCCCAGAAGGTAGACGTATGATCGGTTACGAGACTCATCTTTCAGCAAAAATTAGACCCGGCAAAGATCCGCCCGATTTACTATACCTGCAGAGCGGCTACGTACCGTTTTCCCAACACCTCGCCCGGCTACCCAGACCAGATTTTACTATAGATAGGACCTTTGAAACTGATCCCAACCTTCTTGCTGTAAGAACGTACTTTTTTGACTTCAAAGGCACAAAATCGAGGTGAGTCACGTGACGAGGCTACAAACAGCCTTAAAGTCATCAAAGCCTGCCTATAAAAATTGTCAAAACACAGAAAACTGATGAAATTGGTGGATTCCAACACTTACCTTAGATAGTTTTTTTTTTTTTGAAAGAAAACAATTCCCTCTCATCTTCAAAACTAGAACGTAAAAGATTTGATAGCGATGGGGCCCGAACAGAGTGATGGAGCATTGAGCCCGACTTCGGCGGACATCAGCTCCAGGTTCCAGGCTGGTTTGAGAGACTCCAGCTCCAGAACGAAGATTGCCTGCCAACATTGCAGGTGGGTGGGATCGAATTTGCAGAAGCATATGGCTGACGAGCACAGCAATGCTGTGACGGACCAGCAAGTTGCTGACGAATCGAAGTATGTAAAAAACTCCTACTCCCGATGAGATCTGAGGCCAGTGAAGCCTCAGGCTCGATAGTTAGATGAGAGAAAGTGGGGTTGGGCTGTTGGAGGGGAGGGCGATGGATTGGGGGAGGGGCTGGGGCTTTATATAAGCAAAATTACAGACGGGGCGAACATATAGCTACTGCTACAGTTCAGCTGCCATCCACATTCCGCCAACCCTGCCGCGAATTGGAACCTTCTCCCCTTCCTACCCCCCCCCCCCCTTCCTACCCCCCTTCTCCACACCATACCTACACACCACTCTAGCATAGACAATGAGGAAAAAGCCGCTAATTGACATTAACCGTAGGCCGAATGCCACTTCGACTGGTGCTGGTGCTGGTGCTGCCGCCGCCTCGTTTGGGCCTCAGGCACAGGCGGGAGACTCTATGCAAATAGATGAACCCCCTGCTGCTGCTTCAGCTACCCCTGCCGCTACCCCGTCAGCCAGGCCCCACAGACGCAAGCCTGTCGGTGGTGGTGTTGGCCGCCGTGTCGATTCAGTAGACCCGGACTTTGTCCGAAACCCTCGTCGGGGAGGTTCCCAGGCCTCTGCTGGGAGATTATATGATCCTCGATCTGACTCCATCAAGCCTTCGGCCCAGACATCCTCCCGGCCCGCTCCGACCCAAAGGAGTCAGGTTGCCCCTCCAAGTTCGCCTCGGGCAGCTCAACGATTGTCCAATCAGTCAGCGAGGAACCCCATCCCTCCTTCTGCAGGCCCTAATCCTGTGCTTATGAAGAAGCAAGCTACTCCAACTCCTGCCTCGACTACTCAACCAGCCCCTCCCGCTGGCTCTACCTCTGTCGCTTCTCCTCCTCCTACTGTTAATCCTTCTGATGATGCAGATGATTGCGAGCCACAGCCGCCTACTGAGCTTATCCTTCAGCCGGAGACCCGCCCCATCTCCCAAGAACAGCTGGTTGCTGAAGTGAAAGGTATCTACGCTGGCCTTGTTATGGTCGAGGCCAAGTGTATCGAAGTCGACTCAAAGCAAGCCGCTGCTGCCACTCAAGGTCTCAAGCAGGTGCCTCCTCTCAACAACGACCAGTGGCAGGCTTTGATCGCCCTTCACCGAACACTTCTTCACGAGCACCATGACTTCTTTTTAGCTAGTCAACACCCCTCGGCCGCACCATCCTTAAGAAAGCTTGCAACTAAATATGCTATGCCTGCCCGTATGTGGCGTCATGGTATCCATAGCTTTCTTGAACTGTTAAGACATCGTCTTCCAGAAAGCTTCGAACACATGTTAGCTTTCATCTACCTCGCCTACTCCATGATGGCTCTCTTGTATGAGACAGTGCCTGCCTTCGCCGACACATGGGTAGAATGCTTAGGGGACCTTGGGCGCTATCGTATGGCCATTGAGGAAGGCGACCCACGTGACCGCGAGGTCTGGATGCATGTCTCCAGGTTTTGGTACTCCAAGGGGACCGACCGACAGCCCCATGTTGGCCGTCTCTATCATCACTTGGCTATCCTCGCCCGCCCTAATATTCTCCAACAATTGTTCTTTTACTGCAAAGCTTTGTCAGTTGCTCAACCATTCTCAGCCGCCCGCGAGAGCATTCTTACTTTATTCGACCCTACCGCTCTCAAGGAACAAGATATTGAAGGAAACCAGTCCGCCGATGCTGTTTTCGTCCTCTTACACTCCATATGTTTCACCGCCGTTAACCAGGATGCCTTCGTTGATAAGAAGGAGGAATACTTAGACCTCCTCGACAGGAAGATCACTACTTCGAAGCTCAAGTTCAAGGTCCCTGGTGTCTATATTGCCATCTGTGGAGTCGCTAGCTTATTCCAATACAATCTCAAAGATGGAAGAATGAAGCTAGCTACCACCGCTAAAGAAAATCAAAAGGCCACCGCCGATGCCGAGGCCGCATATAAAGCGACTCTGCAGAACAAATCAGAGGAGAACCGTCTCCCACCCGGACCGGTCATTGATAACTATGATCCCAAAGACGCTCTTCTTACCCGCCCGCCCGAGTTAGATGGTTCCGTTTCCTTCGACATCTCCCTTTCTCATGCACAGGAACTGTCCTTCGACATCCTCTCTCTTTTCTTCGAGCGCGGAAATGACCCCGCAGTCCAACCCCATATTCACGTCTGGCTCGTTTTCCTTGACTACCTTAAGCATTACCCTGAGGGAATGGCCTTAGTGGTTAAGACTTTCCCTTGGGAACAAATGGCCGAATACGGAACAGCGCTTCTTAAGAAGAATAAGGGTAATGATGCCGTTCTTGAAAGCATTAAGGACAGTGAGATATTCCCAACCGCCCAAGGTGCTTCCCGTCCGCTACCGGAAGAGTATATGATGCGTGGTCTCGAGATCGCTAGAAGGTACTTCCCGTATGGTTACTTTAGTGGAATCGTCGATGACGACGAAAGACTTATTGAACAGCCATCTATGGGTCCGGCTCGAGAGGAAAAGATGCTCTGGCTTATGGTTAAATTCGCAAATTATGGTCCTTGGATTCAATTCGATCCGGTTAGGTTTAGCTTTACTGTTTCAAATGAGTTGAAGGCTCTATTGCAAAGTTACAAGGCAACGCCAACTGATATCCGTGAGCCTTCTTCTATGATGGAGGAAGACGACTCTGATGTCGATATGGAAATGAGCTCGGCCACTTTAGATGACGATGAGATCGAGAGCTTCGACGAAACTGAAAACCCCGAGCTCACGCAACTCCTCGCTCAAAGGCGTGACCTCAGAAAGCAACTAAACGAACCAAGTCTCACCATCGAGCAAGAGAAAAAAGCCAAAAAATCTGACACATTCTCCTCCGAATCCTTCAAGCCCGGCGTCACCACTGTAGTCGTCGACACGAACAGCCTTGTGAAATACCTCGATACGTTCAAGAAGATGCTCGACAGCAATGAGTGGTCGATCGTTCTGCCATACTCTGTTGTAACAGAGCTTCAAGGTCTTCAAAGGAACGAAGGCAAAATTTCCGAAACCTCACAACAAGCCCTCTCTCTCATCACCCAAGCACTTAGCGATAAGCGCAAGCTCCGTGTTGTCACCGCCAAACAATCCGCCATCAACAATATCACCAGCCAATTCAAAGAGTTAATCGACGACTATAGCGAAGAAGGTCGAAAGAATCTAGACGACGTCATTATCGAAACTGCCAAAGCACAAGGAGAAATTTCGGCCCAACGATTTAACTTGAATAACAATAGCAATGTTACTTCTGGCGATGACGAGATTAGGCCTGTAGTACTTATCACTGATGATGCGGTCATGAGGGTGAAGGCAATCACTCGCGGGGTAGCCTCTGTTGGCACCAAACAATGGGTCAAGTATATTTCTCCACCTGACGAGGATACTCAGAAGAGGATCGCAAATGCATACCACAGCCTTTTGACTAAACACCCCAAAATGGATAAAGACCGTGTTTACAAGGCTGCACAGGATGCGCGGGGTGACGAAATTGGGGCTACCAGCCTTTTGAGGAGAGATTTAAATATGAAGAAAAAAAGAGCCAGGGCACAGATGGAAAGATATAGGCAACAGCACCTGGCAGGATAACATTACTTTCCGAGGCCGGGGCGTCTGGGCGGGGTCCCAGGCGCCAACTATATATCCCTCTATTCCTTTCTAAAACCTGGATTCCAGAGCCAGACTGCCGGAATAATTTTATCCACTTAGGACCAACTTGAACTTTTCAGGAGGCAATTCATGCCTAGATGTTCGTTGGCCTAAGGCTTCCATACGGGACCTATCTTGTTCTTGCTGGATTATGGACCTTTTTCCACGGGTGAATCGCTACGTAAATATCACTGGAAAATTTAAGGAATCCGGCAACAATACGAATCTAGACCTCATCTCGTCTTGGAACCCTGGAACCCTGGGACGCTGGATATACTGGAATTGAGTTCATAGTCATTTTCGATCTCAAACCTCAGGATAAGGGCATCTTTCCCAGGCACAAAATTCCCGGCCTCTCTCGACTTCACGCTCTTCCACTGTCCTTTCTTTTTGTGCCGTCTCCTCTTTTTTACTTTGCCTCTTCTTTTTGCCTGTTAACTCTTCCGTCCCGCTATTGCCACGCATACCTTTTTTCCAAATATTTTGCTGGACGTATGCACTTTCCTTTTGCTGTCAAACCATTAAATTTGTATTTGTACTATTATTATCATCAGTACACAAGTAGCTCAACTAATATTATTCTGTTCCGTTCAGTATGAATATTTCGGCGCGATGCTATAAAAGTCCGTCATAATTGCTTTTTATATAAAATCCGTAAATCTCACGATATCGTGATAGTATAGTAGCCAGCAGTCCAAAAATTTTGAAAATACTTGCCTCGAGTTTCCAACGAAGTATCGTATATCCTCGTAGAGCGCTTGACCTGTATACGTATATACGACGCCGTCGACGTCGACGTCGGAACGTCTATACAACACAAAAACGACCACGAATTCGAAAATCCCGAACGTCGGCATCACACACAAAATAAACCCACCATTGGGCTTCACCCCACCCGAGCATCTACGACTTCGCACCTTACGGACAGGGTTACCCCCTGTCATAGGTCTTAAGTCCCATACCCGGACTTTGAACGTTGAAATAAGGTTGACTAGCACAAACCCTAGCGCGTGGCTTGATAGCCCCCTCTTTTTTTCGGTACCTGCATGACTTGGCCCACGCTCTATAATAAGCTCTAAGGGTGATCAGGCCTGGCATGATATAATTGGGTGGTTAAGCTGTTTTTTGCTCGGTTATATGGGATGTTCTGGGTTTGGTCTACGTAGTGCTGGAACGAAATAACGAAGTGACTGTTATATCGGTAAGCTTGTAGCTACTTCGGCACAGGCTTATATCCGAAGCTATACGGGCCTAATGTATATATGGATTCGATAATATATTATATAGAATCTAGGATGCGATGAGCTAATACTATATTTATGGAATCTAGGTTGTATGGATTCGATACTACATATCTATAAATTTATAAACGTATACCTAGTTATATTAACTATCTCTTGTGTGTGCACTAGTAGTATATAATAGTTTAGATTATATTGAGTAGGCAAACTAGTAGATGACTAGGCAAGATTTCTATAATACTTCCGCATAGCTCGGCTAGTTAGTTTGGGTCGGGTTCGGAACGGATCCTACCGTAAAATGAACGGTCCATTTATATCGAGGTTTGGTGTTGTATATTTGTATACTTACTACACGCATCACCTAGATTTATTTTTATGGGGGGTTACAAATATCTGGTACTGTATAGTTGTCGCCGTATAAATTAGGGGGAAATGAGAGTTCGTAAACCCGTCAATCGATACGGCGCAAGACATATCTTTTTTATTCCCTAATCCGCGTAGTTTCTGCAGATGTTACCTGCACCGTTCCCTTTTTCAGTTTTCCCATTGCCCACCCCATATATAGTTTTTGAATTTTGTCAGCCTTGCGGGCGTATATAAAATAATCACTTGTTGGCCGGATAATGCCTATAGTATATCGTAGCAGGCCCGTGCAGGCTACAATTAATGCAATTAGGTTAGACCTAATCCGCATACATATGGTCTAAATTGATAGGAATTGGATCTACACCTATATTGGTAGGACTTGGATCTTTATCTAGACTTATGGTAGCTACCCAGCCTAGTTTGCTTTCAATGCATTATTTTTCATCGGTTTTACATAATCCGGTCGCTTATAAGATTGCAAGACTGCAATAAACCTCCGTTGCACATTTCTCTTTCACAGAGGTGTTACTTTCGCCAGTCTCGACACTCGAACTTTTTTAGTTATGAGACTGCCTTTCTGCGAGAATAAGCATGAGATCAATGTACAAGGCCAAACCAAACGTAGTAGTTACTTGATATCTAATAGGTAAGGTTTCTTATGATAATATTAATATACTATATACGGCCGTATTAAAGACTGGTTGTAACGCAGACATAGAATCTATAAAATGCCTAGGTATAAAAATTTCCCGCAATCGGCGGTCGACAAGGAATATAGAAAGCGTTCCATAAAAATATTGGAACATTATGCTACATGTATAGGGGTGGTTTTTGAAAAACCTCTAGATATTGGTCAATTGGGACCACGAGATTTCTATAGCTAGCTACTATGTCAGGAAAGGGAGGGTTATTGATACGATATCAATACAGTATTGTGACTATAATGCGTATTACAAAGGTATATATTGGGAGCAAAAAACGCTATATAATTCAGATTACAATGGTATTCCAAACACCGTTCTTCTAGCATAGTAACTTGAATGGAATCAAGATGCAAGCACATCAGGATAGTATATGGCCTAGAGACAAATTTTACGTAAGCTAGTTTTCCACACGGCGCTAACCGCCCGTACAGCAACATCAGAGCCCTGGAGAGTATTTGCTAGGGGTGTGACCTCTAGAATGGTTGTCGGTTCTAGTGTAGAACAGTGGCTTCAGATCGGGGAGATATTTCCAACACCGATGAATACATTCCGTAATATTAGCAACTCAGCCATTCTATAAACTCGTATAATGAAACATTGGGCCCATGGGTTTGTAAAGCCGATTTTAGCAGTCCTAACCTATCATTTTGCCTCCTGCGCAGAACCGCTCTTGGGGAGTCTTACCACTTTGTCTATCACTGGTAGATCGCTAGATGTGTCGTCGTCATTGGCCACTCAAAGATACGTATACGTTACCAAGAAAAATGTCGATTTTCCCAAAAGAGGTTATCCGAATCCCAAAGATACCAGGGCTAAGACTATAGCTAAAAACAATGAACATATTATCTCATGAGCTATTACCCCTTTCCCTCAATGCGTTCGGAGCAAAGGAAGCCATGTAAAAGCAGGGGGGAAAAAACGCGAGCGGCAATGCAAGCGATGTAGCAATGCGATGTGGTATTCTGACCGGCGGAAACTTCGGGTCCAGATACAGCGGCACGACGGCAACTTTAGAATTTTCCGATCAGGCGAGAGTCATGTCAGGCGTGCTGATATCCCGAAGGCATGGCTCCGAGTTTTGTCGGTAAGCTAGAAGCCGTCGAGAGGATCGGCTATCGGGCCGTCACATGGACATAAAACCCAGGTAATGACCATTCCGAGTCCATGCTCCTCGCGGCCGCACCCATCAGCTTCTTTATTCTGAAGCTAGTAGTCAAGATGCGACATATGGGCCGACCAATACCGCAGTTTTCTGGTCATATGAATACCCCTCATGTGTAGAATATCAAGATAGTGAAGGATTCTCACATGTACCACCTAGGGACGGGATAATGCATGTATATGCATCACCGTGGGGTGCGCGAGGATTAAACCCAGCACGCTTTAATATATCCTGAAGTATATACGTTGATTTTGGTGGGGCTTTTATCGATATCGGATCTTAGCACGTACCCCGCCCCTATAGGTCCTGGCGGCCGCCTGACACCCTTATCGATTATTCAACTAAGCCTCGCGAGTTGCAACGTCGATAACGATAGATTTTATAAATTTAGCTACGGGAAGCCTCATAGGACTCCCACTCTTCGAGGGTTTTTGACCAACCGACGAAGAAGTCCGCTGGCCACTGCGGAACTGATCATAATCTTAAATCTCCAAAATATTAGTTCATCCTAGTTGGCCCGTCTCCCCAAGGCTCTCAATATTGAAACAATTATGTGGCAGGCCTATAGCTATCGTTTATCATATCGTAATAGCATTCGAATATTCGTGTATATCTACAATTCCCACCGAATCTGCACGAATTATTGCTTTCATGTGTCCATACGCACAGTGGGCCTGAGGGGCCCGGGGCTCTGCAGCCAATCTTTGAATGGCCTTCTTTGGGGGGCTGACGCAAAAGCTTTAAAGGAGCTTGAGCATTTACCCCGCTTGCCAGCTGGTTTTGGTGCAGCTAGGTGCATGGCAAGGAGCAAGGCTTCCATATTTTGCATACAACAGAATTCTAGAAAAACAACACACCGTGGTAAGGCAAGGCTATGCTGTTAGTACGTATCATCGTCATGTCGATATACCGATCCGTCGATCGACAGGATCCATCAGCGGGTATTGGAATCGTCCAAGTGAGATAGCTTAGCTAGCACCCTCAGTTTTGTAAACGGTATACTCGAATACTCTTCATGCTTCGAAATCATTACTGTTGGCTCGAGCGCTCCCAGCTGCAGCCACTAACGTACGTATAACCTCAACGATAGGGAAGTTCCGTGGGCGAGTGACCGATCCTCAAGGACATATGTATGTACGTACGTGTCAAAATTGTATTTCCTGTGCGGTACGGGTTTCTCCAATATAGACTAGTCGCTATCTCAGGCCCGATCCGTTTACTGCATTCCAGAGCTCGATAAATTGCGCGACCGCATATGTATGCGCGGCGATATCACAACTCTACAATATATATGAGTACTTTCGGTTGAACATTCTTTCTCTTGCAGACGATCCATGCTAAGCTAGCCAATCGATGAATTACACTCGCCCTACGCATCATAATCCAGGTATCTCACATTTCGAAAGCAACGCTGGGAGCGGCATCGACCCACCTATTTACCGATGCACTGCAGGATAGATTGTCAATTGTCATATGATCTCAGAATACGTCGCTCGCGACGATCGTATATTACAGCCAGGATTACACAGGAAAATTGGTATAATTGCTTGACTCCCGCAATCGCGAACACCGGCGAGGGGTGGGAGACCTCGACCATTTTACCGCTATCCAAATCAAGGTATATACGTTATATTGCAGATGTTATCGCCAATGGATCCACAATTATTAATCATTCTACATGTAGTCTCGAATTCTGGATAAAACCGGAATTGTAATGAGTGCATTACAAAGCTTCGAATTTAGCCCAACCAGTTTCAGCGCTAGCATTTCATCAATTGTTGAGAACGCGCAAAGGTTGAAGGTTGCCGGTCGGACTTGACAGCTCCCACCGGGCCGGCTGTTGGATTAATTCGAGACATGATGATATAACCATGCCCGTGTGCAATAAGCTGACAGGACCTGCGGCGTACGCACAGTTGTTCCAACCGAATTTGAAATAGATTAATACAAATTTCTTTATATATAACGGGCCCTTCCATAGCCCGCTCGGATCTAGGCAGCGCGGTATCGATCGATAAAGATTGGTATGGCAAACATTCAACAACGCGGTTCCGGATCGATTCGCCTCGCAATTAAAGTAGCTCAGTCTTGCGCTCGAGCCCTCACGTTCAAATTTGAACCCCGGGCCTTCCAATTGATTCCACAGGGGCGACACCATCTAGAATTCAGAATATTTAGATAGGCCTTGAGGTACAGCGCTTCGTTCCTACTACATCTGGCACGGGAAATGGGTCCCTTGCATGCATGTCGTTTTCGTGGCGGCGCTAACGTATCTAGTTGTCCTATACCGGCCTCATAGTTTCGGTTCTGCAATTCTGAGGCCATTTCGCTGAACGCTCAAATTTAGATATCGCTGAGGCGATATCCCCGTTGGCACATACACTCAACCTCTCCCGCTTTTGAGCCTTAATATTGAGATCTACTAATTCTAGCTTACTCGCGCAAGATCTTAAAACAATATTTTAACCAAAAGCCATTTTCGAAGTTAATTATACATATATATATATATATTTCCCCCCCGTATTTTATTTAATAATTATTTTCTGAACGGAATTGTGCAATCTACACCAAAAAGTAAAGGGTATAGAGCTATGTATGAGGCTGCTTGGTCTAGTAAAGGAGGCTGCTATATTTTATAGGGAGGCTGCAGGTTTTTTGGCCAATAGTGACGTTTAGCAGACCAAATTAGGCAATATACAGTGTCTCTATTGAGGCCATCATGCATCATCACACATATACATCTTCTCTAGTATATCGGTTAACTCAAACTCCACGACCTCGAGTTAATGCAGCCGGCCTAAGGAAAGAGCACCGCGGAGTATTGTATGTCCATATGCGTATACAGCGTGATGACCGCCGACAGCTCATGCTCATCTGAGCAGCTAGCATATGCGCATGAAGTTCCCAGATATGCAGATTCCGTATAAGTATATATGAGTACACCGTCGCAGATATATCGATAATCCCAAAACTGTAACGACGCGAAGCACATGTGATGGCACCCGACGTATATATATATAACCCTTGCACACCCCATAATCAATTTATGAAGCAAAATTACAGATAGACATGTGGTATTCCGCCAGTGTCCCGCCAGTGCGATTTAATTAACACAGGATGGTGTATATACGGATGAAGAACTGAACGATATCCGGGCTGTTACGTTACACAAGTAATTATAAAGATGCCATAAGCTTGCGAAAGTAGATGCCACACCTCTGCAGTTCGCTGATGGTCGGCTTTGACTATTGAAATGATTAGAATTAACCAACCGCGGCCTCGGGCCACCACGCGCGAGGGAATCTTTTCCTGTGCATATTACATACACGGCTGAAATACTAGGTGCACTGCATACTTATGCATAGCAGCCAGTGCTCCATAGCGGCTGATCTCCCCGCCCCTTTGGATACCATCTGCGCTGGCGCAGCCACCTTGTCCTAATCCTAAAAACGTGCACCGAAAACTGTGCCGAAAAGTTGCGAGATCTATCACTGCTCGTCTCACCTACCCCATTGACTACTCCTCAAACATCAGCGGAAGTTTTATAAAGCGTAAGCAGTCGGACGCTAAATGTAAGCTAGCAATTGCAATAAACTTTGATCGTTATGGAGCAATTAATTGCAGCAACATACAACACAAAGCAATCTGAAGCATTTGATGTGTAGCGTTTGGAACGCTCGCTCTCGTCAGGCCCGCCTCCAGCTGCCAAGAACGCGAATAAACGCAAAAAAAAGCAAAGCAAATAATGATATCAACTCCGCTTTCCCAATTCCTTTGTAGCATGTAGTGGTACCGATACCCCGAGCCGCAGCCGGAGCTCTGCGAGGTCCGGAATGGGCCCCGGAGTCTCCACCCACCATTCTGTTGTCCTAGATCTTGCAATAGGAGGTTTTAAGCACATAGCTGCTCCGAATCACCATTTCTTAACGTTGAATGACATCATGATATAAATGAGAAGGGTAGTTGGGAATGTGGCGAAAACATTGACGCCGGACCCATCGCTACATACACAAGTATGGTATGTTCAAATTTTGACTCTAACCGGTCGACTTTCGAGATCTCGCCGTTTAATTTGACCCTATTTGTGTGCACCCCTCGCAATAAAATACCCTACAGAAAGATTTTCTTTTATGCATGCGTAATCTGCGCGACCAGCGCGAGCTGTGGGGTTTAAACTAAATTTCGGGGGGCCTCGAAAGCCCACCAATATTATTGCGAAGAAAAAAAAGAAGAAGGAGGAGGAGGAGGAGGAGGAGGAGAAGAAGAAAGAAAACTGTCTTCTCCTTCCCTTGCGCAATCGCAATTGACCAGGCCGATAGAATTTTTGTAGGATTTAATGTATAATTGTCAATCCGAGAACATGCAATAATTGTCTCAAATAGGGTTGGACCCACGGATGCAAATATCTCGACTTCATAGGTCCCTTGCCGCTGCATGGTGAGTTGGCCTGACCTTATATCAGATGAGGCCTACAACCTCTCAAAATGCGACTGGGGAAACTGGAATATACATAGAATGCGGGAGCAATTGTCATCGTAAGTTCAGCGGTCTCGGAGAAACCCTAACTGCAAATTTTTTCCATCGGATATGTTGTTGGGATGACCGGTTCGGCCCGAGTGCCTATATTCGAGAGAACCTATCCCGACAATCGAAGCCTCCCGCGGAAATTATACGACCCCCATTTTATATTGTTCACTCAATATCCTATGGCGTAATTCTTCAGGCTGGATCGGCGAGATGAACCCCCGCGGGAGGGTTCCTCTGCGTTTTATTTTTCAGGAACTTCTTTGAGCAAGAGCTCTACGCCTGAAAAATTTTCGTCCGCCTTTTCTATGGATTCGAGGCTACCTTTTCTATGCACGTGTGGAACTGAGGCAGGCATGCGGCGACTATCATTTATGCGACAAGTGCCTGGACCCTGAATGGAAACTCGGTCCCTGCATTATACATAGGTTATTATATTGTGGAGGGAATCGGTTAGCATTTGCGCGATAGGTTGACCGAATTGGCATTGCTCGGGTAGCTATAGGAAGATGATTTCCTCTGTATTAAACCGAAACTCAGAGCAATCTCAGTAGCCCCACGCGCACGCTGGTTATCGGCTCCATACGGCCGAGCCGGCTGGCCGCGGGCGACCCGTGGGAGAATTCGCATAGGCCTAGCGAGCTGTTGCAAACGTAGCTGCAAATGCATGCACTATGAGAGCTTTTCTATGACAAATTTGTATATGGTTTAGACGAAGTCTCGCGTTGGCAGCCTTGATTAGGAGCTCATCCTTCCTGAAATTTTTGTCTGAAAGGACATTTCGATGATAAATTATAAATTATGAATCCCGACTACAAATGGATGTGGATCCTTAAAACTACTTCTCCCAAGTATCGGCTTGAATTCAGGTAATTAACTAGGTAACCTTGTCGTATCTACACCAGCCTATTAGATAATAGCCGACATTGATATATGAAAATCAATTGAAGCTAGATCAACATCAAAGCTTCCAAAGCTATGAGCCTCCCAAATCCCAGGCCATCCAACATTATCTCGTAAACCAGATGCTACGGTGTCTAATCCAATACCCACCTGATATTATTGACGAGAAAGCACTATTGTGGGCCTACGCAGTGGCGTTATAGAACACCTTGCTATCAATGCTCTTCCCCACCCCTGTAGTCTGGGTACGAGACAAGCTCTTCCCAAATGTCACTGGTTTTGCCTCGGTGTCTCAAAGAGACAAGTCAACTATCGCAAATATCAAGTCTGCTATGGTACAACCCTGGGTGGGCTGGATACGAGACAAGCTTGCTATGGAGACCTGCCATAGTCATTCCGGTTCCATAGGATTTGTGAGAATGGCTGCAGATGTGAGAGATATATGCCACCAATCGGCTAGATGTCCTAGACGTGTCCTTGCACCAGAGTATTATACCATGTTATCTCATTGGAAGCTCCTCATGCATAATGGTTCTGGACCCAAGGCTACTAATGGTTCTGTGATAGCTATGAATCATCTGCATGCGAATCCACTGGCATAATACACGTATGGGATCTAGCCTCGAATCCGGTAGGGGATCATATGAAAATCTAGCCATTCTAGCACCGACGCGATGCACAAAGTTTGGTACCAACCTAATCGAGGCTATTCGCGTTTTGGGCATCTACTCCTCTGTCAGGCCTTCGCTCTAACAAAGGATCTAGCTACCCTCCAACTACTCCTTGAGGTTTCATATCGTAGCCATGACCATGATATTCCTCTCCCTATTGGCATTCCGACTTGCTTGAAATGTGACTACATTTAACCAAGGCTACCTCGTAAGGGTCTAAGTTCACATAATCGATTAATCGCAGGGATACTTCCTGGATTATCAAAATCGATCCTTCTAAAGTCTCGATCGGCGAGGTCCCTAACGTTACATCTAAAGGAATCTCGCGAGGGAAATAAGAAACTAGTCGCTTGTTGATTATCGGGATTACGTTATTCCGCTATGAACTGAATTTGGCCCTTAGGCGATGGCGATGGCCGGCCAATATGATCCCAACGTACGTGATGTTTGGGGGGCAAGTATTCATCTAAAGGATGTGTCATTTGCCCCAGCATTTAAATACCCAGCTTTGGAGTAAATGGTTCGGGGATGCGTACACGCGTACGGAGTATTTGCTTAACGTTGGGATCCCGATTAGTTAGCTAGGCGATGATTCATGAAGTCCTGAAGCTTCCAGAATGTGTTGGAATTTGCAATATTTGTGGCGTTTTAGGAGGCGATGATACAAGACTCCACGCCATATAGTTTCGAATACCTGAGGGTGAGGTCGAACGTGAAACAATATCAGCTAGATTTGGCGTCTGTCTAGTTTTAAATACTGCCTGAGGCTGCCTCGGTGTTTGATTTTTTCAGGCAAAACTCACATGCCATAGGCTCGAGTAGACGCGTATTTTCCCAAACAGGGCAATTGCGCACGTTTTGACCGCGAACAGAAAGTGCTTTCCCTTTTGTATGTTGAATCTCCTCAGCCACTTATATTGTTTATTGCTTCGTACTTCCAGTCATCATTTTTGCGGTTGTGGATAGGGCCTTGCCAGTATCCTGGTGTGCCTGTTGTGATGATAAACTCATATATGCCTGATCCGAGGCCGCCAAGGCTTTGATTTGCCCTGCGGATTGGGCCTGGCAACACAAATTTAAATATAGAAAACTGTGTTTTGTGTTGCAACAACGTTGGATTTCAAGAGACAGCTGTTCTTGAAGAGCCGTCAATGCAATGCATGCAACCGTCTCTCGGATGACGTTGAGGTGACTTGTCGATTAACTGGTCACAGTTGGCCATGCCTTCGAACTTGTTTTCTTGATCGTTATTACGATCAAGGCTTTCGATCAATACGGGGCATATCGCCCCGCCCACGCTGGGTCTACTTTTCGAGTATATATCTTTGCAATTTATAACTCGGCTGGTGCGCGATTTTCGATTTGGTACGTGATGCAACGTCACCATACATGAAATGCGTCTAGCTGGCTATCAGATTGAAGGGAATATCACGCAGCTTATCGTACTATATATTTCGATATAGCGTTTTCAATATCATGATAGATCGTGTGACTCAATATAGAATATCCTAGATAGCAAGCCGAATGGTTTGTACGAAAGCTCAGTGGTCGTTTTGCATAAAACTTCTCAATGAATACGAATTTCCCATTGACCCACAGCGTTGTGCGTGGCTAGAGATTATTCCTGCACTCTATAAAGCCAGAAAGCGTATAGATGCTAGCTAGTGGGTCAAGTCGCCATGATGTCACTTGCATGAACTCATGACGTTATAATCTGACCGTGAATATGGTCTCCTGTCTAATAGTTCCACCACAGATACTGCTGTATAATCATAAAGTCTCTGATATACCAAATCAGAGATACTCCGGTGCACTCCATCCGATAGATATCTGTCATCCAGGAAAATTTCCACTCTAGGAAAATTTAATGTTTGCCGAAAACCCCAGCCTCACGTTGTGCGGTCCGGGTACAAGACAGTCTCGACGCTAGGGTACAAGACCAGATCTGAGAAGAGCTGTATACATGTAGTATACAACACCTGATCTTGATGTACGCCGTCCTGTGTAAGCTTATCGAACTCACTTTAATGGGGAACAAATGATGGCTATAGAAATTGTGAACTAACGTCCACCAATCAATCGTCTTACTTCATCACGATTGTAGCTCCATAGTTTGATTCTTAGTAAATATCAACTCCACGAATATTACCACCATGAAATCGCATTTTATATCTACTATCCGAGCTTTCTAAATCTTTGACACAATCATGTATACGGGGTATCTTATTATTCTGCGTCAGATCACACCCTCTCTTTGAGTACATTTGTTGCGCAACACATAAATTCCCTTGATTGTTGAGTTTTTCCGTGTTGACTCCGTTTGGTTTTTGTATTTGGTTAGGCCGATGACCTTGTGTTACACCAAAACACAACGGAACGATTCCCGAATTCTCGGATTCTGCAAAGGCGGTCGGGTGGGGATCCGGTTAATCGGTAGTCGTATTTGCGCTCTTGTGTGCTGATTGGGTCGAAATCTGAAATGGTAGATACTCCACTTGAATGTTTATACAGTATTTGGGTTGTATCCGGCTCTACAATCAACTCTAGAAGAGACAGTTTCCAACATCCTTCAAACATGCCAAAATATGATGTCGCCTCTTTCCAGTTGCGGAAATTGGCCAAAGTCACATGACTATTGATCTTGGTGGGCGGTGAATTTTGCAATCACGATAGAGCTTGGCTTGTGTGATCAATGCGTAAAAGGGTGTTTTGCAAAACGTATAAGTACAATTTATCATAATAATAAAGGTGTGCGTGGAGCAACTTAAGGCGACGTCGACTTCTGTCCTTCTACCAACTTGGCTCCTTCGACGTCTGGTTCTTCTTGATCCCCGACTTCGAATTGGTCTGGATCTGCAAGCGGTCTCCGTGCCTCTGCCTCCAAATCGAGAGTCCCATCGTCTGCGTTCACAGATATTCCCCTAGGCCCCCAACGTTGATTATGTCTGTTGGTACCGTGATGATTGTAGTCTCCGCGCTCCGGATCGATCTCATCCAATTCTTCTTCATGATCGATATGCCGGGTGCCTCCCAAAAGACGACTTAGAAGCCAACCACGTCCGACCTCCTCCTCATCGATCAATGAACCACCTCGCAGCTTGATTCGTTGGCGACTATAGTACACCCAAGCGAAATCGATGTAAAGGGCCGTTTGTATGACACCAAAGATAACGGCGACAGGATCAAAATACTTCTGTGTGTAATATCTCCACATCCAATTGAAAATATAGAAGCCGCGATACGATCCAAGAGCGACGAGATAGTAAGAATCGATGACGGTAGGAATTGTTGTCCTTCGGAGGAGCAAGAGCTGAGGAAGGACACAAACAGATTCCAGGATAATACTGAAGACCCAGATATTCTATGTTCGGTTGAGTTAGTCTTTCTTTTCCGAATGTTATAAAAACCGCCCGAATGTCTATATATGCACGTACCTCCCAAAAGTTAGATAGTGGGTTTATAAAAGCGGTGACGGGTATGCTTAAGACAAGAGAGCCGCCTAGACAGCATGCACCAAACTTCAGTGCCTTTTGGGCCTCTCGCGTTCGAGGAAAGATACGCATCATCAGAAACAAGGTTCCTGCCGAGGAGAATATGTAAAAGAGCTTCAAGGTAGTGTTCCACCAGCCAAAGCTTATCCAGAAGAGATCAACATAACGTGTTAAAAATACGAGCAGATAAAGAGCTTGTGTAATGAGGGAGACACCCTCAGCGCTACGGTTGTTGTAGATAGCCCAAATCAAGATCAATTTGGACAGAAGATGCGAAAGGTCGCCAATTATGCGGAAGGCGTTTAGTGACATGATGCACCAGTCGCTGGTCAGTCGGGACTGAATTGGAATATGACCAGTACCGGGTAAGGCGAGGATAGTTTCGAGAATACTAGCCGGGTAAGTACTAATATACCGCGCGCCAGGGGAATCGTGCTAGATGGCGGTGTGCGACGAATGAGACACAAGAATAGGTGTAGTGAATTGGTATCTCGCAAGCTTGTAGGTTAGACGATGACCGCTTTAGAGGGAGACCCTGACCATGAGATATCTAGATCAGAACTTGCCAACCCAAATATTGATTAAATTTGGGTTGTTATGCATGTGGCACAATCGGTCTGCATGAAGTTACGCAAGATTGTGTTAGGCCCCTTTGCTAGTAAAATTTCTCTCTCGCTTGAATGAATCAACATTGCCTCTTGATTGCTTAACTTGTGCAATCTTCTCGCACAAATGGTAGGGGATGAGAGTGTGGAGAGGCTACGGACAGTACAGGAACAGATGTGGAATTTGATGTAGTGGAATAACTAGGCACCTTGGCACTTTTTCGTAATGGTATATCGATATCTATACCGATAGTCACCCAAAGTTACCGACCAAGTTAATTTGTTGCGTATGCGAGGTGTTCTCCGCCCCATTTGGTTTACGAGATGAGTCCACTCTGGCCTCTTTCTACACAAAGGGCGGGGCGGGGTTGCACTCACCTGCACCGCCCACGGAATACGATGTCGGCGTAACTCTAGGAAGGGTTCAGTCAGCCGAGAGTGGCTTCAAAGGCCATTCAAGGCGATATTCGAAAGACCTTGCGGGGAACACTACAAGAAGAGTATAGCGAAATGTCCGTGGGATATCAATGCTATGCTAGCATATGCTGTGCACGACCCAATCGAGGCTCATCTTGGCTACTTACCGATGGTGTGTTGTCGTGTTGGCAAACCTCCCCTATTCGGACGCATTTTTGTGCCACCTCGCCTCTTGGCATTCTTGAATTAATGGCTTTTTTGGGACTCTTGGCACGAGCCGTCATGGACCGAAGATTCAACACATTTCGGCCACCGTTTGGGTCCCGAATTCGTGCGAGCCATGGGTTTAGTGTTCAGCGGCCCTTACCGAATCCCATAATGTCCCGGTTCTTCGGAACATATAAATCACGTTTTGCAGCCGAAGCTCGATCCTAGTATCAATGCTAACCTAAGGGAGTCAAGTTTCTCGAAAACTTGATCGTTAGAGTTTCAATTCGGAAATATTTAGATTACCCACCTTCAACGACTAGTCAACTCTGCTGCAGGAATAGAAGATAAGATTCGGGCAAATCTCAATTCGTCATTGTGGGGTATCGGACGCGGAAACCATTTTCTATATTGATCGCACGAAATAATAAATGGTATGCTACTCTTGTAAATGGAATTTAATACATTCTTCGGGTATTGGCAGCTATATAAAGCGGGTCTTTCCCCCGGCCGATCTACTCGTTATTGCAGAAGATATAATAATTGATTCCCACCTGCATGACCGGTAATCTAGCTCAAGAATTCAAAGTTAATTACAACCCTATTTCAACCTCACATACTATCGAAAATGACGAATCTCAATTTAAACGTCGACTCAATTCTCCAAAGAATAGATCACCAGCGCCTTTTTCAAAACTTCCAAACGATGTTGAGAGGAGCAACCTTCCTCAATGTCACCGGCGCAGCCACCGTCTCATACTTTCTTTGGAAAACCTTCCAGTTCGCCAACCTATACTTCCTTAAGCCCTCGAAGCTTTACAAATACCGTGCAGTTCAATCACCAAAGGGAGATGCTCCCTGGGCTTTAATCACGGGTTCCTCCGATGGAATCGGTAAAGCTCTCGCTATCGAGCTGGCGAGCAAAGGCTTCAATATCATCATACACGGAAGGACGCCCTCAAAAATTTCAAAACTTGCTGCAGATTTGGAGGCGCAGTACAAAGTCAAAACCAAAACTCTGGCACTTGATGCTACGGATCCAGTCTTGTCCGTCGATGAGCCAGTTCTATCTGCCATAGGCGATATCAATATAACAATTCTGATCAATTGTGTTGGAGGGATGGGTGTCGCCGCCAAGAGAGTCTTTGATCCGTTGGTGGAAAGGACCGAGGCAGAAATAGATCGTACCTTCAGCATCAACGGGCGATTTATGACGCAGCTTACTAGAGTTCTTCTTCCACGGATGACAGAGCCGGGGATCATTATTAATGTTGGATCAAGTTCGGCGTTTGGCCTACCATGGGTTCAGCTATACTCGGGCGCGAAGGGTTATTTGAACAGCCTTTCAATTGCCTTGAATGCAGAGATGTATGCTACTGGCAGGGACATTGAAGTTATGGCCGTAACACCTGGCAGTGTTGCTGGAACTCCGGGGTTCAAATACGCCGAAGGCTCATTTCTACCAGATACAAGGACTATGGCGAGATCTATTTTAGATAGAATAGGTTCTGGCCAGACGGTAGTGTCGCCATATTGGGTTCAGGGCCTTCAGGAGGGATTGTTTCGTTTTCCGGGGCCTCAGATGTACAAGAGGATGGTTGCGACTATTATGAGGGGTATGAAAGAGATTGAAGATAGGGATCTCGCGCAGCAAAAGCAGGCCTTGTAGAAATATTTTTCGTTACCGCTGTTTGTCTCTTACCAAACGAGATTTTTTACGTAGTATTTTATCATGCTATTAAGAATTTCTAATTGAGTTGGGTTGTAGTATTCGATATTGCATATTGATATTCCTATAGCCCGTCGCGCTATTCATTCGATCGCAGCTGCGAGAATTGGGAGCTGGTTAGGTTCGATCCGAGTTTGAAATACCACTTAGCTGAGACGGCCAAGAAAATTTCGAAAATGGCCAAGGTTGAATGCTATATTCCTTCTGCAAGTCGATCGAGCTAGAGCTTCTAAGCTTGCAATACTATCTAAAAAGTTTTTAGGTTTCTAATACAGCGCTATAGCCTGTATACTCTTTCGTCGTGCAGGTGCATGATCCTGATCCCCAAAATACTTTATTTTAGAAGCTGCTGTCCAATCGCAGAGCCTCAAGGGCCAAGGCTATCGCCAAGCCTTATCGCCATCCGTCTTTCAGCTTAGCTCGCGACGGCTGATCGGGTCTCCATTGTCCATGCATCAGTCCTCAAATACTATGCGGCCCGCCTGCGCGGAGGGGCCCCTTTATCTTCTCCCAATATCCCCAAACGGTGATAAATTCCCACCGTATCCATATTCACCATGTACTACCGCCACCCCATCCTCACTAGCCTTCTCGCCGTTATATTGGCAATCCGGGTTGTCGCACAACAAATACCCGACCGAGAATCCGTAAAATTCAGCGAGGCATCCGATTTTGGCGCTATTCGCAGCTGTGCGGTCTGTTGTTTCGAAAAAAGGCTAGGATGTTATTACGACAACCAAATCACATCCGTCGTCGGGTGTACTCTCAATTCGTGCATCTGTAGTCGGACGGATGTTCGATCGATTGTAACTTCACATTTGCAATCGTGTGTTTCGAGGGGTTGCTCCGCGGTCAGTGGGGATGTGTCTGTTGCGCTTAGTGTATTTGGCGGATATTGTGATAGTTACGTCGCGGCTGGTTCAGAGGTTGGGGCTAGTCCGACTGATGGGAATGGAGGTGGAAGTCCGGAAACGGTAACGGAGACAAGGACGATACCGCTAAGCACGTTGACTACGGCTGTGGAAACAGCTACCATTGAAGTTGCTGGTAAGCTACCCTTATATCAGGACACCCTCTTATATCTTAACTTGGTTGAGGGTATACTAATAAAATTGATCGTAAATTTAGCAACAACTATCACGGTCTTTCCAGACGGCAGCTTGCCGAATAACAAGGCTTCTGGGACCGTAACTGTAACGGTGGGGTCTTCTAGTGGATTGTCGGATTCTGCGAAGATTGGCCTGGGGGTAGGACTCGGGATCGGGATACCAGTATTTGCCATTTCGGCATACATAGCATATCGATTCACGAGGGTACTAGCCGCCCCACCCGAGATGCCCCAGCCGATCCAGGGCTCATATGTCGGTTAAAGCGACTTTGGATTGTAGTGTCGAACCTAGACATCTGGGGGCCTGATCCCTGTATACTATATTAGACCCGTTCGAAGCTTAATTCAGCTTCACGATACCAAATTATACCACCCAACCCAACCCGACGAGCTATGCTACGTGTCCACGAATATAATATAGCTCTCGGTATCAGGTCGGTGAGGCTAGCTTGAGAATAAAAGGCTCATTGTGGAGACTATATCGAGTAGACCGATACCTCGCCGGCGCATCGATATCCGGCTCAGATCAATCAGTGGTCGATATTAAACATAGAAGGCCCTACAAATTTGCAAAGGGGGTTTGAGTAGCATTACTTCAAGATTATATAAATATTCTATTTATTATTCAGAATTTCAATTATACAAAAGACTGTTAGTTAAATTGAAACCGTTGTCTGGTGAACTTAATCTAATTCTGCCACCGTTAGTAGCTACGTTTATCCTAAAGGTCCTAGAAGCTAGATGAAGAGGGTTAGAGGGTTAGCAGTACAGCCGCCTAGTATTGCCGGTGCTAGGTCTGGCTAACAGAGACATGGGCGCATCTTTGGCGAAGCTCAGCGATAGTATATACATTAACACATTCGCGGTTAATATTCTAGCTTGCAACGCCTGGCGATTTTCAAACCTGCAACAGACTTTCATATTCCGTTCCGACTGCCAAACCTAATAGCACATGTGGGTCCGTCTAGTTTAGTCAGCTTTGGGGGTGGTACAGCGAACCGACCTGGTTCAGGACACCATCGGTGGAGCAGAAGCCTTTAGCATGCAGAATTCGAGCAATCATTCGCACCGGCACCCTTTCCGTGGCCGCTCTCCACCTTACTGGCCAACGTGAGTGGATCCGTCACATCGCAGAAACCTCTACTTCCAGCCTTATGATTAGATAACCTGCAACAATGTCTAAAGATCTTAATGCGTTGCACCACCTAGAGTCGAGCCGGGGGGATTCCGGTCTAATGGTTCTAACGTTGTCGTTCGAGAAGAGCGCCGCGTGAAAGTAGTGAGGGAAGGGCTTTAAGTTTGTAGGTTACGAGATACCCGTCCAAAAATACCCATGATCGAACCCTGAGCTGAGACAGCAAATGGCTTGTGGATTTATCGAAAAGAGAAAGGTGACTGCCCATTGTAGATCCGAGAAAAGAAACCAAAGAAACGATAATAAAGGTGAAGCCATTTCATGCGGCGCTACCCGGGATGTAAAGACACCGAGGGTAGACGAGAGGGGGTGGTTCTAGCAGCCCTCGAGCGATCATCAAATCAGGGAAACAAGGGATGATCTTCGCTTTACCGACTGCTAAATGTAACCCCCTGAAGACGCTGTAGGTTAATCAAATCATTTCGGAGGCCAATAAAGATTGGAATGCGAAGCTTTGTAGCCGATCCCCGCCAGGGGTTTAAGATCCCGCGATGCTGGTGAAGCCGCCGACCGTTTCGATATCTCATACAGCGATCGGGTAGTCAACTCGCATCCAAGTGGTCCGTTCTATAGTAGCCTCGAAACAAAACGGGCAAGTAAAAGACGTCCGTGGAAATCGATATTCCGTCGTGTAAAGAAAGTAAATCGTGGAAAGAGACCCTATCTACCACCCTCAAGGCTTCAACAGCTTTCAACAAGATGTAAAATGCTTCCCTAGGACTAAGTTTACGAATGCCGCTGAAAAGTATTGATGTAGCTGAACGGTTCTGTCGACGTTTCGTGCATGCGGCTTTGATACCCGTAATAAAAACCATTTCTAATAGCTCAAGATCGAAGTTCTCGAAAAGGCGAGCCTCTTGAGATCCCAGGCCTGCGGGAAAAGGTGATAGAAGCTTGTAGAGACGAGTACAAAGGGGAAATTTCCTAAATTTGTTGTAAATATTCTCCGGCGAATAATAAGGATAAGAGTAGGAAGTAGCTCCCTTTCATAGCTGTGAGAAAATACTGAGGAAAATAATTTTTTGCTTGAATAAGCGGACGCAGAAAGGGAGGAATGAAAGGCTTAATCGACTGGAAAGCGGAAAATGTGGTCTTGGTTGCTGTTTCGGTAAGGAAAGAGGAGAAATGAAATTTACCAGCCCCTCATATCATTCGCATACCTCTCTTATCAGAACCGAGGAAACCCTTGCCCCTCAGCCGCTTGAGAAGAAAACCACCACAGGAGATATATCAACCCCATCTCAACCATGGGAATACAGCCTAACTACCACCCTTTCGTTGGCATTTGCGTCGGCTGATATTTCCGCTCCACGACAATATAATTCTTTCAGCTTTTGTTGGTGAGGGGTTTTACCATAAGAACAGGAAAAGCTGCCTTGTTAATGCAGAACGCCACAACCGAATTGAGTAGAAGTTGGGCAGCGTGCATCAATCAGAGCCAGCGGTTACATAAAGAACCTGTCAAAAAATGACCTGCAATGCAAACACTGCTTGAACAGACGGGAAGGAGGACCTATCCGAAATCAAGCCGTCCGCTGCAATGTGTACCCCAGATTTCGGCTCGGGCTCGCGTCCGTGACGGGTAAGCTCCTGAAATTGTCTTTCCTTGTGTCTTTACTCGAAACCTCCGACGAGTGGATATAAAAAACCGCCTAGATAGAAGCTAGGATGGCGGGTAAATTTGTATCCACCGGTATCTTCCGACGGCTGCTTCTATGCGCCGTGTGACTTTTGCTTTTGCAGACGATGGAGAGAATTCGACTGGGGAACCCTTGGTCACAACGGAATCCTCCCGGATTCTGTGGATAGTTATTCCTTGCTTCCTGCGTGTGACCCGTTCGCTGGGCGCCTATGGCCAATTGTGTCGCTGACAATGTGAAGGCCTGATGCGGATTCGTTTTTGCGTTCTAAGAGAACCCAATCGACCCATGTCGTGATTGAACAATTCTCCGCGAAGTTTCAAAAAACGTCATGGTCGTCTGCGGGGCGCGTGTGAAACATCCTCCATGCCTCAAGCTCCCGTGGTTCAGGGTGCGAATCCTTGGGCTCTGCCCTTCCTTCGGATCTGATCCTCCAATCATCCGACCCCCAGACCCTGCGATCGCGATGCGGATCACAATTCTGCATATCACATAGAAGCTAAAGGCGCATGTTATCTCGATAGCCTGGATCTAGAAGCTCGTACAGGGATCTGAGGTGCTGCAGGCACATGCACACTACCCTGGGGTAGTAAAAGTTTCGGGAAGTGTCGGAAAGAGGAAACCGAACTTGCCTGGGCCAAATGTACCTGTACTTCTGCTGCCCAGGGTGTGTCGCTACGGTTTCGGTATACCGGTAGCTCAACACCAAGCCGCGGGGGTTTTGAAAACACAAAACTGTATCCATGGAGTTCAGGTATGATCTGCCAAAATATTTCAAATGTTGAAAATGGTGATATGGTGTCGACGGTTGCGATTGCGACGATTCGGAGAATCAGCCCCACAAGCCATTATTGGACGATGTATAGCACGCATGACAAGGCATAACCCTTCTGCGAAGGTTCCTGCCGTGCCGTGGTTGCGACACTATTGCATGCGCCCAACTGCATTGCATTCAGCCTATCTCCCAACGAGCGCATACAGTGTCGAGATGGCCAGGGTATTTCTGCAAGAAACAAACAAACGCTTGAGAATTTCAGCTCCAAAACCTTTGCCACCCCTTATAAATTCTTACAACAATCAGCCTTTGCATACTATATGGGTTAGAACACAGAATTTATATATTAAGGGCTTAAGGGTACTCACGGAATCGGTATCAATCTCATGTTTTTGAGGTACTTTTAACTTTCGAATTTCCAAGCATTGCATTGTTGCTCTTAGGCCACATTGTCGTGTGGGCTTTCCTATGGCCATATTCAAACCCATTGTAGATATAGGTAGGTCAAAATCCGGATTGATGTTTCTTTTATATCGTTTCTTATCGAATGGTTGATGCAACATCAGAATTCACTCAGCAGATGAGAAGAAAAAATTTTTTCCCTCCATCGGCACCATGATCCGAGTTCGAAACCGATCGCAGAGTCCCTCGGGTGCATGCCTTGTGTACAATCGTTAGATTTCAGTCGGCGGTTGCAAGCACTTGATGCAGGAACAAGGGAGTTTGCCTCCAACCCCAATTGCCAACCGGTGAAAACGGCCAATAGGAGCACTGGTCTGGAAACCAGGCTTCGAAGAGCTCGCAATAAGTGGCCGCTAGTCCTAGCGGGCGGCGGATAGTCCTGAACGACGTTGGAAAGGAAAAAATTGAAGCGCAGTCTAGAGTTCTAAAATCTAGTTGAAGAAAACTAGTTGCGATCACGAAGTTCGCTGCTCTAAACGTCGGAATAAAAGATGGGATTTTTGAAGGTTCAGGGGTGAGTTCCCAAAGCATTTAAAGCCGAATCCCATTTAATGAACCAAAAGAGGGCCTCAATAATTTGAGTTCGCGCGTGTTACGCCCAGCTGCACAAGACTGGAGGCCTGACGAGGTGTGTGGGTGAGAATCGAATAGCCATATATATAAATCGAACGGACCCGCCGATGCTAAGCCCGAGATCTCCCTCCTCCCCAGCTAGAGAATTTACGTCGATCGCAATGCTGATAAATATCTTAACTCCAATCCGCAAACTGTCCTTTCGAAGCTTTCCTTCGGGTTCCTCCGCGTGTGGCGGTGTAATGCATAAATGCCGAACAGAGCTGAGACGATGGCCGCCTCGAAAAGGTGATGCATCGATGGCAAAACTGCAGTATTGAATGGTGTCGAGCCGTGGGCGTGTTTAAGGCGATCAACTGTTGATTGGGCAAAATTCAACCAGGTAGACTCTATTTATCCCGGAAATGTTCGGAGATTTCTAGAATTCATATTATATCAGCAGCGCAGCTAAATTAGGAACCAAGGACGAAAGGGATCAAGAATCTAAAGCAACACAAACTTTGCCCGAATGAGATTCTAGAAGCTGGTGATTCGATCAGTACGTATGCAAATGACAAATGGATCAAATTAACAAACAATTCTTAGGATCCAATGGGCCTTAAACTAGGCGGGCAAAGGGGACGACATATATACCAAACGTTACACATGAACGTACGTGAAACTTCGAAAGCGCGAACGCGAATAATCCCTCAGAGTACTTCAGTTCAGGTACACATATTTGACCGCGTCGTAATCAAAGACCAAACGATGTAGCTCACGCCGGTATATTCCGAGCACAAACTCAACGAGATATTAAATCCAACAGATTGGCGGTCTGGAGTTAACCGGAGAGTCCTCATTGCTTCTGAGCCGAGGCATACCTCTCGCGCTGTCTTTTGGAGGTCAATGCACTATACCTAAAACGCCTCCAACCTTCGAGCGGGATATAGGATTTATATCGACTCCGATGTGCATATTTCCCCGCTTTCTGGGTTTGAAGAATTCGAATTTGTGGATTTTCGATGGTCAGGATATCGTTGGTGGTATGGGCTAGGCTAGCGCGAAACTCTAATTACTCGAATACTCGGGTCCTTGTGGATGAGGGACCTTATCTTCACGACAGGCTGCTCTGAAACAACTAGTGGCAGCGAATAAGCCTCCACAAAAGTAGCAGCATGGCTATTCACCAGATGCAGGATGCTTTTGTTCGACTGCCTAGAGGGCGCGCCGGCGATTCATTCGTTCGCTATTTGTATAACTCCAATGCTCAGGAGGCCAGAACATGGATTACCCTTGCTCCATTGAAAGGACTTTTCGTGACATCACGCCAGCGACAGTGCATTATCGATGACAAACTCGTTCTTATAGGAAGCTGGACATTCCGCGATTCGTGAAACCTGCATCTCAAACCCCGAAAGTTGCGTTCCAGTATTGCACCTCGAAAGCACCAAGCTTTTTTATAATATGTTACCATAGTGTTAACTTGGTCCTCGTTCCAGAAGGATTGCTCGCTAATATTAATACTATAACAATATGAAGCATGGATATGTAGTTCGGGCCTAATACAAGACTAGTCCAGGCGCATGCATAAAAAGACATACCGGTATACCTCTGCCTCAGGAGCGCCTGGTCTCGAGGCTACCGGTATATCTTCTATTGTAGCTCTAGTCTAAGCGTACCTAAAGTCGTAGCACTGAATTGATTAGCTTGTGCAACAAAACTCCATAGTTGCACCTAATTCATAGTATGGCTTCCCTGGCACAGTATATAGTTTAGTATTTGGGCTGCAGGGAGCTCTGGTACTGACGACTAGCTATAGCTCAATGCAAGTCTTGAGACTAGGTTGAGGATATAAAAATATTTACTACAGAGGATCATAAAGTGAGAGGAAAGAATGGTAACTCTATTGAAGCTAGTCTAGATACATTTTGCTATCCTAGAAGCTCTAGATACAGGCCAAGAGTACCCCCAAGACAAGTTCCAACGGCTTTCCCTTCATTTGTTTTTTATGTTTTAACCTTTTTTTATAACTTTTTCTTTTTTTTTGTTGAAGAGTCTTCAAGTTTTGTAAGCTCTCTCTCGAATATCAAAAACCAAACAATAACGGTGTGAATGAAATCAAATCTTTTTTTTGTTCCCTGTTTTCTCTTTTTATCTTTTTTTTCTTGGTTATATATTTTAATTCTTTTTTCCCACTTTCCATTTTCTTCCCCCGAAGACTGATCTTCAAAATAAAAGCAAAATCAATCAATGTGTAATCTGCGAATCTCAAAACAAAACCCAAAAAAACCCTCTCCAAATCCAGGATCGCCGAATGCCAGTGTCGTAGAGGGTAGCCAAAAAGCCCCAAGATCTCCTCTATAAAATGGTGCACCGACAGCCGGGAGAATTATTCCAGATCTCCTCATCGAGCTCAGGCTCGTGCGTGGCCGTTCTCTCACGACGACGACGATCCATATCAGCTCGTTGAGCATCAGTCATGAGATGATTATATTGATATCTCAGACCTCGCTCCCGCATCTGATCGGCGAAGCTCAGATCCTCGAATCGTTGGATCAGCTGTGGTAGCGGTTCGTTGCGCCAGGGATCGGTCGTGCGCCCGTTTTGATAATTCTCTCGAGCTTGGATTTGATATGCGCGATCCTCGTCCGAGCAGGCGAAGTAAGCTGGGCTGGGGACGAAGTCCTTGTATGGCGGTGGCTTGAACGGGAGGTGGAGGTGACTCGTATTGGCGGTGGCGTAGCTGGGAACCGGTCCAAAGATCGCCTCGAGGGCCTGGTTGTCATTGATAGCTGGTGGCATGCCGCTGACTGTCCCAAATGGAGTCGAGAAGGCGGATGCAGGAGCACTTGGGAGTGGCGTTCCAGCAGCTGATGGGAAGGCCGATGGGAAAGCTGGTGGCATGGCCGGAAACCCTGGAGTGGGAATGCTTGGTGCCAGCATTAGGGGCGCAGGGAAATTTGGCACGAGGGTAGGTCCAACTGGCCCAAGCTCTCCAGGGAAGAAAGCTGGGGCAGAGGCACCCTCAAAGTCATAAGGAGATTTTCCGTATTGAGACATGCTTGCTTTATGTTAAGGCGAGAGTAAGTTATAGTAGATAGTAAGCTACTGTAACTAAGTGAGAGACGAAAGTGGATCGTGTAATGTACCTCGGTAGCAATTGATCTAGCGGGTTCATTGAAGAAGGAAGAAATCGAAAACGAACAGGGGTGGGGAGGGGGGCCTTTTATACCCCTACGGGAAGAGTCATTCAAAAGATCGTCGACAGGAGAGCAATTTCAAGATCGTTCAGATTTTATAGAATAGGGAGGGATATAGGGCTTCTGACGATGAATCCGGCATATATATCAGCTCGATGTACCCAATTTTGGACTTCAATGTTGAGGATCGTAAGATCGCCCGAGTTGAATCTATGACTCCAACCACGGCATTGAGGATATTCTACTCCTGATGGAATATTTTCCACACACTTCCAGCTTACCAAAGTCGACCCGTATTCAAAGCCCTACTATCTCTTTGTACATCTGTAACCTATTTTAGCAATCAACAGTCCAGCACGATCAGTTCTACAATTGTCACTTCTACGAGGTTTTATCCGAGGGCCGACGAAAATAGCACTGGTCGATAACCATACCCATCATTATACCATATTGAATATAGATATTGGCCACTGATCCCACAGTTCCTCTAAGTTTGGCTGGTCTCATAACTAATATTCTAGCTGTGATGTGAGCCTCGCGAGCCTCCCTCAAACCCAGTGGAGGGGATAAACCTCTGTCGACGAATATCCCCCAGAGACACTCTGAAGCTTAATGCAATAACCACCATTCACCGCGTCACAATAGTCACGACTGTACAAGTAGACCTACGCTGGCCCTAACTCCAAGTTGTCTTCTGGTAGCTATCAATATATGCTACCAAACGCCAGACGATAACCTTAAATACCACGTGTTTGGCGTCAAAACCTAAGATCGACGTTGATATTTAACCTTATAATAGCCCCTGGACCCGCGCGCATATTAATGGTAAATCGTCCCTCAAAAGGGGACTGGAGTCATAAAAGCAACGCGAGATCTTCACACTGTAGTTGATAAGCCGTGAGGCTAGAAGAATTAATGATACGCAAAATATTGAGGGGAGTATTTCCTATTTCTTACTTTTTGAGAATCGTTCAAAATTGCAAAACCGTTCGTGGCAGATGTTGTGTTGGATTTACCATCCAGTTTCCGAAGTAAACAGGCTTCAGTCTACTTTTGGGTCGACCCTTTAATTTAGGGCAGGCTTCTAACCTAAATTGGCTATAAACCGCAAGACCAGATACGGATATATGCCACAGACAACACAGAATCAACGTCTTTCCAACAGGAAATTTGAAACCGAGTTATTCAGATGCTCCGGACCGCTGAATTATCAAAATCCGGTCGGTAGACTACGATATAGATAGATATCTTACATTTTTTTTTTTTTTTTGCAGGTTTTAAAATGCTTTCTCACTTGGTTTTTTTCTTCTGTGCCTGGTTCATTACCTAAGTTTCGGAAACATATTTTCCATCCGCTTCCTAAGCTAGGCTCACCGCATACAAAGCTCTAGTTATGACCATTCTTGAAGCTCTATATCCTTTCCAGAACCAGCATGGAAGCACATAGAAGAGCAAACTTTCCCGTAGTCACATGTATCTATCCACCATATTCTAGGCTAATCTTGTGATCATTAGACAGAAAGATTACAAAATACTATAATAGTCCCACCCATCTTTCTCACGGGTCGATACCCACTTAACCAACTACATCGCTCTGTATTACCCCCATTTGATAAAAAAAACTAGATCAAGAGTGTGTATTCGATCAAAGATGCAGCGTGCAATCCTATCCACGGCAAAGCAAATGCTCAAAGCCTACAGACTTTCCAAAAGTAATCCCGTCCTTCACGCCACGAGCGGTAAACCCAAATCTCAAGCATCAAAGTTCTCCACTTCCCAAACCAAAACGAAGAAAGCGAGTCTGCCGTTATTTCAGTATCCACCGGGAGCAGACGTCCCCATCCCTCCTGCGATTACTTCACGGGAACTCCAGCGGTTACTCCGGCAGAGTATCGGGCACCAAGAAGTTCAAACTAAATATGGGACATTGTCTCTCAAAAGGCTAGAGCAAATCGGCGATGTTAAGTACAACGCCGCTATCGTTCGCCATCTCGTCAAAATGCAACCACAGATCGCCTGGCCTGAGATGATGGTATATAAGTTCCCATCCTAAAGAGTATTATACCATACCCTAATTCTAGTCTAACTTTATGTCTATCTTCGATCTAGTACCTCAGAAATGTCCTATGTTCCAACGCTCAACTAAACGCCTTTGCGAAGGGTATGCGCACCCTCGACAGGGTCAAGGCCCCCAGTGTCACCGGCGTCAAAAGAGTTGCGGACATACAAGAGGCTGAGTTTGGGGCCGTGGTCCTCGAAAGGGGGAGATATACTACCGAAAAATTCATCCAAACGCTCATCGACCCGGCTATCCCCTTCCACCGCGAGGTATTCAGGGCACACGAACGCATTCGAACCTAAATCCAACAAGAAAAGCTACCTGCTTCCAGCGAGAAAAAAGAGCAACGGGGGATATAACTTCTATGATAAGGTAATACTAATGCTTAAGAAAGCGAGAGGGCGAGTGATCAGTGGCATGATTAAGCATCCAGGGTAGTTTCTTGAAGCGGGGCGCTCTCACGGTAGTAATCTCTTAAACGCAGTTGTGATATTTTTTTATTTTATTTTGCATTGGGAAAAGCTAGTTCGCATTTATCTGGGCTTAATGGGGTCACCTAACTGCCCCGAACTGGGAGGAAAACTGTAATCAATTCGAAGTGAGTTTCTTTCTTTCGACATCGTGGGATTTCGTTAATGTTCGGTATTTTGAATCAATTTAGCTGGAGGAAACTAGGGAAATTTATCAATTGAAATGATATTTTATAATCCAAACAACTCTAACACCGTGTGCACTCGTGAACTCTGTCAGAAAGTTTTAATTTTGTAGCGGTTGACTACCATATATAGGGTCTCTCTGGTCTCGTTCCCAGCCTCACCCAGGGTGGTCCAGGTCTCTCCAGATGTTAGATTGAGGGATTCTTTGAAGTTTCCCGCCTACGTTAACCTAACACCGTACTGGTCATTTTTAAATTTAGAAACGTTTTAGTAAAGTCGATACGATATGTCGATATATACCTAGGTATATATTCGACTATTCTAAACCATCACACGCACTGCTATGCTGTAAAGTCCACATTTTTCCAGCCGGCGGAAACGGCCTGACGGAACCAATAAGTATCATTATATACCACTTTTGCGCCTGCGTACCTACGTCAAGTATCTACCAACCTCCAAACCCTAGACCTGCACTATGGCCATGTATATGCATATTGAACTATACCCTTCAAACCCAACGAGTCAGTAACGTTAACGGCAAGAGCCACATTTGGATCCCCACACGCGAGCTACTGTAATCTCGAGGTAGACGCCGTTAGCTTCCAGAGTCTACCCTCACACCCCGCACTTTCCACCCCCTTCGACCCTCATAAACCACCATAGAACTTCGAGTGTGAACCGGTGGTATCCAGTCATCTAACCTTTCCATACCTCCCTCCTTCGACTTAACTCCCACCCCTTCGCATAACTCCACCCACCCACTTACCCTACACAAGAAACCGTAATCCGATCGTATTCACCATGTCAACTCCAACCACAGAAGAACAAGACACCAAAGAGAACATATCCCAACCCACCAACCTCACAAGCACAGATAAAGACCCCAAAGATGACCCCAAACTCACCCAAACTCCCAAAGCAAAGAAAGAACCCGAAAAGAACACAGACCAACCCAAAAAACGCGGAAGGAAAAGAAAAGACCCCCAAGATCCCAAAGAACCAAAGGTACCCCCCCCTCACTAATTCAAACCCAGACACTAACCCCCCCACCAGAAACCAAAACATCCAAAAAAACTCCCCCCCTCCCCACCACCAACCCCACCCCCTCCACCCGCCGAATCCGCCGCCGACTCCGCGCGCAAAGAACGCCTCAAACGCCTTCCCTACTACTACGAAGAAATGAAAGAAATCTTCGACTACCTCTGCGACCGCAGCGTCTACTGGAAGAACGACCTGCCGCGTAACAAGAAATACAGTAATCGCGATACAAAGCTGCTGGAGAAGGAGGTCAAAAAGAAGGTTTTGGAGATGTTGGAGGGGTATCCCAGGGAAGAGGCCGTCATGAAGGTTTTCGAGGAAGCGGAGGAGAGGTTGAAGAGTTTGGAGGCGGAGATGGAGGCGGATATTGATACCAAAGGGGAGGTTGCTGTTGAGTAAATGGTTTTGATAATGGTATTCGTGCTTTATAAAATAGCTGTGGGATTTGATATTATCCTTTGAACTTTCTGCATCTGTTGCATTTTGGATATTTCGCTGGTTGGAAGAACGATATAACGAAGTTCGGTGGACAATCGAAGGATCACACGTCCAATAGCTAGATTTTTATCGAAGAATACAAAATCCATAGAAGCGTCAAATGAAAACAGTAACATCAAATATAAACCACGAACTTTTGAATTCAAATCTATTCATCATACCACCCCCCACCAAACCAGACGGTCTAAGTATACCATACCAGTCCATCCAGCACCCTCTAACCTTTACAAATATATATATAGAATGTAATATAAAAAGAAAAAAAAAACCTAACCGAAAATAACAATCAAAAGAATCGAAAAAACAAGAAAGCCATCACCTACCACCATTAGGCATTAAACCCATACCATACCATCAATAAAAGTAGTATATGCAATTACCAGCCCACCGGCCAAAAATGCACCAGTTGATATAATCCCAAAAAAGAGAAGAAAAAAAAGTCTAACTCCTCCTCCACCCCCTCCTAACCCCACCATAAACCCCAACCGCATAAGCAGCCCTCAAAACCACCAAATCCCACGCCATCCGCACGCTATCCCTAACCAAATTCATCTTCGTCCCCTCGACTTCATGCCAAGTCACACTCACCTCCTCAACCCCCACCTTCTCCTCCTCAGCGATCAATAAACACTCGATATCAAATATCCACCCCTCGCAGTGCGATTCCCAAAACACCAATCTCGCCGTATCCCGCGTGAACAATTTGAACCCGCATTGGGTGTCTTTGATCTTCTGGATGCCGATGACGTGTAAGAAAGTGTGGAAGCCGTACATCAGGAGGTTGCGGTACCACGAGCGTGCCACCACGGCCGAGGAGTTGACCATGTGCGCTCTGGACCCGACGGCGATGCCGTGGTGTTCGGTTTTGGAAGGATTGGTCGGGGATGGACGGGTGGATTCGATGGATTGGAGACGGGAAAGGAGGGTGCGGAGGTCGGAGAATTTGGTCGCGCCGTCGGCGTCGGCGAAGACGGCGTATCGGCCGCGGATGTGGCGCATTCCCTGCTCATTCTGTCAGTATCCTCTTCAAATCATCAAGTATATCGTGTACAGGGGGGTCATACGTGAGCAACAGCCCCGCCCTTCCCTCTATTCCTCTCCAAATGCACAATCCTCAAATCCCCCTCCCGAACCAACCCCTTCTCCACCCCCCTCCTCATCCAATCCACCACAACATCCGTAGTCCGGTCCTTACTCCCATCATCCACAATCACAATCTCCCACCCCTTCTTCCCCTTCTCAGAAGAAGCAGACCTGGGAAACTCCTGATTCAAAAACTCAACCGCCTCATCCAACATCATCTCAATCCTCAACTCCTCATTGTAAGCCGGCACAACAACACTCATAAACACCTCCGCCTCAACCTCCTCATCTAACACCTCCGGCAGCCTCCTCCCTTTAACCTTCTCACCGCCGGGCGTAACCGTGATATAATGCCTTTCCGACTCCGTCTCCGGACGGGGGGTATGCGTCACCAGCAGCAGGAGAATGTATAACTACCGCCACAATTAGCTCACCTTCACCTTCATAGAACAGCAAAGGAAAAGAAGGGGAACATACGACACCAACATCAACGGCCAAAATACCAATAACCACAGCCAGGACAACAGGCAAAGTAAGATTCTCCCTAACCCCATCCACAAGCGTCCCCACGAACTCCATCGACGGCGGGAACACCGTCATCGTCGTTGTCGCCATTTCTTCTCAATCCCCCTCAAACCACCTTTTCCGTGTGAATAGAAGAAAAAAAGGGGAGTATACGCGACCGAAAATATGGGGAATCGATGGGTTGATATGATGTGGAGGTCGGAAGAGCAGGGAGAGCGCGTTGAACTCGAACCCGGGCTCGATGGTAGTAAAGTAATCCCCCCCCTCTTCCAGTTCAGAACCTCCCTTCGGACCCGTTGTCCGAACCAAAGTCGAGTCTGCCGTTGCAATTCGCGCCCGAGCCGTCGTCTCCAACAAAGAAAACCGTTGTTTGTTGAATGTGTAAAGGGGAATCAATAACAAATCAGTAGCAATAGTAGTAATAAGATAATAGCCAAAACACCACAACCAATTTAACTGCCAACCAACTTTATTAAATAAAATAAAAATAAAATTGAAAAATTGAAAAAAATAAAAAATAAAAAAATGGGAGCAAAAAGGACACAGTTGAAACCACCGTGCAAAATAGTGTCTATGATTACGCTGTCGTCTCAATCACCCGCATAATATCTTACATGCTAACCAACTGCCCAGGGGCGGAAGGTCACTGGTGGAATTGATCAACTGGTCCATTTCTGCCCCTGCAGCAATCCCTCGTCCCAGGAACTTCTAGAAACAGCTTAACCTCCAGCAGTATGGGGACCACGGGTGGTTCAGCCTGAAGTTTGCCCGTCCTAAACGAGGCGCGTGGCTGCAATTCGGGGCTGCGAAGGCTTGTTCGGACGGACTCTGCATGCATTGCCCCAAAACATCAAAATCCTCCGACGACTCCGACCATGCCTACGTATGCCCGCCCCATCGACCATTCCATTCTACATCATAGACGGTATAGTATATTATCGTGTAGTGTGTTATATAGTACATTCTACGTCACGTTGGTGAGGGGAAAAAAAGGTATGGGGGTATATATATTGATTTGTTCATCGGTTTTCGTAAGAACATTTCGGCATCGTCCCTTTTCACTTTCACTTTTCATCCAAAGTCATGGTAACAGGAGCGCATTGCGATGAAAGCAGAAAAAATGAAGAACGGCGGTGTTTTCGGGTGACAGAAATAAGAAATTGGGTACGGGAGACCAGAAAGACATCATGGAAAGAAAAGAAAAAAGCCATTTGCTAACAGAGAGACAGACAAAAAAAAAGTTGGGTACATGGTTGGTAAAAAAAAGAATCCTCAGAAGAAAGATACTAATTAAAGCCTTCCTCCTAAATACAAGGTATTCTCTTCTCTTCCCTCGCACATACACATACTTCTTCCAAGTTAGTGGTAAGTAGTTGTCGGCAGCTTTCTTCCCCGCCACATTCTTCTCCTCCTTTTCTCCCGTAATTCTGTCGTAGTCGTGGTCGTGGTGACGTTGAACAGACAGGTTCGATATTCGTGTTTTTTTGGAGTAGAGTTTATAAAAAAAAGCCGTGGTTGGTGAGAATATCGATGTCCTCACTTGCATAAGATTGTAATAGAAAAAAAAAGAGAAACCCATGTTATCGAAAAGAGTTCGAGAAAAAAAGTAGGAAAAAAAAGAGAAAAATTTTTGGAGTAAGCAAGGTGGCTGGCAGGTTGCTATAAATCTCCGACAACTTTTTCCTCCCGATTTAAAGTTGTCAGAAATATATGCTTAGCCATTTTGTTTTCCCTTAGAGGATAAAAGAAAAAGGACCACACGAGCTTAGAGAAACCACCATTTGCATTTAAGCAGTAGCGGCTGGGACGGTAGCGGAAGCAGTAGTTGGGGCTGGGGCGGGAGCAGCAGCAGCAGCAGTGGTGGTTTCACCGTTGGCTGGAGCGCCCTCAGCGGCCTCGCCTTCCTCGTCCTTCGGGTTGTCGATAGCGACCTTGACGGCGATCTCACGACCCTCGACGACCTTGCCGTTCATCTCATCAACAGCCTTCTTTTGCAATTCCTCGGTTGGGAGGGTGACAAAGCCGAAGCCACGTCCCTTGCGGGCCTCACCGCGGGCCTGGAGCTTGCGGACCATGAAACGTGGGATGGGGCGGAGGGCAATCTTGGCAGACTCCGGGTTATAAGCAGCGAAAAGTTCCTTGAGCTGTTTTTTCCATTAATACCAGTCCCTTAATATATAGATAGAGTATAACTTACAGCAGCCTCGCTCAATTCGTAAGGCAAGTTAGCAACCATGACTTTGGTGGTGCTGGCAACACCGTTCTCTGGTGGGCCACGCTTGCGACGGGGGCCACGGGGACCCTTGTCGGCATCGCCAGCTGGAGCCTCAGTGGTGGTAGCGGTGGGGGCAGCCTTTGGAGCCTCAGTGGTAGCGGTGACTGGAGTGCTGTGGGCAGCAGCAGATGGAGCTGGGGTCTCAGCTGGGGCAGTTGTGCCGGCATTGTCCTTTGGAGCAGCACGAGTAGAGTCAGAACGGGGCTGTTCGTTGCAAAATCAGTAAACAGAAAAAAATCAAACAAGATAGTAAAAAACAGACAGGTTGCTTTTTGAATCAAAAAAAAAAGTGAGGAGGAGGGAGCATACTCTGAAGCGACCACTACCACGGCCGCCGGTGCGGCCACCGCGGAAGCCTCCACGTCCACGTCCGTGACGGGGGGCACGCTTGTCACCGCCGTTGTTGGCGGATTCGCCGTTGGCAACAGCGGCGGGAGAGGTGCCAGGCTTGCGAGCGACCTGGACGGAAACCTTTCGCTCCAAGATTTCCTTTCCGGAGAGCTCGGTGATGGCCTTATCGGCTTCCTCCTTCTTGGCTACATCGACAAAGGCGTAACCGACGGCACGGCTAGTGCGAGGGTTGACCGGGATGGAGACAGACTCGCTGTTTTATCCATTAACATCTTGTTTGTATATAGAGGAGTAAAAGAGGGAGGGGGAATTACATGGAGTAACCCTTGAAGAAGTCCTTCAATTGGTCTTCAGTAGTAGTGTAGGCCAAGTTTCCAATGTAGAGCCTGCGACCTTCGGCGGCAGCAACGGTAGAAGCGGAAGTGTCCTCTTTGGCGGCTGGGGCATTTTCGGTGGTGATTTTGGCAACGCCAGCGGTGATGTCTTGGATGTCGGCAGCAGACATTTTGAGCAAGTTTATTTACTGTGGATTCTTGATGTAGCTTTAGTTATAGCTGATCTTTTGCAGGTTGTTCGCTGAGGGTATCGATTAGCTGATGGACGAGATGAGAGAGTTCTTAAGCAGGAGAAGGATGAGAAGGAGGAGGAGAAGAGGAAGAGGAGGAGGGGGAGAAGAGAAGAAGAGGGAAAAGGAAGAGGGAATAAATGACACAATAATCTGATTATATGGATGGATTTTGGGAGACGGGAAAAAGACGGGATAATGATGCAGGTACCACCGATGCTGCCATACCACACAGCTGCCACCAAGCAGCACTCGAGGAGGCAGTCTCGAGGGGATATTGGAGAGTAGACAGCGGAGAGTGGAGAGGGAGGAAGGAGGACGGGTAGCTGCAGCTCGGCAAGAGGGAGCAACCAGCTGGCCAGCTTAGCTCCAAGCAAGCTATAGCTTGTTTGCCACCAACTGTCCGTCGTTCCCCAGAGCAATCACGACAGCACCCGTCCATCCATCCAGACAGACAGACATATTACAAGATGACTAGCAGGAAGAGAGGAAGAGAGAGAGGAGAAGGGGAGGTTACCTCGGTGGAAGCGTATATATAAGCGTTGGTAGGTTGGTGGTGGATGTATGAGGGTCCAGGGAAGGAGTCACACGACCGAACGAACAGACGAGAGGAAGAGAAGAAAGGCAAGATCTCTACCGGAGAGGTATTCACAGGGGGACGCGTAGAGAGGTGATGAAGCTGGTGATGATGATAACGATGATGGAGACGATGGAGATGATGATGATGATGATGATGAGGGAGGTGAGGTGAGAAGAGAGGAAGAGGAAGAGGAAGAAACCTTTCTGGGGGAGTTGACGGGGGCTTGACGACGGAGGAAAAGGCTGTTGTCTGCGGGTCGTTCAGTCTCTCGGGAGAAAGAGAAGAAGACGGGTTGGCTGGCTGCTGGGTTGAAGCTTGGTTGATGGGACAGTTGGCTGGTTGGGAGAAGAAGAGAAGAAGAGAAGAAGAGAGGAAGAGAGAGAAGAAGAGGGAGAAGAAGGGGAATAAAACCACACCACAGCTCTTAGCACATTTAGCCACCTCTATTCTCACTGCTACTACCACTACTACTATTACTGCTACTATTATAGATACTACACCAAGCTAATATATTATTATCACGGTATTACTCATTCTTCGCTGGGCTTCAAGGGAGCTTCACACGGATTGGCTGTGGATCGGTCTGGTGGTGGACCCGTCGCAATTTCGGTAGCTTCAGGAAGACTCCAGAGCTGCTCTCCTACCCCTGAGCTACCATCACCACCACCCCTTTCTTCATACTACAATAATACATGCTAGTCTACTATGTAGTAAAGCTAGATCCTGCCCTTGACTTGGATCCTGATTTATATGTCGAACAGAAGGCTGGTATGTGCCTACAAGACAACTAACTCAAACCGGGGTCCCGTAACAATAGGGCTAATATACGTAGCCACATCTCTTTTCCTCTTTTTTTTTTTTTTTTTGGCCCGACAAAAAGAAATTTTAATGTTGTGCAGGGAAAACGTCTGGAAACAAGGGTTTCATCTCTTGGCGCTGGTCTCCGGCAGGTTTACCCGGGCCGGTCACTCTACCCGGGCCTCCCCCTACCCCCCTATCCCATACCCCCCTCTATACACACAGAAAGGTACCATTTGAGAAAATTGGTGATTAGGACTGGACATTACTATGCTACTTACTTTGCCGTAATTATTCTCTCCCTCTCGCAATAAACAAATATAAAGACGACCGAGGCTAAAAGGTCGCAATATAAAGACTGCGGGTTAAAAGGTCGACGCTGCCAGTCTGCTGGCCGCATTCCGTGCATCCACCCGGTCGTCGTCATCTGCCTCCTCCTCAACCCCCTTCAACGCCCGCTTCCCTTCCTCTGCTGCGATCCCACCGCTGCCACCACCGCCCACCCCGACACCGCCGTTCGTCACGCTGCTCCCCGGGCTGAGCACCATATTCGCCGCACTGGCCCTGTTAATCCCCGGTCCGTTGCTCCTGCTAACCCCGCTCCACGCATCCCCCCTCGGCCCCTGACTCGCCGCCAAATTCGTCCTCCTCGCCGCCGGTGTGCTCTCCCTCCCCAACCTCGACAACCCCCCGCTGGCATCAATATTCCGAATATCAGGCCTCACATTCTCCAACGTCGCCAGAATCCTCCTCTCCGCCTCGATCTGTCTCAACGTGTAGTCTCTCATACTCGCCCTCAAATCGCTCGCAGTCCTCTGGAACCACCGTCTCTGCTCAACCAGCAGATTCGACGTCACGCGGTTAACCTTCCCCGCCAGATGCGTCTCCGTACTCCTCGCCTCGTCCAGCGCCTGGATCGCTTCGTCCACTTTATCGCTCCTCACCGAACTCGACACCTTCAGCCGGTCGGCGCTGTGCAGTCTCGTTCTCGTCGTCGCCTGGGCGTTGAGAAGGTCCCTCATCAGTATCTGTCGATTCGTGAGTGTTTCCTTCACTATAAATGCGTCCGAGGAGTGGTAGTTGAATGCATCCCCCAAGGTTGTCGCCTCGGCCGTGGCTTGAGCTGCCGCTTGGTCTCCCACCGACTGTACCGTTTTCCCCAGCTTGCGGAGGGCGGCGGAGAGCCCCGTGTGTGTCGTGATCTGTGGGTCGGATATGCTCCCCATCTTCACCCCGAGGTCCGACAGTGCCAGTGCCAGCCCTTTTTTATTATCTCTAGTCAGTATATTCCTTTAAAATCAAAAAAAGAAAGAAAGGGAGAAATACCCCTCCTGGCCTTGACGACCTTGTCCACCTTCTGCCCCCCCTCCATAGTCCCCAAATAGAATGCCTTAACAATAGGCCTGGCATCCGCCAACTCAAGCGTATCATCCGGCGGCGGAGCAAACTGCTTCAGCATTTTCCGTCTAACCCCGGTCGCAGGCTGACTCTTCCTAACCACGGGCGAATACCCAAAATCCGCCTCCACAAAATACACCACCTCCTCATCGCGCATGAGAACCTCGTTCCCACAGACGTAATTTAACCACCGTTGAATACTAGCACGAACCCTAGCTTCGTCCTCCTCCGTCCCCACGCCTGCAGAGGTCGACGGCGGTGGGACGGCAGGGACCAGACATTCTGGATTCGATGAAACAAGGTGGTTCGCCAGTTTTGTGAACTCGGTGTGGGTTCGGCGGACGTCTCGGAATTGTGTGGTTCGGAATTTGGGCAGATTAGTCTGATTGCCCTTCCATCAGCTTCCATTCCTCATCTATATCATTATAAAAGTAATAAAAGTGGTGACCGTACGTGAACATCAAACCTGAGAATAGGATCCTTCCTCCCCGTCCTTTCCAACCCGGTAACCTTCGCTCTCAATTTATACTGCACAGTCGGTCTCTGTTGTTGTTGCTGCTGCTGCTGCTGCTGTCCAGCCTGCTTGGAACTGCTTCTAACCTGCGGTTCAGGTCTGTACCCGGCAGCCGGTCGATTCGCAGACGGGATCTCCGGCGACTCAGGAGCGTTATCGGCACCAAACAGAGGCGGCGTATTCGGCGTCGGACTGAACGGTGGAGGCGAGGTGGGCTCCGTAGTAATTGGTACATGTCCAGTAGGGGTTATGGGACGGTTGAAGCCATCGCCATCGTTGTCGTCCGGGTCGCCGAAGCCGCCGCGGTTGATGGCGGAGTAGTCCATAGCTTCTACTATCTACAAGTACTGTCGCCGATGCGGGGGGGTTGTTTTGTAATGTAATGGAATAGCGGTTCTCGACAGCCAGCTATCCGGACAGACCCGTTGTTTTTGGGGTTGAAGCTGGACTTTCTTAAAGCCTACCCAAGAATGATTATGATTATGATGATGCCGGCGAGGAGTTCTTCTCGTCGTCGTCGTCGCTGATGTTCTCGTCGTCGTTGTCGTCGTCAGCTGGTGGTGTCTGATGATAGAAGGAAGCTCCCAGACCAAACGAACAGCGACACAGCCAACGGAAAGCGCTTGGCTTGACGACATACCAACACAAATCTCTTCCTCTTCCTCTTCCCCATTCAAATTTCCAACGTCCAACGTCAACTTCGACTTCAACCTCAACTTCAACCTCGAGAACATCATCATCGAACGGAGATAAATGCCAATGGTTCTACTGCAACCGATGTAGAACCCCCCCAAATCGGCATTCTCCCACTCCCGCGCTATCGATAGATACCAATATCTCCAACTATAAAAAATGGGTTTAACCGTCCTGCGAACTACAACAGTTCGAGTCGCAGCGCGACATTCGGGGTATCCGTACACCCGCATCCGCCTGCTCAAAAGACCAATTGACGGTCTCCGTTCCTTCTCCACGGCCCCCAGACTGCTGGCATCCCTTCACGATGCCAAAGTCGACCTTAAGCATGTGCGGAATATCGGGATCATTGCTCATATCGATGCTGTAATTACCCCTCCATAACCTCATCCCATCCTTCTCTTTTTCGTCGATATAAAAAGTGATATTGACGAGAGAAATCCGATATACTAGGGCAAAACCACCACCACAGAGCGCATGCTCTTCTACAGCGGCACCACAAATCGGATAGGAGGTACCTAAAACACGCCAAGTATCCATCACACTGCCCTCTTCTAACCCCCCCTTCTCCTCCTCAAAGACTGATCTATCCTCGAAATCTGAGTGTAGACGTCGACGAAGGCTCAACGGTAATGGACTACCTCCCCGAAGAAAAACAAAGAGGAATAACCATAACCTCTGCCGCCATAACCCTCGAATGGCCCCCGTCTCCCCCACACACAACCACAAAGGACATCCTATCCCTCCCAATCCACACCATAAACCTCATCGACACTCCAGGCCACGCAGACTTCACCTTCGAAGTCGAACGCTCGATCCGAGTTCTAGATGGTGCAGTCACAATTCTCGACGGTGTAGCAGGCGTGGAAGCACAAACCGAGACCGTATGGCGACAGGCGGATCGGTATCACATCCCCCGCATCATCTACGTCAACAAAATGGACCGAGAAGGCGCCGTGTTCGGACGGGTAGTCAAGGATATCGCGACAAGGCTCAACGTCTGGCCTGCCGTCACCCAAATCCCCGTCCACGGTAACGTGAAAGAGGGCCTACTAGGCGGAGTCGTCGATCTCCTCCACCTAAACATCATAACCTGGAAATCCGAAACCGAAGGCCGAGGCATGACCCTCACCCCTCTCGACTCAATTAAGGAAAAACACCCAGCCCTCCACGCGGAAGCCATAAAAGCACGGACGGCACTAGTAGAACTCCTGGCGGAATGGGACGAAGCCATCCTCTCAAAATTCGTGGAAACCGAAGATCAAGCCTCCATCACCGCCGAGGACCTTAAACGCGCGCTGAGGTTCTGTACTTTGAACCCGCATACGAGGGTTATCCCCGTCCTCATGGGGGCTTCGAGGGTCAACATGGGTGTACAGCCCGTTCTAGACGCGGTGCTGGACTACCTCCCCGATCCGACAGAGTGTGGGAAGAATAAGATCCCGGTGACAGTCCACGGCGAGAAAGCACTATTGGATGCGAAGGAGGCGAGTAAAGTATGCGCCTTAGTTTTCAAAGTCATGCACGACCCGAAGCGCGGGATGCTATCCTACGTCCGCGTCTACTCCGGTATACCCCCCTCTAACCCTCCCTTATAACCACAAAAAAGCCTAATACTGATGTAAAAAAACCAGGCACCCTCCGCGCCGGCGACCAGCTCTACAACACCACCCTCCAATCCCGCGAACGCGCTCTGAAGCTCCTACGCATGTACGCCAACGAAGCCGTCGACATCCCCTCAATCCGTACCGGCCACATAGGCGTAATCGTAAACTACAAATCCTCCCGAACAGGCGACACCCTAATCCACGCCGACCACGTCACTAACCTCCCCTCCTCCTCCTCATCCTCCTCAATCCAAAACTTCAAACAACAAAAACGTGAAAAGAAATTCAAGAAAAAAATAGAAAAGTCAGGAAAACACATCGACATCCTAACTGATGCCACCCTCCAACTCCGCCCCATCGACGTCCCACCACCCGTCTTCTTCGCAAGTCTGGAACCAAACTCCGCCTCCGACGAAAGAGGCATGCAAGACGCCCTCGCAATAATCGAACGCGAGGATCCATCGCTCCACATCTCCACCGACGAAGACAGCGGCCAAATGGTATTATCAGGCATGGGAGAGCTCCACCTCGAAATCTCACGAAACCGCCTCGTCTCCGACCTAAAAGCCAAATGCAGCATGGGTCACATCCGCATCGGGTATAGAGAAGTAGTAACGGGCTCCACAACCGTCCACGAAGTCTACGAACGCGAGATACTGGGCAAAAGAAGCTACGCGGGAATAACAGCCTACGTCGAAGCAATCTCCACCTACGAAGGAGCCGTAACCGAGGAACCCCTGGGGGTACTAGCCAAATCCACCATCGGCGGCAACGAAATCATAATCAACGTCTCGACAACCCAGGAACTCGAGGATCCGACGGTAAAGATCCCGGGATGGATGGATCCGGAGGTATTAGTCGATAACCTCACCAACGGCGCCATGGCAGCATTATCCCGGGGTCCTCAGAATTTCGAATTACATTCCACGCGGGTGGTACTAACCCTCGAACCATCGCACTTCAGAAACTCGAGCGAGAGCACGCCGAATGCGTTCATGGTCGCAGCGAGGATGGGGGTTGAAAAAGCGATTAAGGAGTGCGGAACGGGCATGATGGAGCCGTTTATGAATGTGGTCGTTAGTTGCGAGGAAGGTGATGTGGGTAATGTCGTAGCTGACATCACCAGCGGTGCCGGAGGAGGCAGTGTTCTATCACTCGACGATGAAGCCGACGGGGTTGCGGCAACCGGCGGGCATACCGGTGGAACATACGATACTTCATCCTCCCCTTCATCCTCAGAAGGAGAGGAAAGAGGAGAAGTGGAGTACATCGACGTCAGTAAAGTCTACGCCCCGCCGCAGAGTTACAGATCAACGGGAGTAGAAAGATTTGATGATGAAGGAACCCACGTGAGGACTAAACTCGTTAGATGCCGTGTTCCGTTGGCGAAGATGATGGGGTATGTGAAGCATTTGAAGAGTATGACGAAGGGGAGGGGAACGTTTGTGATGAGTATGGATCGGTTCGAGAGGATGAGTGATGTTAGGATTCGGAATGCCATGCGGTAGGTTTTTTTCTATTCACCACGGGTGGGATGAGATCTTCGGCTAGCTGTGGTATACGAGACAAGATGAGATCGGCCAACGGTAGGTTTTTTTTCTTCTGTAATTTCTTATTTTTATCATTTTCGGGGGAAAAGGAAAATCTCTGCTCGAGACGAGGTGATCAAAGCCGGGATTGCGAACGTATATATCAAGGAACATAATTTCTGTACATCTACATTCTCACAATTATACTTGTTTACACAAAAGTTTTGAGGGGTTCCGTGAGAGCATTTGCGCGACTTGGTGTACCTGTCGGTTAGCAAATAGGCTTCACTTTCGCGAACGACTATCCCGAAATAGAACCGGTCCTAACTACAAAGAAAAACCGTCCGAGCATCTACGACTTCAAACCATGTTATTTTATCTGCGCAAAAAGTTTTTTCCTTGCAGGAGAGAGAGCTCGGGTTATATGTTTATCAGGTGTCTGTGAGGATGGGGAGTATATATTCATCACAATCCACCCTCTCAAGCACTACTATACCACATCACATCCACCCACCGTCTATAAAATAAAATATAAAAAATGGACAGCCACGTCAAACACGCCGCTCACGAAGGTCACACCCACATGAACCACGCGGACATGAACCACACCTCAGAAATGGACCACTCTCACCATCGCCACGGCATGAACCACACCGCCACGACAATGGACCACTCCTCGCACGCCCACCACGGCCACAACCACGCCGAAATGGGTGTCGGTCCGATGTGTAAGATGGATGTAAGACCCCCCTTCCCAAACAATCTACGTAAATAAATACTAATGATATCAGATGTACTGGAACTGGTACACAATCGATGCCTGCTTCCTCTCCAAATCGTGGCATATAACCTCGACCGCCATGTTCGCCGGCTCCTGCATCGGTATTATATTCCTCGTCGTCCTCGTCGAGGCGCTGAGACGTTGCGCGAGGGAATGGGACCGCCATATCGTCCGCGACTGGAAGAAGCGCGCCGTCACTGCCGCCGCAGCAGTCGGTGGTATCACCGTCCCCAGCACTGAATGTTGTTCAACCGGGAGCGGTAAACCTACTTCCCTCTCCAAACCGGCCAAAAAGTCATTGTTATCCCGTTTGTGTCCCTTCACATCGACTACCCCTCGCCCGAAGGTGAGGCAGCATTTGATGAAGTCACTGATTTATGCGGTGTTACTTGGGGTGGGGTATTTGCTCATGTTGTTGGCGATGTATTATAATGGGTATGTGTTCTTTTGTTTGGTGATCGGGGCTTGGATGGGGAATTTCTTGTTTGGGATGGATACTTGTGTGCTTGATGAGAGTGTGGTTGGGGCGGAGAGGGGGTGTGGGTGTTAGTGCAATGTAGTAGTAGGTGGATATGGATGTGAGGGGGGGATTGTAATGTAATATGTCAATGCGAGAAGATGTTACTTTGACGGTGGAATTGTATATACTCTAGTATCTGAAAAGTCTATCTGCTGAATTCAATAGATGTGGCTCTTGAAGTCGTACTCTGCCCCTCGAACATTGATATTATGGGATATACTGGTCTCGTACCCAGCCTCCCACAGGTGCCCACGGATATTCAGTTATGGATAATATCCAATCGGTGGTACCTCGATCACGACATCTGGCAATCCATATTCACATGTTTTGTAATATAACTTTCAAACCCCTTTCCGTAGAGTTTATAGAACGACCCGAACATCGGTCCGAGAATCGATGTGGTATTCGGCGTCCGCGGGCAGGCCGTCTAAGAACCCGACGCCCCCACAGAACCAGCCTTATAATATAGAATTGTATTTCGGCTGCAGATAGATGTCTATTCGATTCAACCACGGCCTAAATAGCATCTATCAGAACTGTCCATAGATCCACTCATATTCTTCAAATGCAGTAGGATAGCCGCGAGGGGCACCGGTATACCCCCCCAGCAGGCATGGGCTACATGCGAATAGACGGCCCAGCCGGCGGCTGCGGACAATAGATAGACCGGCCACAACCTTCCCCAAAGCGGTAGTTTGTGGTAGTTTTTGCGTTGTTTGGCAGGCGTGAACGTGAAATCGTGTGCCTCGGCATCTTTTTTGGTGTCTCAGCTTTCCCCGGATTTTGGCTGGGCGGTCGGTCTTTTTATTTCAACCTCGTCGCCTGCTCGTTCTTTTGCCATGTTCACTTCTCCTCCTCAGCTTCATCGCCTCCGTCTTCTCCGGCTTCATCACCGTCTTCGCACTTCTGAGCTTCTGCCTCTACCAATATTAATATCATCGCCGGACTCGATACCACTGCGTCCAGAACTCCAGTTCCAGGTCCATTGACTTCATAAACTATAAATCAAAGTTATACAATCACAATGTCGAACGACGCAAAGACGCTCTACACCCTCCCCATCGCCGCCACCTCCGGCACCATCACCATCACCATCCCCCGCCCCCAAACCCACCCCACAGTCTACCTCCTCACCTTCACCTCCCCTCCAGACAACCGTCTCCTCACCTCCTTCATCGAAACCTTCACCCTCGCCCTCGCCCTCCTGCGCACCAACCACCCGCACGGCGTCCTGATCACCACATCCGGCAACCCCAAATTCTACAGCAACGGCCTAAACCTCGAGCATGTCGCCTCGCAGGACCTCTGGTGGTCCAAGATCTTTTGGCCATTCATGAAGAACCTCCTAACATACCCCATGCCCACGGTGGCCCTAATCAACGGCCACGCCTTCGCCGGCGGATTCATAACCTCGATGCTCCACGATTACCGTGTCATGAACCCCACCAAGGGATTCGTCTGCATGAACGAACTCGACTTCGGCGCACCATTAATCCCCCCACTGACCTCCATCTTCCGTAACAAACTCTCCGCCAAAACATACCGCTCTATCGTACTGGAAGCCCACCGGTTCCCCGGTCCCGAGGCTTTGAAGGAGGATATCGTCGATGCGTTGGGCGGGTTGGAGGAGACGTATAAACTCATCGATGAGAAGAAGTTGGATAAGAAGGCTAAGAGTGGGATTTATAGCGTCATCCGACGGGAGACGTGGAGGGAGACGTTTGGGTTTGTGAGGGGGGATAATGCTGAGTGTTACGATGGGGATAAGTGGGTTAAGAATACCGTTGGCGATGCGGAGCAGGAGGAGCAGGCGGCGAAGGAGTTGGCGCAGAAGTGGGCTAAGAGTCAGGGGGCGAAGTTGTAGGCTTTTTTTTTGTGTATGAGGAGAAGTTGGTTGATCATGGTATACTTAACTTGGAGCTGAGGTAAACTTTTTTAATTGTATGATAGGAATTAATTGATGGATTTGATGAGCGACTGTGCCTACCCCTGTGATATCGTATAGTATATTCTCCTAGCGCCGGCTAATTGCAATGGCAATACAGCGAACCAGGGTGATGCTTTAGTGCCTGACTTTCGGCTTGCCCACCCTTTCCAGAAAGAGTAGCTCTTAAAAACTCCTCAATTTCAACTCTAAAAACCAATTCAATGCAAAACATTGCCCTCCTAGTAATATAACTCTTGTCAACAAAAATATTAAAACCCACTACTTGACTCTTTTGTAGTAAGTTCTAGAATCATATTTCGCACATAGGAGGCGGGGTTTCCATATTTTTTTCTTATTAAACTTGATATTCGCAAATATGTGGTCAGTGGTGCGAGGGGGCAATCGGATATCGCACTTGAGCACTCAAGTTCAGGACCACACTCCTCAATCAAGTTCCATTAGTATCGCCGCCACTGTATGTCGAAGCCCGCGTGGGTTATATGGATGTAACATCACAAGCATCTTGGCTCGGTATGAGTGGTCTCATGCTATTAATATTGATCATTGATATTAGTATAATATTCAGTGACAATTAAATAGCAAAAGCGCAGTTCGAGAGGATGAATCTAGCAACATGTAAGGAGGTTCGACATTAGTATTCTAGGGGGGGGCGGTATGATGCCGTCTTCCGTTCATCGACTTCGGAGTGTCTCCAATACTCGTAGGGTGCTATCACACATGCGGGGAAATAATGTCGCGTGCCAACTTTCAAGCTAGCTTGCTTGCTGGGAAGTATTATTCCAGCAAGCCATAATTTGTTTGTACAAATTCTAAATATACCATGGGTACAGCACAGAGACTTGGCTGCATCCTACATCCCTTCCAAGAACGCTGCGGCCAATAATCAACATTGATATATCTCTTGGGCAGTTTTGCGCTTTCGTCTGTGATTCCCTGTGGCCGTGGGATATTGGTATTCACCTGCCTCTTCTCGATTATTCTAAATATACCAATCTACATAACCAACAGCGGTAGATGCAGTGAGAGTGTACTGTAGTATCTCGGACACATACATACATAGACGAAGTTTCGTACTTCCACGATATGTCTGCCAGATTATAACCCCAATCAGGAATTCGAATATCAGCGCGACCCCTCGCCGCCCGCGGACGCCGAAGTCTGCGACCAACATACCCCTAACTCTAAGCTAGCAATGCCACACTGAACAACCGACGCAGCGAGTTCCAGAAGCCCAAGTGCACGGCGCGTGCAGCTGCAGGTAGTAATGAATGGAACATGCAGGCCGAACCTGGGGTACACAACCGACCGAATTTGAATTTACTAAGCCAGACCCTCGTATGAAAGATCAGACGATTAGATTAGAAAGAGGATATATTTTCCCGAAAATATGATTGTGATCTAGACGGTGAGCAATGCAATGCAATGTTGATATTATAATTAATTGCAAGTGGAGTAAAATGCCGTTACACAAGTGCAAAAAAGCCACAGTTCCAACACTTGAGATTGGTATCCCTGTAGTTATCCGTGTAACGCCCGTTCGTTTACTACCTCCGCAGGTACTTGATTTTGAAAGTTTTGCAAGAACACTATTGCCTAGTACTATAGACATCTACTAAAAAAAATCTTCTTATTTCCAAAATTCGGAACGGCTTTCCGGCCGGCCAAAAAGACTCGATAGCTGCCTCGTAGGGCTGAAAACAAAAAAGCACGGGCCGGCTCGTCTTGGCGCCAAACGCTCCCGACCCAAATGGCAGAAAATCCAACAAAGCAACGACGGATTTATTTTAGAAACCCTGCGTATATGCACATTGCTGCGGAATTTGCCATTGTGAACTACACCACATGGATAGGCATCTTTTCGCTAGGCTCGTCGCTTGGATTTTACTTTTTTGGTATGGTAGGGGTTGTTTTTGGGCTGCGGGGCTTTATTCTCACATGTTTAGAAGATGGTTGATATAGAGAATTATTTTTCTGGTGATGGATTATATACGGCGTCGGTCTGCATAAATAGGAGGCGAAATCCACCCCTTCGTGATATCTTATTTAATCGGTATAGCCATACATCGAACATTCTTTAAGTATTCTATCAATCTCTACTCTCATAGCACACAACCCACAGAAGCACCCTACAAAACAGGGTTAAAAACCAAATTAGAGGGCAAGATGAAGCTCGGGAATATACTACCTTTGCTTCTAGTCCACACCGCCCACGCCGCAATCTTTGAACAAGAAAGGATTGCAACTGTCGGTTCGGGCGATGAACTAGCCGCCCCGACAGCGGTGGTTAAAAGGGATACAGAGGGGATATTCGGACGAGCAAGGAAGGTCGCTGATCCGGATCCCGAAGAACAGGTTGGGAGGAATGTCAGAAGGGCGAGGAAGATGGCGGACCCGGACCCGGAGGAACAAGCCAGACCGCAAGACCCAGAGAACCTATCCACTCGAGTCGCGAAGAGAGCCAAGCCAGCTCCTACTATTCAAGGGCGAAAGTATGCGGACCCCGACCCTGAAGAACAGGCGAGACCACAGGATCCTGAGAACCTTTCCACTCGAGTCGCGAAGAGGGCCAAACCCGCCCCGACTATCCAGGGAAGGGCCAGAAAGTATGCAGATCCAGATCCAGAAGAGCAGGTCAGACCCCAAGATCCCGAGAACCTCTCCACCCGAGTAGCCAAACGTGCAAAACCCGCCCCCACCGTCGTCGAAAAACGGGCAAAACCCGCCCCCACCGTCATTGAAAAACGGGCAAAACCCGCACCCACTGTCGTCGAAAAACGGGCAAGGCCGAAATTCGCAGACCCCGACCCGGAGGAGCAAGTCAGACCGGATATCATCCCAACCCGCGGCGTCAAACGAGACGACCAGGCCGCTCTAGACTTCATACCCCTCCCCACCGGCCGCATAGAAATCCCCGTTGGTGCTCATACCCCTATTACCAATGCAGGTATCAACGCCCGACCCTCAGGTGTCCTCGACACTATCGGTCTCACCATCCAAACCCTCTGTTCTGCTTTCATCCCATTTACCAATACTGGTACCGGCACAGGAACCTTTCCTGACCAATCCGCTCCAAGGGTGTACATGGACCTTGACGGGGTTAGAGTCTGGCAGAATACCCCGAAGGGATTACTCGTTGATACCGGCTCCGTAAGTCGACACTTCCCCCATTTCATACCCCATGACCGAACTCCAAACTAACAATATACGCAATAATAACCACAGACCGGCTTCACAATCGGAAACATAACTTGGCAAACCCATTTCCAGAAATCCTGGGCCGCGACAGACAAATCCCGCCCAGGCTACAAATACCTCTCCTCCTCCAAAACCCTCTACAAAGGCTATTGGGTCAACGTCAACATAACCTTCAGAGATCTATCATGGAACCCCATCATCCGTTCCGAAATCCCCGTTCTGGTCTTCGATCGGAAGTTCAAGTGCCAGGGCGGATTCGATAGCGCGGCTCAGGCTTGTATCGGTACCTTCGAAAAGTTGTCACCTGACGGGGCATATTTGGGGATCGGATACGGACGGAGGGGGGATGGAATGGCGCAGTGCACGCCTGATAGAAATCCGTTTCTGAGCGTAAAGGGTATCTGGAGGGATCTACCCGCCACCGGGTGTAATTATCGCAACGGTACGTATCCAACTCCAACCCCACAATCCCTCACAAGTACACTAACAACGACACATCACAGGCTACGTGGTCACAAAGACGGGAATCTACTGGGGCTTAAACGTCGTAAATACCAACAATTTCAAATTCCACACCCTAAAGAAGGATTCGGGTGTAAATATGGACTGGTCCATGCCTACCATGTGTCTCAGATCCAGTAATAACCAACAAACCTGTCGTGCCGGAAACTTCCTTCCGGACACCGGGGTTATAAAATCTTATATCACTTCGCCTGATATTCCGTCGTCGGGTACTGCGCCACCGACGGGTGGGTTGAGCTTGAGGTTGAATGTTCCGGATTCGGGGCAGGGTATGGCGACGTTGAATTATAATAATGTGGGTTCTGGCGGGAATCACCTGCCGAGTGCGTATTCGACTACCAAGTCGGACACGAGTAATCCAAGGGTTTATTTGAACACCGGAAGCCGGTTCTTCAATAACTACGAGACAGCCTTCGATGCAGATTTCGGATACTTCGGTCTCAAGAAGTTGTGATTATAAAGTGCGGGCGGGCACTAGCGGATCTTTAGAAGGGCTCTGTATATACGATGATAGCAAATCTCAACTTAACCATCAATTTTAATTCGTTGTCTTGTTTCTTTCTAGAAATAATATATTTTATCGAATGGTAACATAGCCTTCGTATTCTTGGCTCCGACTTACATAATATTACGTATATATTACCTTCATATTCTCACGATGCGTAATCCATGAGTACGATAGAGGTCGGGTTCTGCCACCGACCCTTGCTATCATCGGACAACATACGGTGGGTTTCTATGCATTTCGAAGGGTCTGAAGAAGGCTGCCTAAGCACTGATTGGTGCCGTCTACTACGTCCTCCCTTCCAAAGAGACCCTTGTTCGATATCGGCTGGTAGCCAATATTAATAGCCCAAACCAATAACCTAGACAAACGGAAAGGCATAATTTGGCCAACTGGAGGCAGATATGATCCTCCACCTCGATATCCCATTCGGCAGGATCAATTTAAATAAGTAAATAAGTCAAAAAAAGCTGCCGGCACTCTCGGGACAAAATATTTGCAGGCCTAGTTGCGTTGCCTTGCCAGAAATAACATCACGAACCTTCCTCCGCATGCAATACAATGCAATAACAATTGCAGTTACATTGGATTCTTATGCAGGACGCGTTTCGCATCGCACCGCTTTCGCGTCGCCGGGCGAGGCTTGCGGGGTTTCCAAAACGCAGCTCCCAGATTTGAGTCGATCGCGAGAGCGTGAGAGGTTTTATATCCATGTTTGACGTCTGGGAGTCAGGATTCCATGTGGAACCCTCGTTAGCTTTGAGTGAGGTCTAATTATTCTGATGAGTCAGCGAACTAACGGTAACGGGCAGCAAAAGGCGGCACAAAAAGATCCTGCCTGCACCAAAAAAGCCACCTCCAGCAGATTTTCCCGTGCGTGCATGTCGTTCGACATCATCATCCTGAAGAAAATTTAAAACCTGCAGGAAAGCGAAATTTCGTATTTCCAATGAATTTCCCCCCTCTCCTCGCTTCGAGTTCCGCCGTCGTCGGGAACGTTTCTTTGGTGGTCACCGTCTTTTGAGAGCGAAGAGAACATGGGACGAAAAACTATGAATATTTTGAGAATAGTTCGAAAATTAAGTATGTTCTTGTTCTGCAAGTTTAGCGCCGTTTTTGTTGCAGGCCAGGGTCTACCTACATTACATTAGTTCCAGCGTCGGTAGCCGTATGACGATACTCGTGACCCCATGCTCATATGACGATAACAGGAGGAGCTAGCTAAGGACGAGGTTTGGGGTGTGGTGGGTGTGGGTAGCAAGGACAGCCTGCAGCTCACGATCCGCCGGACCCACTCAGGCTTGCTTTTTGGGTGTTCAATTTCACGTCCTGGATGAAATAGGAAGCGTAATTGACCGCTTTCATGCAGAAGTTTGAACCGGTTAGAAAGGGTGGGAAAGACCAGACCACTCTCCAATTCTCGATCTTCCAGCATATGAGTCGGAGAAAGGGGGGGGAAAGAGCAAACGCAATGAATTAAACCCCGCTTCGATTCCCACGATGCATATGGATGAGGTGAGGTGAGTGGTTTGAGGCATAAATTCCGAAAGAAAGGGTCGAAAAAGCCAATGTCCGTATCCTTTTTTGGGGGCAGGAAAGACACAGGATTGGGGGTGACAAATTCGAGGCACTCGGCCGTCGGCGGGCGTGGTGGGGTTGGAAGAGCTGTGATTCGTTCAGCCCCGGTCAAACCAAATGCATGTTGGCCAGCTAATCAATCCGAATCAACCCCGCCTGACTGAGGGATGTTGATATCATGGCCCTCGAGGCTTGGGGTATATAAACCTGCAGACCCGGGATTCCAAGGACTGGTTGGAAGGGGATTTTCCTCGAGGTCAGAACGGACTCTTCGAGGGTTTTCTTCAAGACAGAATAACCAAAGCACGAACTCATGCAGCCTGTCTGACCACAGAATTAATATCATTAGCTGAGACCGTCGTATCGGACATCGTCGTCGACCGCACTGCAGGCTGGGGAAGTTTGCACCATTTGATGCAGGTGAACTGACCAGAAGCCAGCGACAGGGGGACCTGCAGCTGTGGGCAAGGTGACCCGTTTGGACTTGGACTTTGACTTAAGCAAGCACTTGGAATGATGGTGACATGTACTCTTTATTTTATTTTTATTTTCTGATTCGACTTGAACACTTCTCCTCCTTTTGAATCGATTCTCTTCCCTTTTCTTCTTTCCCATAGCCGGTGTTTCCCGCCTTCCTGCCAGAAGATTTAAATAAGAGTCCCTCGAGACTACGGTTATCGAAGCATAGACGGCTGCCCCTCCGCGCTGCGTTGTCGACTTCCGATTCGGCGATTGTCCAACGCCAGTCAACAGCTCTGAACAGCTGCACGCAAGCAACGTTGCTGCCACTTCACTTCCATCAGCTATAACTAACAACCTCATCACCACCATCATCAACCTCCATCATCACTACCACCATCTCTCACTACGTATACTGCTACCCATCCCCGGACCCGCCTGGCTGATAATCTTACCTTTCGTTTTCTATTCTTTCTCTACACTTCATTTCCTTATCTTGTATTATCGCTCGTTCGGTTCGTTTGCTCGTTCGGTTCGTTCGGTCGTTCGGTCGAGAAGGACACCCAACCAAGAGCGAGCGCCAGGGAGAGGCTGCATCTACGTCATACGGGCCTCTGCGCTGACCAGGTGACAGCTGCTCCGCTGCTCTGCAGAACAGAACAGAACAGAACAAAAACCAGAACTCAGAACAATCATTTTATTAATTTCTCACTAAACTAAGAGACAGAGAGGGGCCACCTCGTCAGCCTGTCGTTTTCCTAGGTATTTTTCTCTCACTCAAAAGTCTCCTGTTAGTCAGACTCTCTCTCCTCCTCCTCCTTCTCCTCGTTTGTTCTCTGTTCGTTCGTTCGTTCGTTCTTCCGTCTAGTCGTTCATGTTCATTTCGATCCATTAAGTGCATCTTTTCTTGCTTGCTGCCGTTTGCTGCCTTGTCCGAGCTGAGGCTGCCGGTCTGTTCGTCTGTCTGTCTGCACTTACGGACATCAGACCATACAATACTCACTCTCGAATCTACTTTCTGCTCGAAGATTCATACCTTGAAACCTTCACCGTCACCTACCTGTCACAGCCACACACATACACAAAAAGTATCTGTCATCAACATTTACTCGTTCTATCTTCCTGCCTCCAGGAATACTTAAACAACCGAAAAGCAAACCAACGATTTACCAAGTTACTACTTGGAAACCAAGAAAATCACCTGGCTAATCTCACTCAATGCTCCAATGTTCAGCTACAGGATCTCCAAACGGGGAGAGCAATTTCCCTCCTCGCCCTTCTATAAACGTTGCTCCTGCAACCCTCGCATGATGCGTCAGTTCCGGAAGCTCCTCGGCTGGAAACAGAAGAAACCTCGCAAGAATGTCGTCCCCGATGCGAAAGACCGACGTTCGGTATCACTCGGGTCTATGAGAAAGGCTTCCACTATCAGTATGGCTATATCTTCGTTGGGATTTTCAGTCCAGCTCAGCCAGTCAGAGTCACAACTACCCGATGCGAGGTGCCTAGGGGATCATCACGACCAAGGGACAGAAAACGACAACCAGGGTGCCTTCAAGATGGCTACATCTTCATCTGGGACTCCTGGTCATGGTACCAGTCATGCTAAGAAACGTTCGACGACTTCGTCACCACCAGACGAGACAGCTGCCGGTATCCCTCCAAGATTACCAGAAGCAAGCGATACAGACTTTAGAATCCAGCGATCTTTAACCATCGATGTTATGCCACGGGTGGACGAGGGCCGTGAGGATGTCGAGTCGGTATTCATGCGAGACTATGATGATGAAATGGAAACTCTACAGGCACAGCTACGGGAGGAGATGCCACTAAAGAGCTCGAAGTCTGTGATAATGGAAGATGTTCATTTTGACCAAGACGATGAAGAGGATCTAAGACTCACAAATTCGGCTGTCTCAGTCGAAACTACTGTGCCGGTGGAAACAAGGACGCAGACTAACTCACAAGCCCCACCGACGGAATGGCAGCCTACCGCTACACTTCTATCACTCCCACCCGAATTAGTTCTCGAAGTCTCCAAATACCTCCCCTTTTGCTCCCATACCGCCCTCTATGACACCTGTTCCCGTCTCAATCACGTAATCCGAGATAATAATTCAGCCTACTACGAGCGGGAACTCGCCAAAGCAGGTGCAAATCCACGGGGCGACTCCCTTCTTACGCGCTCGATATTCGCTTTCCAATACTTGAACCGGCCCTCCCATTCTCCGGAGTGCCATCCTGAATTCTCTATCGACTCAAGTTTCGGCTATATCCGCTATCTAAAGGCGCAGTCTCAAATCGTCAAGGATATTGCAGATATCCTGCAATCCGATGTCTACAAGACGTTCCTTCTTTCCGAAGAGGGTCGGAAACAGCTCCGATTAACTGCCCACGGAAACCACGAACCAGAAGATTTGAGCCATCGCGACGATGTGGATCGGGACCTGATGCATTTGTGGGAGTTTGTGAATTACTCTCTGGACAAGCTGATTAGAAGTGAGGTACCCATGTACTACCCATATGGCGAGCAAAAGGCCTATTATGATGCTACGATGCCATTCGCTTTATTGTCGGCCGCCGACGACGCCACAGCGGAGCAACTAAAGAAGAGCATATCGAAGCTCGCCAAGGACACCCAATTCCCACACGACCAATTCCTCGTTTGGGAGAGGAAGCGTCTCAGAGATCTCCGGAACGAGTACTGGAAGGAAGATACTGATAATCTAAGTAAGGTCGAAAGTAAGGATATGAGGTGGATTCTCGAAGTCGTGAAGGCGATATTTGTCGGGGTGGTATTCAAGCCATTTATCGAAGGACCTCGCGAAAAGAACAAGGCCATTCTGGAACTCAAGGCTAAGGCGCTGAGAAAAGCCAGTAGGACCGCGACACCTGCGTCACCTGGAGATAGCCAGACCCCCGAAGGCGAGGAAAAGAGAAGCGATTGGTTACTGAGTAACCAGGATTGGCCTGGAGCTTCAAGCACGGATGCACTGTCCCCGGGTGATGTGATGAGCGAAGAGTGGCAGACCCCGCCGTATAGCCTAACTTATACCGAGCAAGAGGTTCGGGCGTATGTGGCTTACTTGGTAGCGACCGGTGGCATGAAGTTGCTTTTGACAGTACTCAAGGCTGCTGTTGCCAACGGTGGAGCTCTGACGCCAGAGAGGCTCGAGGCTGTTCTCGCACAGTGGGATATATCTCGCGGCAACGGAGAAGTCGACAACATCGAATTTATGAAGGGATTTGATGCAGAAAAGGCCCGGGAAAGAGAGACGGAGAGGAATCCAGAAAAGTCTGAATTCGCACATCTATGGAAACCAACAAAGGTGGAAAGAATATGGGAAAGAGATTGCAAGCGCGGCGGATGGAGTAATTGGGAAGGTTGGGTCGCAGAATATTATTTAATCGCTTAATCGCTTAATCGATAAATGCTGGGAGAAGGAAGAGGGAAACGGATTCTTTGTTTTTGCGGGACTGCAGTGCTGGGCGGTGTTTCTTCTCTAGTTTTATCAGGGATTCTTCTTTTGTATTCTTTTCTGCTTTTCCAATTACTATGTAGCATATTAGCATGGCTGGCTTGTTTCGGATGTACTGACAGTATCCCCTTTGTTTTTCCTCTCTTGTATCCCCTTCTTCAATGTGTTATATACCCCCGTCTTCTTTCCTTTCGATTCCTCGCCTCTTACTCTTTTATACCTGTTGCCTCTCCTTATCCTGTCTGGTGTTGAGCTCTTTTCTGCGTTTCCTTAGGTTTTCGGCATGGTGGTCGCGTGCTTTGCTTTACGGTAGGTTTCTGAGAGCGCCACTATCGTTATTTTTCATTGGATACTACGGCCGGTATACAGCTTAGTGCTAGTGGTATTGCATTCCTTTATTGTTATGGTATCTTGTCCTACAGTTGTAATTCCCTCCCTGTGTTATAACCGGGGTTTATTTCCTTGTCTTCATAGGTCCTCACGGCCTCATTGTGTTCAGCTGTTTGAGCCAAAAGCGTCTCGACTACCAGTATTATATTACATGATCACTGTATAAAGTGCCTTGATCTTGGGCTTTTCTGGGATATTTGTTTCAATTCCTTTACCAGACCATTTCTGTTCTACTACTACGCACTTTTGTTTTCCTGGATAGAGGTTTGCTTTCATGCGGTACTACTATATATTATATAATCCTAGACGGGATAATGATTACTTCATATATCTGTAGCAGCATTTGGTTTACGAGATAATATAACCTCGTACCTACTTAGTCCACCGGTGCAAATAGTAAATTACAGAGCGACTAAACCGCAATTCCTTCGGGCTGATGATACTTTAACATATTTCTCAGCTAGCTAGATCTAAAGTACGCTCAGAATATAAAATATACAACCGGGGTCAGAAGAAACACAAGACTGGTTGACTAAAGCATTGATAATATATGTAGCACGTTTAATTAATACTGGTGGACTTGTGATATAGGCCTATGAATATTGGATTGATATATATCTATAGATGGTCTAGACTATTCCCTTGCCTCGAACTGATCCCCCCTCTATACCTTCCAGTCGCACTTTAAATTTACTTATTGGACCAAGCTCAAACTTTCCTTGTCGTTGCTGCAGGCCCTTTGGGCGACGCCGGCGATACCATCCAAAGACATTCCAACCCTGGTAGCGAATGTTCCGACGACACGTGGGTTAACTGGAATGCTTCCAATGAGACCATCGATGATTTCTCTCTGGTTGGAACCGAGCTAGAATTGGTATTTCTGTTAGTACGATGCTGGTAATCATTATATTAGACTTCTTCGGTAGTGGTAAGAACTTACTGGTGCCTATATTTGACAGATTTGTTAGTTTCGTGATTCAAAAGCTAGGGATACCCATTATGCGCTACAAGTTTAAAGGAACTTACAAAAGTGTTATACTGTCTCATGAAATCTTGGAGAGCAACTGTGAGCTGTCTGGGCGCCGCGGCAAATGCATTTGCGATATCACCAGGAGCTTGCTTCAAATCATCGATTCCGCTTCCAACAGCGTCTGGGATCTCACTAAGTGCCGTTCCGAGCGCAACAAAGGACTTTTCGAAAGCATCCCAGTTTTGGACGCTCGTGAGGTCTTGCACACCAGCTTTGGCGTCTTCTGGAATCGAAGCGACAGCTTGCTTCAAGTCGCCGAAGGACTTCTGGAAAGCCTCGAGGTTTTCGGTGTTCGTGAGGTCGTTGAAACCGGATTGCATCGCCGCGGGGAGCTCATTGAATGCAGTCACGAGGTCGCCGGCAGACTTCAAGAAGGCATCTCTATTCTCTTCGGACCAAATCTTGGGGATTTGCTGAACGCCATTCCACAAAAGGGACGGGATTTGCAAGAAACGGTCTCCGAGGCTGAGGTTTTCTGACTCCTGCGGAGCTTGCTGCTGCTGCACCGGATTTGGCGCCTCTTTGGGTTTCTGGGAGCGCGGTTAGCGTCTATAACATTTAAGATATATACCCGTTGTTAAATTAATTACTACTTACGATATGCTGGCATTCGGAGGCCGCACGAGCAAGACTGAAGATGATGCTACCGCCGGTAGGTCCATGGGCTCTAGCAACATCACCTACGCCCGGGGCACGTTTAAACAAAACATCTTCTCCAGCTCTAGGGATCGGGCCGGCGAGGGCTACTTGTCCGAGAACACCGGACAGGACGAGAACGGAAACCGAGAACGACTTTGACCACATTTTGATATATATGTAACCAAAAAAATCTTTAGACCGGCTAAAGGACAAGAATGAAAATGAAAGGGAAAAACAAGGTAAAAAGAGAAGCGAAAAAAAGATAACTAGACCAGCTAGAATGACGAATTGAAAGTTTTTTACTGGAGGAATGGCTGTCTAGAAAGTTGACTGTGGGGAATATCCCAGGCTTTTTATACATTATGGCTGCAGACCGAAAACTCGGAGACCACCATGGTGATCTAGGTACAATAAGACAATAAAGTAACTCGTTTCGAGGTTTTGATGTTTCGAGTAATTGAATCCGGGTTAGTTTAGCGGTGGCGAAACCGTTTTTTTCGGTGGCTTGTTTTCGTCGATCTATTATGCCTTAGCTAGCTATGCTTGTACTACAGTACTATCTATTAATATTGTGAATCTAGGTGTTTAGTCTGTTGCATGAAACTGCGCCTCGATCTTATAAGCTTAATGCATTCTCGGAAAGCGGAGAGATAAATAAAACAGGCTAGTCCGAGACGATGGGGGGTTGGCGCGAAAAAGTCCGGCAGTTTCGGAAATGTTATATGTGGCATAGGCTATACACCTCGGTAAACATAGATGCAAATATAAGATGGAACAATTGAGGCTCATTGACTCCGAGTTTGAGTATTGTAGTTTAAAACTTTCTGTTCCGAAGTAAAAGTTAGGTGGAGCAATGTATGGATATGCTACAGATCTCTCATTTCGTCAATGACAACACCAACCAGACCTCTTGCCCGGGGAGGGACTACGCCCGGGTGCCCACTCGCGAATGATATCCTGCATATTCATATCTGGGGATTTATGCCGAATATATGTGCTATTCATCCGACATTCCCTCTCCAAGTTCGTCACTCTATTCACCTCACCTAGAGAAACTAATATCCTTCGCTTTCCAACTTTTCCTACGGCTTCTTTGTAAACCTTATGCACCATTTTGTCCCCACTTTTAAAATCAAGGTCCGTCTTATTCATTCCCCAGTCTTCAATTCTTACTCTTGAATGTCTTTTGTACGCCACTCCTATTGGGTTCTCCCGAGCCCGCTTTGAGGCAGCTAGGGGCTGTCTTTTGCTGTGGGGTCTCCCAGCATCTCTACTTTCGTAATGATCTGGTATCCTGCTCAAGTCCGGCATCATGTTGCTAATGACTTTCCTGTAAAATAATTCATCCACAATATCTGCGACTGTCATCCCCTCGACATCTTCCATAAGTATTTGTTGTGGTGCCGAGATCTCGAGGAGTAATTGGAGCTCCGTCAATGTTCCACATTTCACAGTGCTATGAAGAGGTAAGTCACCTTTGGCGTTCCTTGAGTTGAGATCGATCGCCTCGGGGTAGAGTATAGCGGCCATAGCGGTGGGGATTACGCAGTTCGGGTTGAGTTCGTCGAATGGCTTGGTTTTTTTATTAGTAAAAGCCCACTGTTTGAAGTCGTCGGGGAGGAGGTCAATGCAGCCCTTGATCCTGCCGTAGCAATCGGCATCATGATATACGCCGGCTTGGGACCGCCCTTCGATGTCAAAAATATAGTGCACGATGTTGAGCTCCCGGCCAGAATGATCGGTGGCATGTAAGTTTGCCCCAAGGTTAAGCAGAGCCTCCATAGCCCATTTGTTCCTAATCGAGGCTGCGACAAATATTGGTGGTAATTGTGCTGAATTCTTTGCGGAGTTGATAGAATCCGGTCCTAATCGGGATATGACGAACTTGAAAATATTTGTATGCCATTCTACCTTCTCACGATCCGTTTTGCCCTGTCCTAAGAGGAGGTTCAAGGCTACCGCATGCGGGAGGAGTGGGTGAGTTGTACCTAGCCATCGTTTTATGGTTTTCGTATCGGCACTCTGTAGAATTTTTAGGAAGTGGCTTCTGTATTGACGTTCGTTCTTTTCGTACGGGTTTACGTTTTCTCGTTGACTTTGGAACTCCTCATCTTCTGGTTCCAAATTTTCCATATTCTCAAGAAGCATCTGGTACTCTCGAAACGCTTGTTCCGGGCCATCTGTTTCGAGCCACTCCAACACCTCTATTAAACCGTGGTATGCGGCGTATAGAGAGATTGGGTTCCTGAACTGTCCATGGATAGGATCGTATTTTTCGAGTAATTTGGCAGGTCGGCCTCCATTGGGGTTCTTGACCTTTCTTTTCTTACCGTCGATACTTAAACCAAGATATGTTGATGCCTTGGGCTCACTAGTAGACTCTTCTATCCCCATTTCTTCGGTTTCAGGGAAATCCATTTCGTTACTCGTTATCGAAGATGGGCCGTAGACTTTGAAGGCATATTCGAGGGCCTTGATATCGATCCCTTTGTCGCGAAAAATATGATCGCCTTGTTCGAAATGGTAGTCCTCGGTTGGTGATAAGATTATTGCATCGAGAATTTTAGATAGATAATTTTGAGTATAGCCGGTACTTAGCTCGTTCCACTTTCCGCTCTCTATTTCGAATTTGAAAATTTGAGAATTCGCAATATTGTGGATAAAGTATATAAATTCCTTCGGATGGTCCCGGTGTTTTGCGATTGAGAAGATGGTGTCTCCGAGTTCGTTCTGGGTTTCGACCTTCGGTACCTCGTTTAGGGCTGCAGTTAGGAATTCTTTTTCTAGGGCTTTTTGATCACCGTCCCAGGCGGCTTGGAAGATTCGATTATATTTTGCCTTCATGTTGTTCTCTGTGACGCCAGAGTATTCGTACGACGGGTAAATTTCGGCAAGAAGGTCTTCCATTTCAGCTCCATAATCCTTTTGCCCCCCAGAGTTATCAAGCCTTGCACTAGGATTCACATCAGAGGGTTGACCTAGATTTCTGTTCGAATTATTTACTGTCCCTCCTGCACGCTCTTGGTATGTCTGTGCCCCCATCGATATGATCCAGTTTGCCAGCTCTTCGTACCTCGCCTTTAGACTTTCCAACCTGGTTCTCTCTAACCGATAGGCTTCTTCGTCGTATAGATAACCACTTTGTAATTTCCTTATGCTATCTTGTTCTCGTTCTTCGTTTTCTCTACTGGCTAACCTCGAGGCTAGCCAATACTCGTAAGTGCCCTCAGCGATCCCGGGCCGTATGGAGACTGTCGGCTTTGGTAATTTTCTCAGCGCTTTCTCGAATTCGTCGATTTTCAATCGGAATAAATCCAGGTATGTCATGTCCCTTATACATGCACTAGTTAGCCAATCACCAAGTTTGTTCGATGTCAGGTTCGGGAAGCTGAACAAACCACTGAGGAAGGTGGGATTTGCCCAATACCCTACAGCTCTCATACGTATATCCCGAGGGATCAACGCCGAGTTCGACGCATTTCACAAAGACCTCAGGCATACCCTCCCTAATCGCGATTTCTGCAGGTTGCCTAGCCCAATTTTCGTTCTCTCCTGGGTCCTTTGCACGGTAAGGGAACATCCGCACCCCCGGGGGGTGTCGTGTAGTCAGTTTTGGCGAGACTCCTTTTTCTAAGAGCAGGAAGGCCTTTGCTTCATCACGCTGGCATATACTATTTGTAGATATCAGTATTCCACCGCCACAAGCTCATACACCGGGGACTGCTTTAGATGTATATATTAGAAACTTACGCGGTAGTCAAAGCGTTCCCGACAACGTGGTTATTGGTACCCCTCGACACACTTGTGACTGAATATTCCGCGGATAGAACCGCAGACGCGCTATCTTCTTCTAATACGATCCTTAGGCAGTCTGCGTCACATAATTGGACCATTCGTAAGATCACTGGGATGCCGCGGGTATCAAGTTGCGAAGCCGATGCGCCCAATCTTAAGAGAGTTCTAAGCATATCCTCCCTTCGGTCCTTTTGGCTGATATACCGGACGAGAGTTAGTGCTGGTATACCGGGATCTCTTTCCCCGAAAATCTTCCCTTTAGGGTCTGAAATAATTCTGTGCCAGGGAAGCCATGAATTAGTATTAAGAGCCTAGCAGATATTCGGCAACGAAAGAAAGGGTGGACCAACGGGCGGAGAATATCTGCTCCAAACTCGGACACTAGCATTGTGACAGCATCTCTGTTGTCGTGTATAATAGCGTAGTGTAACGGCGCCATATTGTAAGTCTTATCTGCCATGTTGATCTCAAGAACATCATCTATGGCGTCTATGTTCTCGATCTCATCATTTCCAGGGTCATCGGTCTTCCTCGTGACTTCGACAAACGAGGACGCCCCGGTGTGGACGGAAACAGACGTAGCTCCGTGCACTGTTGATACGACTTCAATATCTTCGTCTTCGTCATATTCCATTTCCACGAAGTCTTCCGTTTCAACATCAGAGGGCTCCGTTTGAGCTATGCGTCTTGCGGCAAGCTTTTCTTCTCGCTCCCTATCCTCTTTTTCCATTTTCAACTCTTCGTTTTGATCACTCTTCAGAAGGAGAAGCTTGATGATTTCAGGGTCGCCCCTAGCTGCCGCAAGGTGAAGTGAATTACGACCGTCTGAGAGCCGTACTGTAAGTCTAGCCCCTGAGCTAATTAGAATATCGACGATTTCCGGCGAGCTTGACATTACAGCGAGCTGAAGGGGCGTTCTTCCAGTGTAGCCTCGTCTGTTAATGTTTTTCCTCAGGCCGTCCCCTGACCAAGACTGTATCAAGTCCCTAACAGCGGCGGCATCTAATTCAGCAATAGCTTGGTGGAAAATTTCATCCTCAGCCCTGGCATACGCCCCTTCTGCCCAAATCTCTTCTACTTCTGGATTAGGGTACGCAGGTACCTCCAAGAAAGAGATATCCCCGCGTATATAATGTTCATCATCTTCAATTTGAAGGGCTATTTCGTCCGCCGTCTGTGGAATGGGACAATCGCCACAGCAGTCCCCTTTAACATACTTGTAGCTACCCACAAATGCGGGGTGACGATGAAGATAAGCGACTCGATTCCTCTGGGCATATCCCTTCGGCCCGTTGAGTTTGAAATCTTGATTGTAAACGCATGTTTCAGCAATGGCTATAACCCTCTTTGGGTCCTCAAACGCGGTGGAAGATACGCCTCCCCTGAACTCGATGAGAACTTCCCATTCGGGCACTTCCAGATCCTCGACCGAGCCCCTTCGAAAGGAACCCAAGCGGTCCAATGCAATACTTTCGTACACAAGCAACTTTGCTAACCCGTGAAGACGGCTAATTGCGAATTTGTAAATTGAAGGGTCGATTGAGTTCCGCTGGAGGTTTTCGTAGAAGATTTCAAAGTCGTGGAACCAGTATTTATGCAGTGATTCCTCGTATTTACCTAGTAAATCGAGCTGGTCGACGTTGACCATATTCGATTGCGACATCCACGATACGATCCCGCGCGGGGTGGTGTATATTTGCTTCCCGTCGTAGGCCACACAGGCACATTCCACCTTGAATTCTGGAGAATAGTGCAGTATTTGACTAATACTGGAGTATAGCCGTAACCGGATCCGGATGGGGCGGTAAGGGGCTTTTGAGAAAAGTATAAGGGCATCCTTGGTTCTGATACACGTCATCTCCCATATGATATTGTCTCGGAATGTTGATGCTATATGTTCTAGTTTTTTAAATGCCGCGGCCTGGTCGAGGCTGTAGATGAAAAGGTCCACAAATCGCTCTTCTATTCTTGAACTATGCTCGGTTGACAACATTCCGTAGTATTCTCGTAGCGTTTTGTGAGACCTTTGATCTTCTTCTGGGATTGCAAGGAGCGGTGTAAGGACGCCAGAGCCAGCTGCGACGATGTTATTCCAATCCAGATTCTCGAGAGCACCTATTTCCAGTGTTAACTCAATTAATCTCGATATATATACATCTACATATATATGATCAAGTACTCATATCATCAACAAACTATTATAAGCTGGAATTCAGGTCTACGCACTCTCAGTGAAAATCCGAAAATTCTTCTTGAACCGTTCGAAATCCACAATCACCTCCTCTCCATCTTTCTCCCGTAGTCTTTCACAAATCGGCATGATATACTTCCCTTTATCTTCCTCGGACTCGGAATTTAAATCCCGAGCTCTGGCTTTGATATTCTCTTCGTGCCCGGCGTAGACCGGTACGAGGCCGAGGTGGCAGTTTGCCAACACCGGGTTCTGCGGGTCTTGGGCGAATAGCCCACGGATTCGGTTCTCATGGTCAAAATACGGCCGGAGAAGCTCTCTGATTGGTTTGTCTTTGTTTTCGGCGAGATACTTTGGGAAAGAAGAGGTATCCGCGGGGAGGGGTAGAAGTTCGGGAGTCGTCATTGCAGTCTGTGGTATTTTAGCAATTGACGTTCTGAATCAGTGCTAATTCAGTCTGGACGGCCGTGTATACTGTGATTCCACGATTGCAATCTTGGAACTATCCTCGAAAAATATATTAATAAGCCAGGAAACCTAAATTCATTTCTGTAGACAGTTATCTGGGACTCTAGTTAGCCCAAGGATTCACGTCATGTTAGCTTTAAGCGGCACCGAGTCGACTCGATTGACTCACAAGATCCTTGGAATATGCATGCACATACATCTGCAGAGCTTTGATCGAATAACAACACGAGCCAAGGTATCCCGTGCCTCACATCTGCATAGGCCCATCTTCACGAATTATAACTAGATGGAGCCATCGATCGAGAATTTAAACATCGGTGAATACATGTAAAAAGAGGGGTTTTTGGCTAACTGGGTCGTATTTTAAAGCATACTTTTTTCCTATCATTCCCCAACAAGCAATCTTTGATAAAAAGGTATGAGCACAGTGCAGTATCTTATACGAGTACATTATCATTCGATTCTCCTCTCTCTATATCCGTATTTAAAAGTGGCTCGACACTTAGATCACGTTCAAACACCCCAGCCTAGCTAATCAGCAACCCGTAAACACAGGGCTCGCATTAACTGTATGTAAATTTTCGTTGCATGTTGGAAATCCCAAAACGGTAGCTGGTAACACTAACGTTCACTCGCTTGGTTGTCTTCGAAATCCTGTGGTTGCACAGGGCGCCGCTCAAAAGATTAGAAGCAGGCCTCGATTCCGAACTCCGAATATTCTCCCTTTAGCTTCCTCCCATATCTCGGATTTTAAAACACGCAAATATCACTCCGGCCGGCCAGTGACTTTTTTTTGGGCCATTGTTCGAGACGTTTGCCTAGAGGCATTTATAAGTCCTTATACAACTGAAGGGAGGCAGACGGGTCGACACCGTTGTCGGCAAGCCATGAAACGTTCAAGAAACGCGGAAACTTCGTAAAAGGTTGAGGGTCGAGTGCAAAGTCAAAGCGTGCCGTGTCTGAGCGTATCGATAGGAATTATCAGTCCAACGAGGAAAAAATCCTATCAGGTTTTATACCTCTGTTCTAGAAGCTATAAGCTTCTCTTGTTTTTAATATACTCAAGACTTTTATAACTCTGGTGATATAGAGCTCTGATGCTCTAGTAAGCATTGATGTCATCGTCAGCTCGTTCTAACTGGATCACCACGCTTCAGGACAAATGGTATATTAATTACGGAGAATAAATGTATCTGTTGTCAGGTACACAAATCCATAAGCCTCGGCATTCAGGGACCGTCGTCGGTCATGATACCGAATGGTCCGAGCCAAAAACTCAGTCAGGGTCCTCCCTTTCACCTACAAAATCCTGTCTGATAGACGCTTCAACTCGTCCAATGGAGGAACGAGGGTCAGCAAAGCTTAAAACACACTGAGCGTGACCCTGGTGGGTCGCACAGGAATTTAGCCAATGAAATCGTTTCAAGAAGCCCCAAACGGCCTGGTCGGGACTAGTGCGGCGTTTGACCTTGAGAAAGCAAGGTCAAGGGGTCGGCACGCAACGAACCATCTTCAAACAGGCTATAGATAGACGGATGAGGCTTGTTGAAAACCGATTGTCCGTCGGGGTCGGTGAGATTGTATTGGTGAGCACCTTGAGGGAAGATCCAAGTTGGATAGTGACGATAGCCTATGCAAAGCTAACGTTGCGGCTTTCTTTTTCTTTGCAAAGAAGCCGCTTTACTATCCCAAAATGTTCAAGGTAACAGTAGCATGGCTCATTTTCGAATGATGTGGTAAGGCTTGATTGCTGGATTGCCTCGACCTTTCGGCTGAACAGCCGGTCTATCAACCACGATTGTCGCGCGCTGAAGGTTTCATCTTTGACCAGCGCCTTGGGAGGAGGGGCACTATGCCGCTTTTGGGGGTGGGGGAGGAGGTCTGTACCTTGCAGCACAGTCATCCCAGAAACATTTTGCCATAGCATTATTGCCTTTTGTTTCCCATCTTTCGCTCTTTCTCTCGATTGAATCCTCTTTCCGTTCCTTTTCCCTGATAATTCTGACGAATTGCTGGTCGCAGTGCCGATTGATACGCGCACTGTTTGAGGAGTCGGCCTTCCTTCTTTTCGCTGGGCGACATCTGCTACTTTTTTTGGTTCTTTCCCTGCCATCTGGATGGTTATCTGTTGAACAGATATTAATCTCCCTCGTCACCGCATAATATTCCTTCGACTTTATATTATCGATATTCTGCAGTTTGGAGGCTCTCAACTGACTTGACGTTGCCTGGCCAGAGAACATCGACGGCAACAGAGATCAAGATTGTGTTGCGGACTCAACGACTGACCACATTTTCAACGCAAAAGACCGCTGATCACTTGGGCGCCTGGAAACTGCGATTGCGCTGGACGACATTTTGATCTCAATTGATCCCGTCAAAGACAAAATACCACTGCAAACCCCCGGTCATCTCACTATTCGGACTTTGTGGGCGGGTTACGAACGACCTTTACGACTTCAAGACTGCCCCGTTTTGTTCTTTGTTGTGGAGGGTTCTGGATACATCTACAACATATTCGAATTCGAGATTCGAATCCTTTACCACCAGCGAGCTCTCGGTGCTCCGATAGAAAAAAAAACCCTACGGATCCTACTAGCTGCCGGGAATACATACTGGTAGAGAGCGTTTTTTGGTTCCCGATATCTCCAAGTCGCAGGACTATCTGCCTCAGCGTTAATATACCTATTCAAAATGCGAATACCCAATCTCTCGATATCACTGTTATCCATCTCCCTCCTCCCTGCAACGCTTGCCGATTATGTTAGCTACGAAGTAGAGCCTGGGAAGATACTTCCCGACCTACCAGGTGGGCTAACACCTTCCAAACCCGATGGTTCGAAACGCAGCTTTGTTCGGTTATCAGAGAACAAACCATTACCTAGATGGATACCTAGGAGTATGGATAACAAACTACAATTACGGCAAGTTTCAGCACTCGGTAGTGGCGCCGAAGGGTTAATATGTACTACGAACGGGCCATCGTGTGGTCCGAACGCATTCTGCAACAGTGGACTAGGGTGTTGTCTGAGAGGGCAGACGGGATGTGCCGGAAATTCATGCTGCTCAGCAGGGCAGACATGCTGTAGTGCAGGAGGTGGATGCTGCCCAGGTGGGTACAATTGTGTGCAGATTGGTGGGAATTCGGGCTGTTGTCTTGAGGGCACAGATTGTGAAGGTTCCGGGGATTTGGTGAATACAGTGGAAGGAGTTGCGAACCCAAATGATGGCGGTGCTTGCATCAACGACGGATTTGGTGTATGTCCTAGTAGGACATTTTGCTGTCCAGCAGGAAGGAAGTGCTTGAGGGATGCAGATGGAAAAGCAGCTTGCGAAAGGGTCTGCGAAGAGTAAGTGCTCCGATATATGGTTTTTGAGTTTTAACAGCCAACTAACAATTCATTTTCCAGTTCAAATTTCTTCGTGTGCCCAAGCAACGACTTCTGCTGCCCTTCAGGTTCTACCTGCTTCGTCGACGGGAGCGGGCGTAGCCGGTGCAAAGTGACCATTGTCACAACAATAACTGCCAGTTCCGACCCACCAGCCACAACAACATCTGTTGTGAACTCCTCATCCACGAATATGGAATTTACAACCACTTCATCCAGCAGTGCATCAGAAACCACCAGTGCTGATGACACTACTACAGTATCGTCTACAGAGTCACCCACTGAAACAACTTCTGCAGTTGAAACAACCACCATTGAGACTACTTCCGAGGTCACCTCTTCACCAGACCCTACGGAGACAACGGTAGAGGCAAGCAGCTCTACTACAGAAGAAGCAGAAGCGGTCTCCTCGACACCCGCTGGTGGAGATAGCCAAGATAGAAATAATAACAACGGCCCACTACCTCCACCGAACGGAGGTTTAGATAATATCTTCACGAATGAGGGCGAAAAGGCACATAGAATCTCGTTACCAGTAATCATCGGCGTGGGACTTGGCTTCTTCGGCTTCACTATCGGGATGCTATAATAACCATGCTCCGAGACGGGCAACGGAAAAAAAAACATTTTAATCAAGGTAATACGGGTTGGGGGCTTGGATGATAGAAGACATATTGTACAGAAGGCGATCGAAGTCCCTTTTTGTTTTCGGTTTCATATCACTCTTCTCCTTTTCTTTTCTTCTTTTTTTTTTCAACTTTATCGGCTATACCCGACTGGCTCTTTGTATAATTTTTAGTTTATGGCATAGGCGTTCTTTGTATTTTTTTATTATTCGTTTTTCCCTTGAGCGGCGGGGTCCGAAAAGCATATTGTCTTGTACGACCATTCGAGCGAGAGCAATGGCCTCTCCTCTTTCTTATAATTTAACGAATCGATGCATATACCACTGGGGAAAGGACTACATAGATCATATTTATATCGACCATGTGCAAACGGTAGCTTACACGTATTTCCCTTTAAGCAAGAAGTCGGAAATAGAGACGTGGATCCATCAAAATAGCTATGAAGTTTCCGACAAAACTTTTTGGCGCCTGTCTGTGTGTGTAATCACCACTTGTGGGCCCGGTTGAGCCTCCTTGGGCTCAAGGCTTTACTTGAATGGAATATATAAGTAAATGAAGGAAATAGTAAATACAGTCTCGTAACCAAACAGTAGTAAATAACCAAAACAGCGTATCGAACATCCAATATTTTCCATACCATTTTCAAGAATTTTCCAACAACCACGCCGCTCTCTTTCTTAGGGGATAACAATACTTCGGTGACGACCCCCACTCGGTCAAACTCTCAAAATACTAGTAATAAAGACCCCAGGACCGCAATAAAAGAACAACCGCCGCCTAATGCCAGCACTTCTATAACTGGGAGGCATTCAGGCGCATAAAATATATAAACACAGTGCCTCTGTACCAAAAACCCCTTCGCTAACGCCACAACCTCTCCTAGATTTTCGAGGCATCAATATGACATGGCTTCTCCCCTTCTTTTCTTTTGAATCCCCAACTCTCTTTCAGCATCCTTAGGCATGTACATGTACATTTTCAAGTGCTCCAATTTCGGCACCCCACGGCCATCACCTCCGTAGGACGTGAATCTCGAATCGTCAGACATTGGGCTTACCTCGTCATCATACGCTTCCATAGTGACATCCATTGCCAAGTCCTCAATTATATCGAAAACTCGATGTAAATTGTTGACTGGGAGCCCCTCAGGTAGTTTAGAGACATAAACATGCCCATGTCCTTTTCGCGCCCGAATCCGCGGTTTGTGCATCTGTAAAACATTTTCGCAAGCTAAGCATGGTGGTTTTGAGATGCCGATGTGATGATAAACTGAAGGGCTTTTTTGCTCAATAAAATGCTTGAGCACGAGTAGTTCCGCATGCTGACATGCGGCAACCACATGGCCGCTTTTCGTATATTGAAGAAGGTCTCGACGACGAGGTTCCGACTTGATGATTTTTGGCAATCCATCAAGGAAATTTTGGACTGGAGTTTCAATATCCAATGCGGTACTGCCTGGGGTTTTCTTAAGAAAAATCGCCTCAGCGTCTCTTCCATATCCTCAACCTTGGATGGAGGACATGCTAAGTCCTCCTCATCCGGGGCGATGACCCTGAGTTCGAATCCACGACCTCTTATTTGTGAAGCAACATTTCTATCGTTGAGTAAGGCGGTGACCAAGATTTGATAATCCACCAATGCACCAACCCGTCTGGACAGGCTGTTTAAGGGATGATAAACACCTTCTTGCTTCCGATGCCAATTGGCTCTCTCCGGAAGAAAGGATGTTTTGCAAATCTTTTCGCTTTCGTACTTTCCTTTTAACCCACACCACGGGTTTCTCGAGAACCCGCCTCAAAGTTCCTGTCGCAAAGGCCATGCCCTCTCACTTTTCAAGCTGATCGTCTCTCATCGTCTTCTGTTAAGCCGCGCCTCGGATGGCGGCGGCTATTTTACGAAGTGTTCCCTGTCTATGCTTTGGGGGCGTAGTTCCCCCATTAGGCTCAAGTCGTCCGTTGGTATCGATGGGGCTAGTTAAGACTCAAGGGGGACAAATTGATAACTTTCCATCGTCTTAGTTTCACAAAGCTGTAAATGTTCCAGAAATTTGTCCACTCCTTGGCCTTGCTGAATCCGAGTGGCGGTCTCAAGACTGAATATCTGATTTGCCAACCAGCATACGCTTTTCTTCAGCTCCATCCAGGATTTTCTGAATGACGGCTACCCACATCCTGAAAACGCGGGAGCCTTCTGCCGTGTCCAAAACAATATGGTGGGAACTATATAGTTATCCGAATTTCGTGCGGCGAATGAGAAGATCGCGCTCGTAGAATCCTTTCCGTGGATTTAGTCTTGACGTAAGCCTTTATTACTGCACCTGCAGATGCTTCAACGTCCAAAAAAAGTTCATGCTACACCAAAACCTCGTGTCTTGAAAGAGATTCGGTTTGAATGGTAGCATTGGTTTTCAGATACTCTCTCAGCGTCTGTTCACGATCAAGATTCCTTTTGCTGCCCTCCAGCTTAGGAAAGTATTGGCAGGGCGTTTTTGTCAGTTGGTCGTCGACGTTTTAGTATTTCTTTTTTCGTATGGGCCTTAGACGTAACGCAACTTATCATCGTCCAGAACAGGGCCGAGCTCGTGTTTCCTTGGACCCGGGTTTCTAATATTCCTGGGTCGCCTTTCAAGGAATTTATATCAGCTAAAAATCTTGCTTGCCGAATATTTCATCTGATCGGGTTGAAACGCTGTGAGGGTATCGCTCCAAAGGGTCGTCCGTGGCGGTTTGGAAGCAATTAAGGTGATCAAACGTGATCCTCCGGGCACATTCTCTAACCCCATACACTTGTCGTAAGAAAGCCAAGTCGATATGTCTGGCTCCGACTCCAACAGGTTCGCATAGTGGCGATATGCAGAATCGCAGGATGTGGACTCTGCCCGACTGGTATATGCCCCTACCGTCGTCTTGCTCGCTACACCCTCGACGATGCCAAAAACCCATTCTAAAGCGTCCATCCCCGATCTTTTAGGTATCTCAGAAACGTAAGCATGCGCATTCCCAGTCCTAGTTCGAACTCGAAGACTTCGGAATGTTGAACTCGAGGCTAGCCGGAAGGTTTGTATATGCATTGAACTTTCGAAGACAAAGCATGACGGCTTTGATAGGCCAATATATCGGCGCGCGAATGTTTTTTTTCCTCTTGAGCAGGTATTCCACATAACTAATTCGGCATTTTGAGGAGCGAAACCCGTGTGGCCCCTTCTCTGATAGTTCAGAATCTCAGTGCGACGAGCTTCAGAGAGTACAATCCGATCCAACTCATTTATGAACCCGTCGACTCGGCTTTGGACCTCTGATTGAGATAACAGTTGGTCTCTCCAAGAAAAATACCGGCAAACAGTCTCCTTTAATGGCTTGGCTCTGGAAGGACGGCCCGCTTGTGGTGGCACGATGACTGTAATTTGATGTTCAAGTTGAACGGCTCCTGTGATTACGTCTCTCCCGTAGAGGGCTAAGACGACGACGAGGAGGCTGTAATCAGACAAGACATAGACTCGCCTAAAAGTATCGTGTGAAAGAGCCTGGGTGGTATCCTCGTTCCGTGCCGGAGCCCCAAAGCTGAGACTTCTCTCGTCATCCTCGCCGCTTTCGAATTCTTAGTCGTTATCATCAATACTCTCAGGGTTTTCATTCCTAGGGCCATTTATAGAGAGTTCGCCAGGGTTCTCTGCAGTCTGCAGAGCTTTTGTCAAAGCTGCTAGAGGATTGTGATTTTGGCCGTCCCCAGTGCCCTCGTATAAACCTTTTTTCGACATAATACGAAACATCTTTTGCGAAAGGTTTGCCAAAGTTGTACTGGATCAGGTCGATCTTTCGTATTTTCGATAACTTTTGCTTCATTTCTATATTCAATCTTGTCGATCGGATATATTATCTGGTCAGCCCGGAACTGTCCCCGGAGATCCTTGTCGTCTGCTGAACGAAAACATTTAAGATGGTTCAATATCTTTGTCCCGTGTTCTTTGATGGCCACGGCGGAGCGGATTCTACGTTACATGGTAAATTAGTTTATTTCCATATAATATAACCCTAGGCCATTATAACTTAGCAATGCAAAAGCTTACCTACTTTCCGGCCACCACGTTGGCCGGGAGAGAAGCGATTACATCAAGAAACCGCTATTAGTTGCCACGGCGAGGCCTATTGCGCTCTCTCCTTGGTTTAACTCCATTGATCTGGCGGCTTCTAGCAAACGTGGAGTCCTCAACAGAAATATGGGTAAGTGAGGCACATGCCGTCAGGTGCTTCGGCCAGCTCTGGTTTACGAGACAAGTCAGGTGGCACCCTTCTATAGCACGTATATCGAGCTACATTCCCCTGTCCCCTTGTTCTGGAGCTCTTGTCTCGAGGTTAGAACTGCCTGTTTCCGGTTTAATTCTCCTTTGGTAACGGCTAGAAAGGGCATTATTAGCTCGTCCATGCATGACCACAACGACAAGTTCTTTTGATGATGACTTGGTTGAATAATACCACATACCTTGTTTGTGTTTCGAAACTTCGCGATTCTGGATTTATCCACTTCTCTCTCGCACACTCTAAATCCCAACTTCCAGTTGTTGCTATGCAGGCCGAGTGCAAGTTTCGATGATTCTGCTACCAAATTCGTCTACCAAAGCCGTAGTATGAAGCTGTGAAAAGGTTGGTCGGGGTGAGGCTATACCAATAACAGCGGAGTAGTCTTTCGAAATGATGTATCATGGAACCGAATCCCAGAAAGCTGAGGCGAATGTTTGTAAACAAATGAAACGAAAATCTACGTGTGGGTGTAAATATTCGTGGCGATTGATTCAGGGCAATGAAAGGGAGAGATATTAAGAGCCGAGAGAATACTCTTCAGGGTAGCCTCAGGTCCAGGCGCTAGGCAGAGCTTTTAGGGTTGCTCATAGAAGGGAGAATACAGATTATCAAATTTGTTTATAATTTACCCTCTGGTGTAGTCTTGGGTTGCCTCTGGTGTAGATCCAGTGGCTACCTAGGTAATCTGACTATCACAATATTATCATTCTATCTGCAAGTAGACTTGCAATACTATCTGAACTAGTAGACCACTATTAATTCTACGAATACATGTATAGACTGCGCTCATCCACTGGATTCTGAAACAATGGTGTATTAATTATTAATACCTAGGGGAACGAGACTAATACCTAGGTATGTAACGAGACGAATAATAAACATATATCTTACAATAGACAAAAGTTGATGCAATGCTACTGTTCACGCATCATCCTCACTTGCGTCGCTCCTACCAAGCGTCTCTCGTTTTACTGCAAGTCGCTGGGCCACTTCCGTGTCCAGTCCCATTTCATCTGGAGGGCCTGGTTCTTGAAGCGAACGCCGGTTTGCTATCCCAGAGTCCAGGGAGCCAGAGCTCGGGCCAGAGCTAGAGTCAGGGTCAGAGCCCGGGCTAGAGCTAGAGTTAGAGCCAGAGCCAGAACAAGAGTCGTAGTCAGATCCAGAGCCGGAGGCTGCTCTATCTGAGAGATTTTGCAATCGACGTCGATGGGAGTATTCCCTTGCCGCAACAGTTTTCGCAAAGCCCATGATGGCATCAAAAGCACACCTTCTGTCCCCTTCCGGCAGCCCCTTGGGTATCTCGGATATGCAGACACGTCCACGTCCTTTCCGTGCATCGATACGGGGTGTACGCCAATACCGATCCAGAACGCTCTCACAGACCGCGCAGGGTGGCTTCGACGTACCAATGTAACTTCTTGTCCTGTGAGATTTTTTCCGGAGTAGATGTTCAAGCATTATTAGCTCCGGGTGCTGGGGGGCTGCGGTCGTGTGGTCTTCCCTTGCGTGGTCGAAGAGTTTTCTACGCCGGACTTCGGATGGTATGGTTTCTGGGCTCTGGAGGTCTTCGATGAAGGTATCCAGCATGTCCTCGATTTCAGACGGGGTCCTGAAATCATATTGTGAAGAAAATAATGCATTGAGGGTATCCTCCAGCGGCTCTGTTTTGAACGGAATGTGCGTTCGTTCGACTGGGGAGACAACATTCAATTCGAATTTGTGATTCAGGGTGCAGCGCTCGAGGGTTGGAATTTGGAAGATACTGGGAACGATCAATCGGTGATACACCAATGCAAAAACTCGTCGAAAGAGTGTGTTCTCGGGGTCATCCTCGTCTTTTTCGGGATCTTTTAGAAATATAAAGTCCAGATCCTCGAGATCCTCCTCTTCCTCCTCATCATCATCACTCTCATCATCGTCACTTTCTTCATCGTCACTGTCCCCATTTTCATCGCTCTCCTCATCGCCACTCTCGTCGTTGCCACCCTCGTATTCCGGCAGTTCCCCTTCATCTTCTTCGCTTTGTATATCATCTTTGTCTCCGTACTGATTCCCATTCCCCCTATGCCAGTAACGACTCCGAAGTGGCTCCCCACTCTCTTCAGGAATCCGTCGTCCGGTTTTTGCTGAGGCCTCGGAAGAAGTATTGTCCCCAGAGCTCTCCCCGATACAGCTTGTTTGTTGGCCCTTAGACTCCCCTTCACCCTCCTTTTGATGGGTGCCACTATATAAATCCGAGGGCACATCAAATACGGCCCGAGAGGAAGAAGAAGAAGCGCCATCAGGAAACCGAATGCTGGTTGCATTTTCCACGGCATCCGGTCCATTCGTCAGCCCTATCATCCCCCAAGCCGATGCTAGAGATTCCCCGAGAAAGCGTTTCAGAGATCCGCATCCTCCATCGGGTTCCTCTTCGTCACCAGACTGGTTGTCTTCTGCTGCAAATTTCCTCTTTCGAACTGCACTGCTCCCAGGTACTAGGCTAATTGCACTGGAGATCCTGTTTATCCACCCCTCCCCAAAGCTTTGAGAACTGGTTTGAGAACCTAGTATAGCTTCCACATCTGAATCCCAAGTTGAGGAGTCTGGCGACGAGACGAACTGATCCAGGCTCTCCGTAGATAGTCCATACGGTGTATTTATGACAACCGGTCCCCTGCGAGGCTCCCCCCTGCCATCCAGGATTTGTTGCATGATGTAAACCCAAGTCCGAAAGACAGAAGACTTCAACACCACCTCCAAAATTGTGGCAAGGAAATGTTCCAGTTCTGTGACCATTTCCCTTAGCATATCTAGACCCTCTGTATCTTTTCTCTGCGATGGTACTTGTCTGTCTCTGAATTCGATGCAGTATTCTATTCCTTGATCCACCCGTTCAAATAACCATAAAAATAGTTCATGCCATATCAAGAACTTCTCCCTAGAGTCGAGATTCGTTGATAACTTGGGATGGGCGTTTAGGTATTCCACAACCTCGCGTCCTCTCCGTCCGAGGTTTTCGTTCTCCCGTTCCACGCCGAGAAAGATCGAACGCAAGTCGTCGGCGGCCTCGCTCTCGCATTCACGATCGATAAGAAGGCTCCGTACATCATACGCACTGTCCTTTATTTCAGGCTCGGATAGCTCGTATTGCTCAAGATCGATCCTTCGCAATTTCGAAATTTGTCTTAAAATCCCTTTACTCCGTGCTTGGATCTTGTTCAAAGAATATATTGTTTGTTCGGTCAAGAGGTCCCTTCGGATATCTTGGCGGGTGTCTTCATCCATACTGTCTGTGGTGTGATGGCGTCTGAGATGTTTGAATATCTTTTCTCCGTGGGATTTTATCCTATTTGTGGTGCGGGCTCTATATAATGCATTTGTTAGTTGATATTACAATATGCATACAGTATATTGTATAAAAAAGAAACTTACTGTTCAGCCTCTAATTCCGCTACATCTTCCATATCCCAAGCCTTAGTGTCCCCCTCCCTCCAGACTACCCCTCTGAGAGCATCATGGCTAGCAGCCATAGTAATCGTATCCGTAGTAATTCTCACAAGAGCCAAAGCCACGCAGTCACCGGGATTTGCAACGAGCAGAGTCGCCAATTGATCCAGAAGTCGTTGCATGAAGAACTTTTTACCCCGTCTCCGGGCTTCTTTGGGCCCGTTCACTCGATCATGCTCGCCCCAGAGCTTATGCGGGGAGACGTCGTTTCTGAGGTTTGTGAGTATTGAGCAGCAGGTTAGGTAGCGCTGCTCTGAAAGGTTTGGTGTGGTTTTTTGCGGATCCATTGTGGCCCTGATTAATTATTATATTATATCAATTATAGTATGGGTTTATCTTGACGATAAGTACGTATGTACGGGTATATAGGAGTGTCTCGGTTTAAAAGTGGGTGAAATGTAGTGGATGTTGGTGGGGATATCGTGAGAAAGAAGTCTAGGAAGATGATTCCCCTCCGAGTTTCGACACGGCTTTTTTAATAAGAAAATTAGGGCAAGAGGGGATAGACGGCTTTATCGGTCAAAGAGCTACATGTTTGACGATCGATGAGCGACAGTTATATCTATCGATATTCGACGTAGAAAGCTCGCCAGCAGACCAGGTTTGACCGTCCGTTCGTTCAAAATATCCATATCATTCTTCCCTCTAACCCCCCCTAGTTCACCAAAATGCAATATCAATAGGAGAAGACCATATTGAACAAAAAATGCGAGACCTGTTGAAGGCCCACACATCGTGTACTCCCGTAGACGCACCGACAACGCCGGCAAGTTTGGCAGCGGTAGATGAGGCCTTTTGACGGGAATAATACGATCCCCTTGGCGATCTGGCGTATAAAGCGCTCGTTAAATTAATATCGCTGAGTCGCGAGAATGCCGTCCGTGGCTTCCACGTTTTCTGGTCGGAATGTTACTATATCTATATAAACATCGTTGGTATATCAGGGGAACGAACCTCCGGGGGCCTCTCCATGAAAAGAAGTCCTGTTCTAGTTGACACCGAGTTAGTCATGATCTGAATTCTGGGATTATTGGTTACCCAATCGATTAGTAAAACAATGGAATTAGTGAAAGATATTAATAAATAGTGCAATGCACGCGTGTCAGGTAGTTGAAGGGAGGTGAGAGACGATCGAATAGAATGTACGCCTCATCACGGTTTTATCTCAGAATCCGAGGCATTGTCCCAACAGCTCACTTGATAGCATAATTAGTGAAGCAGATGTGACTCTCAACGTCATTCGTTCACATTTAATTCCATCACCAACGTGCACCAGGCGCAGGCAGACCAACACTGCGGGGTTCCCTCGGTGTGCAACCACGAGACGTCGTTGGTTGGTGGACTGAAACGGACTAGTTTGAGGCGGGTGTGGGGCGATATTACCGGCCAATTGGGTGCATGATGCATGCCGACGGAAGTGTTCGATTGGATCCTGGCATCGCATCTCGTGGTCCCTTGCCAGCACATCTCAATTTTTTTTCCCTTTCCCTCCTTCCCCCAACTGCCAATGAACAGGCTGACGAGGCATTCTGGAGACGGTTGAATGCAAAAAATGCACTGAATGGATGGGGATGGGGATGGGGGGATACCCCTCTCCCTGCATGAGTCGAATTGGTTTGAATCGAATGGAATTCATTCCATGCAATGGCTGGCACCCACTGCCTGCGAGCAATGTCTGTATGCACTTGTGAACATGAACTAGTAGCTAGTCCGAAGTACTACCTGCTCGTAGTAGATATAAAACCTTCGTCATCGCCGTGAAAACTAGCATCCACCGCCGTTAGCTAACCAAATCCCCAGCAGAAAAAAAAGACGACTATGGCTTGATCATTGCCTCACTCGCCCTTTGAATCTTAATCCACCAGACAATTTCACGAAACCAAAAGAATCCGAGTCCGCGGCGCCCCTGGCCATTAAGCTCTTTTCGGTGGTGTGCCTTTCGCTAACGAGCGGAAATCGTGCAGCGGCCAAATTAACAGGACGGGTTGGCCCCGGTTTGGGTGGACTGGCTCCCGCTTTCCCTTTTGCTAGAACGAACAAATAAGAATAATTTCCCGCTTCCCTTTTCCTCTCCTTCCATCAATCAATCAACCTTCCCCCGTATTAATCTCAACCTCCACCAACAACCATCACCGCCATCACCACCATCGCCATCATCGTAACTGCTTCAGAGACCTACTGCGAGATACCCATCAATCCTCACCTTCGTCCGGTTCGCTTTTTTTTTCTCTTTTCTATTGACAGCCGAGTCAATTCGTAGACAACTGCATACATATAGACAGACTAGACAGACCAACCTGCAGCCTACAAATCAGCCGACTTTCCTGTCCCTTGGCCCCCCGAAAGCCGACTATATCCCTCAGTCATTCACCCGGTCTCTTTTCGCGTAACATTCCACAATGGCGTCACAGGAAATCACTTCACCAGCTGTCGATGAGCAGGAGCAGACGCAGATGCAAGAACAGTCGGTATGTCTACCATCAACCTCCTCTTCTCCATTTTTTACCCCATTCCAGTGTCCCTCCAGCTATATGTGTGTGTCTATGTGGGTGGTGTATGTAGTGTAGTGGAGAGTGTAGTGCATTGTATGTGGTGTAGCGGGCTGTCAATTGGCTGGCGGTAGTGGCTGTCTAGCCTGTTTCATCCCGACTAACGCAAGATGTCTACATACAGGAGCACCAAGAAGAAGCTACAGAGGTACTTGACTTATACTCTCGCCTGCATACATGATGCATTCCATCTCCCGGTTTCTTCCATGCCTCATGCTTCCTTCATCACATATTTATACCTATTGGAAATCTCTTGATTGATTGACCGATTGACTAACTCTGTCTTCATTGCAATCGCTCAGCTCGCTCCTCCATCGCCTCCTCCTTCAGATTCTGAAGCTAGAACCCCAGAAGAACATTCTTCGTCTAACAGTGGTCCCCACCGCCCACGCCACCTTACCACTTCTTCCAAGCCTCCATCTTTCGCAGCTTCTACCGCTTCCTCCTCTCGTCGCGCTGCAGAAGCCCCAAACCACAATAGCTCAATGATCTCTCCTGCTGCCACAACCACCTCTACGTCCTCCATCCGCAGCCGCTCCGGTGAAAACCGAGGTGGACCGGGATCAGTCACCAGCGGATCCAGCGGCAGAGGATGGAGAAAGGGCACAACCGTCCCTGATGATGTCGGTACTTTCGCAAATAGCACTTTCGCCAGCCGACAACGAAGCGTCGGCAATGACTCTGACGCCAGAAAAGCCGGCGATGGCCGACCAATCTGGAGATAGAATCTCTCCTTAAAGAGGTGGATTTTGTTCCTGTTCGCCATTTGGTATGCCCGTTTTCAATCGCGGAAGAATCACAATATTAAAAAAATGCGTTCTCTTGTTTTTCGCTTGCCTTTCTTCTTCTTCTTTTCTTGAGAAGTTACACCACAGGTAAAAGGGCTGGTACTCGGTCGGTTTTTTTTTAAGGACTGGTTCGGCTGGTTTCGCTGGATGTTTCTAACTTCATTCGACCTTTCTCGCTCTCTCGCTCTACCCTCTCACTTTACACCACGCAGTCTCGTTTACCATTCCTACTCACTCTTAACGCTTACAACATTTGCATTGACCACCAAAAACGTCGCTTCAGTGTCTTTTTTATACTTTTTTACCGTTGGGAATATCAGAATGCTGCGGTTCAGGTACTTTTGGTTCTTCGCTCTGTTTATATATACATTGGTGTTGGGACGGAGTTTTTCCTTTCTTTTTCTTTTTCTTTTTCTTCTTTTTTCTTTCTCTTCTTGCCCGCGCAGACATTTTTTATCACAGCTCCTACCGTCCTTGTCGTTCAGGTTTTTGTTTTTTTACCAGGAGAAAAAAGATAGGGTGTTTTCTTTCTTGGGAGTGTTTTTGCCGTTTATCTCCGTTTTTCCTGACAGCTCTTCTTGTATACACTGACCGGCCTTGCATTGCGTTTGCACCTCTTTTATTGAATTATAATACCGGGGGCCTCCACTTCTATACGACTGTGGGCTTCTCCGCCTCTCACTGAAACGAACGCGTACGGCCCAGGGGAAAACAAAAAACGAATTGCATTTGTGTTATAATTATAATAGAGGATTGTTTGTTTTTTCTATTTTGTATTTTTGTCTAATAGTATAGACTTTGCCCTAGCTCTTTCTACCTTGTTAATATTAATTGTAAAAATTATTTAAGTTATTCAGCTGCTCAGTCTGAGTGATGCGTGAGCGCTGGTATATACATTACACACTCGATCAATTGAGCCTCGATGAGATATTTGAGTAGTTCTGAGCAGGGTATATACTTATGCAAGGTTAAGCTTAAATATATATATTACGATACCGGCATACCCCTTCTGCAGACGATATACTCTATCCCGCAGACTAGTATATTTGTAACCTCCAGCTGCACAGACTACATATATTTCGACCGGGGCCGGCAAGACAAGGACTAGCTTGGTCTTGGAGCTGTCAATTCAGGGTCTGCTATAGCTTCGATATTATTAGTTATGACGCATGCGTGTGGCATCGATGTTACACAGATCCTGTGCCACGCATATGGCGTATATGGCTTGGGCGTCGAGGCGAGGCTGGTTATTATTGGCCGGCTAGCGTAGGTATAGACACCGCGGGACATTCGTATTAGAAGGTGTGCATGCGTCATGGGAAATGCAGGCGCTAGATTCGATTCATTGGGAGGCCTCGTTGGCAGATGGGGATTTATCTATGGATCTATCTATATCTATCGATCGTGTACTCGCCGTCAGTGCTGTTATCGTCGCTTCTCTCCCTTGGCCCTTACTGGATCGATATATATATATCAGATTTTTGAAGCCGAATTTTGAAGATTATAGATATACATTAGCACCTGCGCCCTGGCCCCCAAAGAAAGGAGGTATGAGACGTACCCTGGCCAATATTGATACAGCCTTCGGTTCTCACCAGTACTAGTGCCAGCCTACACAAGTATCCTACGAGCTTGTTCGAGGCCGGGCTCTGACGAGCAAATAAATACAACAGGAACAACGCGAGTGGAGGAAGGGGTCAATGCGGGGTTAGATCCAGCTGCGGGCTACAGATTCAGGTATTCTAGCTTATATTCATGCATATACCTACTTAAGTACCTATATTCAAGCACTAAACCTCGTCTCGAACACGGTCGATCGATCGATCATAGAGACTTATATTCCAGCTGCTTACTATACGAATACAGCTTGTCTCGAGGTGTACCTGGAATCGATAGAGACGTAATTTCACAAGTGTCATTATTGAGATACCGACTCCTCGTGTCCTACAAATATATCTAGATCCAGCCGTTGGAGTAACAGTCATGGTCGAGGGTACACACCCCTACATCCTCCCCATTACCTTCGCGGGGTCTCTCCTTCTCGCATTTCTGGTCTACACCTATAGCTACGCGAAACGACCACCCCCTCTAAAACCCGGTCAAGATGGTACCGAGAAACCCCCACCGCCATACCCACTAAAAATCTACACTCAGCAGCAAATCACATCCATCGGCCGTTATCCCAATTATGAAGCCCTAACCGGCGTCCCCCTCCCAACCCCCTACGAATCCTTCAACATCACCACCGCAAAACCACGTCCGTACCGCCCCTTCAGATGGGCGTACCACCAAACCATGGCGTTGACAAAACTAGAACCCGACTGGTGGTTAGAGCTCGAAAGTACCTACTCAACACGCCTCCTCCAGCGCCACCGGATTTTAGAAAAGTACGGAAAAAAGATCATGGATAGGTATTTAGGTATTACCGATCCCTGGAGGGTTAAGGTGGCGTGTACGGAGGTGATGGAGATGGTGATACAATTCCTTTGCGCGCGGTATCCGCAGTACTTCTCTTTCGATTGTGACAAGTTTGTTTTGCGGAATGGGATTCTGGGGAGGGAGTTTGGGGTTTATGAGATGGATCCGTTAGATGTGGTGTTTGAGAACGTGCCGGAGGATTTTGCGATCGTGATGCCTGATGGTGGGAAGGGGGGGAAGTATGTGTTTGTGGCTGGGGTGATATGTAGTAGCGTTGGGTGGGATTTGGGGGAGAAGATTGGGAGGGTTATTGGGGAGATTCATGGGGTTGTGCCGGAGTATGAGGAGAAGATGGGGAAGAGTATGGATCGGTCTGTTCCCTTCTTTACTTCCAATTTCATGGTTGCGTAAGGTTGAGACTAATGTTTAGGCACTGGGGGGGGGTAGATATTTTTCGAAATTAACGACTGATAAACCGATCCAAAGGGGTTCATGGGATATCGTAGTCGGAGAACCGCTATTCCTCTGCGCCGGCGGGGCACACGAAAAACTACGCAGCAGGCAAGATGCCAATATCAAAGAAGATGATTTGACATTGCGGGTAGACTGGCAGACGCTACGGCGGCTACCACTTTCGGGGGGGTATAGTATTCAATTACAAAGCGCTGTTCACGCCGGTTAAAGAGTTTGAGGACGAACCTGGGGTGCCGGGTTTGGTGGAGAAGGTGTTGAAGGAAGGGAATCGGAAGATTTTGGAGTACAAAGGGACCTGGCATGTGGAGCATGTGGTTCTGCCGATGCTGGAGAGGATGAAGAGAAACCAGGCAGAGATGGGTCTTTGGGAGGAAGGTAGGGAGGTTAGAACTTTGGAGGAGAGTCCGTTTTATAGAGGTTGGGAGGAGAAATGGAGAAGGCAGCAGGGATTTTAGATTTGATACCAGCAGCCCCCACCAATTGCAAATGCTTTGTCAAATAGTCGGTTCTGTGACATCGACGTCGAGTATTATTGCGTTATATATAGACAGATTGAAATGAAAGAATGGCGCTTATGATTTTGGGCAACCGGGGATATGTACAGACGCTACCAAAAAAACCAAAACGACCCTTTGCTTTATTGTCAATCAAACCATGCGCCCCCTCCGCCATCATCGTCGCCGTAGTCGACGTCTCCGTCCCCGTCGTCGAAGTATTGTTCGGCATTGTAATCACCATCTTCGTCATCCTGATAGTCATCCTCTTCCTCCCCTTCGTCTTCCCCATCTCCGTCTTCCTCTTCTTCATCCCCCAGCCCATCATCCTCTTCATCTTTATGACTCATCAGCTTGGCCAACACTGACTTCTTCTCCCTCTCTTTCTCTTCGTCTTCCTCATCTGATGCGTCGGACTTGTCATCATGATGCCCTCCATTCGGTAAATCGGTATTCAAACTCGATATCAACAATCTCTTCCTCCGGTCCCCGCGCCCATTAATAACCACACTCCTATCCCCTGTAGCAGCATAACTCGAATCCATAGTCTCCCACAACTCCACGGGGAAAAACTCGAATACATAAGGCCGCGAGTCCAGTTTCGGGACTTTCCTCTTCTGACGGTGATATTTTTTGGCCGAGTAGGTTACTACATCTGCGAAGGGGTCCTCGAGACCTTTCCGCTTGCCGAGAACGGTGTAGAGTGGTCCGCTGTGGACTTTTTCGCGGTGGTCGCGGAAACGGGCGACGTGGACTCGTTCGGTGGATGTGAGAGGGTCTTGGAAGGGGATTGTGTAGTCCTACATTTTTTTTATATCAAAAATTGGTTAATCGATCTGACTTGTAAACGTGAAAGATTGTGGAAGAGAATGTGATGAAGGCGTACTGGGAATTGCTCTGTGGGACCGAAATCCGGCTTGACGTCGAATTCTCGAGGCATCATGGGACCGCCATTGGATCCACCGCCTCGGCCGCCACGGAAGCCACCTCTTCCCCCCCGGAAGGCCATTGCGACTGGTTTCGGATGGGGTTTGTTGTGGAGAGTGGTAAGAAGGTTTTTGTTGAACCGATGGTTGGTGTTAAGAGTCAAGGGTAAGGTTTGAAGGTTGATGTGCGAAAGAAGGAATGCAGCCGCGCCAAGAGATTTCATCCTGATACAACCGAATTGGGCAAGGATGCCAATATGCAACAGACCCTCCCTGCAAAACACCTCCCAGAAAGGTATTATATTCCCGTTGATTAGAACGCATCAATGTGAGGGCGCGTACTTGATATATATATATACATGACTATGACTCCTCAATTACGCATATACATTTCGAATTGGTAAATTACACCTCAAGCTTGGTCATCGGACATCGAAAATTTAGCGAAAATGTCGAGGAACAGGGGATTCTCAGTCCTACCGACAGAAATTTGCCATTCGATCCTGTCGTATCTAGACCCTGAAGATACGGCGGCGTTCGCGAAATGCTCGCGCGATTGCTATACCCTCACGTTCAAGGAGCGAATATGTGGCGTCAAGCTACACGATGATAATTACAGGCGGTTTCTCAAGTCTTTTACCGGTAGCGGATGGCTGGCACCGTTGAAATACTATATTCGGTATTCCTCTAACTTTATTCAAGAACCTGGATAGTAGATTTGAATTTTAACAAGATATCTGGTAGTTCAATGAGCTTCACTATATTTACAATGGATACATTGCACGGCTTATCTCGCGCGGCTTCGGCGTCCCCCAATCTCAAATGCGTGACTGTCAGCATATTCAGTTTCAATATCCTCCAAAGGAACGTCTACTGTGCCCTGTTTCGACTCCTCTCCACTCTGCCCCTTTACGATGAGATAGAAAGTTTCAGTTTTATCTGGACTGGCGCCGAGGAAAGTTTTTACAACGACTACCACCTTTTGCCGGAGTCGGATAGGACCATTATCGGGCTTTATAATTGGACGACGGGACGGTTTCCCAAAGCACAAGAGCTTTTAGGGCCATTAATCTCAGACGACGTGTTCTTTGAGAAAATGAGAGAAATCCGACTCCCGAAGAATCTTAGGTCCTTCCGAACGGATATGGATTCGAATTATTATTTCTACCTCTTGCCCGTCCTCTGTTCCCCCTCCGCGAATATCACAGATTTACACATTCACAAAGCCGCGCACCCATTCGCCGCAGATTTTGCCTTCCCAACCGTCAAGAACCTAACCATAAGTATGGCCTCCTCGGTGATTCTTCATCAAGATGGGTTCAAGTTACTCAAATACCAATTCCCAAATCTCGAGTCGTTGAGAATTACAAAGGCACGATGGGAGGAATCGATTAGCTATATCTTTTGGTTCCCAAACGTTCCTACGATTTTATACCTGGATATTCCGTGGCCTGGCCCGAGGCCACATAAATGCAGGATCAATGCTTTGGAACACTTCCTCGGCCCTATGCTTCATGAGGAGAACGCCCGGAATCTTGAAAGGTGTACCTTCAGGGGGAAGACGTTCTCTGTTTCCGGTCTGAGGGATGTCGTGGCAGTTTGTACGATTTCAAAGGGGGTTGAGACACCGGATGGTGACGCTCCGGGTAATCATAAGCAGATTTGGACGTTTGACTGGGAAGGGGATTTGGATTTCGATCAGATGGAGAGGGACTGGGAGGATTGGGAGGTTATGGAGCGTCAAGAGGAAGACTTGGAATATTCGGATTACGCTCTTTCTGAGAGTGAGGAATCTGAACATGCAGTTGGGCTAGGTGATAATGCAGGCTTCGAAGGAAGTATTGGAGATATGGAAAGTGAATTCAGTGGAGATTCAGAGTATCCGCATACCGGCGACGAGCTGTATCCAATTGATTCTGACAACGAGTCGGATGGGTCTTCAGACATCGATATCGATAAATAGGTAGATACTAGCGAAGTAATATACGAGGAGGCGGTCTTGCGAAAGCGGAAAATTACCGGATGCGGAAACGTGAGACAGAATTACCGGATGCGGAAATTAAATTAATTTTTGCAACACATGAACCTGACCTGACCTGGCCTGGCCTGATTGATTTCAAATGCAGGCCAACTGCAACCTCAACAACCTCGACGCCATCGCTCGGTCCTCCTTTTTACCATCATCGCCATTGTGAGCTGTCTGAAGCTTCAAGCATCTGCCCTTCCGATAGCTTCGTCCCCAGACCCCATCCGATATCCGCAGGGAACTCATTCCTCAGCCTCATCGTACAAACAGCCTTCCACCTCGCAACCTTGCTCCATCGTCGCTAACCGCCGTAGTCGCTCCATCGTCCGAAAATCACGGCTACTTCATCGCCACCATGGCAGGAATGCCTGATACCGCAAAGTCTCTCCAGGCGCACCTTGAAGGCTTCACAAATGCCACGGATCTCGACGTTAAGCTCGTTGACACCTTCCGATTACAGCTAAACGGTGGGTCCTAACCGCTACCCCGTTTTTACCCCTCCTTATCGATAGCTATGGATTTCCCAGCACCGGGACAGGGGTAACCAGGTGGCTAACAGTTCTAAACAGAGGAAAGTCGCAAGGCCGCTCTCCCCATCTTCCTGCCGCTTCTCACAAAGACCCTGCCTCTCACCAGCAGCCCTCAGCCGCTATGCGCCCTTCTTATATCTCTCCTAGAGCCTATTCGCTTTAGTGAATTACTGACATTGACAAGCCCATCGGAAATCCTCCCGACCCTCACCTTCCCAAATGCTCACATCCAGCTTATGGGGCTTAAGTTGCTCCAGAAGTCTACCGCTTCACCATCTGAGGCTCGTTCTCTCTCCAGTCATCCTGAGCTAGTTTCTGCAATTGTCAATCTGTCCCTTGTTGCTTCGAACATAGAGGTAGCCGACCTCGCCGCCAGAACCTTGCTTGACCTGTTATCTATTGACAAGGTCGGCCCCGGTGGTGTCGGTGACGGTTTGATTTGGCGTCGCGTCTTTGGCGACAAGGAGATTTACCAGCTATTCTTCGATAACTGCTCATGGAGAACTAAATCTGCTTCAATGTCGCGGGCCGAGAAAACGCTGGCGCAAGCTCGTTTGTTGTCAATGATACCCAAGATGGCTAGTTTGAATTGGGAGATCGTTTCCCGCTCACATTTCCCACAGGTAGAGGCAAAGTTTGAAGGCGAAGGGACGCTGGACGGCCTGCTCGGGTTCGCGACGGCAATGGTGGAAATGGAGTTCGATGTGTTAATGTATATGACCGTTATCGAATTCTACTCCGAATTCCTCCTTGTCGGCCCAACTTTGGAACGAGGGACGTCTGCCGAGGACAAAATTTACTCCACATCGAAGGGTTTGGAATACCTGATCGCCAATAACCGACATCAAAGCACCATTGCACTCTATACCACCCCGCCTGGTGAACAATCCGACCAATTTACAGCCTCATTTTTGACATCCAGGTCGGCCAGCTACATCGCCAATTATTCGACACACTTTCCAAACCACCTACGAGAATCGAAGGACCTGTCACCAAAGATCCTGAAGGCTCTGTCGACATATATCCCTGGCCCCCCCGGACAAGGTCCCCATTCCCGAAGTTTACATCTACTCGCGAGTTTACCACCATCACAGATTTTGCCAATTGTCCTAGAAATCCCATTGGCACCTCCGCACCCAGACTACCTCAAGACCCTGGCTACGGTATTGCCTGCAGACGAGAAGCTATACAGGGGGTATTTACAAAAGAACCCTAGCTTCTACAAAAAGTTGGTCGAATACGCAAGTGTTGTTGCCTTGAAAGAAAATGCGCACGCGAGTTTGAAGATGCTGAAGGGATTGGCGGGCACGGAATTCGGTTTGAGGGAAATTGTTGCAAACACAGCTGCAATGGAATTCTTGGTCACAGTTCCGCAGAGGGTTAACATCGCAGCTGGCAGAGGAGGAGATGAAGGTAGTGCATTTGGAATCGCAGTTAGTCGCTGGGAGACCGTGGAGGTTGTGGCTAAGGGAATGGCAGGCGGCGGCTCAGATTTCGATCATGCCCGAAGGGTTTGGGGGAAAGTAGTCAATGAGAGGGTCCAAGGAGGTGTTTACGGAGTTGGCGCTGGAGGGCCATTTGGCGGTGCCGGAGGGCAGGTCGCTTGGGAGGGTATGTAAAATTGCAACTACTAGAAGCTGGGCGAAGGTTTTGGGGGCACATTCTACTATTGGCTCCTATTTTTTCTCTTTTGGCATTTTTTGTGCCTTATTACGAAATGGATACATGAGAAGAAGAAGAAGAAGAAGCTTACACGGTTCCACTGTTTTTGGTCTTTCATGTACGGTTTTTTATCTTTGTTTCTTTGGCAAAGGGGATATGAGACTTTATATTTTGAAGGGATGTTTGGCATTTCCATGGAGTTTTTATTCAGCAGTCTCTTGTCTAGCTATCATTTTACCCCATCTTGGCTCTTCTTTCTTGTAATTCCGAACCTTTATCTTGTTTTTTTCTGAACAGTACACTGGTATCGTACAGTACAGTTACCCTTCACCTTTATCTACTTCCTTCGATTCAACCCTCCACTCTCTTCCTTCTTCCAATCGATTCAATTCATCGCCATTCCTTGGAACCTTTCCCTCGAGTTTTCTCCGTCTGGTTCGCGAGACAAGGTTTTTTTTTCCCTACTTTTTTTTTTCTTTTTAAAATAAAATAGTATAGCCAGGCTTGGATTTCTTGGATAGGGACTTCAGGGGGGTGGAGGAGGCGGGGAAGGGGGAGGGGTATACGTATTCCTTTTGGTATTTACATACATAACATGCCTTTAATAGTTGTTAGCGGGGCAAAAACTGGATCGAATGATACTATTCTTACCTATTTACGATATCAATAATATCTGGCCGTTTAGATTTTAGATTGGTTAGACGGACTGGTTAGAGATGGATCCATGGAAGATGTGAGGCTTCACGTTCGATGTGTAGTCGTTCCATTGGCCCTGGTTTGACTTTTGGATACATGGACGTCATTTGCGATTGATTATATAAGTTGTATATCATGATCGATTGCAATTGTATTGCTATTATCAGTTGTGACGTTTACCGGTCAATTGACGTTCGGATGGCTATAATTCCACCACGACATCTATAGTATACAGATCATATAAGCATCTACATGGGTGGTAATCTATTAACTATTATTCCTACCGAACACTTATTTAATTTAGATGTTATGAAGTCAATTTCGGAGCCGTTATACACGGAAGCTAATGTTATAATTAGCTTTTGTTAGACACGTATGTAATATACGTAATGCATCGGTATACTCGACTTCCGCGTCCGAGCGTTCCAGCCAATAGCTCAATAATCCCTACCTCACGATTCAAAAAATTTTGACAGAGGGCAAAAATACCGGGATACCGTTTTGAACCTCCTGAAGATCGGCTTCCAAAAAAAAAAAAAAAAAAAAAAAACTTGTTACAGAAAAAAAGATAGCCCTAACAATCGTGGAAGAACTTGTTCCTGGATTCCGAATGTTTAGGCTATTTGGTGGAATATAAGCTTATGTTCTTTCACAAAGGATCGACTTTGTACTTCCATTCCAGAAAAGTTTAGGAGTTCCCGGGTTTTGTAGCCGAAGAGGGTTGAGTTCTATTATATTATTATATTGCTTTCGAAATTTCGCGAAAACCGGTAGACGGTTGATCGAATGTGGGCATACGTCACCTGATATTGGTGGTTGGTGTATAGCTCAGGGGCATCGATCAAGCATCTTTGGTTTTGCGCATACTCCATTTACAAGTTAGATATGTATTTCTTTTTTTCCTGCCCGGCCAAGGCATTGGTCTACATCGTCAACGACGACTCGTTATCGGAGCTCACGATACTTCTCATCAGAGATAAATCGGAACCTTGGAATTTTTTAAAAGGCAAAGATATCGTTATCAGTGATATCATTCGAAGGCGCATCGCATCGACTCGAGCTCGAATTCCCGCCTTGATCGAGCTCCAGAGAAATAGGTATACACTGCAAAGTGATCACATGGAGCAGTACATGTAATCAATGTAGCATTGGAAGATTCCCAACAGTCTTCTTAAGGAAGTTATGGAAAAAACAAAATGCTCTATAGCTATAGTATACAACCCCCGCATGATAATTTAACATTTGTATGTCGGGTGGTATACATGATAGAATGTATCCTTACGCACACATAATGCAACTTCTTTCACTCTTGCGCTATCGATAACGCTCGAGTGCTACCTCATGGCCCACCGTCGTCCCGTCTTTTTCCAGTTAAGTAATCGGTGGCGCCATTCGAAGGTGGGTTATTTTTTTTCTATTTTGACGATACTACGCACGCACGCACCACACCATTGGGGAAAAAAGGCTACTGTAGGTACCGTACAAATCCGGCATTTCAGGTCCCGTGTATTTTTTGTATACTATTTTTAAAACAAAATGGCAATTGGCTATGTTACCTTTGTGCATGCAAGGACCTGATTTTTTGAGCCGGGCCTTTTGGGGGATTCTTTTTTGAAACTCTTGGAGTTGCCGTCTATGGGATTTGCAATTGTGACGCCGGTGGGGGCGGGATAGATGGAAGGTGGTTTGTAGCCCCCCGCACAGACTATGTTCGATCTTTTTTTGAAGGCCTCCGTATTTCTTGGCTATTACATAGTGTGCCCGGTTCTTCTGGTGAAGCAAGGGTGGTAATGATTAGTAGCCAGCTGAGGTTTGGGCCGTGGGGTGTCTTTTTTGTGAATTTCATGTGAAATGTTGGCTTGGCTTCTGAGCTCTAGCTTGGGACATGTCTATAGCTTCATCGAGTGTTCTACAAAACAGAGTTCCCAACGTTGATTGACCTGGTTCATTGAGAGTCTAGAATTGTTAACTAAAGACTATTATCTAAACTTCCAATGGTACCTAACCAGTCCGAAAAAGAAAAGAAGAAAATCGATAATTTTTTTCATTGCTTCAGCCTCTAACTCTTGAACTAAACGAACTTCAAAGACACGCATCCCGAATGCGCTGCAAGTCTCACAAAAGTGCACCGACGGCCTCAAGTTAAAATTTCTTTTTCTTTCCCCGATATTCGCTCGCTTGAAAGGTGAACTAGATGTCGGCTTTACTTTTGTCTCTCCACCTCGCTAATTCGCTCTGACATTTTTGACAGCTCATGATCAATGAGCCGAAAAAAACGATGCAAACGTGCAAATGCATGTTTAGGAACCTGGCTTTAAGCCCGGTCTACAATATTTACTTAAGGAGGAGGTGGTGGAAAAGGGAACCTAGTGGTTGTAGCACGTCACTCTATGCGGTCTGAGCTAGGATATAGCGAGACTTTTTAGTCCGTCAGCTTTAGTTTTGCCTCCGAAGCCAGCTAACGTCGATGGTTACGGAAAAAAGCTTTTTTATAACACTCTGTAAACGTGGTGAATGCAGGTAAATCTCAGTGTTGGAATATCACAAGATTCTACATGGGTTTTTGTTTAGTCGAAATTTAAACTCGGTGTGATAGTCACGATAAGGACCAAGGTTTTTAGTTTTTTTTTTTCTTGGTGGCGGTTTTTTTTTGCACAGTAATGTTTTGGGTCAGCTCGATTGAAGTTCGGATTCGATTCCCGGTAGGTTTTTGATGATAGTTGTCTAGCTAGCTTGTCCTGGTACGGTTGTCGGCATGATGCAGAAAAATAAGTTGGAATACTCGTGCACTCGTACTTCGAAAGGGATGCTTCGTTTAATCCGGCCCGGGGGGTTGTGCTCGCCGAGATCGATGAACGAGTTTTGAAGTATATATCGAACCGTTACACCAAGATCGTTTAATTTCGTCGTTGAAACGAAATTCTCGTTTCGAGTATTTTAGAAAACCCGCTGCGGTGTATTCGGAGCATCGATTAGCTGCGGTTTGAGCAAATCATAGTAATACTATTGGAAATCTAAAGAGTATATAAGATTGAGAAATATTTCGAAACGCTGCGGCGGGAAACGACATCCGGATTTCCAAAGTGTTTTATAATATTGGCTTGGGGGCGAGTGTTGATATATGATTCCTATATACCCCGTATATGTTACATCCGCTGCAAACATCCTTTCGGATCTAATAGCCCTAATTTCTTCAGGACCTTTGATACATGTATACAACTTTCCCTCCGCTAGAAGAAAAATCACCAGGCGCACTAGGAGTGAATTTTTCATTTTTTTTGGACATTGAAACAATCTCATGGAACCTCCCGAAATAAAAAGGCCTTTACCTCGTGGATACCCCGGAGTCTCCGCCGGATGGTTTGGTTTTATTCTTCCCCAGACATCCCCCACAAACGGGGATTGCGTATATACATACGAAGTTCTAGACGTACCGTTGAGGGTCTACCTTGCGGGTACATGGAGAGAGAGGACATGGTACCTTGTCAATTTAAACGTGGATGCGAATGTGTATATGCTGGCATGGCTATTTGGGAGGCTGGGGTTTCATTGCACTGGATGGTTTTACGTCTGGGGGACAAGGGCACGACATGTTAGGGTTCTTGATATCATGTCAGACTGGATTTGGGGATATTGTCGTATTATAAGGATGAGCCTTTTAGGACCGTTATTTATTACTATTATTACTATTGCTAGGACTCTTATTTGAGGAAGGTAGTATTGAGCGATTGAGAGTTATGATATTATATTATCATGAGTGTGAATATTATTGAGTATTCAAATTCGAACTCGAACTGATGGTAGGATTATATGGGTAAGACCACTTGATTGTGTAGTAAAACCCAGGTTCTCGAGTTCGAAAATACGCCCGTTTACAGGAATCCTTCTTATTTGCAACTGCAGCTGGGGTTGGGAGGATGTTGGGTATGCACATGGGCAGCTTTGTCATCAATGGTGTATTATATTAGCAAAGAAAACGTTGGCGAATACCGATCGGTGGCGGTCAGCTGTAGACGTCGACCGGATTATCCCTAGTAGTGCTTTCTGTGATCGAAAGACGTGGTGTTATAATCAAGTGATAACTAACTAGTTCTCGCACAAATATTCTCCGCACTCATGCTCATGGAGCCGGAGTTCAGCTGCACATTTGGAAAGATAATTGTCGGTGTTTCTTCGGACGGGTCAATGGGGGAAGTTGCGAACTTTGGCTGTGATATATCGTAATTATTGCTAATTTGGATCTGGAATGCAAGAAGGACGTTGAACTTAACTTTGCATTCCGATCATGGGATCATATATGCTTTATATTATAAAAATTCAGGACCAAAGCCGCAAAAATATTAAATAAGCAGAATGCATCATAAGGTTTACGGCACGTCTTTTCATACATTGATCGCAAAGTGCACAGTCCTAAGCCCTTCCTTCCACCGTCGGCCGGCATACCGGAGTTGAAGGGAAGGAACATTTTTATTTTGAATTCACTCGGAATCTAACTCGGAACTGACATCCCAGACTTGTTTTTTCTTTCCCCACGCTTTCTGTTAGCCGGAAACACGAAACATTTGATTGAAACTAAATGTTACCGCCTGATCTCCGGATTGACGCTGCAAAACGGGAAGTATTGTGGCGATGACCGTCGTCTTGTTGTTCGATTTTGGTGGTTGCGGTTTGGCCGGAAATGTCAGGTCAGTTCTAACCGATGACGAAACGGAGGGCCGCCACGGCACCGAAAGGGACGCTTAGCATGGTTAGAGAGTTAGACTCCGAAGAACAGGTGGGCGTAGTGACCCCAAGCGCTGGGCTTTTTTGTGAGAAGCTACAACTTTTTTTAAATTCGATCAACGAAAGTCATCCAGGCACAGCAGGAACTGAAGTAAGGGAAAAATGTTGAAACGAGAGGATCTTCGAATTCTGGAGTTACACCTGTAGTAGCATGGAGAATCGTAGGAATTCCATTTGAACGTCATTGCTAGAGATAACAGAAGTGAGGTGCACCGCCAACAATTGTGGCAGATGAAACCGGGGGGGAAGAGTCGGGAGATTTGATCGACACTGAACATGGGAGGCAACCATTGTAAAAATGGCATGGGTGTGAGGTGGTGTTCGGCATTGAAGGAATTCAGAGCATCATGTCAGGTTAGAAAAGTGTGGTGGGCTTTTGAGTTAGTCTCCCCTGTCAGGCTTGGTCGTCCCGGCTGAAGAACCTTTTGGGCTTCGCCTACGGTCTGGGCACAGGTTCTGATGTGAAAGTTACCCCTTTAGGATTGAGTGGTTGATGACGAAAGGCTTGGGACTAGTCGACAGGAGGGCGATAACTGGGCGTAAAATCAGCGCAAACGAAGGGGATCTGAGAGTATCTCGTCGTTCCACAGCCACAGGAGGGGAAACGTGTTCTCTGATTAGAGATTTAGTTAATCAGTTCAATCTTACTAGCCGTCCGCGTCCGACATTGTGCAATTGACTGACTGATTGGGAGGTGAGGTAAGCAGACGTTCGGTCTGTGGTTTTTCGGCGTTTGAGAATAGACTTGGCTTTAGGATGCTACCCTGCATGGATTGGGTATTTCAAAAAATGGAAAGCCGAACTAAAGAAAAGTGTGTGGAAGGAATTTTTCTTTCCTCCTCGATACCTTTGGGATCGGTCGATCAGATGGCGCCTAGTGGTGGCAGCGATACCAATCGAACATGTACTCCGTGTCCCGAACGTTTCGTCTAAACGCTCTGCACTATCCCCGTTCCGTGACGATTATGTTGTGCGAGCAGTTTTTCTGGATGCATAGCATGGGACAGCCGATTGATACATGCATGAGTTTCCAGAGATGGAATGGAGTTAAAGGTCTTTTTGCGAAGAGGTTGGGCGCATACATCTCAGCCCTTTGATACACACCTGCATGAATCCCTTCTATCACGATATCATAAGCGTTGGTAGTCTGGCTGCATATTTCCAATCAATTGTGGTGATTCCAAGGGAGATGTTGTTAGATGCCTGTTGATAGTGTCCAATTTCAATAGTTCGCGGAGGGTTTTCGACATGTTGCAATAGCAACATTAGATATACCGTCGAAAGAGCTTTAGCTTCAAGGACCCCAAGACGGAGGAAATAGTTGCTTTGGTTTATATTTGTGAAGCCTCACAGCTGTCAGGCCTAGTATGGGGGTTATCTGTGGGACCGGGTATCACCTGGACCATATGGTCGTCTTGGTGTCTGTATGTGCACTTTGGTAAATAGCATGCAGCCTCTTTCTTTCTTTTTTTCCCTCTCTTTCCTCGTCGAGCATCGTTAGTCAAGGTGTTTATATCAGTTAGGCCTTTCCTCTTATCGTTGTAAACTCCGGGCGACGGCTAGCTAATAACGGTGGTCAATAGCCCAGGTTTCCACCCGTTTAAACTTCTTGACTGAGAAGGAAGAAAAAGTTCAATCCTGGCCCATGCTTTTAGCGTGGCAACACGCAGCTTAAATATTCAAGTTATGAGAACTGAAGCAAGAAGTAGCTTTTGGGGAAATTTGTTTCCTGAAAATTTGACCCATCTTTGTATGGGCGATTGAAGGTTTCTCTCCGGAAGAGAATGGGGAATTGAGAAATTTGCATTGAGAAACAAGTGATATTGGGATCGAGGATGGAAGACTCGGGTGGGTGTCGACTTAATATGTTCCTGACAAGGCTTTCCTTTCCTAGCTCTTTTTGATAAACCCGTTCGACATAGTACAATCGTCATTGATACGAATGATGCTATGGTTTTTAACCTGGGATGCTCCGGATATTATATCTCTTTCGCAACGATACGAGACCAAAAAACAATCCAGAATTTGGAAGAGTCGATAACACTGATACTAGCCACGTTAATCGGCTTTCTTTTCTTTTCCCACGGGGATTGCCAGCCAACCTGCCCGAGCGTGCCATGGGAGAACTTGGCCCGATTCTGTCAATCGGCGGCGGGTCCAATTTTAATTGCCAATCAGTGCGAATGCCACCCGATTGCAGTTGTAACCCACACTTTCTTCTTCTTCTTTTTTTTCACTTGCGAGTGGGGCCGTGGAGGAAGACCTGCAGCGTTTTAGTGTCTTGTCTTGTATGTAATGTAATGTATGTCCTGTATGAAAGTACTTGCGGAGCCGTAACAGCCATATGCATTGATTGCATGGCGTGCAGTGTCGTGGTAACAAGCCTACCTAGTTTCTGTCGTTAGTCAGTCCGTAGCACTAGTCGAGTCTTAGTTCTGGGTGGATGGATGGATGGATGTTGTAGTTTGTGTGAGGCAAGCCAGCCAGGTCCCCTTTAACCACGGCCATCGCCCTGTCCAACAATTAATTCCTTCCATCATCATCACCACCACCATCAACCTCACCTTCAACACCATCATCTCCATCATCACCACCATCACCATCTTTCCTCCCCCCAATCCACTCGCTCTTGCTGTTGTAGTTTGGCCATCTACGTCTACATTCGACTCACCTGTGTAGATGGCTTCCAGTACGATGCTTCCGCTCTAGCATTCAGCCAACCAGCCAACCAGCCAGCATTCAATCGCTTCTTTGTTTCGTCCTGTTTTAATTTTCTTCTTTCTTCCCTTTTGACCTGGCCTGGGACGCTTTGCCGCAAGTTTGCAGTCTCTCTTTGCTGTGTTGGAAAAGAAAGGTCACAACATCCACATCAACATCAACATCACTTCCTCCTCCACCAACTCTTCCAAGAACCAGCCACGATCCCGATCCCGATTCCAATTCGAATCCACGGTCATCCGGACAGTATATCTAAATTTTAAACTACTGACTTATACATATTATATATACACTTGAGTGTATCTTCAGTCGCTTCTGTGGCACTTCTTTTTCTTTCTTTCTTTTTTTTTTTGTTCTTTTAAATTTCTGTTCTTGTTTCTTTAATTCTTTCCCTTGCCTTCCTAGCCGACTGTTTGTTCTCTCGCCCGGGGTTTGCTATATACAATTTTGGACCCAATCCATACGCCCACGTTTTCTCTCGAATTCTTTGCTGGGAACTGCAGAGGACTGGAATTTCGTCCCATCTTCTATATCAACATCGCTATTGTTATTAGCCCGAAAACTTCCGTGGCGACTTGGATCACCTGGGACATATTTGGGACTTGGCGTCTGAGGTGGAATTCCGACTGGAAACGGGTCAAATCTTACTTGCCGACGACAACCTTAACGACGGTGCAAGCGACAAGGGAGACGAGACGCCTTTGTTCTCATCTTATAATATAATAATATTCTCCTGCATCTACGTACATTACTCCCAAGCCGGACCTCAGTGGGAAATCCGACTTCCTACGCCACAGGCTTGTATCCATTCAACAAGAAAGAACACGACCAGACTGAGTCTCCAGGGTGGTTTTCTGTTCTATTTATTATTATAATAATTATCACCGAAGTCTCAGAACAGAACGGGACCCGCCCAGGAATCAATTCAGGAACAGAACTTGGTAAGTAGGCTGATACCCTCCTGCTACACCATATTGTTATGCGTTGGTGGAGTTACCGCATACGGCCGGCCTTTTCATATTTCCGCCTATTTCTGGCGTACCTGCATTCTGGAGGCTAGGGCGATCGCCAGGCTTGATGAGACTAATAATCTCGCTCCAGGTCCCTTGATTGTTCTCAACCATCCCTCGCTCCCTACCGGGCGTCTGTTCTTGTACCATACATGCCATTCTTTCAAGGGCCGAAACATGCTGACTTCTCTAACAAAACAGCCTTCTCCCCTTGCTTAGACATATATCTTCACTTCGGCCCGCCCGTCCAGTCCAGTTCAATCTGTTTGACTAACGGGAGCCTTCATCCGAGTCGAGACCGTCCCTTGCCTCTTTGTCATTTCGGTCACACTGTACGCAATTCGCTGGACGGACCGATTCGTTTCTCGTCTGTTCCTGTCGCCTCTACAGCATAATCTCTAATTAATCGCCTTAACTTTGTATAAACTCGAATATCGACAGTATCATAATTTCTAATCAACAGAAGAAGAAGAAGAGGAAGAATCGACGCTGTGTTTGGTGTTTCTCTCTCTCACATTTCTTCCTAGGCAATATGCCTGCATCTTCGACATCCAGCCTAGGCTCTGCCTGGCTGCCAACCACATCAACTACAAGGCATAGAAGGATATCGCCGGCCGCAGGTTTTATAAACACAGTCTGGCTACCGTTTCTCCTTGGCTCGGTATTCTTCGCCCGTGTAGCACATGCTGGAATCAATATATTGTATTGCTCGCCTGAGAACACGGGAAGGGATTATCCAGTTTGTGAGTTAACTCGACGACACAATCTCCATACATAAAAAAACCTTCAGTTCTAACACCCCTCACAGACAACAGTATATATCAGTCAGATGGAGAGTGTCGGGATCATTGTGTCAAAGACTATGCCTTTGGGATCGTGCTATGGCAGAATTGCTGGTGTTCAAACTACCCACCACTTGAACTGAAAGACCTGGATGATTGTCAGGATAGTTGCCCTGGATATCCAGATGACAGATGTGGAAACCGCACGGCAAATTACTACAACTACCTTGAGCTCGACCAGCACTTGCCAAGTTCCAGGACGGATTTACCCGCTTCCACCACCAGTGTACGTTCTTCTACCCGGTTGAAACCTACGTTGGGATCGGTCACCGTTTCGGTGTCGGTGTCGATTCCTGTGACTGTCTTCATCACACCTGTATGACCCATGACCATCCTTCCAACCCGCACAAGTTGCTGCATATCCAATCTGAATGTTGCGGCTTATGCCATATCCCCCTCGGACTCGTTTGGTGATGCTGAGTGGATGAATAACGCAGTCTGCGCGATGTGACCTAAGCTGACTTGGAAATTCTATTATAGTCTACACCGCCGACGACCGATGGCCCTGACACCAAGACGACCGACCCTCCATCGTCTGACTCTGCGGGCACTCCTATTATTTCCTTTCTCACTGTCGAGGGTTCACAAAGAACTGTGACTGTCACACCAGCCGCGACAGGTCCAACGGGGAGTAGCTTCCCGATGAATTCGTCCAGTGATAACAGCTTTTTCTCGGACGCTGGTCGGGTTGCTGGTGTATTTGTTGGCGTGGGAGCGGCAATAATACTCCTGTTAGCTGCGATCATTCTTCTCCGGAAACGCAAAAACGACCGCCGGAAGTCTGTTGATTCATCAAATCACCCCGAGATGGGAATGTCGGGAGCGGGTTCACCGAATTTGACTGGTAGTTCCAGCCCCACCGGCCGACCACGCTCGACTAGCACGCTCGGCCTTGTTGGCGGCTTACAAGACAAGGCACCAGTGATCACGACAACCGGCTTTACCGAGACGGATCGGGTCACAGATCAAAGATTGGATCCAAATCAAATTTGGATGCGGTTTGATAATGATAACGGCAGCCGTGTGAGCTTAAGGTCTCTGCGGGATGACCAAGATTACTCACGGAGAGTGCTTAAGGTACATACTGTCCCTGAGGAGGATTAATGATATTTTCCTTCCTATTTGTTTCCCCCTTGCCTTCCCTTTCCATTTCCCAGCTGTGTTCGTTAGATATCTATCCTTTCAGAGATTGGACTTATTCTAATCTGTTACCCTTTAATATAGCTCACGAACCCTGACCATTAATACATTACCTTCGGTCAACCCATCTCGATAGTAACTGTCTTTGATCCAGTTTCTCGTCGGTTATCCTTGAGTGTTGTTCTGTGCTGTCGTTTGGACCTTGAATCGCCGTTTGGGTTTTGAGAAGGCCTGCGTCACTCAGCAAACAACATTCAGTTTGCACGCACAGCGATTCCCAGCTGAAGTTGCGGCGAAAAATCTTCGAGCATCTCTCACTTGCTCGCTCGACATCCGAGCAATGTTTGTTTCCCATCCTGGACCCCCCTCTCTCTTTCCGACTTTTTCTTTGTCTTGCTTTTTCCAGCGATTATGTTTTGCGCGTTTGACGTTTCAGCATTTCGTTTTATGACCGTTCACACACTTCAAAACGTACACGCATCGTCTACGGACGTTCATTCCCACGGCGTTTCATTGGCGTTTCCTTTTTTATTCTCTTCTTGTGCCTTCGCTTGGCGTGGTTCTCATGGTATCAAAATTTCATATTTTTTCCCTTGATTCTTCTAGAGCTTTTTTGGGACTACCATTTACTTTTTCTTTTCTTTGCTTCTACATGCATTGTAATGAAGGAAACTTTGGGGCTTTTGACTGACTAAGTAAGTATGGCAAAGCCTTGAAACCCGATCGTTCTTCTGGCGGTCGGAGCAGCACAGGAAGAGTGTTAGTCATTTACAAGCGGTGGCTTCTCTGTACTTCTTGTTTCTTTTCCTTCTCATATAATTATCTCTATAAAAAATCATGCATGCGAGCCTGCACTCACTCACTTCACTTCCTAACTTATACCCTCTTTTTTGCCGCTCCAGATTTTCCTCACTCCCTCATTGAGTGCGCTAGCTTTCTTGTGTATATTAATTCAAAAATAACGAATAAATCTCAAATACCAACAGACGTTCCTAATCCTTTCGTTTCTAACAAGAGGCGAAGTCACATTCTGGAATTCTGTGATTCCCCATAGCCCCGCTAGTGGTGGCGGCGTTTTGTATTGTGCAAGTGCTTGAACTTTCCCGGTTGTCAATTAGAGAGGGACAGACTAGTTCTATGTGTTTAATTGGGTTGAAGTCGAAATGAAGGCCTGAACAAATTATATCAAGATGGCGGCTAAACTCCTGGCGTCCGAGAACCTCTCCACCAAAGATTAGTAATTTGAGAGGGCACCTCCCAGCGCCAATTGCAACACTGCCGTCGACATGTCTTATACTTTAATTTGTAACACGCTGCTATTATGGCCTTCCACAGGGCGGCCTACGTTGGCGAATTAAATCTTTGACGCTTTGCAAATTCGAATTAGAAAATCGAAAGGAAGAAAAATCGGCTGATATTGGGTATATGTGTATCCATGGCTCCGCCAGGAGACTGAGAACAAAAAAAATACTAAATCTGTACAGGCATAAACGAGTGAGAAACAAAGACCCTCCTCAAGGCCTCCGAGAGCAAACTACCTCCCTAGTTTGAACCTCCCCTTCTTCACCCAACTAGCATGTTTAACCCCATCTCTCGTCTCTACGATCCATCCGGCACCCTGCCCCTCGACGGCGACATAATCTTCAAAACTTCTAACGCTGGAAGTATTCGTCCACATATTATCGGACGCCGAGACCCCAAACGTCGGGTTCACGTAGCCGGGGTATCCGTGTGTCAACGAGTTTCCTCCTCCTCCTTCTTCTTTCCTTTTCTTGCGGTAGAGGAGAAGAATGAGGACTGCGATGACGGTTACTCCGACTATAGCTATGACGATACCAATTATTGCTTCTGTTGGTAATGCTTTAGATTGAAACACGGGGACCGGTGGGTTACTCGGGTCTGCTTCTGATGGGGGTGGGGCTGGAGAACCGCCTTCTAGGTCTGGAACTGGTGATCTATCGATGCCATTTGGGGTTTGTAAGGCCTCTACTAGAATCGGTGGAGCTTCTGTCATATTCTTCCCCGACGACGGTGCGACGAAGATTTGGCGTCTGGAAGGATCGAAGACCGTGTATGCGTATCTTTGGAACGTGGTGCCCAGGTATGTATTATTATTTGGGGAAGGCTGGATATCGATGGTACACCTGCTCGGACTATTTCTATCAATGGATATGAGGTGGGAGAAAGGTATTTCTATGTTTAGGTTCTGGTTTCTGTTGAATGAGAAGGAGAGGGTCGTCGAGGACGGGAGGAGGCAGGGGATTGTCCATTGGCCGTTATCGTTACGTATAGCGTCCAAGTAGTTTATCGTGCGGTTTAGGATTTGCTCTGGGATTTTTATGGCGGAGGATGTACTGTCGAAGACTACGGGGGCAAGAAAATCTGCGGCCGTGCCGAGGATTATATTCGAACCGTAGGTGAAAGTGATTCTTGAGAGGTCGCCTGCATACGCCCTGCCCACTCGTGATAACGGTAATGGGATTAATCTACCGCGGTATGCATTCGTATCGATCCCACCGAGCAAAAGCGCTCCGCCGGATGTAGACTCAACATCAGGATCCCATCGAATGCTATAAATCTCATCATTTATAACTTTTCTCGAAACCAAGTTCTTCAATAACCCCGTTTCGACATCCGCGCCAGTGCCCAAAGAAACCGAAGCGCCGCTTCCCAATCCCAGTATTCCACTGGTGGTCGAGCCGTTCGTATCCACGCTGCCAAAATGGAAACCCGAGGCGTTGAACTGATCGATGAATAGGTTATCAAAAATTACTGTACCCTTGGTACTCGTCCCATCGGGTAATATAACGGTCGTCTGGTTTACATCTTCCGGTACAGGTTGAGATAGAGATGTCGCTCCGGGTGTATATCTAGATGAAGGTACCCAAGTGAAACTCGACCAGTAATCCAGATCCACCCAGGTTGTAGGCGATTCACCGCCGCCGGGCGTCACGGCAGTTTGTACCTGTGTATACCAAGATATGCTGTTAGTCTATAGTAGCTAGCGCGATGCATTTAAAATGCATTCGAATCCAGGCATGTGTGTATACCTTATCATCCCTGTGCACGAGATCGATTCCAATGACCCTCTGCGCCTGACTAGCCGGTTCTGTATCCTGTGCAGTCGCATTACTGCCAAAAAGCAGTATCACTGATAAAATTGAAAAAAAGACGAATAACTGCAAATTAATCATAAAGGACATGCTGCGAACAGAAATGGGGTATCACTATGCATAACGTTGTGCCGCTGTAAAACAGACAAGAACGGAATAGCCAGAGAAGAGCGGTCGACGATGTTCAGGGCTATTCCAGTCGAAAAGCTTGGAAAACGGGTGACTCCTTTGGTATCTATTTCAATGTATCTCGCATGATCGGAACTTCTTCGAGAGAACGAACGTGTACAAGTTCTAAAGAGGGAAAGGATGAGGGTCTATCCACGGTACAGAAAGTTAACTTCGAAGGTAAAAACGGCGAAGGTGAGGTTGACCGTTTAATATATATGGTGCACAGACCGTCGAAGCCTTCCCCTCCGACAGCCGACAAACCAGCTAAATGCTTACCTAAAGAGCCTCAAACAGCTACCGAGCGGGAACGAATTGGTCCTGAAAATAACCATAATCTACAGACTAATCCGTTTGGGGTATTGGCTGGTGGATACCAAAACCGAGGTGTTTGCGTAAAGCTATACCCCCAAAATCTCGGCCTTCGAGGTAATCAACCATTTCTAGATTTTCTGTTCACGACAATGTCAAGGGGAATCCTAGGGACTGGGGGTTAATGGGTTGTGGTGTGTTTGGCAGGCTATTTCCATATCCCACGATTCCATAGCCAAGGTCAGTCACAGCCTCAAGTGGGGCCATTAGTAACTCGATCGATACACACATAGAACCCAAAATTAGGCACGGGAAAGGATATGGAGAGGTCCGTCTACAGCTGGATAGGAAAAGTCGAAACAAGGGTCTATCGAGGATCCATGGCTCCCAACTGGTTGGAACATTGGCAAGTCCGAGTTTCGCTCTCTGCAATTTCTCAACCATAGTTTTGGGAGCTTGTTACGGCCGTAATGCAATGCTGCGCACACGCATCGGATACTTATATCATATACACAGCGTAGCTTGGTTTAGTACTGATATATAATGAATTGAAATTTAATTCTCTTTATCATGACAGGCTCGGATATGTTTGAGATGAAGGATAGATTCGGCTGCCCATCCCTCAGTGCGAAGCTGATCGCGAACGATACTGCCGACAGGCCATCAGCATGATTACACATGCACAGCTCCATTCTGAGCGGCATGGGCATCCTCAAAACTGCATGCTGACTCTTCCTTTCCAAAACGGGAAGCCAAAATATACAACACAGTCAACACAGTAATAATGTGTTGCTATGTCGTCGTTGACTAGGAAATAAGTTGAACTTTCTTGTGTGACCATGGGTGACTATGCTATAGTGGGCAGGTATCTATCATCCGCGAGACCAGTCTAACCCGGCTGCGCACCGAAAGTTTAGTCTCCAAGCACTATGTGTAAGTTTGGATTGATTATCCATTAAGATACCGGCCAGTCGTCAAGGAAAACCTAACCATACAGAAATTTCCTGTAAGTCGCGGGAATAGATGTCTGTCTTTTATAATCCCTCATTATCCGCGCGCAGCCTCATGAGAAGCTTCGAAGTCAGGGCATACAAATAAGATAGATTGAGAAGTTATATAAGCCAAATGGGCGTCAAAAAATTAAGGTTTACGGAAGATATACCTCAGACACACACCCCGGAAGCCGTGTGGATAACATGCGAGAAGGGAAAACATGGAAACAACGTGCTACGCCTTAGAAACCCACACCAGCCCTCTTCTAGATCCGAGTTCCTCAAGGCCCCGAGGTCTATCTCAGCCTAAACTCCAGAAATTACGTACCCAGGAGATACAATGAAGTCTCGAACCACCCTAACTCTAGTTTTCGCCACGGCATGCGTCCACGCTTTCACAAATTACCCGGAGTACAAATACCGAATCGGATATGAAGCAGAAACGGTTGAACAATACGACCCCACGACGGGAGACCTAATAACCTTTGAAGGGGACACAGGTGAAGAGATCGCGGTTCTTGCAGACTACGAATATGGATATGCAAACCTCTTCGGTGGCCACTCATGTGTTTCCGTTTATCCTGGGGCGAATTCGCTCAGTCTGGAGGATATCCCCGAGGAACTAGAAAGATTAGTTGGAGCGGACCATGAAGCTGGGATGAATAGACTGTTCGGCTGGGTCATGTACCCCAACAGTAACGCCTGTAATCTAGACTTAAGGCCCGAAGATCCAGAAGGGGATAGAGTGGCACTTAGTCTAGCCCAGGCGAAGTACGGATACACACAGAACGAAGATATGCCGGAGTTTTCGGGTTTCCCGCAAGTTGTAGGGGAGAATGGGCGGGTGCAACCTCCTAGCTTTAGACTTTATGTCAATCCAGAGCTATGGATCCCGCCGCCCGGGGTTCAGTCGTTCATCGGCCCTGATTTGCCTTTCTCAGCCGTCGGGTTGAATGCGGCCGTTCCTAGTGAACATATTCCCACCGGGGAAATCGATTGGCCTTATTCGGGGGGGACAGAACTGGACCCGACAGATCCGATTGTACGACAGTACGCTCCGCTGGGTGGCACGATTTATCAGCCCGATGAAAGGATAGACCGTATTGTCGCTCCCCAAAAACGTCTACGACCGGGAGACCTCGGTTTTACTGGTAATCCTGACGACTACGTGCCATATCCGGGATTTTACTCCCTCGTGGACCCTCGGATACCAATGGAAGTCTCCAGGCCGATCAATATGCTGGCCCGGCTCGGCGACGATCTAGACTCGGGGATTATTACCCTCGCGGAGCTAGAGTTAGTAGAACCCGAAGTCGATGCGTTTGCAGAAGCTTTTATGGGGCCGCCGTTACCTACGGATCCAGAGGCAGAAAATCTGGTTCCAACTCGCTATGACTGGCCATCCTTGGCTTTACTCAGTTACCTCAATAACCTCAGGAGCCAAGGATTCGCATTCCCAGGTGATACGCAGAATCCAAAAGACTTCTACACACCGGGCGGTAACACATTGTCGGAGGCCATCAGTATCGCCCAATCCCTTAATGCAGGGTTGCAAGCCTGGCTTGAAGACCAGCCAGCCGACGTCTTGGGAGATTGGGGCGCCGAGACTTCGCCTCAAGTTCAAGCCGAGAAATGGCTTTACAGTCTTGAGGAGGGTATCTGGGAGGATTTCGAGGGTTTTACCGGCTCGGCGAATTCCATTGCCAGCAGACCCGACATCTCATCAGAGATTGATGCTGGGGCCAACGAAAATGCCCGAAGGGTTGAACCGGATGTAAACCCGAGCGTGAATAATCCAGTTAACATGGGTGCGAATAATATCCAACAAAGTGTTATGTTCCAGCCCGAGCCAGTTGACGTTCAATTTGGATTCGACGAACTGGCACTCGACGAACAACCCGTCGACGAGGCAGCTCTGCGACAGAATGATCTTGATATTAGCTTCGTTCAAGAGCGAATCGCCGAAGTTGACAACCAAAATCCAGTTGCGAACCCCAGAAATATCTTCAGCAATCTAGGAAGCTGGATTCAATCACAAGAGCTAGCGGACGAGAGTGCAGTACGACGAGAAAACACCGGAGCTATCCGACACCTTCTAAATGATGTGGTCGCCCAGGCAGAGGAGCGACAGGGCGTTCCAGCTGAAGATATTCGAAACGACCTTATTCAAGAACCCCAGAGTGAAGTGATCTATGGGCCATCGGTCCAACAGAACGCCGTCATCGAACAGATAGATGAAAGCGAAATACAAAGCCAAGGAGCACAGTCTCTCGCCAACCCCAACATGGAAAGCATGGATCTTGGAAATTTTGATCAGTTGAGTCAGTCGCAGCAGTTGGCCCTAGGCAATGCCGTGCAAGCCGGCGATCTAACTTCTGTTATTAACGAGCTTTACGGTGGCCGCGAGCCCAGGTGGCTCGGGAAAGTTCGACAAGGAGGCCGCAAGAGAAGTCCTGGGCCTGGCTAGTTAATTAGTTAATTGCAAACTTCAAATAGATAATTTGTGCTATTGCCATGGCTTTAAAACGTTAACACATATTTCGTTCTTTTTATGATATATCAAATGTTGTTAGAATTCTACACGTTAGCTAGCTCCCTATCTAGTCACATTTCAGTATTATCTTAATATTTACAAAGCCGTCCATAGATCTAGAGAATTCAATACGTAAAGTAGCTCCAGCACACTATGTATTATCGTCAGTAATATGAATCGTGCAATCTCACTTGCTGGTCAAGATCCACAGGCGTCCATAAGTATACAGACGATATTAATATATTAACCATTTGGATTGCAGGCCTGGCCGGCCTATAGCGGTCCGGAAGTCCACCTCTACATGGACACTAATTTAGAGAAACAGCAGCACCCACAAAATACTCCTTCTCAGGTGGTCCAAAAGAAGAGCCAGTTTCACAAAACCTAGCACACGGCAGCCATTTGCGCGCATATGAGAAATCTCAGTAACGACTCTACCGCAAGCAACCAAAAAATACGACACAAGTCAACGCAATTCACCTTCACATTGCGATATATTATCTTTAAACTTTTTTGCCATAATCTATGAAACTAAAGGAAATTGTAGAAATTAGAAGGGAGAAACAGCAGGCAGGTTACTCTGGGGGGTTCAAACGACCGATCATTCTATGATACCGGCTCCCCGCACAACAGTTATCACAAAGTCGATTGTTCAACTAGTACTGTGCAAAAGCTGAGGAGGGAAGGTTCCAATTGCATAGTAATTATATATGCACAGGCATATATATACTCCACTAAATATGTTCTTCTCAACCCTCCTTTTCCCCCTCCTCATGACCACAACAGAGGCAGTATCACGCCCTCAAATCTCCGTCGACGTCTTCTTCACAGACAACTCAATCCACCACTTCAAAATAGACCCCACCCTCCTAATCCCACAATGCACCTGGATCCCCTTCCCCCGCGCTTCAAACCCCTCCCGGAAAACCCCACAAATCTTCGGCATCCGTGCGGAACCGGAGTTACCGCCAGAACTACAACTCGATTCCCTGGAGTTTTCTATTTTCCTCCATGCGAATGCTATGGATTGCGATGATGAGGGGCCGATGTATATCGGTGGTCCGAAGGATATGTTTAATCTCACTTTACCATACATCGCGCCGAACAATGGATGGGATGATTTTCAGAGGGCGGAGACGGATGAAAGGGTAAGGAGGGCTCAGGCGGCAAGTATGGGGGTGGAGCTTGAGGAGGATGAGGATGGGAATGCAATCTTATCTGATCCGGAAGAATATATACCTGCAGATGAAGAGAGGAAGGAGGATAGTAGTTTCAAAAGGAAGGATTCACCGCGGTACCCACCCGGTGGTATTCCAGACGTCGATGACGACGACGACGGCTTCCCGGGTTTCGGCGGTGGACGGGGCCTCTTCTCAGTTCCATTAAGCCGCGCACAGCCATCTCGTAACAGTCCCGCCAAAGATCCTTTCGATAGTTGGATTGAAAGAACGGGCTCCCGATGGGCGAGAGAAGATCTCGAAGAGGAGGAAGAAGAAGCTAAAGAAGCGTCCGAATCCGAAAAAGAAGAAAAGGAAGACTTTGATCCATATACATCACCGCTGCTGGTCGGTAGACTACCCGGGGTCAGCATAGATCTACGACCCCAGCGTGGCAACCCCGCTCGTGCTAGAACAAATAACCCATACTACAGCACCAACGATGACTACGGAACCGGTCCCAGAGGTTTCGTAGGGGTGAGTTACCAACGCCCAACCTACCCGGGATACAAACCGGATCCCTCTGAGCCCATAGTGGTAGATTACATCTACAGACCGCCGATAAACCGCCGCCCGATTGGAATTGATGTGTCTGAATACCGGAACACAGTTCTAGACGCACAGTTAGGTGAACTCCGCCCCTCGCCCCCCAACCGAAACTTCAACCCGTTCTCTCCTCCTCCAGAGGCTCTCGATGAATCTTCGGAATTGGACGCCTCAGATGCCGGGATATTTGAAGACAACAGACCGACAGAAAGAAACCTCATGGCCGATTTCAACGGGGTAGCAGGTCAAGACCCATACTACGGCGACAATGACCGTCTAACCGAAGTCAGCGGGGATATGGAGTATGATTCGCCTATAGACATGCAAGGTAACTTCGACTACGGCCCACCATTAGATGAAGAAGACCTCGGCCTCGGCCAACTATTCGATGAAGGCGATGCACCCAACGATGGAGTGGAAGCAGTGGATGAGCAAAACGGTGATCCCGTCGAGCCAGGCTCCCCAGGCTGGCCAGGTTCTCCAGCGATGAAAAAACGTAGCCTCCCACCACCCCCTTCACCAACAAAACCCCACCGCCTCCAAAAACGTGTAGTAGAAAACTACGTCGAGGCCGACCCAGCAAACCCAATTCCATCCCCAGACCTTAGCAGTGCCGCAAACCTGAACAGACCCGCACCCCTGTCAGAACCTTACTTGGCAGCAATGGAACGTGCCGACCAGGAATATACCATCAGAACCTTCCAAGAGCCCTACAGAACATTCGGCCCTCCAGCGGCATTCATACTCCGCGCTAAAGTCACCCGGAGGAGGAACTTTTCCGGGGAGTTGCAAACGGATAGCGAGGGGGATAGTTTAGAACAACTGCAGGCCGGCCCGGGCGGTTTCCTGTTGGGTGACGACTATAAGGCACCTGATTTACCGCCGGTGGAGGAACTTGGAGATGAGGTATTAGATCTACCCGATAAATTGTTGGAGTTCCTTTCCAAGGCTGGTGGAGAGTAAGAAGTTTTATATATAATTATAATTATAAACTAGAAGACTATATAAATTTATATATGTATAGACGAAGCTTGATTAAGCTTGTTTGATAAAGAATGAAAGGAATCAACGATGTAATCTGATATGAATTGGTAGCTGTCGAATGCAAAATATTCAATATCGATGTACTTGATATCTCACAGTTTAAAACTTTATGCGTCCTAGCCTCGAGACCGTAAAATTAAATTTATAAACTACGTTTGTTTACACCTCGATACTGATAGTCACCTTGATCACATCAGAAAGAAGTCCATTCTAAGCTTTTGAATGTATATTGTACTTTATAATATACCTAAACCATGAATTTACCATCCAGACTTATAAGCAGTCGATCAGTCCCAATCAAACGCCATGCGCATCTGCCTAGATGCGAATACAATCTTAAACCATCATACAAGCAATACAATACAAATTCCCACCCCGAAACAAGCCACAGAGAAGACTAGTCCGCAGTGAACGTCGCATGTATGCAATAAAACCAAAAGGCTACGCTTTTTGTTTTTACAAAATAGACCAAACAAAACCATGAAAGAAAACGCAGCGCAAAGAAATCTACAGAACGGGGACCATGGAACCTTTTCTTAAAAGAGGAGAAAACAAAAAACGCCTCGATTGCCCTTGTTTTTGCGTGATAAAGGTGTAGTAAACTATATACCCTAAGTAAGTAAAAAAAAATAACTGGCAAATATAAATGGCAAGAAGAGGGGAAGCGAAAAAACAAGAAACAGAAACCGAAGAATAAAAGTGAAAGGGAAAAGAAAAGAAAAGGAGACGGAAAAGAAAGTGCCTAGGGCACAACAGCAACTTCCGTGGCCTTCTGGGCCTCCGCTTCGGCCTCCGCAGCCGCTGTAGCCATACCTATCTTCTTTCGGATACGTCTTCGCTTCCGCTTAGACGAACGCGAGAGGACAGGTTGGCCGGCAGCGACCGCAGTGACCGCCGCAGGAGGCCCTGCCACCGTTGCTGTTTGGGTCGTGGACGTGGTGGTGACCCCCTCCTCCCCTCCCGCATTTCCCTCCCCTTCCTCCTCTTTCTTTAATTTTTTAGGGGCAGGGGGCCCCACCCCCTCCCCGTTTCCCCCACCACTCCTCCTCTTCCTCTTCCCCTTTCCCTTCGTCCCCCCCTCTAACTTCCCTCCCCTCTCCTCCTCACCCTGTTCCTTGTCATTCAAGGAACCCGCGCCGCAGACGGGGGACTAATCCGTCCGCGGGCGCTTTGCATCTTCCCGACCCCGCGAGTCACCCCCGTCCCTATGAGGGCGCTTTTGGGGCCCAGCGTTATTCGACCCCTGAGGCCACTCGCCCCGTCCTCTCTCCCTCTCCCTGTCTCTTTCCCCCCTCCTCTCCCTTTCCCTTTCCCTCTCACCTCCCCTCTCTCCCCTTCTCTCCCTCTCTCGTTCCCTGTCGCCACGATCTCGGTCGCGGCTGGGTTGGCCAGCTTGTTGGCCGGAGCCTCCACTTCGTTCGCTAGTCTTTCTTTGCTCTCGATCGCGTTCACGATCACGGTCGCGGTCCCGCTGTTCACGGTCCCGCTCCCGATCACGATCCCGCTCTCGGGGCTCGCGTTCTCGGTGTTGGTCACGGCGACGTCCGTCGTCGCTCCCTCCGGCGGAAGCATTTTGTTGTTGAGCACTTTGGCCCGAAGAGGTGGTGGTGGTTGCTGGGTTGGGTTGTCCTTGCCCGGAGCCCTGTCCCTGGGTATTTCCTCGCCCCCGTCGGCGTCCTCCTTGGCCTGGTTCTGAGGGAGCATTGCCACCTCCTGGTGATGCCACACCGCCGCTGCTTAGAATGTCTTGTAGGCCTCTAGCTCTACGTCGGTCGTGATGATGGTCCAAACTCTCCCTCCTGTTATCCCTGCCTGCCTGCGAGCCTTGTGCCCGTGAGCCACTTGGTCCAGTTGGTGACGGCAGCTCGTTCCGTGGGCCCGAGGGCGCCGTGTTTTCAAGTCCGATTACTGCTAGTCTGCTTGGGTGGACGTTGCCAGTTGGAGAACTAGCCGCGTTGTTCCTCCCGTTGCTGGCTTGAGAATTGTTTGAGGATGATGGTGGGAAATTCGTGTTGACAGCTGGTGGGCCGTTCTTGTCGTCATTAAATCCTCTAGCACGATCAGGGTGCATTGGGATGGCGGCGTTCGAACGAGATTGTTGTTGCTGTTGTTGACCGGAAGAGGAAGAAGAGCTTGCAGCAGCAGGAGCGGATGGTGCGCCCCCCGGTGCACGGTTATTCAGTGTAAGACTGGTACGGACCGTTCGCGGGCCGTTGGGAACATTTGAATTTGCAGGGAAACTGGAGTTCTGCGTAGATCCGCCACTGGGTCCCGAAGGACGACCGCTTCTAGGGCCACTTGGAATGTTCGCAGTTTCTGGCTGGTTAAGTCTGCCGTGATTTGGATCTTGGTTCAATCTCCCATGATCTGAAGGTCCTGAAGGAGGCCTGTTACCACCAAATGATTCTCTGTGGCTTTGTCTATTGTCGCTGCGAGGGCCTGCTGGAGGGCGGGGATAGTCTCCGTGATTATCTACTCGCTGTTCTTGGGTGGTGCTTTCACGTTTGCGCCCGCTATCTGGGGATCTCGAACGATAGTCGGTTCCTTGGCGGCGTCCACCTCTTTGCTGTTGCTGTGCTTGTTTCGCATGCAGCTCATCAATAAGATCAGGTAGGGTTTCACGATCACTACGTCCCGATGGACGGCTTTCTCTGCGTGGTGAGCCTCCGTGGCGTCTTCCCTCGGCTCTAGAATCACGGTTGTCCTGTCTCCCGCGACTATCTGACTCAGGGCGGTGTGAACCAGGTCGTGGCATCGGCGGCATCGGCGTGTTGGGTTTTGCGGGCAAGCTGCTTGGTGGCTGCGGCAAAACATTCCTAGGTTCGGCTTTTGAATCTCCTCGCTCGCGGCGGTCATCGTGTTTGCCTTGTGCGGAAGAACGAGAAGCCTCATCCCGTCTGTTATCACCTCTGTTATCGCCTCTGTTGTCACTTCTGTTATCGCTTCTGTTGTCGCTTCTGTTGTCACCCCTGTTATCGCTTCTGCTTTCGTTTCTATTGTCGCTTCTGCTCTCACGGGGGTCTTTGGAAGGGAACAACTCGACCGGAGGCCTTGGCGAAGTACCTCGTCGCTGCTCTTGGCCGTTATTAGGTGCCAATTCGTTGCTACGTGGTGGTGGAGCTCGACTGTCGCTTCGGCCACGTGAATCTCTGCTAGGCGTCTGGGAACGTGGTTGAGGCGTGGGACTTCGTCCGGACCCAGAACTCGAAATGTCCTTAACTGCTTTCGGCTGCAGAGGGGTGAGTCCAGCAATATTGGACGCAATATCAGGCTTGTTATCCTTAGCAGATGGAAGATCGTCGATTTCTCCGTCTTCAACTTCTTTGCTAGACTTAGTATGCACGGTGATCTGCGATAGTCCATTATTCGCAGATTGACCAGCTTTAAACGGAGTGGCTGTCGGATTCAAAGTATTCGACGCTTGCCCACCTTCCTGGGACGCACTAGAAACTGGTGTTCCTGTCTGACTAGCCACCGGGTTGGCAGGACTCTTAGCGCTACCATCAGCGACAGACTGTTTGATAGTTAGTAAGTGTTCCTGCAGTTCGATTTTGGGACAGAGGGTAAATACCAATTGGAACTGCTGTACAGGAACCCATTCCTTCTCTTTCTTCTTTAACAAACTCAACAATGCCGTCGTCGTAATCTTCAAATCCTCCCTCTTCTCATTCTTACTCAAAAACTGCACACGTTCCACCAAATTCTTCCCCATCCAATCAACCGCCGGGAAACTCTTGTTCAGATGCTTTAGAACGATAGTAGCGTTCCTCACATGCATGTAAGAAGTGCTGTGCAATAATTGACGAAGTGCGGCGTGCAGCTGTTTGTGCCACTTATACAAAACTCGACGGAAATCTTCGTAGTCAAGAAGAGCGCCCCCCCATGTTTTCGCAAACCCTGGAAGGTTACCTTTCCCATGGCACTCCTTCTCGAAGGTAGCCTTGCTTCTATGCCACGATGTGAAATCTGCCATAATCTCTGCTAAGAAACGACCGTAATTCTCGACTTCGCGTTCGGTCGACATGAAAATCGTCGCTTGTAGAATGTTTTTTCCGAATAAATGATCGTAAAGGAGGAAAGTCCAAAACTTGGGGGTACCAGATACGTGCATCCTCTTTATAAACTTAGCACAAAAACTGGCGTCGTGCGGACTGAGCACAGAGCGGGGTAGGATGCAGTGCTGGACAATCTGCATGGGAAGTTTGGTCGGGTGGAATGTGTCGGCTGCGAACCAATGTTGGCTTTCACGGTTAATTCTCTTGACGGTGCTCATCTGTAGCCTTATTTGCATCTTCATGTCCTGGGACAATCTGTCTGATTGGCTGCGAAGACGCTCGGTCTCGCGCTTTCGGCTATGCGCTGACATGTTCTTGTCGGGAATCACTCGAACAATTTCGTTGTTCAAGATCTTGATCTCTTCATCATACGGGGTTATCGGACAATGGAGTTCGTACATCGACAATTGCCAAAATGTGGCGTAAAAGGAGACACTGATCTTATTCCAGGTGTCCTCCGGTAGCGAGGGTCGAAGGCGCTCCATCAAATCAAGCATGATAGGGGAAAATGGTGAGGCCTTTTCCTCTTCAGCAGGGGGACTGGGATCGTCAGCCATTGCGACGTCGTCGTCTTTGGTAGTGTTGGTGGCTTCGCCGTTGGCGTCGGCCATCACAACCTCGCCATCTGCATCGACATTCTTGTCGACCTTCGGTTTTCCTTGAGGAACGTTTTTCTTCTTCGTATCTTGCGACTGCGGCAGAGCCTTCTTGTCGTCTTCGGGGAAAAGCATGCCCTCTCTCTTGAGCATCTCTCGAACGTGGCCACGGCAAAAGAACCATGCGATCTCCGGATCCACTTCGTACTTGATGATAAATTCGTCGACTGAGGGGACGGCTTTAGCCCATTGTTCGAAGTCCAAGGTATAATTTAGCATATCCATGTACATGTTGATGACCGAATGGATCTCGTCGTACATGTTGCCGACAACCTTGGTGGGGACCGTATTAAGATCTGATCTGTAAATGCACTGTTTGTACTCGCGACCAAGCAAAATAAGCAGTTCGCCGGCGAGTTTGTTGTTAACCAATGCAGAGGCAAGCCGTTTGGCGGAATCGCGGGAAGAATAGCGCTTGTCTCCAAGTTGTCCGAGAATCTTTGCTCTCAAATTCTCACTGCCATAGAGACCCATGATTTGAACATCGCTCAAATTGGTCTCGCTAACGATACCGGCCATTGATTTGATCATCTCCTGTAGAACGATGAGGTCCGCCGAATTCGCCTGCATCAACTTCTTCATAATATAAATAATGATGGGCGTCGGGTCCAGCTCGGGGTAACGTTTGTACAATCGTCCACAAAAAGTCGCCAAAGCTATGCGGGGTTAGCAAAATATCATAACTGAGAAACAGTTCAAGAGGAAAGTAAATACCTTGTAGCCACTTGCTCACTAACAGGCCGTCTTGTTGCATCCTGCCTCTGTCTTCGCTCATTTTGTTGAGAATAGCATACGTAAATGCATCGAAACCAAGTTTCGAAAAGTGCTTGGCCGAATCAACGACACATTCTATGAGATTGTCGTAGGACTCGATCTGACTGATCGTGACCATAAATGCGGTGACCGGGTTGCTGTATGAGATCTTAGACATTCGACGGGCCATCTCACGCATATTGGTTGTAGACAATCGCTTCAGGATATTCTTAGTTTCTTTCATCGCCTCAGCTGCCTTCGACTTAACCTCAGGAAATATGTACGGCGCATTCTTGGTCCAGAAAGTGTACATTCCCCAACGTGACTCCAGCGGATACAACTCCATAAGTGTGTAAATTTCGTTGCCAATGGCGGAATTAGATCCACAGACAGACAGCGCTGGAAGGAGAAGGTAGTTGATAACATTGGCCCAACCGGTACCAACGTCAGAAGCCGAACCATGTTCTTTGACCGCCGAGACACCGATGCGGATGAGTTTGGACATAAGCTTGACATCGTTGGCTAGCCGGGTGCCGGAGAAACCTCTGAGTAAAATCAAGCAAAGAACACGGACGTCACGTTCATTTCTGCATATGGGCAGGTCGGTGGTCCACTCAGGATCCCAGAAATATCGGTATTCGCGGCTCGGATCAGGATCTCTACCGGGAAAGAATGGGAGAAGATACTTAGTAATCTTGACCGGTGGTGCAGGGACAAGGGGTTGACGGGGAGCAAAGGCTTGCTTGAGAGCCGGGTCTGTCGAAAGGACCTTCTTAGAACCTAGTTCGGCGGTTTGCACTGGCTCCAGCGGTTTGTAGACTTCGTCAATGCAGTGGTGAATAATACGGTGAAGACCATCTGCAACTTCCGGATGCGGGTACGCAATCTTGGGATAGTTACCAAACAAGAATGCGATTTCTGGCAAGGATCCGGCTGCTAAGAGGGCATTCAAGAGGGCCAATTTCTGATTCCTTGGTTTGATCGGAGGCGCAGGGGGCTCTTCCGGCTTGGCTTCTTCCTCAGGTTTCTTCGTCTCGGCCGCCGGTGTTGGCCCCTGACCGGGTCTTGGGGGAGGGACAGTGTCATCCGAAAGGACGCTTGCCATCATGAGTGCATTCATAGCACCAGACCTGCCTTTAGAATCGTTCTCCTTCAACCACTCGTCATAATCTTCCTTCATAGCTGCGTCGTCAGGAGCAAGATGAGGGTATAAATCTCGAAAAGAAATAAAACCGATCTTGAGCAAGATAGCCGTCATTGCTACAAGATTGTCGGGAAGTTGGTGCGAGGGACTATCCAGGTCGAGATCCTTCATCATGTAGAACTTGAACTTGTAACCGATGACCTGTGCTGCAACCTTGTTCCCACCTCGTCGTAGGAGGATATCGCTACCGTCGGGAAGCTCGCAAAGAGCTTTAAATCCGTCCCGCTCGAGTCTGTCGAAGAAATCGTCTTCCTGGTAAAGAGGTCCATCCACTGAGGGGGCATCTTTGGGCCACCATTCACTCTCACGGAGCAATTGAACGAAGAAGCGCCAATTGGCAACGACACCGTTGGCAAATATGTCGAGAATGACGTCGAGGGCACGGTTGGGGTCGAGATCAAAGCAACCTATCAATGACCTGATTTTATCGAGAGTTTCTCCGACACGAGTGAGAGGACCACGTCCGTACTCGGCCATGAACACTTCGGTGATTAGCTTGGCGAAACCTTCGGTTTCTTCACGCGACAAATTGTACTTTTGAACTCTGTAAAGAATATTGGTGTGGACCTTGACCTGTCGGCTTTTGAAGGAAGAGCTGACCAAACCTAATGCCATCAAAAGTGTGTCCTGGAGCTGCAAACGGGCCTCACCGATCCCAATGTAGTCCGGGATGAGGGGAGCTACCATTGCTGTGAGATTGTTATGTTGGTCGTAAAGAGGCAGCGTGTCGAGTAAAATGTCCGTGATCTTAAGTCGAGTAACACCATTGGCAACGGCCTCCCGGTTAGCCTTGATAGCATCGATTAGGACGTTGGTTGCTAGGGTTGGCGAGACTCTCCCGTCAATACCAGCATACAGGACCTCCTGGACAATCATCGTCGGTTCCTCGTAGATGTTTGTTGCGGAGGCCGTAGTGATCTCGTTGACCACTTCCTTGTGTCCGGTTGCGGACCAAGCTTCCAATCGTGCCGGTGTGACCCATAGGTATCCACGTTGTGTTCCAGCAGAAGGATTGACCTCGGGTACGGAAGGTGTGGAATACGATTGCATGGCGGGCGTCGATGCTGCCATACGCTGCTGCGGAACAGCAGGCGTTGGTGTAGAAGGAGGTTGTTGGAAAGCCTGCTGTTGACTCGGTCGAGGGGACTGAGCATTGGACTGGGAAGAACCCGGTCTCGGCGGTTGGGGTCTGCCGGACGATGTACCGCGATCACCACCGTTGTTGCCACCAAAGTTCGAGCCGCCGCGGCCCCTGTTGTTATTGGAGTTGTTGTTCGGATTGCGGCGATTCTGGTTATCCTGATCCCTGGGAGGGGCCTGTTGCCGCCTGTCGTGATTGGGTGAAGATTGGTAGTGGTCGCCGCCACTATGGCCTCTTTTTCGCTTACCGCCACCAGGAGCCATCTTTTTTGTGAGAGTGTGTGATATATTAGTGATTAGAGTGAGATATAATGGTGGAACGTGAGAAAGCTTGTCAGATTGGTCCCTGTCTGGAAAGAGACGTTGCTGGGCGTGTGTATATGCGCGTGGGTTTTGGGAATGACGTCGTAGCTTGCGACGTTGCTGCTCTCGTTGTTGGGTGGACGAGTAAAGCAAGAAGAAGTAGTTAAAAAACGCAGTATTGGGTATCTTTCAGCGGATGGATGGATGAAACGAAGCAGAAAAACGGAGCAGACGCGAATGCAGCAGAGAGTCTATATCATTCCGAGGAATTGAAGCAGCCAGGTCCCAGACCGTTAGTTGATGATGACGAGTGGAATCGAAAAAGAGGATTGAAAGATCGTGAAGAAAAGAAGAAAAGAAAAAAGCCGTTGCCGGGACCGGAGCAGAACCAGAACCAGGACCAAGACCAGGGAGAAGGAAAAGAATCTCAGAAAAAGGAGGAGGGAAGACTGTAGAGAAAGAAGACCAGGTCGTCAGCCACATTATCGTTTGCCGCGTGGACGGACGAGTTGGACGGATATACGGATTGGGAGGTCGACGAACCAAACAGTTGCGATGAGGTTGTAGCTTTTTCAGTTAGAACCGCAGCAAGAAAAAGAGAAGATAAGTATATAGAGAGCAGGGACGCCGAGACGATATGAGATGGGACGAGACTAGACGAGGATAGTATAGTATCGTTTTCGAGGATTGGGTGATGGGATGAGAGACGAGACGGGACGAGGGAGAGATAAGAGAGCAAACAAGGCGGATAGGATTCGATTGAGGAAGAGTCGAGGATTCGGCGGGACTAAAAGGATACGATGGGAACAATGCAAGAAAGAGCGAGGAACGACCAATCGTGAATCCGAGCTGATGGGAAGCCGGCGATGGCGGCGATGTCGATGGTTCGTGATGATGACGATGATGATGAGGATGCGATGGAGATGGGAGGTTGGTGAATGAGAGGTTGATGGGAGGTGATGATGGGAGGTGATGATGGAGAGAGAGAGAGTCGGTGTTGTTTTGACGTTGTTGCCGCCGTTTGCTCGGTTCGTCTGTCGCGTTCCAATCCATCGAGTCACCTGCACAACACACCAACACATTCCCTCCTTCCTCTCTCTCTCTCACCCATCCATTCTGCTCTAATCTCCATTAGTCTACTCTTACTACTAGTCTGAGGTCGCCTCTTACTACGACCAGTCTACTCGAAGACATCAGACCATTGAACGAAGGGTCATGTGTTGCGTGTATCGAGACAGCTGCGTTGTTGTGTTGCCAGATGTGTTGCAATCGAGTCGTGTGGCTTGGGAGTGTGGCTCAGCCACGTGATGCCACTTCCCCCCAACAAGCCGCCCAGCCAGCCCACCAACCAATAGCTTAGCTCTCTCTCTTGGGCGCTGCAACCCCTCCATTCCATCCCATTCCATCCCACTCATCCACCACTCATCCCACCTTATCCGCCAGATCCTGACTCTCTACCAACGTCATCACCAACCACTAGCTACTACTACTAATTATTTACTCCCACCCATTTACCCACAGGTACAGTATACTTATAAACACCTATCAAATATAGCTACCTACTTAAGTGCATACTCACTAACACCTCCATCATACACAGCTAACCACTTCATATCTTCTACACTTATTTCTTCAAAGGAAAAAGAGAGCGAAACGAAAGAAAGATGGCAGCAACAGTCCGCTCCCTCTTCTCCGACCTCCGCGACCGCATAACCCCCCCAACCCACACCTCGACCTTCCTCACAACCGGGAAACTCACCCCGGACGAATTCGTCTCCGCCGGTGACTACCTAGTCTACAAATTCCCCACATGGTCGTGGTCCTCCGCCGCTCCCGGGAAATCTAAGGGCTATTTACCTCTCGACAAACAGTTTTTGGTGACAAAGGGGGTTCCGTGTCATCGTCGGTTGGATGATAATTTTGCTGGATCGGCTGGGTTGAATGACCGGGTTGTTGAGACTGCGAATGATGGAGGGGAAGGAGGGGATGGTGATGATGAAGGGTGGTTGAGTACCGGTGTTACAAAGAACGAAGAGGAAGGAGCTTCGACTGCTAAGGATGTTCGGACGGTCGACGACAAGGGCCGTGTCGAGGAAAACGATGATACCGAGAGTATAGGCGATATGGAGGACGAGGAGGATGACTCCGAAGCCATCATCCGAGATACCGATAACACCAAGACGTAAGTACCTCCGCAACATCTATCTACACGCCCTGCTATGGAGGTAGTTAGTTATATGCAAAGGACATGGAAGAGCAGATGGTTGACGAAAAGCAAACAGGCCCCTTCGAACATACACCCTCTACATAACCTACTCCACCTACTACTCCACCCCACGTCTGTACCTAACCGGGCAGCACGGCTCTACCTCGACCCCGCTCACCCACGCCGAGATGATGCAAGACATCGTCGGCGACTACCAAGACAAAACGGTCACGATCGAGGAATTCCCCTTCCTAGATGGCAACCTCAAGATGCCGTCAGTGCATCCATGCAAGCACGCCAGTGTTATGAGGCTATTACTGGATAGAGCGAATGCTGCTGCGAAGGCAAAGAAGAGAAGAGAGGCCGAGGCCGAAAGTAGTAACAGCGCTGGTGGCGAGAGCAAGGAGGAGAGAGAATGGGAAGAAATCGATTACTCGAAAACACTGGCCGAGGCGAAAGAGGAAGAGAGCGACCAGCAAGGCAAAGCTGATGGTAAAGCTGGAAATCCAAGCGACGAAGCAATCCGAGTATGTTTTCCCATGCCCATCTCTACCAACCATACTATAAATATACTAATGGATAATGATTTAGGCGGACCAATACCTAGTAGTGTTTTTGAAGTTCATGGCGAGCGTAACGCCGGGCATCGAGCACGACTACACGATGGGTCTATAAACCAGCTCACATGGCTTCACTTTCTGTTTCTAGTGCTTTTTTTTGTTTGTTTGGGCAAAGGCGGGCACTTCTTTTCTGTTTATGTTAATGGCGGGGAGGATAATTAGGATGGGCGGGGACAAAGGATTCTGGGGCGGCGTGTCATTGGGGAAATCATTCTTATCACTAATACTGTTGGTATTATTATCATTATTATCGCTATTATCATTAATCTCTTTGTTTTGGCAGACTGCATGGAGACTGCTACTCTTATATACCTTACATTCAACCCAGCCAGATATCTTCAAGTCTACACACGCTCTCATACCTACCTACTTAAGTAAGCACCTGATATACCTTACGCCTGTGGGTAATAGACATATAGGGCATGGTTGGTACATATGTGAGGACTGTGGTAAACCGTGGCATTTTTCAGCCACCCGGCCCGGCAGCCGGCCCAAAAAGCTTGTCTCCTCCCAAATATAATATAAAAACACATTTAAACGCCGGATGCCTAGATAGCCCGACTCCCGTTCTTTTCTCTCCCTCTTTTTATATAATTATACGAGAGTAATGGGTGGCAGTGCTTTATAATATAACTTAAACTCGAGACTAAGCTAAGAAGTGGCAGTTGAGAGTCTCAGTTTGCCCGGTTTGACCAAAAGGAATCGGATGAAACAGAAACGAATGTTCCCTAATCTCAGCCAAGGCCGACCTCCAGTGCTATCTTGGCCTTGGTGGTGATGTCCATACGTATCAGTGGTTTGGAGTGGTGATGTGAGGATATAAAGACAACGTGTGGTTCTGTTGCTTTTTGATGCGTGTGTAACGGTGAATCTATAATAACGTTAACCTCGTCCCGTCAACCTCCCTTAACCATCAACCATCGTCGTCGTCGTCGTCGTCGTCATCATCATCATCATCAACCATCAACCGCCTCCCCTCGAGTGCTAGTGAAGGGCAGCTATATCACCCGCCGATATAGACACCGTCAGGAATCAACTTCAGCCGCCGGCATCTTCCTTCGAGCTAGTTGCAAGCAAGTGTGCAAGTAAGGCTGCCGTCCAGGCTATCTAAGCTATCTATCCTGCTCCACAAGGCCATAGACTGCGCCATAGCCCTGACTAGCTATAATACTGATACTAATATTAATACTGTCCTGTCAGCCTCTTCGAATCCTCTTCCCATCATCTCCTCCCTCGGACGACTGATATTATTCACCGTCCTCGAACTGCAGCCGTGGAAGGTATTCTTGGACCTGCCTCATCGACCACCCGTTTAAGCTTAATTGATTAGTGCATGGCCCATGCCTGCGACTTGATTCGGTGCCCAAAGAACCATCTGCCCCAATTTTACCGAAAACCTCCCAAACCAAAGCAAACCAAAGCAAAGCCCGGCCGGTTCGGTCGTCATAAAACTAAGCTAAAAGCGCTCACCGTCAACTCTCATTGACGTTACATTACGTCCATTCACGGCTTCTATTTCATCCGATATCTATCTATCACCATTCTGTCATAATCACACCTACTTACATGCCAGCTGGTGTTCTTTTGGTAACATACAAATTACATACGTACACCGACCTCCAGTTCTTTATCCTTTGGCAGAAGCAGCAGCGACAATAATATCATTTCGAACAGGGAGCGTGAGAGTGTGTGCGAGACTGTGAGTGGGAAGTACGTAAAACATGACGGACTCGCTCGACAGCACCATCCCAACCATCACCACCACCATCTCCGCCCCCCCAGATCCCACAACCTCCTCTCCCATCTCCCGCGCCCTCTCCAAAGCCCGCAAGAAGAAATCTTCCCAAACCCTCGAAATCTCCGAACACACAAACCGATCCACCGCCTCTCTATCCTCCAACGAAAACGGCTCCATCAAATCCTCCACAAGCTACATTGAGAAACTACGGAAACGTCGTGCTGAACGGAAAGAGAGAAAAGAAGAAAAAGCTGCCACCGCCGCTGCTATCGATAACTTCAACAATGGCTTCAACGGTAGCAACAACACCGGCAGGAGGAGTCGGAGGGGTTCCGTCTCCGGCAGTTTTGACAGTGAAGACCATGAGGACGATAGGTACGCTCTAACCTCTCTTTCGTATACCGTATAATCCTTCATCAATATGTATAATGATACCCTTGCAACCGTATCCATTCGGAACACACACTCTCCAAAATTGCTTGGGCTTGCCTCAACCGACTGTCCTCCATTGGCCTGGTCCTTACTTACGGGGATATCGGGTATTTTGCCCATGTTTGGCCACATCTCCTCTCAAAACATCCTGATGCATCCACATATCGACTATCTATGTCTAATTGCTCCATACGTACGCATCTGCATCCGTTTCAGAGATATGTGGAGCAGAATTGCTTGAGATATTCTCAACTTCCCTCGTCGTGTGCTTCTAGAAACGATATACGTGCTTCCATATATACTTACACACGTACATTCGCTTTCTCTCTCTCCCCTTCATCGCCACCAATCTTTTACTTCGAATCTTTTACTTCAAGGCCAATTGGATGAGGGAAAAAAGTGCTGACGACGTTTGGGTGATTGGTTATTAGCATCATAACGTTCGAACCAGGCCTCGTAGCTCCGGACCCCGCCTCCAAATCCCTCGCCTCCACTCCCACCTTCCCAATCAGCATATCTACCTCCTTCGAAGACCCCTCCCTCTCGTCGAGAGCCACGCAACTCCAAGTCACCCCCGATGGTCGTCCCATCCGTCGCTCTACCTCCCCAGCTCAATCCTCAGGCTCTCGTGATTCCTCCCCATCTCCAGCAGGTGGCAGCGGTGTTGGAAGCAACGGCGCATCGACCCCAACATTGGCATCAGGAATAGTCCTCGGCAATTTCCTCGGCATGAAGGGCAGACACCGTTCCGACAGCTCCACCTCCAATGCCTCAGGTTCCGGTACGGAGGGCACTCCTATCCCCCGCTCCGTGCCCACCCTCCCACCTAAAGCCGCATCATCATCAACATCCATCTCCACTGACGCGGCCGTAACAATCGCTAAACCCGACACGGTCGTCACGCCGCCCACTCCAATCGAACCCATCGCCCCTGTCTCAGCCGCAACAAATATAATTTCCCGAAGGTCGAGAGGGGCTAGCATCAGCAAGCTCCCCAGCAAGCTCTCACACTCCTCGCTTCCAGAAGACCCCCTCGGCGCTGCGGGAAGTTACAAACCCCTTTCTCCGACCATCGAAGTCCCCACACCCCAATCAACACCCGTCGTCGGCACCGGCACAACAGCAACCACAAACGCAACATCTACTACTCCTAATCCTAATAATAATAATAATCCCGCCAACGGGGCCACTAATGCATCTGGCTTCTTCTCCAACATGTTCTCCGCCGCACAAACCGCTGCGTCGCAGTTAAGCAATACTATTGCCAACACTTCCCTCGCGCCTGGTGCAAAGGGGGCGAAAAAGGACCAAGCAGCAGTCGGTATAACCCTCAACGGTACCACCGTTCCAACAACACCCAACTCCGGAACTCCAGGCGACATCTCGACTCCAACACCCGGTACACCTGGCAAAAACAACCAGGACGATAAAGACCGTAAACCGCTCGCGGTGGAAACTCTAGGACAAGGGGAATTAAGTCTAGGATCTTTGGGTATCACAACCAGCGACGGCAGTGGACGGGAACGTAAGAGAAGGAGCAGACCGAATAGTACTGCAGGTATTGAAATGCCTGAACCAGCGGTCCTCCACGGCCTCGGCCTGACCGGGGAGAAAGAGGAAGAAATTGGACAGATCCCCAAGAGCGCGGGTGGATTCCTTGGAGAAAAGAGCTTTGACACAGTCATCTACGACAATAAAGCCGGGACTAGCACGCCATCCGTAGCAGCACCGGTAGTCGAAGAACCAGAGTCGGTGGGTCTAGGTAGACAGCGAAGCGACAGCGGCCGATCGATATTAGGACGCCACGGGAGCAAGCGACGACGAGAACGCGGGATCAGCGCAGCCACGCAGGGAAGCGACTCATTATCCTCCACGCCCGCCTTAAACGGACGTGCCGCCACATTCGCCCCGGCGACGACAAGACGCAACCGCGATTTCCACACATTATTCAAAACCGTCCCCCAAGACGACAACTTGATCGAAGACTACGGGTGCGCTTTGCAGAAGGAAATTCTGTTGCAAGGGAGGATGTATGTTTCATCTGGGCACATATGTTTCTACTCCAATATCTTCGGGTGGACGACGACGCTTGTGATTTCATTCGATGAGATCGTAGCTGTTGAGAGGAGGATGACGGCGTTAGTTATCCCCAATGGGATAATGATACAGACCTTACATGCGAAAAATGTGTTTGCGTCGTTCATCAGTAGAGATTCTACGTATGACTTGATTCTAGGGATATGGCGGACGATTCATCCGAATTTGGTAGATACACTCAACGGCACCAGGTTGGGTGATAAGGAGGAAGGCGTGAGCGAGGGCGTGGATGAGGAAGATGAGGATGGGAGCGAATACGACGAAGACGATGAGTACGATAGTCTCGGGGATGAGAGTGACCTCGATGTTCCTTCTGCCGCGGAGACACCAGCAGTTAAGAGCGTTTCTAAGAAAACATCTACACCCGCCGTCGGCGGTGGAAGTAATGGAAGCGGGGGTGGTAGCGGGGTCGTTTCACCTGTTGCTGCTGGGAGCGCAGATGCTGGAGCTGCAGAGGGTGTATTCCCGGGACCTACAGCGCACACACCCACCGTTTGCGGTGACGAAAGTAGCCATCTCGACCGCGCTTTATGCGACGAAACCATCTCCGCGCCATTGGGGAAGGTATTCTCGGCCATGTACGGCGAATCGTCACTACAATTCCTAACCCGCCTCCTCTCGGAAGACTGTAAAGTCGAGAACCTCTCCATCCCGGACGCGAAATTCGTCGAAAACGGCAGCGCAGACTACCCTGGGAAAAAATCACGAAGTTTCTCTTATATAAAACCGTTGAATGCTAGTATTGGACCTAAGAGTACGAAGTGTTTGATTACTGAGGTTGTCGAGCAGGAGGATTTGGAGAAGGCAGTGACGGTGGTGACGTACACGCAGACTCCTGATGTGCCCAGCGGGGGTGTATTTAAGGTTCTTACGAGGACGTGTTTGATGTGGGGAGAAGGGAACGGGACGAGGATTGTGATGACTTGCACGGTTGAGTGGAGTGGGAAGAGTTGGATTAAGGGTAACCCCCCCATTCTCCTCATCAATCTCGATATTTGGACTTGAAGTTCAACTAACAAATTTATCCAGGACCTATCGAAAAGGGCGCCTCGGACGGCCAAATCTCCTACACGAAAGACCTCCTCAACGCCCTCCGCCGCGAATTCGCGCCCAAGAAAGCCGGAGCAGCCGGCGCTGGCGGGAAAGGCGGAAAGAGGAAGCGCAAAGCCGGCGGAGACGCTGCCGCTGCCACGGCCGCCACCGCAGCACCGGTACAATCTTCCTCTGCCACCGCAGCCCAGAAGTGGGGTATGCTGGCACCGGTTATGGAACCTGTTACTTCCCTCGTTGGAGAGTTTGGTGCGGGGATATTGGTTACGCTCGTGATTGTTATGATCAGTATGAGCCTTAGCCGGGCTATATTCGGAGATCCGGTTGGTGGGAGAGAAAGAGGGTTGAGGAAGACGGAGAGGGAGGTGTTGGCTGAGATGTGGATGAGAGAGGAGGCGGGGTTGTGGGAGTGGTTAGAGGATCGTACAGGTGTTGACGAAGTACTGACACCATTCGACGAGAGGGTGGGGAGACGGTATGAATGGGAGGGGACGGCGATGAAAGAGGGGATCAGAAGGCAGAGCGAACGGGTTGATAGTCGGATGGCGGAGAGGATGGTAGATGAAGGGATTAGAGTTGCTGAAGAGAGATTGGGGGTTTTGAAGAGGGTCAATGAGGAGAGGAAGGCCGCTGGGTGTACGTGTGGGAGTGGAGGGGCCTGCAAGTGCGCCGGAGAGTGCAGGTGTGCGAAGGGGGATAAAGGGTGTCAATGTGCGAAAGGTGGAGCTTGTAAGTGTGAGGGTGGGTGCCAGTGTGGAAAGAATTCCGCAGGGGGTTGCTCATGCGGGAAGGATTGTCAATGTGGGAAAGTCGATGGAAAGGGGTGCGGGTGTAAGAATACAAGCGCGGAATCGGTAGAAACGAAAGAGGAAAAGAAAGCTGGCGGGTGTGGATGCGCGGGGAAGAAGGTCGGTGGGTGCGGTTGCAAATCTGGGGGGCTATGTACTTGTAAGGATTGCAAGTGCGGAGGTGCAGCTGAGAAGGTTCACGGAGAGCTCTGAAGCACCATCTAGCGGTTTCGTTTGCTAGAGTATTCTATGGTTTTTTTCTTTCTGTACGATGGGAAACAAAATTGGCGATGTGGTTGGTTTTTGAATTTTTTTGATTTTGGTATGTGATATTACCGTTTTGGGAGCCAATTGCGGATTTTTTCTTGAGATTGTTTGTATAGCTACGGCATTTTGGTTGTCTCGTCGCATTTTGGATGCGTCGTCTACGGCAGTTGGGGATTTTTGTTGGGTTTTCCCTTGTTATTCTTCTTTGTTGGATACTTCTCTTTTTTCCCTTTCCTTTTATTTGAAGATTGTAGATTGTAGAAAACTGAGTATTATATTACTCTGTAGATTATATATTTTCACAAATTAAATGAAATTGAGTTATTCCATTGTTGAGGTTCGGGTGTAATGCTGCTTGAGAATGTCGATTGAAGTTGCATTTTTGGTCATTTAGTCTTGGGGGGGCTTGTGCTACTTGGAGGAGCCAAAGTGTAGTCGGGCTGTTGGAGGGAATCCTAAATCATTTTTTTTATATAATTATAAGCTCCCTCCTCGTACGCATCTATTGCCCATACCTTAACTAATCTATCGAGGATTTATAGTTCGACAGATCTACCCCATAGATTTTAAAATTATACCCGCCTATAGATTTATGTCGAGAAGAATAAATCAAGGATGCCGAATTTCCTAACCCTGCCCCTCGAACTCCGTCTCAAAATCTACTCCTACCTCCTCACCACTCCCCCGCCCCGGCCGTCAAAAGACTACCTGAACACCCCCCGCCGTCCGAAATACAAACCCTTCTCAATCCCATCGACAGCTATATTAAGAGTTAACAAACAAATCCACGAAGAAGCGGCGAGGGTACTTTATAGCAATGAGTTCGTAGTATGGATTACTATCGTGGGGGAGTTCGGTACCACCGTGGAGATCGAGAACGGAGAGTGGCCGGCTGTGATGGTTTGGTATTCTTCTCCTTGGGAGGGGGTGGGGGTTAGAGTTGAGTTCGATGGAGGGGTTGAGTATGTACTTTTCTTAATTTTTATAGGTGGGGGTTAATGATGGGTTAGGAAATATACATACCGCCCGACGAATGAGCATGATATGAAGTATTACACGAACCCACCGTTCAACGGTGATTTCGACCCGTCGGTACCACGCATAGAAGTAGTACACCGTCCCAAACCTCTACCACAAATCTACGCCAGGCATATCAAACACCTCAAAATCGAGATATTCGAAGAAAGGATCACGCCGGATTGGATTATTTCCTATCAAAGGGTTAAAAATGCCATGATGGGTTACAATCCGCAATTCCTGCTCCGACCGGTTTTTGGGAGGTTGGAGAGGTTATTGGAGTTTGCTGTGGGTATGGAGTTTGAAGGGGTGGTGTACCCGGCTTTAACTGCGGATCCTAGGGAGTATAAAGATGGGAGGTGGGATGAGCAAACTGGATTTGCGGAGTGTGCGAAGGTGCCGCCTACGGTTAAGGAGTATGAGGGGCTTATAAGGACGATTTGGCCGCTGACGAGAGGGAAATGGAGGTGGAGAGTTGAGTTTCCTAAGGTTTTGGGGGTGATGTTTGGAGATATTGTGGGGAGGGTTTTGGAGGAGTGTGATGAGTATGCTAAGGAGGAAGGGGGGACAAGGGGGGAAGGGGAGCTTGGGATGCGGGGGATATATATCTGGGTTAGGCTTAAGGGACGGGTGGTGGTTGTGATCAAGACTTTGAAGTGTTCTTGCGGGAAGTAGAAGTTTACATGAGATTTGAGGATTAGGAATTCGAGAATATAGGTAGTTAAAGAGTTTCTATAGTATCTAGTATACTGTTCTGTCGACAGATTGCATGGCTGTCGATATGCATAGATGTTTAACTGTATACTATTTGTATATAAATTTATAAAACATATCAATCCCAGTACACTAAGCTATATATAAGCTTGATGAAACAACCTCGGGCCCAACCTCGGCCGTATCGCAATATTGTCTAATATATAGCATGTATTATATATATAAGTTAGCTTCACGTTATGAAGTCGGATTCACATACCTCCGCAAATACAAGCACGCATAGACCTGTCAACATCGGGTAAATTCATAAAACCCCAACGCACAATTCCGAAAAAAATACAACATTGACAGCTGAAACGTGTAAAGACGATGCGAATGCAACGTGATTAAAGACCATATTAAGGCTTAGGCTATAGCTATAGCGGGGCTCTTTCGGTGGAAAGTTGTATAACAGTTGTATGAATGTTTGTGGAGTGCATTGGTAAGATAAGTATGTTATAGTATATTACTTTTCTCGGACCAAGCTTGCCGAGAGGATGCTAAGCTGTTACGTTTGGTTTTCTGTAGGGCTACCGCGCATCCGTTCCTGCTCGTATAGTTACTGTATTCGATTGTTTATGATATCATATATCGGAAAACTCGGTTTTGGGTGGTTTATTTACTATAATATGTTATGGGGTAGGCGTGGTATTATATAATGAAGGCCCGTACGAGGCCTCGAGGCGGTGCTAGGTGGTATGAGGTGGGTATGATAGTTGATAAAGTGTTTCCTACGAGATGGGTCCTGGCGGGTAAGACGGCATGGATTTTGGAAGCTTGAAAATCTAGTAGCTAGCTAGGGATGGCGGTGGTATAAATATGGAAGGGTTCGGACTTTGTTTTTTCTTGGTTGTCGATGATCAGTACCTCTACCGTAGCAGCTGCAGTTGGTATTTTTTTGGAAAGGGTCCCGATTGCATGTTTCGTCGATCTTAGGTTCTTAGTCACTCGTTTCGTCCATTGGTTCTTCGAATTACGATTTTTGGGAAACCATTTCTTTTTTTTTTACGATATTCTTGGTTGATTGGGGTTGCGATATCTCACTGCCGGTTCGCTCATTGTTATATTTATCATATATATCCAAAATGAAATTCACATTCCCTTTCTTCTCTCTACTGGCCATAAGGTATGTGCATACAATATACATACCCCCCCAGGCGGTCTAAATGGAAGTCATCACTAATTTAGACAAACAGCGCCATCCCATCAGCCCTAGGCTACGGCTACGACTATGGCTACGCCGACGACGAACCTACACGGCAGCAAATCACCAAAACCATCACCAAATTTAGTACCACGCTGAAATGGGTGACGAAGACGAAATACGAGACTAGGTCGGTTATGTTTGCGACTACGAAGACTGTGACGAAGTATGTAACTGCTACTCCCAGTGCTACTCCCAGTCCTGGCGGGAAGTCTAGTGCTCCTGAGGAGGAGGAGGAGGAGGAGGAGGAGGAGGAGGAGGAGGAGGAGGAGGAGGATGAATACAGTTATGGATACGCTTGATCGATTTGTTACTTGTATATATTGGAGTTTCAGGGGGTATTTTGTGTATGTATATACAATCAAGTTGGGGATTCCGGAATTATGTTACACCATGAAATGTCGACTAGTAGTACGAATTGGTCTCGTAGTATGATCTATAATACGAATTCAAATCCTCGACCAACACGGTCAAGATGCCCCTCTCACTTTCCACCCCAACCTTCACGACAAATCTTTTTGCCTGTGCGTATACCTCCGCACTGGGGACTTTCAGTAAAGTCTTCTTAGCTCTAAACTTCGCGATAAACTCTGCGAACTCGCCCACCGTCATCCCTCTTTCTTCACCGATTTTATCTCCTTTTAGGACCAGGATTTCGTAGCCTGCGCTTGCGCCGCAGTTTCTATTCATAAGATACTGGAGCCTTATCGTTCTTTCTAGCGGGAGTGGGGTGTCGGTGTTGGGGATTATTAACTGGTCGTTCCGGTGGGTTATGAACTCTTGTGTGATTTGTAGCAGCTCCTCTGGGACATCGTATTGTTTCCTAGGTCTTTTCGTAGCACTCAGGACTATTTTCTTGGATTTGGAGTCGAGGGTGCGGTGGAAGTATCCGGTGCAATTGAAGACCGCGGAGTGGATTAGGAATGGTGCGTCGGTTGGGTTGGGAGGGGTTAATTTTGTGCACCAGTCTTCGTAGGGTTCTGTTATGAATGGGGCGGGGAGGTAGAGGGAGGCTTTCAGGGAGTCGACTTTGGATTTGAAGAAGTGGGAGACGAGGCGCAGGGTTGGATGTTGGGTTGGAGAGGCGGATTCGAGGATTATGTGGTGGAGTTCGGGGGGGAGGGTAGGCATCTTTTTACTCATTTTTGAGGTCATGTTTGTATATGTGAGAATTGATATCCTTAATTAATTACTATAGGTTCGGATTTATATATCATTGGTGGTTTGAGGTTTGGTGGGTTATAAGGGTATGGAATTCGATATAACAATATTGGAGTTTTGAGGTTTCGCGACGAGGTTTTGGATGGTCGCGCGTTTGATGTATCAAGTGTCGTTGGATTGTATTGAATTCGAATGACTACTTACTTACACTAACCTTCATTGGGAGTAAGAGATGAGTGCTCGAGCTCGCAGGCTGCGTTTTTGGTCGCAATGTCAAAACCAATATATGAGTCTACGTAACCTGCGAGGAGGATAATTATAATGACACATTCGTGGGTTCACGGTTTCATATTCCAATGCCGATTCATTCTTAAGATTAATGGGATATAAAGTGTTTATATGCCAGGTACACAAGCAGATAGTCCAGGCTCCTGGCGGATATAGACATAGGTATTTCCCATCCAAGCAAGCATATATATGGTATGTTTCAAGAATTGTTAGTTGTAGAATCCTTGGATTGAACTACAGGGACCCAAGGTTCAAAGGATATCCGGGAGCCTAGATTCGGCTGGAATAGATTCGCTCGATTACCTAATTGGAGTCGTTAGGAATATGATAATCGGACCGCCTTGTTTCGGTGAGCCGGGATCGACATTCCGTCCGGTTGCGATTGACTGTCAGCTGACTAGACGGTTCGTCGATATTTTGAAGATGGGGAGGGACCAAGGCCACCAAAGCTAGGCCGGCCGAATCGATAGTATACTTTATATCGCCGACTCGACCAGCCCAAGCAGCACAGGAATCCCCTCCGATGTAAGGCTGGTTGTGGAAATTTTTATTTCCTTCGTTTCCAAAAGAAAACCGAATTCGAATTCAAAAAGGGATCCTGCCGAAGGATTTAATATCATCATTAATACCGTAAGGTACTGAAGGCGTCTTGGTAATTAACATGCGACACGGCCGGTACGGCCTGCGCAAATTTGCTACGGTACGAGCTGGCCGAAGTTCAACGTAACGGAGAATTCTTGGGCCACGTTTGTTCCGCTCCAGCAAGCTATTTTAAGCATTTATTCTTTTTTTCCCCAAGTGAACGTTTGCGTCGTCGGCTGGAGAGGCTGTAACCCACAAATCGAATCGCGAGTGGAGTGGTGGTATAGCAAAATTCGCATTAAATTCCGAGCCTTCTATTTTTTCCTTTCTTTTTTTTTTTTATCATTGTCTTTGGGGGAAGGATGAGGAGGATGGGAAGGAAAAAAGGCCAAATTGGTCCATAGTTTGCCCAGCGCTTGCACAAGACCACGCGATTGGTTAGAAATAAATTAAGCCCATGACTTGCAGGTGGGGTTCCCAGCAACCTGGTGGAGATCCCGTTCAAGCAGCTTTAAAGGCAGGGAAGCGTTGCCGCCCGTCGAACGAAAATGGGGCTTTCCAAGCAGGGGGGAATCCTTTTCGATTGGATGGGGGGTAATCTTGGTATGCCCTTTTGCGGCGTAGTTATTCTTCTTTCTTCTTTTTTCTTCTCGATTTGAATTCTTGTTTGCGGGCAGGTAATAGGAATGAAATGAGGAAGAGGGCTCTTGACTCGTGCGAGTCGAGCGAATGGGAAACAGGGCGCTCGGTGGTGGCAAGCGAGTTAACCTCTTTGGTATTCTGCAATGTCTTGCAGGATTGATTCTGCGAGGGTTAGTCGATGTAGAGCGCTATTACGCTTTTGATCAAAGTTATCACTCGTCAACAGGGAATATTGAAATGTCACGATGGGATCGGGATAGACCCTGCCTGGTCAATAGGGAACCCCGTGATATGATATTGTATGAAATACGTTGGCTAATAGGATATCATCAGCCATGGCCACCGGACACGAATTCAAGGACTCAATTGTAGCCGCCTTCCTTCCAGGCATTCATGGTTGAGGATACTGAGCCGTTCACGTACATACTTTGATACAGCTGCACACACTGCACTGCACTGCGCTGCACTGTCATTATTAATGGGACATATAACTTTTGTATATATCTGGAGTAAGCGACAGAGCTCGAGGAAGTTTTTGTCCGAGGATAAATATTTGGAAACGTTCGAAACAAGCTCTGCATGCCAAAAGCTTCTATGAATATCTTCCTCTTCAGAAGAGACGTTTCGTTCTGAAAAGTCGACCTGTTTGTGGGGTCCTTCGGTTCTTTTCCAAAATGGTGAAGGTTATGATGGGTGGGCCTTTCTGTTCGGAAGGCGCATTTTTAGCCCAGGCGCTTAACCGCCGGCCGCTTGCAATTGCAATTATTAATTTCACGATGGATTTTCAATTCGATATTGATTCGAGGTCAGCTACATGCTTTTTGCTTGTGCTTGCTTGCTTGCTATGTCATTGAGAGGAAAACAGCTGCCTTGTTTGCACTTACCGTGTAATTAAGCTAATGCGTATGTATGGCCAAGCATCTGAATAAATATATTGTGAAATGGATCCTGTTTCCATTCGATTGTTCGCGATCGTGTTCTCTCTTCTTTTGCATTGTTCATTCAATTTGGCCGCGAGTCGAGGCAGTTCGTTGAGTATCTCTCAGTTAGCAGTATAGTTGGACCGACATCGAGATATCTTGAGGCAGTTGTCTGTAATTACAGTCAGAGTTATCGCCAGAAAGAGCAAACCACCGACGACCACCTCAATCAACAATAATCCAACTGACACAACGCCGCTTCGTCCAACTACCTTCTCCGGCCTTCTCCTGCGACACCATCGCTTCTGGATTTATACATACATACACACATCACCAACCTCAACCTCATCTCGAAGCATCATCGAAGCCGGTAAGTCACACACATACAAACACACTGTGAGAAATTTCAAAAAGTCCGTGCCGGTTGGGTACAGGTGCTGTGCTGTGCGGTTCCAGTTAGCTCGTGTTCGTCGTCTCGTCGTCGTCTCATCGCCCGCGCCCCCAATTGCAAGGCCCAAGGCTTGTCGTCGGTTGGTTCGCTATTGTTTGCAAGTTTGAACCCCGCCATCGAATCAGCTGGCCGGAAAGCTCGAAAGCGGGCAAGAACAATCGCTATTGTTCACCAAAACATACATCTGTTCACAACCATCAAGAGACCCCGGTCCCAACTAGTTTGGCTTGTCTGGCCAGTTCAAGTGCTATTGTGTCAGCCCAGCTGGTGAGATCCCCTTTTTCGGCCAGTCAGGATCGAGATCCCCTGCTCGAAGCAGCTGTTCGAAAGGGACTGACCGTCGAGGCGCCGACGGTTCGGGTCCGGACGTTCTGAACTTGCATCCAATCCAATCCAACGTTGGTGTGTATGCAGTATATTATATTATTATCCTTCTTACCTCTCCCCACGCTACGCTATTACATGACATTGCATACACTCTAACAATAAGTACTTACTTACATACACACCTCCCTTCTATTTCCCTCCTGAGACTCAGATTCAACGTATTCAAAAACCACTCCCAGGGCGTGTGTGTGTATACGTATACGAACCTGTCTTTAGGCTTCCTTTTTTTATTTTTATTTTTATTTTATTTTATTTTTGTTTCGTTCTTTCTTTTAACCCGGCATAGCTCCGTCGTTCCGCGTGTTCCTGTGTTCCTGTGTTTCTGTTTCTCTCCCTGCTCTCCATCCTTTGACTCTTTCCGTCCCACAGGCTCAAAAGTATTACCAAGTTCCAAGTCCCAAGTTCGGGTTCAGGTTCGAACAAACGGTCAACATTTAAAAGCCTCTTGCTTGCCGCCAGACTTGCTTGGTCCTGCCTGCTAGCCAGTGCCTGGATCTTCTCCGTTCTGATACACTTTATCGCTCACATCGACAAGGTACCCGGCATTTCCAGGCGTCAGGGATTCTGCATACATAGGCCACGCTGCTTTTCTGCTGCTATTTACTGCCGCTCTTGCTGCATGGTTAAAAGAGGCAAAAGTCATCATCCGACCAGCTGTTTAGTCCCCATCCTTACATACACCTACATACGCACGCACATACCTACATACATACATACACATTACATCTAGCGGAACCTCCGCTTTCGTTTATTTCAGATCCCCTCTCTCTTTCTATCTTTTCCTTGATTTGACACAGGAACGAACGAAGGAACGGAACGAAAGGAAGAAGGAAACCTCGTTTTTTTCTCTCTTCTCTTTACTAACATCTTTAAACTACCGAATCAGAGGCTCGCTGGATCGAGCTAACCGCCCTTCTCTTAACGATCCCTCTGCACGGCACTGCATACTCTCTACGTCTCGTCTCCTCGCTGCGTCCAACTGGCTAGCCTGAATTTTTACTCGCCTTGCAGAAATCACCGTAACTCCGTTCAGCATTATTTTCAAAATAAAATAATAAAAATCATTGTTCTGGAGGGTTTCTTCGACAAGACATGAATTAAGGAGGAAGGAATTCCCAAATTCAAAGAACCCCACATAGCTTCTTCGTCCACTTTTAGCTTCTAAAACAGAAGAATTTGGAAAGCCGTTGACCATGGAAGCCGCACCTCTTACAAGGGTACGTACTACTTACTTAACACTATTTCATTCCTTTTCTTCCCTAAGTCTTCTTCCTTTTATTTTTTATGACGGCACCTGGCACCTGTCTGGCAGGTGTTCGGTACCGGGGATATTATGGAACATGTGTTCGAATCAAACCGGACTAAAAAATACAGACCTACCTGTACCTTCGATACAATACTATTCTTTCTTCTTTTTACCTGAAGGAATATACTTTATAAAAAGTATATTATATCTATTCGCACAGACCTGAATTGCTAACTATCTCCAGGCCCACGCACACGCTTCGAAGGCCACCCACCAACAGACCCTCCATAACTTCAAGCTCGCTTCTCAGGAACACAAGGACGCAGCCGAAGAATTCGGAAAGGCTGAGAAAGAAACCCAGGACCCTGAGGTTAGTTCTTCATTTCGCATATTTCTGCTGTTTCAAATTTGGGGGGCACCGTTTTTTCCCCTTCTACATTTTGCATTCTCGAAGGGCCTGTCTGGTACCGAAAGCCCCTGCTCGTCCCGGTTGTATAGTCGTTGTTCGTGGCTTGAATGGGGTGTGTCCGGTTCCAAGATCTCGGACCCGCCCATAAAACCTTCACCACATCACCACACCACACCCGCTTCGGACTATTTTCGATTCTGCTTGTAATCTCGTTTTGTACTCGAAGTCTGTTCGCAAAAAAAGTCTGATCATATATTATATAGTCTCATACCCCCTATTCGACTTCTGTTACTTATAGCAATTTTGTATCTTTTGGCGGGAGCGTTCAAAAGCTGGTCAGCACAGTAATCTCATTTAAATTGACATTTGAGGCTTTCGAACTTGAAACACGCTAACAATCTGTATTATTTCGAAACCCACAGGCTCTTCGAACTCTCGCTTTATTACAGCAGCACCACCGGGACCTATCATCTAGATTGCTGGCATCTACAGTCCAAACTCCTCCAACTCCTCCACCAAGTCAAACGTCGTTTTCTGCGAAAGATTCAACAATGGCGAAGCCGGTAACAACCAACGCCACTACATTTTCCCCGCCGACGTCACCCAAGCATCGGCCTCCACCGTTGTTTGGGCCGGATTCGGCCAAGCCGGAGTCCCCTCAGTCGGATAGGCCTAAGATGTTTTTCCAACCATCTACACCCACTACCCCAAGCACCTCGGATAACCCAACTCATCCATCGGGAACGAGGAAGATAGCGCCACCACCGATTCCATTGCCTTCGCCTACAACTATTACTACCCAAACTCTTACATACACCTCCATGCGAGATGGTCCAGTTTTACCTTCCCCAAATCCGTTCCAGCTAGCTCATGAACTTGCCAATGCCAGAGGTATCCGTTCTCCGGTTAGAGGCCGAAGTCCAGCTACCGGGGGCAACGACAGGAATTTTCTACAGGTCCGCGAGCCAGAACCAGGTGCCCGTGCTGCTAGTGCAGGCGGGACCGTGAGAGGGACGAGTCCTGTATTACTCGGTGCACCACCAAGGAAGGAGAGGAGAAAGTCGGCTAGTGCTACTAGTCCTGTCGTTGGACCGAGGGAAGCTCTTCCTTTTGATGCGTTTAAGGGCCCAGCCCTTGGCGAAGGACCTATCAGACCAGCTGTGAAGGAGTACGACTCCTCCTCAGCTCGGGGTACTAGTCCCAAGCCGCCGCAAAAGCTAGACATGGCCTTTACAAAGTTCTACAGTCAGTTCGAAGAGTACATCGAAGCTGTTGGAAACCCGCTGGCCTTCGCTGGGCTACCGTTGGACGGAGACTTGTCGAGCATGGACCCGGCGCTGAGAAAAGCTGTGGCCGAAAAGGGTGCTACGGAGAGCTTCTACGTCGTACCTACAACCGGTGGTACAATGTCATATGCTGGTATCTTAACCCGAAATCAACCGCAGCAACCTAGCGGTGATAAGAACGAATCTGCACCTGCGCCTGCAGTAGGACCGAAGCCGGCTGAGAAGGCGATTAGCTCGAAGACTCGAGAGGAGCTGGAGTTCGAAAATACCCAACTACGGCAACTCACCGATATAATGGCACACAAGCTACATACATGGGAGACCAGCGCGAAGGTCAATGCTGCGAAGATGAGGGAAAGCTTACAGGTGTTGAAGGAGACAAGCCACAGCAGCCCAGTGGCTGAAGAGTCTGATCGCGGATTTGGCAAGTTAAGGATGGGCGGTCGCGCACAATTGAAGCTCGGCGGTGGCCTTGGTGGTGGTCTTAGCGGCAAGACCGAAACGCAGGTTTTAACGCTACCGGACCGATCTACGGAGTCTGAACTGCCCCCAACCCCAAGGCTAGCGCCTAGGACGCTAACACTTCCCGGACGCGGGGCAGTGGATGATTACGAGCCTCCGAAGACCCCACGATTTGGTGGTGGGTTTCCTAGAGATTTCGATGACGATAAACCGATCAAGTCAAACCGCGCGCTTTCGCCGAACCCATCTGGTAAATCTCGGGGTCTATCGCCTCTCCCTGGTTCCTCAAAACCAAGAGCACTCTCGCCTGCCCCTTCAGTCCTTTCTGAAAACCCATCACTTGAAGAGCTCCAAGCTGAGATCGCAAGGTTACGGCAGCATGAGACCAAGATCTTGAAGGAGAATGACAAGTTGAAGACTGTGGTAGGGAAATACCGAGACCGTTGGGAGAAGTTAAAGGAGGGGGCTCGTGCTAGGAGAGCAGAACAGGAGGGCGGCGAAGATGGCGAAAGCATCAAGTCCGAGGCCACCGATGTCAAGAGCAAGACTTCAGCGGATGCTTGAAGTTTCAACCACTCACACCAAACTTCTACATAAAGCTTATTTATTTTGTTAACGTCGTTTACGACCCTCATTTTGGCGTTTATCGGATTTCTTTTTTTTCCCTTCTCTTACCTCTTTTCCATTCTTCCCTTCGTTTCTTTTGTATACCCTTTTTTAGTCGTATTATCTTTCTTTTTACAGAGAAGCCTGGTATCAGTCGGTCTCTTATCATTCTCTCCAGTAAACCAGTGTGCAGGCCGAGCTAGCACGCATCTGTCTAGGCTGTATAGAGCGGCCCCATAGCCCAGATCAATTAGTCTTTTTTTTTTTTTTTTTTTTTTCTTAGAGGATGGAATTCCCGTTTATTGTTGCTTTTCGTATTCTTCCCGTCTGCCTCGTTCAGGCTGGTGTTCCTACTATCTTACATTCTTTTCTTGGTTTTCTTAATGTTTATTTTCTGAGCGATTGCACTACTTACCACCTTTCGTTTTTCTTTTATTTGTCGTTTCCTCTTTTATAAAGATGTAATCCTTTGTTTTTTTTTTTCCCTTTGATCATTTTTTACCCACCAACAGCACAAAATGCATGCATAGAATGCTTCTGTTTAAATTTCCGGTCCTCTTTTGCTTCAGTTCCCGATTTGTTTTGAGTCATTTCTAGCATACCAGAGGAGTGGTGTTCCTGTTTCTTTCCCTTCTCTCTTTTCTCTCCTTTCTATTCCTTTTTACTATTCTTTGTACTTATTGAGGTAGTAGATGTAGTCCCTATTGGCCAATTTTACTACATGATACAAGAAAATATATTCTTATCTATACTATCATTCTATATATACTATCTCACGGAAGGCATCTTAGAGATATGGAAGTAAACACCCTACTTCCTCCCCCAGAGCACCAAAAAGTTAAAATCCATCTCACACGCCTCCTCACCCTCTTTCAACAACGGTTTCCCGTCCTTCCACTCCCCCGGAAACCGCTCGACCTGTTTCCTCATAACCCACCCGACCTCAACCTTCACATCCGCAAACCCGGCATCGTTCAACAGTCCCACCATCTCCTCCCTAACCAACCCGTGCCGCTCGACACCATCCATTTTATCCTCCGGATGAAATTTCCTGCTCTCTGGTCCTGTATCCTCGAAATCCGTGAGACATATTACCCCTCCGGGGTTCAAGAGGCCGTTTGTTAAGTTTATAAATTGTTTGATGTCGGGAACGTGGTGGAGGACTAGGTTTGAGACTATGATGTCGAATTTTTGGGAGTTAAGGATGGGGTCTGAGGGGGAGCTTATTAGAGCGCAGAGAGGGGTTATGTTTGTTTCTTTGGGAAGTTTGGAGGTTAGGTGGGAGATCATGGTGGGGGAAGGGTCGATGGAGAGGATTGTGGAGGTGTAGGGGGAGAGGGGGAGGGAGAGGAGGCCGGTGCCGGTGCCGAGGTCTAGTAACTTTGGTTCTTGTGTATAGTTAGTTGGTGTGGGTTTTAATTGCGGGTTAATGGAGTTTTTGGAACATACTATTGGGGTTATCCAGGGATAATGAGGGGATGCGTTCGAGAATCGCGGCGAGGGCGGATTTGGTGGCGGATTGGACGTCGGGGTTTAGATCCCAGGTTGCAGCTTCGGAGTTGAAGCGGGCGTTTGAGGCGTCCGTCATTTTGTTCTTTATTTTGCCTTATCCTCCTTTATAATTTACACTTTGTTGGGTTTTAATTTTGGGGGGTGTGGTTGGAGATGTATATTCGTCGGGCTATTGTATGATATGTATATTTTGAAACCTGGGGTAGGTAGACGTCGGCTATAGACGTCTACTACGTAATTATAAGCTTGGGTATAGATTGCTCGGGTAAGCTACAAGATAAAGCTTGGGTTATAGCCGAGAAGTATCCGAACGGGCTAGATGCCTGATTTAGTTAGCTTGGTTTTTCATGAAAATTGACTTAAGAATCTTCAGTCGTCTGCACAAATTTTAAATGGGGGAGGGTTTGGCAATTAGCTCCTCTATGGGGGTTCATCCACCCCGGTGGTTCGAGTACGAGACGTCCACAAAGATTCATCGGACTCGTATTGTCTATATCGTCGGCCTAAACAAACCAAAATAAACCACAGGGAGCTCCGGAGGGGCCATCGTAAACCAAACCCTGTTGCAAAGTGAGAACGACATTTGAAGGGTATATTTATTTGGGTATACCCGGATATAAACCCCTGAGGTATGTTACCGGTATATCTTGCACCAACCTGACACATGTAGACAAAATTTTGGTCATCGCGATATCGCAACGGTCTTTTGCCAGCTTTGATACTTGCGGGGCTGCCGTTTCAGCTATTTTCTGTAAATGATTCATTACGTGACAGCCTCCAATATTCGAATATACCGCACTAAATCCCAGTTATTGAAGATATCCCTTTGTGCATGTGGCGTCTGAGAACGAGACCGGGTATCGACTGGTCGAAGTGCCCGGATAACCGGCACCAAAGCGGAATGTGACACCCAAACTCATTTCGGGTTTTGATTTTACCACCTCGGTTGTCCCCTAAGCGGTGGGTAATAGACTTTAGAGGAAAGGTATCATTTTGTGGGGGTTACTGGCAGGCGGTAGTAGATCGTTTTATGACAGTGCTCGCTAGTATTAATGTTTTGTATTCGCTGTCGAAGGTTGATCAATTGATCTGGTACTGATTATCATTTGGTTGAAGGTTGTCTTGTGCGAGTTTGCTCTAGCTGTCTGTTGTATATTGATTTGGCATTTCGGCCGGGCTGACAGACTCAGATTTTGCCTAGGGGTATACGATATTTACCATAAACCTGGGGGCCGTTTTAGGTACGTAGTGGGATGCATACATGTATCCTCTGCCTACCCTTCCTCTTCCTCTTCATCGCAAGCCTAATATTTAGGGAGGCAGTAGGTATACTAGAGTAAACTCAAGAGCTACTGTCGGCGCTCCTGCGTGATGTGACAAGATTCACTGCATCGCTATCATCGTTATTTGTTTTTGTATTGGTTGTAAAGTTTAGCACCGCGGCGTTTTGTCGTATTACCGTATCCTCTTATTGAATTCTCGATGAATGTATTTGCTAAATTCACTAAAAGAAATTAACGGCCGGGCGCTCGTTTCGGCATCGGTATTGGTAACCGCGCCCTTAGAAATCTGCCTAGGAGGAAGCGGAGGAATCGCAGTACCATTGTTGGCGCAATTGGTGAATACTTTGTGGGAAGGCGAGTGAGTAAGTAAGAACTGGGTGAAATGAATAGATACAGAATGAAGTGCTAGCCTTCCAATTTATAGTGCCCATATCCCCATTATGTACTTTTTATCGGGGTGATGCTCGGGATGAGCGTCGGAGAGATATCAAGATAACCTTCGAGCTGGTTTTCGGTAATTGTGTTGATCGTGTGTGATTTCTGGCTGCCGAGCTGTGGAACATGGAAGCACGGACAGGGGAACAGGATGGGCACATGGCATAGAACCTTCGCGCAACATCCTTCTACGATCACTGGAGGAGGGGCTATTACCTTCGATCAATCAATCAATCACCAGCATCAAACCCGAAATTAATACTAATCACGATTCCTTTTTAATACCAACACCATCCGCTCTCAATCGGATTCACAGTTCAAGGGGAAAGGGAAGGGAAAAAAAAGAACCCCACCATGTCAACATCAACAGCCCCACCAGACCCCACCCCAGAAGAACTCAAGGCCGCAAGGGAGAAGGAAGCGGCCGAACAAGCCACCCTACCGTACAAATGGACGCAAGCCCTCGAGGATGTTGATGTGACCGTGTCTCTTCCTGCGGGCACGCGAGGAAGGGATTTAATCGTTGATATCAAGCTTACAGGCTTGAAGGTCGGGCTGAAGGGAAAGGATCCCTTGTTTGAGGTTATACCCCCCCTTTTCTACTTCGACTTAGGATGGTTATGTTTGGGTATACTGACTAGATATCCGCATGTAGGGAACATTATACAAACCGATTCACCTGGACGACTCAACTTGGTCTCTCTCGGACGGCACACTCGAAATCCACCTCGATAAATCCAATAAAAAGGAATGGTGGCCCCACGTTCTCACCCACCACCCCAAGATCGATGTTTCCAAGATTCAACCCGAGAATTCGAAGCTAAGTGATCTAGACGGGGAGACGAGGGGCATGGTGGAGAAAATGATGTACGATCAGCGACAGAAGGAGATGGGACTGCCGACGAGCGACGAGCAGAAGAAGATGGACATGCTCAAGAAATTCCAGCAGCAGCACCCCGAGATGGATTTTAGCAAGGCGAAGATTAACATGTAATTCTTCCTTTTCTTACTTAATAAGCTACTGATACCTTATTTTTTCTGCTTGGTATTGTAATTACTGGGGTTCTGTTTTTGCATAGCGCTTTGGAGGATATCTATTCAATATTGCTATTGAGGACTTATGATATTGTCCACCAATCAAACTCCAGGAGATTTTCATGGGAATTTGGTACCTAGTATGATGTATTAGTACATGACCCTATGTGGGCGGCGGCGGACAGTCTAGCTCACGTATCAGGCCGAAAGAAAGGTTTGCCAAAATAAAGCGCCACGGTCTAAACCGACATTTGATCCCGTGGCGAATACATTGCACATTTGGGTTGATACCGCTAACCGTCATATCTAGATATCTCATAGCCTCATGTTACATTTATGAGGCTTTTTGCAGACAACTGTTAGGCTCAAAGGCTAGGTTCAGAAATTCTGTTGACTAGGAGCAGAATGGCGGAACGGGATTTAAAGTGTAATATAATCCCGAGGACGACTGTAGTATCATGCCATATCGATATATCATATCATATAATATTATACTCGGCAGGAAAGAATTTACTATTTCGACAATTAATCGAACCGAAGGCACTCGTATCGGTTTAAAATTATATAACACCAGGCTGTCTGTTCTAGGCAGATTATGGCGTTTTTCTGTCCTGTCCGTTTCGTTTCGTTCAGAACCCCCTTCAGCCCGAAATTAAAATTTTCTTTAATTTCCAAATTTTGACTGCTGAGATAGGAGGAAAAAGATCCACTGCAGGGCAATGACGGTGGATGGGTGGGGCTAGCCACCGAAGAGCGCGACGGCCTGTCAAAAGGGTCAAAAGGAAGGGAAGGGGCTGCCCTTGCTTTGTGCTACGGAAAGGCTGGAAACAACGTCCGTTTCTTCACATGTATGCTTGAACCCCCCCATGCACCAGTTTCCTTGCTACGGATTGGGAGAACGATTTGTGGACTTTTTTTTTCGTCGTGTAATTCTGATCTCGTAATCTGTTATCGCTGTCGAGTCGGACGAGAGAACAAGAAATCGGAAGATACCGAAGCGGCCGACCAACCGAACGGTTTGAACACGCTGAGCTGTTGAGTATGCGGGTTTGTTCCTTGTCCTTGTGCTATATCGGCAGGGATTGCCTTCCCATGTCCGCAGAAATGGCGGCATTTTGGGGGCATTGCTACAATTTGTGACTATGGTATTTTGTATATAGGTCCTAATCAGCTGGGTGTTCTCTATATTTGTGTAGTAATATATGGTGTGGGTGGGCTTGCCATTGTGTCATTTGCAAAGGCCTAATTAGCTAAAGATGTAATAATATATCGAGTACTTAAGCTTACTGGTTCAGTGGACAATATATACGTACTATGTAATCATGTTCGAATTGAACGATCTCTTAGCGGATCGGTGGGCTGTACATGTGATATGGATAAAATATCAATTGCTCAAATCGCCATACCCGGAACAAACTCCCAGTTCTCCATTGATCCCCTACAACTGTCACAACAAACCTTCGCAAGGTCGAAACAGAGGCATCAAACGGAAGCTTCGTTCTTGTTCGAGCTGACAAGTTTTCCTTGGGTCATGAACTAACCGCGATTGCTGACTTGGTGGCGTTCCCGTGGTTCCCTGGTTAAATTTCACAAAAAAGAAAAACGGGCAATTAAGCCGAAAAGAAAATACTAAAAAAACTCAAAAGTCTAACGAAAAGTGGACCTGCCAAGGTGGTATAGCTATGGATATCTCCCTGACAAATCCCGGGCTGAAAGATACGCTGATGAAATGGGGCTCTTCATGTCGATAGTGATATTATCATCAGTTCCCAATTCTGTTGGTTCCACCGTTAGGCGTTCAGCCACATATATACATATGTTACTGTATTTCTTGGAAATATGCAAAGTCGGAGAGGAAAACTTTGTAGCCTATTTGACTTGACCGCATAGCGCATGCGGAATACTGGTTGTCAGAATTGGCTTGCTCAGAAGTCCGGGATGTCTTTCCTCTGAATAACTGCTTCTTGCGACGCTTCATGCAAGTCGTCAGAATTATGGGACCGCGAAATTGATCCAATTGGTTACTAGCATTTAAACCCAAAAGATTTGGCGGGAGCAAGCTGTGCAGGGTCCCGCTAGCTTTGCCCTTTTTTCTTCTTTTTAAACTTTTTGATAATACCGCGCGATCCAGCGATGGTCGGAAAGAAAATAGGGGAAATAAGGACCAACGAATCTATAGTATACCAAGCTTCCCCGGCTGAGATTTTAACGAAGTACTTTAAGCTTAAGAAAAAGTAAACTAAGCTTTTTATCGATGGTGAAGATAGGAAAGGGATTTTCATAAGAGGGTGCTTTAACCCTTTGTTTCAGTTTTTCCTTTCTCTTTTTTCCTTTGCGCCGTCCCTAAGCCTTGATATCATTTTTCTTGTTTTTAACTAGTCGTCATCAATTCGAAGCTCTCTGCTTTTTTGTTAGTTGGCGACAAGCCTTGGAATGGAACCGACTTCTCCATCCCCCGCAGTTTTTTGACGCACTGGCAAATTCCTTTTGGCCACTCAGAGGCTCGCCCACTTTTTCCCGCCTTGATTGTGCAATTCTTTGCCGGGGTAACTCCGCACAGATAACAGTAACGATTCAATTTGGGGGTCGGATATTCCAGCTTCAGCTTCGGTTACCGACGATACTAATTGCAACGTTTCGCACGATATTTCCTAACGGGGCTATATTATTAGCTAGTAGCTGAACCGAACTCGGGTATTTATTGTCTGTCGACAATCGCTGTATACACATACACGGTACATACCCTAGATAGTAGATATACAATCTTTCGAGCGGGTTTCACGAAAAGAAAAAAGGGAATCGAGAGCGACGGGTCTGCGGTTGTGTATCTCTTTTAAAACACTAAAGAACAACCAGCGTCGAGAGCCCAGTCGGCTGGCATCTATTGCCTCTCCCTTTCTCCACCTTTCCCCAGCTTTGTACGACTTGGAAATTACATACGGAGTCCGACACACGCAACGAACCAACCACACCCTTCATTAGTCAGGATAAACCCTTGGAGAGAAGGGAGAAGGAAAAGAGGCCAGTTCGATTCGATTGGGCAGTTGATACGCTAATCGTGCAGTTGCCGTCATTTCGAGAAAATAAAGAGGTCCCGACACTCACATTTATGTTTACGAATTCGATTACCAAAACACCCTCGCCTTGACTCGACTCCACTCTGTTATTTGATTATTTTATTTTTCTTATAACTTTTTTTTTTGCGATTTTTTGGATTACTACTCAGACAAGTTTTTCCTCGCCGTTTCAGCGATCTTGCTTACTGGGTTTAAACGGTCTTACTGTCGTAATCCAGTTGGACCAAAATTGAAGGCCCGTTCACAATGCCGACAACCCTGGCGCACTCTTCCTCTATCGGAAATGATCGGTCGAAGTCTGATGTAAGTAACTAGCGGGTTTTCCTTGTGAGAAGAAAAAGAAGAAAAATGGTTTTCTATCGTTCCCCATGTCCAAAATACCTGTCAACCGTCGTTCCGCCCGCCAGAATGAACGCCTTGTTATCGTTTAGAAACGAAAATTCCAAGGGAAAACGCTTCTTCCTCGGCATGCTATCAACATCATGAATTCATAACCTCATTTCCTTTTTTATTATAATTTTGTAAAAATTCGGGCCTGGTGCGGTTTACAAAATCCCTCTTTTTCTCCCTTCTTACCTTCGAGGTCTTAAATTTCTCTCGGGCCCTCCTTTTTAAAACAAAAAATTATTTTGTCTTTTTGTTCTTGACTTCATTACCTGAATTTCGGCTGCTGCAGGATAGCAATCGTGTGCTACTCAGGTACCATATCGTACCTTGTAACATTTGTTCCCACCAACACGTTTTTGTTTGGTTCAACGGTTACAAGGGGCGCTAGCCTGCTAGATCAAATAGCCGGAAAATAAGCATCGTTTTCCCTGAGTAAGCCTTGATGACTTGACTTCCTCTCTTTCTGTCTACTTTATTTTTCCTTTTTCCTTTTCCGTTTGTTGGTTTTATATCTATATCTTACTCTGTGTCACCATCTGACGGCGCGCGCCCATTATATCTTATTTCTTTATTATTCCTTTACTACTTCCTTATATCGGGTTTTTTGACACCTCTTAGACAATTACTTTTCCTATTCTTCCTAGCCATTCTCATAGAACATTATTATATACAAAGGAAACTAACGCTAAATTTTAAAAATGAAGCTGGATACTTCAAAACCCGCCGCCTTATCTTTCAAAATTCTAGAAGCCGGACAACAAGAAATCCGGCCGCCGCTCACTCCAGCGACTGAAGTCGATCTCCAAAAGTCCTGCGCGATATTGGTGCAGTCAACTGGATACTCTAGATCTTTGAAAGATGCATCTTCTTCTTCTAATACAACCGCCCAGAGAAGAGGGAATGGGACGATACCAGTGAGAAGTACTCATGGACGGACGCAGTCGAGGAGCAGAGGGAGTAGGACACCCGTTGGGAGAGTTGCAAAAGCTAGCGCTGTAGGACATAGAAGGAATGGATCATTGACAGCAACGGGGAAGCATGAGAAGGCTTCGGTGTCGGGATATGTTCCGCCCCGACGACCAGCCCCGGAGAAAGTTTTACCGGTTGCGAGGAGGGTGAAAATGAAAAAGGATGCTATACCTGAAGAAGAGGAGAAGGAAAGTGAGATGAATGAATCCGAAAGCCAGGATATTGAAAAGAGATCAAAGTCCGTGGAAGCAAAATCATCTTCTGATGGGATGGTCATTGAGGAAGCACGTGTGGAGAAGAATAAAAAGGGAGTAAAGAAGTTGGTCAATGTCATGACTGGGTATATACGGCCGCACGACACTGCTTCGTCACAATCTCCACCGACAGCTTCGAACGAAGTATCGCCATCAAGAGAGAGGACGAATCCATGGGAGGCATTGCAAGTAAAATCTTCACGAAGAAAGGATGGCGCAAATTATGTCGAGGCTCTCCCTGAGCACCTTCATACCAAACCAACCTCTGACGAAGAGAAGAAAAATGGAGAGCTAAAACGAAGCGTTTCAAAACGTTTGGGGAATGCTGTGAAAGAATATGTCAAGCCGCCGCATATAGATAGGTTCACACCCGAGCCGCTGCCTACCGCACCAGCCTCGTCAAAGGAGGAAGCAAGAAAGGGAGAGCAAAAGAAACACCGGGCCGCAAAGACTATGAGGGAATACGTCAGGCCGTCCTCCACAGAAATTTCGAACGCCACAATAGAAGAGGAGGATCCGGCGCAAGCCTCGAAGCCCCAGAGGACACCGAAATCACCGACGAGACCACCCAGATCTGCGAAATCTTTGCCTGCTCCCGCCACCACTGAGAAGAAAAATCATCCGATAGCAAGGGATATTCAGAAGGCATCGACAGAAACTACACCTCCTAAACCGGCTACCAGTGGTGGCCACGGCCATCACAACCCCTTCCGCTTAATCCATGATTATGTCAAGCCATCTATGACTGACCCTCTGACACTCCAAACCAACACCCTCCAAGCTTCTAGCCACCTTTCTCCAGCCTCTCCGTCAGAACGAAGACCTCTAACCCAACATGCTCTACAACCTTCAGCACCCTACATCCCGCCAAAGATCCGGCCTCGGGGCAAAACCCTCCCTTTAGGCGATAATACCCTCTCACCGGATGCAGCAGCTTCGGGTATTCCACCCCCTACCCGCCAGGGACCGATATTTGGCGGTGGATATCCGGTTAAACAGGATCTCCTGACTACAGAAGCAACAGCCAAGGACAAAGAGAACCGCGGGCCCGTATCGCCAGGATTCTTTGGTAGGAGCCCGGGCGTGGGCGGGTTTAGGATACATTTCTCTCACTTTTTGCATAAGCAGCGAAGTGATGGGTATGATCAGCTTGGATGAATGTGCAGGCGCTGGTTAATTAGACTGGGAACCGTGAATAGGATATACCCCCCTTATTTTCTTATATCTCTTTTGTTTGAGTTATTTTTTGTGAATAATTCTTCAATGGCTGTATCAATTGGATATATAGCCGCGTTTATATTTCCTTTGTCTTTTTCTCCTGCCGATTTTTTTTCTTTCTTGGGCCTTTAAATTTTTACGCCATGTATATAGTACGGACAAGCGGGTGTGATGGGTTTCTCCTTACGATCTTCATTTTTCTTTTCTTGACGTTAGTCTTCATTTCATTCTTATTCATTAAGTTCATATTCACATACTATTCTGTATCTACTCGCGTGATTATATGGGCCATCATACTGGCAGGGACGTTGGATTCTTTGGACATAACCTATAACTTAATGCTCTCTGGAAGTTTACTTCACAAATCTTGAAATTTAAGAAGACACCTTTGGCTTGATGCACAATCCCGTCACGAGCCAAAAACAAATACAAGGAACAATTTGTTTCATTGGCTTTGCCATGTTGTGCGACCCAATCGGATTGATATTGAAAACGCCACTCGATAATCGATCTTGGAGCGGAACCCGATTATCTTGATCCGGTGGTGTGTTTGGTTCATGTCCGGTGTGCGACCCGAGATGCACAACAACGTTTTGTGCACCTGGTGCTCGTCCGGACATCTATCATGTATTCAATAACGTTGCTGGAAGCAGATTACTTTTATACTGCGTGTCGAAGCTTGTGATAGGAGCTCAATATTTGCTACTCTGCAATGAGAAGCTACACTGGAACAAGAGTGTGTATGCTCTATAAAAAAAGTTGAAAGTTCGAAGTCAGCTATATAATTATTGTATATGTTATGTATATATAATCATGATGCAATTAATCGTTTTCTTTTTTCTTCTCGTTTCTTTTCTCCCTTCCTCCAGCTACTATCAGTTTCCAATTTCGGATGCGGGCGCTCTGCGGCTAGATCTCCATGTGGTATTTTTATATTCAATATGCGGGTGCAGTCCCTCGGCGGCGCCTTTCGTCGATTTGTGTTTTAGGTGTGGTGTTTTTGCTGAAACAAAACCCCGGACTTCAGCGTTCTAGAACTAGAACTCCGTTCTATGGCTAGTCTCACATACCAGCCTCCATAAAGTGGCAAAGTTCCCTTCAAAGAAGTCGCATCCGATGCGCCTTGAAGAAAACAAAAAAGACATGCTGAACAACTGCAACTAGGTTGGAGGATGCATATGGGCCTTGTTGTAATTTGTCGAGGGATTGACACCTGATGATGACACCGCCTATGCAAGCCACGCCCACCCAGCACGAAACGTACCCCCTTGGACATTAGAAACCCAAATCATTTATAGGGACATGGTATACACTTGCTAAGTTTGACGGCTATATCGAGCCTATGATATAAGAAACACACGCAAAGAACGTTCGCCGGGGCCCAATGAGCCCTGGCATTTCTGACTCAATCATGCATACGATCCCAGGCTATCCTTTCCTCCCTCCGTCGAGACGCGGAGGGGGTTTAAATATTATAATATAGACTCCCTTAAACTATATGTGCGTTCCATACATCAAGGTTAAATATTATCACTTCGAAAAACGGAAAGCCCGATAATACATGCAGTTCCGTCTACACCTTGGACACCGTTTCTTCGTTTTCGACGCCTGAAACGACAGATCCCCTTGATAGGAAGCATAGAATCCTTTCGGAGGTCGAGAGCTGTATAGAGGCGTTCTACAGCCTAGAGGTTTCTTTCTCTGCCCTTGTAATGCATGAACCGGTTATGTATCAGGTGTATCAGGAACCGGTAAATCCCACTACTAGTCTTCTTTTTACTTCTTAGAACTACTCTAATCGATAGGTACATGCACAGACACATCGTAAATGTCTCTTCCGAGGGAGAAAAAAACGAGGGAAGAGGATAGGAAGACGGTTTTTCGTTCGGGATGCAAGCCCTTTCCATAGCCACTCGGTTTAGCGAAAAGTAACGGCTCAAACGTCTATATCCAGAACGGGCAAGCCGAATCCCATAACGTCTTGTGTGCGCCTGACCATTCGCGTGTGCCATTGTGATTTAAGTGTATTATTTTACTAGCTTAAGGGTGAAAAGCCTAAGGTGTGGGAATAAGCCACCTCGTATGCATATACGGTAAGTACAATTCAGCTGTCATTCGTACATATCGTGGTATTTTCCCAGTATCGAGGTGGAGGGGGGCTAAGAAGAGAACTATAGCCGAGCAAATCATCCTGTTGGGTCGGGTTGACTGACGTTTATGAGACTTTGGAGGAAGAGGGGTGTAGGGGGGTAGGGAAGGACGTAGACATCTGCATCCCAATGCAAGAGGGGGTCCCCGAAGCGGATTAGTAGCTGTTCAGCCTGTTATAGCGTATTAAAGGCCTTGCTGTCGCCTATTAGTCTTGGGGTCCGTTTGGAGACGGGAACATTTGATACAAACACCATACTTTATAGGTTCTTTTACGTTTCGAATTTTTTATGGCAGCTGCACAGCGGATCGGTGGAGTTTATTGGGAAGAGGGGAAAAAGATTATCAGATCAAGGCTTTTTAGAGTTCTTGGTAACCTAGCATGTTTAGCGGGGTGGAGTGAGAAGAGGAAGAAGAGATTTATAAAAAGATGAATCTCGCCGCCAGCTGTATCCGTGATAGTTGAGAGATCATTTGAATCTAGTCCTTATCGTGGATAGTATCCTTATAGTTGCAAACATTGTTTAGTATATATTTCTGCTACATATACTATAACTTGTAACTTAGCCTTGAAAAAATAAGTTTCGAAGGGCCTTTTATCGAATATATATCGCCTAACCTACCTCGGATTTGCAAATTTGTGGGACATCAAGACCCCTTGGCTATCACCATAGTTATCTATATCGATAATATAACCTAGCCTACTGACGCTACGTCATCTGGGGAGGGGAGTATTCAGGTATGGTCAATAGATAGCTATTTTGAGACTTCTATTACTATAGCTATATGTGCTAACTTGGGATCCTAGGAAGAAGAATCAAAAGCCCTCCGCTCTACTTTGTGAAGATGGCAACCCCTCTACAATCCAGATGCGAGTTCCCAGGCTGCGATAAATTCGAAAACCTCCAAGCCTGCGAATACTGCCAATACGTCTTCTACTGTTCGAGAGAGCACCGCCGTTCGCACCTCTCCCAGCACAAAGAAGCATGCACAGAGTTGGCAACCGCTTGCTCGCGATACCGCGCCGAATACCGAAAACTCAAACGATTCTCGGGGAACAGAAAATGCCCCAGCCAACCATTCAAAAATGCCATCGGCCGGTTTACCGAATTCCACGAGACGCAGGATTATAGAAATGCGAAGCGAACAGTGGTCGAGGCTCTGCTTAAGGTCGGTACGAGGGAGGCCCTCGAAGCATGCGTAGAGCATGGCTTGGAAATGCACAGGTTGTGCTGGAACGGAACTTCGGTCTGGTTGCGGAACCAAACCCCTTTGTATATGATTATGCTCGGACGGGACCAAGATGCATACGACTTTAGCAAATGGTTATTCATGGACGACGAAGATCGAGATAGCTACTCAAAAGATGCTATTCATTATAGTCGGCGGGATTTGGAAGACTTGGTTCCGTTTAATCTGGTGAATGGTAAACTAGACTCAGAGATCTGGGAGTCGGTTCAGGATCCGTTTGAACCACTTGACTTTATCCGCAAAAAGGTTCCGAACGAATACTACTGCTTAAGCATGATCTTGATCAAGATCATGTTGTTACAGGACATGAAAGATCTCGAGAACATGCGAGTTCTAGAAAAACTGCCAATCCTACAAAAGAACGAGGAGATCTTTGACCTGATACAAGATCAAATACCATCAACAGAGGTATTCAGACGAGACACCGCGTTAAGGACCCTGGACAAAGAAGATTTCGATGATCTAAGGGATCTCTTGGACCAACATATAAACCGGCTCTTTGTGCTTATTGGCGGGGACGGGTTCCACTTCTGGACAGCGATGCTTAAGAGAGGCGGGCCGGAATACAGGCCATCGGATGAGGCATGGTATAAGATGTTTGAAAAGTTACCCGGGGCGATGCAAGTCATCCAAAGCCGGTTGGAGATGGCTAGGCAGGGAGACCAAAGGCTTCTGAGATTTTGCGACTGCACTTATCAAAAATTCAGAAGGGGGGAAGTTGCCAAGGGTTTCGTGTCTTGCAATGCACAAAGGTGTTTCTTTGGGAGGAAAATCGAGAGTTACTGGGTTGGGTAGTTTGTGTTTTCAATCAGTTGATATACGGAGTTTGGGGCGGCACACAGTGGGAATATTATGGGTATGCTATGGGCGTTTGGAGAATATGTTTCCTTTTCGTGTTAGCTTGAGATTTTCATATTTTCCTTTTAAATTTTGTCGAGTTCATTAGTACAGTATTGCGATGCCGCCCGAAGGACCAATCTTCTTATAATCCTGTTAATTTATGATAGACGATTTTAATTTCATTTCCATTTTCACTATGCTGAATCGAACCTCCTATTTCAGACGGAAATTGAGCTGTAGCATTAGCCTCGTGGCTAGCCTATTCTATGGCACGTATTGCTGTGCAACATGACTGCAACAGCCTACCATACATAATAGGTGGTTACTCTTTTTGGGACTTTCGTGTGGTATTTTGCCAACACACCGTGTTGCATAGACGGTGAGGTCAGGACGCTCTAAGTGTCCGCACTGGCTCTGAGACGTCGAGCTCTGAGACGTCGAGCTCTGAGACGTCGAGCTTGATGTATACATGTAATTTAACGGGAGTAGTGTATTGGTAAAAGATTATGCCTGTTACTCGAGGGTTTAATTTGCGTAGGCCGTCTGGGCATATATCATACCAATAGACTGATGTTTGCAATTGACTTGGCTAGAGGTGCATGGCCGTAGACTGGGCACCAGGAACGATTGGCCTCGATGGTCGTTTTGCGGCACCGAATCTATATATTATGTGGCCTTTTTGAAAAATACTCCTGTAGAGACCTGGATTTGGTGGACCATATTCCGGGGAATTGGGTGTCATAATTGCCATAAGCATCTCATTTAGATACCCAGAGAACCTCAATAATTTCTCCTTTCGAATTTTATTAAAGGCCAGCTTCTCGAGATCTCGAGTAAAAGCTATTTCTGAATGTTACTAATGTAATTCGATATCAGTGCTAGGGATCACGAATTCTCATGCTATTCGAAATTTGGACCTTACCTGATCTCGTTCCCAGACCTTACCGGCCTACAAGACACCTCGTCATGAGCAGACGTCTGGACGTGATGCCATACGCCCTCTTCATGGTGCTAGGGATCAATGGAGCTGTTTTTGTTAGTTATTTGGTTCAAGGTGGGATCCGAAACTAGGCGCGCAAGACCGTCGGGGGGGAGGTTCATCGATCAAAAAGAATGAACACAAATCGCAGGTAGGGGCCTGCCCATGTATCGATGTTACAACGTTGCCAGCTCTGAAATTAAGACAAAGCTTCCTCCCATGTTCTTGTTATTCGATTCCTTTTGCAAGAAGACGTCTAGGCCACGTATTCTAATCTACAAACTCCATTGATTGATACTGCAGGAGCGCCCAAACAAGAGCTTTGCTTCTCGCCCCTCGGCCGTAGGAACATAGTTTGCATGCCCGATATCATCTATCCCGCCCCAGTCAATAGATCTCATTCCCCGCTTGATAGTTATTTGACATTGGAATGCTCAAATACGGCAGAAATCCGTTTTTATGCCAGGGACGAGAGGGGTGACTGGTAAAACTTCTGCAATCGTTATCGGAAGTTGGCAAAATCGTAGGAAAACGGTATTTATTGGGTCAGATCTACCAGGGTTAGAGGAATTCACTGTCGTGGGCCCTGCGCCGTCTCGAGAATGTAAGTCAAGTTTTGAGTCATGCATATCGTCTATAGATCCACAGTACGGTTAAGTGTGCGCGCATTAATTGCGCATTAGAACCCGCATCAAAATTCCCATGGAGTGAGGCTAGTCGTATTTTTATTGACGATTCTAGGTATCCATGGTAGCCTGAGGTAAGTTTTGTGCAATTGTGAATTGTGAATATTAATTGTGAATTGTGAATTGTGAGGATGTGGATGCGGCTACATGATGTTCAAGCAGGCCACGATTATGTAGCCCTTGCGTCCATGTCGGCCAGGTGGCCAGTGGAGGAACTTTCGAGATGCATGCTTAAATGTTTTCGATCCAATCTCAATGCACATATCTGGCTTTTTCCTTTTTTTTTCTTTCTAAAAGAAAATGATCACGGCGAGGCTAACCAGTTCCCCGTTCGTGGGTATTATATTTTAAGTACCAACAAATAGCAGTGTGCCTAAATGCGTCATTCCGTTGTGGAGGTCTCGAGAACGTTGCATTATGTTGTCTGCAATGGTGTGTGGTTCGATTCCCTTTGCGGTGTCAACACCAACCGTGGTAATACCTGCAACATTTTCCAACTCGTGGCAGGATGGAGGAATTATGACCTGCTACCGGTCTAGTAAAATCCCGCCAAAGGTATAGATCTCCAGTAAGCTCAGAGCTAAGTCTGGTAGCGTCGAGTGATCTTGTTGGCGCCTTCGCGACTAATTGGAAACCAATTGAACAATTATTTCACGAAACAGATCTTGACGCATAGTGCGATCACATTTCGTAGAAGTATTGGTGCTTATCTTTAAAAGATTTTATGATAATTTTGAATTTCGCTTTGATTGTAAAGGCTAGGTTTTTTCTGTTTGTGCGTATACGGTTGTATGTTAAGTACCGTCGACAAGCTATATACAAGGGAGCTACATTTAGAACACTTTTATTGCATTTAGTATGCATATGCATATGCACGTCTACAAAAGAACACAGTTTCTCAATTGAAGATAATAATTGATTCACGAACTTGGAAAATGTGATCTGGCTCGCGTGAGAGCTGTGAAGCAGCTTGATATTTCATGGTTCTAGGTTTTTTTTGGGGCCTGGTAGGTTTTAGATAGTATGTGAGGAATAACATTAGGGTATATGCAGAACATGTCCACCATCGAGGTGCTAACAATGTTACTTGCTCAAAAGATAAATCTCTAAATGCTGGACGCCGGCATAGGGAAAAGTAAAGAGAAAGAAGACAAGACAAAAATCAGGAATGATACAAGGTCGCCAAACTTGTTTTACCCAGAGAAGAGAGTTGAAGAGGGTGGAAAAAGAAAAAGAAAAAAAGAAAAAGTTTTGAACGCCGGTGGAATAATAGATAGTCCCAGTTGAAGTCCCAAAATTTCAAAAATAATAGTTTTGCCCTAACTGACTGGTTAGGAAAGAGAAAAAGATCCTAACTCCTTCGTTTTTCATAGCAGTTTTATCACCCCACCCATTCCCAAATTGCATGCAAAGAACATTTGAACGTATCATTGGAGCTCTAGTACTCCCTTATCCCTTCCGTGTTGAGAATGTCTGTGATTTTCATGATGCTTTGCCGCCGTGGCGACATCGTAGGCGACATATTGCTGTCGAATGATGACCTGGAAGAAGAAGAAGGAGGATGGTGAGATGCGTCGTAGTGGTATCCCTCCTCGCTCATTCTGTAGTTTGAAAAGCTGTCGCCGTGGTCTGGAAAATAAGCAGAGTTCCGCCTACTATGACGTGGACTCATGGCCCCATACATCTCCTCTGGAATGTACATTGCGTTTGACTGTCTGCGAGAGCTCGGCCGTGAAGTTGCGCCTTGGGCTGAGCTATCGAGGTCAATCGACAAACTTCTGCGTTCAGTCCTGGTCATTTTATTTACCAGGGCGTGGTTTCCTCGTGTATGGTTCATTATGAGCCAGCGGATGTAGCTTTTGAGATATTTTCTTTCTTGGATGATTCTGAGGATATCGTCCTGACATGCGATTGAATCTATCAATCGAGCTAGATGTGTTTCGTCGATGAGCGAGGACTTTTTGAATCTGTCGAGATTGTGAAAGGTAGTATAATGTGTGCATATCATGGACACGATTTTCTACGTAAATTAGTGTGGTATGTCAGCAGCTTGATCACATTTCCATGCAAGCACATGCCCCAGCACCGAACACCCCGCCCATGCCTGAATTTCTAACTTTGTACCACCGACTCCAACACAACTCCAGGATTAGAATGACCATGGAAGGGACGAGATCAAGATCGTGAAGTGTAGGGTTTGTATGACTAGAAGGGCGCCTTTTTTAAAAGATTTTTTTTATGGGGCCAATGAATAAATTAATTTACCTTTGTTCTATGCCAGAGTTCTGAATGTGGGATTCCAAGACACTCTCGAATATCGCCTGCTGTCTCGTTTTTCAGGAAACGCTCGAAGTAAGAGACCTCGCTATCTAATTCTTCCTGTCGCTGCCGGTCAAGCGGTCGAACAAAAACGGATCTCTCGAGATCTTCTAGACTCGGCCGAAGGGTATTCATTCTTGAATATTTTGTAAGTTGGCGCGACTGGTTTTTATTTTCTACCGGGTTTTTACTGTGCTGCAGTGATGTTTTTTGGTATCGATTGGAGCTACGTTACACCTTGTGGGATATCGACTTTGTCAACGAGCTTTGAGGATTAGATATAACGATATATATAGCAGATCAGCGAAAAAAAAAGATAGAATTTAACTAGAACGAAAGATTGATGTTGGATGCGAGCATAAGACAGCTCCCAGATCCGAGGATTTGGGTGAAATTTATGTCCCGAACCCCAGGACCAACGGAGAGCCTCCTGGGCGTGGGTGCCTGATTTCCCCATTTTGAAGCCCTGATTTTATCTTGTCTCAGTCCCCCCAAATACAAAGTGGATAGAATACTTCCCCTTGCAGCGGTATGCACCTAAATGTTAAGTGAAATCGATCATGGATTGCATGTATGTGCGCAGTAGGGATCCCTTTCGAATTCGCTGACCACTATGGCACTAGCACCAGCACATCGAATTATGTGCAGTGGGGAAGTCAATTAGTCCATTGACCAACAAACATATCGAAGGAGAATTGTCTGTCCTGGGTAAGCTGCCTGGCCTGTCTTAAGCCCGGTAGTTCGAACCGAAATGGCGCTTAGGCCCGTCCCGTTACATAGACAGCGTTCCTGTGAGTTCATGCAGGTTGAAAGTCGATTTCACAAAGGGCCTTTTTCGACAGTTTGAACCAGGCTGCAGATACGTACCGAGATTTTAGAGATGTAGGTGACGCCCGATCTAGAGCAAGGGATGGCGCCCCGATCTGATACAAATTTGAATAGTGGAAGTCTAGAACGGTCGACTCTGCAACACACAGCAGCTTGGGGTGCACTGTTTTGAGTCTCGTTTGTTTTCATGATGATGTTATGTTATGTTATATTTGTTTCCAGGCGCGGGTGTGCGCAGGTGCAGGTGAGTACATGTCAGTAGGTAAAAGTACATAGACATTTGTGTATACACGCATATCAACATACATTGACTGCACACGTCTGTATATGTAATGCATAGAGGAGTATGTAAATATAATTTTAATGTATGTACATGATACGCATGTACATATGTAAGTACATGAGTATATGTAAGTACATACATACATGAGTACGTACATACATATGTAAGTGTTTACATGGATGTCCTTGACGATTGATAGTCACAGAAAGTACTTGCTTTCGATAGTGTCGTATGCAGCACATCCTGGATTCGAATTGAGGCCCGCGCTCGCCTTGTAAGCTAGATAGCCGGGTTCCTGGTTTATTGGATACACTACATATGCATGAAGCCTATACGTGTCAGCATTCAATCGAAGGGAAAAAGTACATGAAGTCCTCATTCCATAATCACCGGATACGGGTCGAAATCGACAATTCGAATTCGGCTTTATTCGGTCTTCATCCCTTGTCCCAAATTGTAATGGTCCTTGAAATGAGCTTCCCTCGACATCCAGCTGCCTGAGTCAGTTTCAGTAGTGGATTTGGTGTCGAAACTGGTCCCTGGAACCGAACTGGGGTAACTATCAGCTGATAGCTGGCATGCCATCCGCTTACCCGCCGTCCCGTCTCTCACTATCCGGTCGGTATCCTATCCTATCGTGATATTTTTCTTTTTCAAATTCCGGTCATTGGTATTTGGGAAAGTTACACATTAGTGGTCATGAGTCTCTCTAATTAATTGATTGATGTCCTATACGGTCTGAGTACAGCACTAGCATAGTATCAGCATTGGAAAACTACACAAAAGGGCTTCGGTGATACGCATATCACATATCTCAGTAACTCCTCGCGGCCTCAAAAACTAGTCGCCTACCCCATCCCTACGTTAATAGACTATCCCTGGCCTATGCTTTAGCGCGTTTATATGAAGCTACCCCCATAGCTTCCAATAAGCTCCCTGCGTCGACCACTCTACTCCATGCCCCCCTTCTTATGCAAAAGTCCAAAGACGTCTTTGTTACTGCGCTTGCATCCAGAAGGACTGCACCGGCTGCAGCCTACAAGCTCCACAGGGGCCCTCCGTCCCTCTTTGAGCATTTTGTTGCCTTGCCTGGTTAATCTAAGACAAGGCGGCCCCATTCGTCTCCATTGGACTGAAAATACTGATGCAAGGGGGTGACCCAATTTACGGGAAAAGCCTCAGTCATCATAATACCAAGCAGGCCGCAGGGATCAGGTCCCCAGAGACTGGAATCGATGTAATGGCTTCGCTCTGGATCAAGTGTTCAATGCTCTTCCTTCGGGCCAGAACCTGCCCTCCTGTCCCTTCTGTGTTGTGGCCAGAAGCGTCCGTGCTCAAAAGAATCGAAGGATCCTGGCCCGCCCTAAAAACGGACACTGCCCAGGCCCACTCGATTCGGGGAACTCAACATCAAACACACCGCCAAGAGCCCGACGAGACCGTCGAATTGATCGATTGGTTGGATGATAACGGGTACCGGATCGATATCATCATCATTTTTTTGGTTCCTCCAACTAGGTATGTCATGGCCAATTCCGCGCCGCATGGCCTTGAAATTGACTTCCCGCACCCAATGCCTGTTCGATCTCGAATAGCTTCGGACGGGAAGGCTCCTACTAGCTGCTACACCCCCCCATCACCTAAAGGTGGAGTCTGCTTGACGTCTGGACTCTCAGCCTGACGGTACGAAGCCCTTTTCATTTGCACTTTCGATACCCAGTTCTCGGCCATCTTGATCAAGGGTACATAGTAGTAGAGGTTTCCCACAATAACTGCAGAGCTCACTTCCCTGGCCATCCAGACCACATAGTTCCTGTTGAAGTTCATTGCGTTAGAATTATTGTAATGTTGCCAGACAAGTAAGGCGGACCGCGCACAGATGCAAGCGGTTATGCTGAAGATCCCGATCCCGAATATCGCAATGATAAAAAACCTCCGGAGATGGGAAACCTTGACTTTCCATATCATTGGAATCGGTAGTGCGAGAACGAGAAGATCCGTTACCGTATTGACGACGAGTACGGTGATGTGGTGAGGAATGAAAGTATAGCAGGCGCGGTGTGCTACATTATCGAACGGCAGAAAATTGAACAAAGAAATTGTGAGCTGTCATATTTTTAGATGTCTGGTATATCCTTTCGAGGATACTGACTGCTGCAAAGATATGTAAAGTCTTACCTTCCGACATAAGAGATGGCGTCCAGTACGCTTCAAGAGGGTGACACCAAGCTGCCAAAAGCAGGATAATGATAATGAAGTAGCCAATTGCCACGATTCCTGCTACGACCTTATTGACGACATTTGTTTTTCGGTTCCGTCTGGTACCAAAGGATCCTTCTTAGCTGAAAGCGTCTAGACCCTCGAAAGAAGGCATGTTGTGATATCACGAAACTTACGTAAGGGAATGGTAGACAAGTAGTAAGCAGCCTTTGACCAAATACTGTGTCGTAATGTTACAGATTTCTCCAACCCATGCGAGGATGCCGTATGTTTTCCACAGATTCCTGTCTTTGGGGTCTAAATCCAGTCCAGCTGAAATATTTCGACTCGCTCCTGGGAGGTTGTCGAAGCCGTACCGACTTATGTTCATGAACGACAGGGTGAGTGTTAACATAACCTAAATCCCATGTGCTATGTTAGCAAAGGCTCTATTTTGCGTATACTTTCATCATTTCTTCAACTGATAGAGGCCGCAGGATACCATACCAAGGCGAGTAGCATTAACCAGTCCTCGGCGTCAAATTTACAACCTTTCCTCGTTGCTCTTAGGATGCTATTAATTCCAGTATTGTCAGCTAACCTTACTTCCCGCACGGAGTCAAGCTATTAATTAGCCCGGGTTTATCTTCTTCTATACGTACTATCTACCGATTGCAATGACAACCGTTACGCTCCACCATGCTGCCACCTCTGGTTCCAAATTGGTGTTCTCTCGGTTTGCCGCAATTGCCTGCGCCGAAAATGACCCTGTCATAGTTTCCCCCCAGCCCTCAGCCCTTGACGGTACGGGGATTGGGATCGATAGAAGTGGTTTATAAATTTATATTGGTCGTTTACGGGATTAATCGTGATTGCGGAGGTCTGCTCGGTATCGGGGGGAGTGTTTTGCACATTCCCACGTCTTGGTATCTTTTCGAGTTCGACTCAGGAGCTAGATTTCCAAAGAAATCTTTCTATATTGAGGTTGTATAACTGATTGATTGCATTCAGATTGGGGCGGTGTTTTGGGACCAAGGCGCGCAGGTCTAACTCGTTAACTACGGTGGGCTATACTTCGAGGTATACTGCTGGGACGAGATCCATATTAATATCAGCAATACTGTGGCTAAGAGTGCTGACTACCTATGACCTTGAGTTAGGTGTTCATTGTCTCGGGTAGCCCAGTCTTTGTGCAATTAATTGTGGGGTTCGAGACGCAATGATAAGCTCATGCTCAAAAGCTTAATCATATCTTTAACCTGCATTTGGCAATCCATCCGGCCGTCTATTTCTACTTCCGGTAGACCTCAAAGCTTCTGGAACAGGAATTGCTTGGTGGTATTCCCTTAGTTTTTGTCTATTCCCTTTAAAGTTCTGCGGTAAAGGAAAAAACGTGGCATTTAAAGTTATCATTAAGTAGGTGCAACTCGTCTAAGCTTATATGCGGACAAGATGTAGGCGGGTACTTCCGTAGTGTCTAAGGTATACGGTAGACAGTATGCGGTTTGAGACGAAGGGCTACCGTTACGGGGGTCTTGCTAAAGAAGCTAGATTCGGAAAAGTATATCGGCAAGTATATACGGTTAAATTAATATGCATGCCAGCAAGAAATAAATATATATACAAATCGCTTTTCTCCTGTGCTCAAAGGAACTTAAGCTTCGCAATATCTACAGTAAACGTGATTCAAAACGGAAGAGCTCTATCAAAGACTTTTTCGATATTCGCTGAATGGGGACGATTAAGCGAGTAGACGGGATAGGATCGATTGTCTACAAGCACTGGCTGTACCAAGCATTCGAGTAAGTGCCTACATTTCCGAGTTAGTATATCTGAATTTACAAAGGACACAAGTGAGAGAGAGTATATATAGACTTACAAGTTCCTTGAGCACAAGTGGTTGGACCAGTCCAATCTGGCGAAGAGTAAATTAAGTTAGTTATAGATCTTGCATTTAAAGTGAGGACGAGTTCTTGAGTTAGCCTTACTAGTACCGCCGCATTGACCATAGAGTGGAGAGCCTCCAGATGACCCAGTTGTGGTAGCACGAGTGGTAGTTGTGGTTGTCGTGGTACGAACTGCGGTCGTGGTTGTAGCAGGGGTCGTCGTGCGGGTGGTACTAGCAGCAGTAGTGGTGCGGGAAGTTGTAGTGGTGCTCGTTGGAGTAGAAAGGTTATATCTATGGGAGTCATTGTTGGTTTCATTTAAAATTCTCGAAAATCCAGTTCATTTTTAGAGGAGGGAATATTATTACGGACCTGCTCTTCAAGTGCCTCCACCAATCGCGCATCATCCAACCGTCGAAGTCAGTAATAACGGTCGAGGACCCTGCCAACATGATGAAGTTGGAGACACCAGTTGGAGTCCAGTCATAGAAATCTATCAATTGGTATTATATATATTAGTACCCGCTTGTGCAATGATCCAAGGTTATATATGGTATCCAAGAGGCTTACCGTCCAAGGCGAAAGTATGTCCCATCTCGTGGAGGAGAATGTGGATGTTCTCAGAGTTGATGGCGCCTAGGAAGTATTCTGTGCCGATTCGCTGACCCCTATATTAAAAACCCATTAGTTCCTCTCCTTCTACCATATATTTCTATTTAGACGTGTGCACTTAGGGACATACCAGTCACCACCGGCGCCACCGCTGAAACCATCTGTGAGCCACAAGCTCTGGTCGTAGTGGCGAGCAGCGCCTCCGGGACAAGAGCCGTAGTTTCCGTCCTGGTGGAAGAATCTTCCGCATCGTGGGTCACACTCGGGGATACCACCTAGATTCCGAAAGTTAGTCCATGCGTGGTCTCAACGCCTCAGAGGCCCAGCTGGGTACGAGACAATTCTTAGCTAATAGGTAGACTATTTACTTACCAGAGTCCTTGGTAGTATAAACGTCGTATCCGCTGGTAGAGCCCTGAAGTTGGCTGGTGCTCTTGACAGCATATCCAACAATGTTAACTGGAACGCTCGAGTACGGGAAACCGTCAAATCCAACGAGCCAATCGATCCATTTCTTCATGCTGCGCTGCAAAGCAGTGAGGATCTGAGCTCGCTGGGCCTCGCTGAGGTTCTGGGACGAGTCCCATCGGACGCAGAAGTTGAGATATCCTCCGTTTGCCATGACTTGATCGTAGCCATAGTTCTTGAAGCCGAGGGCGTTACTGTAGGTCGCTACCTCGTGGTCCCAGACTTGCTGGAGCGGTGTAACCAAGTTTGAGGGTCTAAAAAAAGTATTGTGAACGTTAATTCGACGTATGCTCTTAAAGCCTTGTACCACATTCGAATATATCAATATTCGATTGAGCAGATACGTACGGATTCCATGTGGACTGTCTCGCAACAATCTGCTTTGGCATAGCAGCGGCAAGACTTGCCAATCCCAAGCCGAGGACGAGGGAGTCCTGGATAAGTCGACTGAAATGCATTGTTCTGGAATTTGATTGTATATGTATATATTTATTTCTCTTTTTGGAAATTTATGTCAAAAAATGGCAATATAGATATTATCTCCAGCACAGCTAAGAGAAAAACTAATGATTAACGTAAAGAATGTGAAGGGAAAAAGGTAAATGAGCCTCTGGCTATAACGAAAATGCAACGGGAATGAAACTCTTCAAGTCTGAGGGAAACCGAGGGTATCGCAGTAGGTATAAATACTCATTGACGGTCAAGTGGAGACATAAATCCCTGGGGCCATGTGTATTCTGATGCAAGTAATCTATATTGCACAAGGCCAAAATGCCGTGATCTTGCTTGCTCTCCATCGCGCCGAGCCGGGAATCTTCAATGACAGGACCCGAAGTCTGGCAACCATGGTATCATCAGGAGTCCCTCAAGTGGAGGAATCTAGTTTCTCCATCGGATCCACAAGCGCACCTTGGTTAATAACGTTTAGGATAAACCCATGGCAAGAGGGGCCTGCGAAAGGATGAATCGAAAGGCACGAAAGTCGCTTAAACTAGCTGTTTCCATGGATAACATCGGCTCCCCAATATTTCAATCTTTGGTAAACCAATCGGCTGCGGGCCTGGCTCCATCCGAGGTTTTATATGCCCTGGAATTGTGGAATTATCAAACAATCGCATAAGCCTTCTTGGGTCCATGGAGCGAGTTTCTATCGGATATTCTGGATCTCTGCCGCAAGAAGGGTTAGCCAGAATAATAGATGTTCGATCGATATAACTTCGGATTGTCATGCTCCGAGGTTCGAAACCAAAATTAGGCCCAATGCCCCGACGGACGGACCAGAAAGTGGCCATCCCTTCCTCAGCCTTGTATCCTTGAATAACCTTAAAGTTGCTAGTTGAAGCAAAATAGCCAGCGTTTGTTCGAAACGTCAGAGGTGCCGAATTAGCCCCACTCCCTCATCCTGGCCCAGGTACCATCTCGTCTCACCACGATATCATTTCTAGCACGTAAAATTGAAAGTACCGCACTCTTTTTCTCCTCCCCCTTTCTTTTCCTCTAAAAGTTTAGGCGGCGAAAAGGCGAAACGAGAAGCACCCGGCTGCGCTGCCGGTTTGGCTAAATTTCCCAAACTGGTTTGCATTTTACACACGGCATACGCCGAGACTTGACCCCAGCAGTGAAGTGTGTGTGCGGCATGATCACATCTTCCAGCGCTTGAAAAAATAGCGCCAAAATAACTAACAAGATACGCCCGGCACAATAATATTGATAATCTATAGCTTATCATACTTCCATCGGCTTCGGCCATATCAATTTCCTTCTTTCCAGAATCTTATCTCGCAACAATTCCATCCGAATATTACTCTCATCGAAAAAAGCGAGGTTACACTCCCATTTCCAAAAATGTGTTGCGATATGTTGCACAAAACCTTCCTAAACGGGAATCCAACACATCCCAACGTCGGCCTTTCCTTCTCGGACGAAATTCTTTCAACGAAACCGATGGTTGCAATTTGTCGAGTGACCGTAAAAACCTCGAGCCTTTTTGTTTCCCGCGAATGCAAGTTCATCGCGCAAAATGAACGTTCTACGTCTTCCTAGAGTTCGGGTATCGCCGGTTACCCGCTTATTCACCGGTAAGAATCTCATATCTGCTCATGCGGTATCACAATTGGGAGCTCGACGCTAATATCGTATCGTGATATAGGTGTAACCACCCGCAGCATAACCACGACGTCCCTGCTGGCACCGGAAACCGCGCCGAGTGTTCTCAGGCGGACGGATAAATCTGCCTCCTCCTCCATACTCCATACTTCATTCTCACGGACACTATCTACCGACTCTGCCACTGCTGGAACTCCGGGGGCAGATACACCTACCTCTACACTAAATCCCAATAGCCCCGCTGGGGAAACATCGTTACCGTCGACGTTACAACCTGATAATGAACGACCCCAATTAACATCGAATCCAAAATCAGCACATCTACCATACCAAATCGACAAAACCAAGTCCGGTAATCTGCCGGTCTTCGAAGTCCACCGACAGGGCAGGATAAAATGCACGGATGTCAGGAAGGTAAAGGGCGATATCAAAGCGTTGGCGGAGGATATCAAGAAGGCTTTACGCCTGAGGGATGATCAAGTACGGTTGAAGGAGCTTGTTGGACAGGTTCAAATTTCAGGAGGTCGCGCGGGGGATGTCAAGAAGTTTTTAAGGGAACAAGGCCTAGGAGAAAGCTTTCGTCCTTTGACATACAATGAGCGCTTTCCTCATTCAAAACAACAGAAACCATTGGTGAGACGCGTTAAAGTAGAAGTAGGATCCGAAGGAGAAAAAAAGTGATAAGCCTTTTCTCTTACTTGTAAGTTAACACGACGGAAGAATGACAAGATACAGTACATAGAGCGAGAGCACACCCACATGACAACGACAATATGAAAGCGATGTAACTAATTAATACCTAATTAATAAAAACGGCGAAAAAAACAAGTGAGGCCTGCCTCCTAGCTTCGACCTTGAGGATGCTACACTTTCGGACTCTCGGGCTTCGGCGGCTTATTACATCCTCGGATTTTAAATCCCTGGTTCGTCTTGACCGCCTTAAGTCTTTTCATCTTTCTTCTCATCCTTCTCATCCTTTTTATCATCTTCTGGGGCAGGTGGCGCAGGAGCATCAGTGGGAACAGGAGTAGGAACAACAATAGGAGCAGACGGCATTTCAGTATTAGCTGGCGGGGGCGGAGGAGCCACACTAACGGGCGGGTCCGGAGGAGCTTCAGTAACAGGCGGTGGCGGAGGAGGCGCAGGATTCTCAAAATCAAAATCCACGATGCGATCGGACAAATCGTCCAACCACCTGTCATCCGGCCAGAACGACTGCTCCGGCAACGTTCTGTAAAACCACGGATGGTAGTTCCAGTCCACTTGATCCTGAGATGTGCAGCCGTAGAAGATGGGTTTACCCTTGATGCCCACCAGACCACGGTAGAAGAACTTTGTCATCTTCTCGTTGTTGTTGCAGGAGGGTACGAAGTGGGTTTGGTAGGTTGGTTGGATTCTTTTTGTATAGAGGTTAGTGTCATCTTTCGTTATAGAAACAGGTATATGCTTGGTCTCGTTCCCAGTATATGCTCTCATGTAGAGACGGGGGGGTACTTACTGCGACATTGGTCTCCCATCAAAAATCCACGTCGAAAACTGCTGAACAGTACTACTACTGTTTGTCCCACACTCCCTCATGACAATGTCCCCAATTTTCATCTCTTCATTAAATGGAACAGGCCTAACCGCGGGGACAAGGTAGGTCATGCAGAGCTTCGAACCAGCGTTCTGAATGTACCCCGTGAAATAGGAGGGCCTCTTCGCAGCCCTCTTGTTAAGATTGACAGTCCCACGGAAGTTCCAGCGGAACGGGATGGTGGGGTGGTTGATCCCGTCATCCTTACGGCAGTCTCCTGTGTTACACTGGCAGTCTTGGAGGGTTATGCCGCCTTTGTCGGCTTCATCTGAGAGACAGGCGCCGTAGTTTGAACGGCCAAGTTCTGGGTGTTTGACAGGTAGTGTGAGCTATGTATCTCTTAAATAAACGAATAGGTGCGCCGCGTCTGCGGGAAAAGACTTACCAAGCATCCCAGACCACGAGTAAGGATAAGATTCGTCCGCCCCGTCGCCACCTCTTTCGAACTCTGAGAAAAAGCTATCCTGACGGGGCTTTATCTCGTTACGAGGACCGAGATTGTCATTATTATAAGATGGATTAATAACATGTGATTGGACTCTCGTGATAATAAGAAAGATCGCGAGGGCTGGCATAGTGAGCCAGTCTTTGCTTTTAAACCTCATTTTAATATATCCTTTGCGTGTTTTTGAATGAGTACTGATATACGCTATACTATAAGCCTGGAGGAAATGAGTACAAATACTCCACCGGATACTAAAAGATACCAGTCAGATAATTCAAACCTCTTTTTAGAAAATCCAGAGACACAAGAGGGTGGATATTCCCTCTCTTATAACCCCCTCTAAAACCTTCGAATCTCCTCTCCGGGCCTGCCAACCCGTTATAATTGGGCTAGATCTAGAAGCTTCCAAGCCCCATGGCCAATGCATTCGGAGCACGGCACAGCTAGCATAGGCGCATATAGTTGCGAAATCCGCGGCATGATGGTGAAGCCCTTTACCCCTACCAGAATAATTATATCATGCTGCGCCGAGGAGTATCAAGTGCCACCAATTCTAAGTTATTCACATATTTACATCTACGAGTAAGAGTACTGGATATATCCGGGTGCTATTTAGGGCCGTTAACAAAAGAGATTACCTCAATGTTGTGAACTTGATGCGCAGTAAACTCGTTCCCGCAACTCCAGAGTTGATGCGAGCTCCAATGTGTTTCGGCTTTATTGATTCTGGATCTGTTGGATTTTATGCCATGGTTTGTGTTGTGGCGTAGATGCTTCGAGGGGCCTTGTGCAACATACAACTAAGTATATAGGTACCTAGGTAACGTATACCACGAAATTCCTTGAATTGGTTGTAGCATGTTGGCTTAAGTACTATACGATGGATGTAAACCCCAAAAAGTGCTGGATTTACTAAACAGCCTCCGCCGCACAACAATAACCAAACTCATTCACCACACATATCTGTTAGCACTTGTACAGGTTGTAAGTTTTCGCCTGACCACATTTAAGCCTCTCCGAAAGGGAAGGCCGAATATCATTCCTCTCTAGCTACCTATCTCTAAGTCGCCAAAACGAAAGCAGGATCTAGAAAGTCAAGAAGATTATAAAACCTGCTAAAAGTACTTGGCGTAAGAAACAAAATTTATGTGCACCCATCAATCCTCAATGGCAAAGAGCTATACAACAAAAAAACCATTAAAACTCCATACTAATTCTCAAAAATATGAGAGAGGAGATATACAGAGGCCATGCAGAGGGTAAAATGGTAGATTCTAACGGCGAAATCAAAGGCCAAAGTAGACACGCTGGGGAAAAAAGAAGGGGTAAGAGAAAATGTAACAAAACATTTAGAGCTTTGCCCCTTCCTTCTTTCGCCTCTCTCTTTCCTTGTCCCTGAGTAACCGTCTCAGGATCTTGCCACTTGGGCTTTTAGGAATGACATCGATGAACTCGACACCGCCACCCAACCTTTTATGTTTAGACTTGTGATCAGCCACCCACTTCGCGATCTCCGCCGCGGTTTCCTGTGTTGCTTGGAACCCTGGGTTCAAAACTACAAAGGCCTTTGGCAGCTCTCCTGTCTTCTCATTGGGGACTGGGATGACAGCACAATCTGCGACCTTTGGATGGTTCAACAAGTGGCCCTCGAGTTCGGCCGGAGCTACTTGGAACCCACTAATTTTAATAAGCTCCTTGAGACGATCTACGACGAACAAGTGCTGATTTCCGGCAGATGACTTCTTGATGATGGTCTCGTCGCCGGTACGTAGCCACCTGTGGCCGTGCTCGACGATAAAGGTTTCGTCGTTGGCCTTTTTGTTGTTAAGGTAGCCGATGACAATGTTGTCGGCACTGACGAGAAGTTCACCGGGTTCGCCTTCACCAACGTCCTGGCCTTGGGCATTAACCACACGGCATTTGATTCCTGGTAGGATGCAACCAGATGAACCGTGCCAGATATCAGCGCCGGATGTGAAACAGACGACGGTGGAGGATTCAGTCATGCCTAGAGTTCCCCTCCAGTTGTTAGTAACCCCAAAATAAAAAAATTTCCATATAGGAGCACGTTGGTTCACTTGTTTTTAAAAGCGAGGGTGTGAAACGTACCATAGCCCTGAACGACCTTCATCCACGGGTACAATTTTGTCATTTCCAAGCTAAGTTCCTCTGTCAAAGGAGCAGCGCCTGTCATAATGTACTTAACGGAAGACAGGTCAAACTTATCCAAGATCCCCTTGTTCTTGGCCATCACGATCATGAGTGGCGGGACCAAGAATAGGAAACTGAGCTTGAAGTTCTGAATACATTTCAAGAACGACTCTAGCTCGAACTTCGGAAGAACAACAGCTGAGTTTCCGGCGTAAGGCTCTGTTTGATTGATGACTACCAAGGCGTAGATGTGTGACTGCGGAAGAAGCGCAAGGACTCTGGTGGGGGTGGTGAAATCTCTAAATGATTTGGAGTATTCAATCACTTGGAGAACATTTGTGATCATGTTGTAGTGAGAGATCAACACTCCTTTCTATTATCCATAGCTGTAATTAGAGCTTGGTGCTAAGGATTCCAAAGGAGTACGTAGTACGTATAAGGTAACATACCGGCAAACCACTCGTCCCGGACGAGTAGGAGACAAATGCAACCTTTTCTTTCGAGAATCCTTTTCCCCATTGGAGAGCCTCTACCTCCTTCAACTTCTTTCCTTCCTCAACCAAATCATCGAAAGTTCGGAAACCCTGCGCCTTCCTGCGCATTTCTTCTGTGGAGAGAGCATCGGGAAGAGGCAGCAAGAAGATGTTCTCTTTCGGAATTTTGACGCCGTCGGCATTGGCAGCCTGGACGGCGGCATCGAGGAGCGGGATACAGGTGAATAATACCCTTGCCTTCGAATCCCTCAGCTGATATGCAAGTTCATCAGCATTGTAGGCAGCATTTGCTGGACTCGTGATGCCGTTGACACGGTGGACTGCATAACACAGTGGGACGTAATCGATCTATGCAGGTATGAAAATTTAGTTTAGCGATTCGTCCATCAACAAATCTTGAGCAACCCCCTTGCTTCGAAACTCCCTTCGCTTCGTTATCTCCATTTGTAAACCTTTTTTTTTTTTTTTTTTTGTTTCGCCTCGATCGAACCGATTGGAAGGAATTTGGGTCCAATACTTACACAGTTGATGCTGTAAACCCCCACGACCTTCTCCCATTCCGAAAACCCGGCAGCTTGGCCACCCTTGTTGATGTCGTCAACATTCAAGACCTTCTTGATAGCTCGAGCGGCGAAATCGACCCTCGAAGCGACTTCGGTAACCGAATATGCCTTGCCAGTGAGACCGCAAACGTACGGCGGGTTTGATTTTTGGGGGTCTGCACGCCCGTATTTTGGGTTGAGCACGAACTCGCCAATTGGGATGTTATCCGGACGGGTTGGCAGCTGGGGCACCCACTTTGGTGCCTCGTACACAATCATCTTGACCTTGCTGTTGGGTTTTGTTGAGAGCTACACCCCAGAAAACAAAAGAAACCCGATCAAACGACAGGAATGATAAAAGGAAGAATGGATTGATGGATTGATTGACTGATTGACTGATCGATCAGAAGAAAAGACGAGATTCTCCAGAAAAAAAACAGCAAACCGGGCGACCTGAGATCGAGAGGTCGAATTAAGAAGGTTGATGCTTCCCGAGGCAGCTACTTGGTTCTGCAATTATTCAGGGAGGTCGGAATCGAGCTCGTGTGGAAGGCAGAGAGCTTGGTGTTGCAGCTGTTGCACAAAATCAGGTGATGGATGTTGCTTGATATTGATATCGACTACGACCACAGCCAATTCCGAATCTCTTGAAAATGGTTCAAGAAAGTGGGGAATCCAGCCGATTTGGAGGCAAACCCGGTTTAAGTCCGGTCGTTGATATTATTTTGTTTTTGGTGAAGTTGGGGTTTGATTGATGGCGATTGTGGCGACAATTGCCTAGGCTAAGAGGCGAAAAGATGCGATGAGGTTAGCGATGAGGGCCGAGGTTTCTTGATATCCACCTGGATTTCTCTTCAAATGATGCCTTTTACTTAATTTCAAAAAAGCATAGCCAGCGTATTAATAACTCGACAGCTAACATAGAATACAGAATATTTATGTCAAGCACAGATTGCAGGACACGGCGACATGGCATTGGCCCCGCACGCACATCAAGCGCTGGTGTAGCTGCAAGCCCCGGCGCCGTCACGTTGGGTGCCAACTTCCACTTCAATTCAAGCCAATGCAATGCATATTTAAGTCTATTGCGAAGTAGCTAACTGAATAACCACAACAGTATATAGTACTGCATACATGATGCCGCTTGGAATGGAATGGAATGTAACTGGGGTACACTGACTCGCCTGAGACTCGAACTCGCTCTCAAAGACACTCAGTATAACACTCACCTAATAATAAAAGCTCTGTGCGACGACACCAAATCTGCTTCCCAAGCTAGCTACTTGGGAAAACGGGGGGCAAAATAAACAAGAAAAGGTACGAGAGGTGAAAGGAGAAGTATAATGGCAAGCAGCCCTTCATGACAGGAAAAAAAAGCTCCTGCAGGGCGTGCGGCCAGGTGCAGATATATAAGACTGTTCCCCCTCCTCCCCCGTCCGAAACATTCAAACGGGTTCCATGAATCGTACGTTTCTTCCCTCGGCTTCGGGAACAACGATAACCTTCAAATGGAAATACCGGACTACCCCCATCGGCTGTACCCTAAATTGAACCTTACCCCATTGCAAAGTACCTAGGTATCAACAGGAGGAAGGCTTGCCTGCCTACCTGCCTTTCTCCACTGTGTATGTATGTAGCTCGCTTACACCCCAGACGTAGGCATGCTCCATAAATCGGTAGCTGGGGTACGGAGCAGCATATCAAAACAGAGCAAAGCAAAGCAAAACAATGCAAAAAAGAAAATGGCTCTCGAAAGAAAAGGAACTGTCTGAGTTTCTTTCCCTATGTAAAACAAAACCCCAAATTTGGGTATTAATCGGCCGGGGGGTTAAACCGTGGCTGCAGCAGGGGTCATTCGCTATCTGGCCCATGTTATTATGCCCAGACGAATACGCAGGTATCTCTTATGGCGGCAAACTGTACGAACGATCCCAAAGGAGCGAAGGCATCTATTAGTTACTGTTAGATAGTTGGAGAATTCAAAGGGGGGTGTGGGCACGCTGATGCCATACTGTGTAGCTCTTTCAATATTATTCGTCTCGTAGGCTATATCGAGACGGGCCAATATATCAACCCATACCACGGCCATACCGGTACCATACCAGAAGCATGAGCATGGGGTAGCCTTTTTGTCTCCACTTGCTACGGAGCACTACTCCATACCAACCCCAAAGTTCCAAGACCGAATACCAAGACCGAGATAAGTGTCGATGCTAACGCAATTTCGCTCCCAGATTGTGGGGTAATGGGCATAAAAAAATGAGTTCCCACAGAGTTCTGGGTAATTTGGGGCCGGAATAAGTCCTCCACGTGAACCACCTTTCCTTTCTTTTTTCCTCATTCTCCTACGTGCGAAAGCCGATCTGGCGGTAAAAAATTGATCCAGTCAACCCTAAAAGGGCCGGCGCCACTTGGAATTGTGATACTGGAGGGAACGTATCCGCGTAACAGAAAAGATATCCGTATTCGACAGCCGTATACGTCTACCGGAGGATTCCAGTGCATATGCCATGGTCTGACCCTTAACGAGGCCTATATTGCACCGTACGCACGGAAAACATGCAAACTGGCGAACAATTGCGGCCGGGGACACGAGCAGCACAGCACAGCGCAGCGCGGGCGCATGGCAGTACAGCTACAGAACAGTGCAGCGCAGGTTGCAGAATCAATGCGGACTCTATGCTCGAACGTTCGAGGTTTTCTTCCCGTCAAAAAAAAGTTTTTGGGGAGTTTTTTGAAACAAGAATGTGAGTGGGAACGGGAGGGTTCTCCAGCCAGTAACCGGTCCTCATTTTTCAGCCGAATTGAAGCGATCCAGCACCCCTGCAAACCCGGCCGGGTCGGTGATATCATATCGACACTCCATGTAGCTAGTACTTGGCGAGGTTAACGCCGCGTGCCCAATTGAGGAATATTCCATATGCACGCGCCCCTCAGGCACGTTTGTAAGCTCGCAGCTAGCTAGTTAGCTTCTAACACAGGTGATGGTACCGTACATATATACACCTATTGATTTGACCCTCTCCCTGAATCTCGAAGTTTCTGAAAATCAAGGAAGTTGGGATCAATATACAGGGAAAAGAAAGCTAAGAAGGAAAGAAGGGATCCTAGGCATGGGGAAGGAAGGGGGCGAAAGCCGTATGGCAATACCGAATGCTTCATGAACTCAGCTCAGCCTCAGATGGCCAAGTTTCCTTGGGTACGAAGATTTGCACTTGTACTTGTCGATGCCATACGGAATCGATGGGTGCAGTGCATAGATATATGCATACTAGCCTCGAGTCTGCCATGTAAGTAATGTACATGTACATTCATCGGAACTTCGAACCTTCTTTTTCCTGTGCGACGAACTAGTCCGAATGTACTACGCCATGATGCGTCGAATCGTCCGATCCAGCCAGCTGGGAAACCGAAACATCAATTAAAACTTTCTCTGCCCTCCTTCAAAGCTTCCCTAAAAGAAGTTTAATTCTGAATCGACGCTAGTTTTGCCATTGACACTATCAACTATGGCTGGAGAGTACTACCAGGAGCGCCAAACTCTATGTATCCCATCGACTAGGGCTTCCTCGACCGAACTTCTCCGCCAACTATAGCCTAAGATATAACTTTGGTAGCGAAACTTGCTACAGAAAAGCTTAAAACCCTACTAATTTTCTAGATCTTCGAAGTCATTGACAATCGCAAATTTTGATATGCATATAGGCCGCGTTTACTAGCACAGACATCGACTCACCATCAGTCGAGACTGACCAACTGGCGTCCGGGACCGAAGACCAGGTCGAGACCCCGCACGCGCCTCCCCGCGAAACATGCAAAATTGCAATTCTTCCAACATGGGATGTTCGTACATATGCATGTTACCTTAAGCTTCCACGTACATACATAACCCAAGGCGAGTACCGAAGTATCCATGTACTATGGACTTGCTCACAAAGGGAAGAAGTAAGTATATGACATAACTACACCTTTTCATAACGTTACGTATGTAGCGTAAAACCCAATCAAGGTTTCTTATAACCATGGGTTCAATAATTTATACTTCGCTGCATTTGCATTCCATCAGGTTTTACATTCATGCATGTCGATTGATTTTCCAGCCAACCGGAGTATGCCAGGCTATCTTGCAGGCATATTGCAGACATCTGGCCGGGCCGATTTTTTATCTTTGCTCACTAGTACGTTATGGTATAGGCTCGATCTTGATCTTGAATCTAGATCCTTTCACTTTTTGATATCATGATCGATTGAACACACTTGTATCAGAGAAAGGGGAGTGAAAAAGTGTCCCCAACGAATAAAACTTTTTTTTGTGATCGATTGTAGTTCCACCCCCGCTTCTAAATTGTCTCGAAATAAACGCCCAAGGAATGAAGAAAAATGCTAACACCATCGATATCTCAATTAACAATGTATCATTTTCACGGCTGACCGGTAGAACTTGCAACTGTTGGTGCCGCGGAGGCCTCTTCGAACACCAAAGCGACATTACTAGAATATCCCCCCATGGCGTTAGTGAACACGTATGGAAATTATAGATGGTAGGGGGAAGATACTTACTCGTCGCCAGCCGTGACAATTCTACCATTAGAATCGACCACGAAGCCCAAAATACCGTCCGAATGTCCCTGCCACTTGAATTTCTCCTCCCCGCTTCTACAATCCCACCTCCTGACTGTTCTATCAACGGAACAGCTGGTCAACAACCACCCTCTCTGTCCTTCTTCAAACGCTACCTTCACAACTGAATCCTCATGTCCGCTGATAGTTCTCCTCACGGCCCACCGTTGAGTATCGTAGAGAACGATAGACCCATCTACCGACGCGGAAGCCAATAGTGGTAAGTTCGGTGAGAAAGCTAGAGATTCAATAGAATCACTCTGTGTCGACAGAGTCGCCAGAATCTGCGCGCTTTGAGTACCCGCTGTAGCACTACCACCTCTTCTCGCACCCGCGCTCCGTCCACCTGTCTGCGTCCCTGCAGTGGGTAAAGCGACAACTTTACACTCACCCGTCGAACCCCCCACCACAACCACCGTCCCAGCGGGATTGGCAGCGACAGCATAGAGCCCCCCATCGACATTAAACCTCGCGTCATCATTTCCAAAACTGGCGAACACCTCCCCGGTCTCCACATTATGCACAAACAAATTCGAATCCTCGGAAACAGTAGCGATCAACTGTCCGTTCTTCGCAAAGGTACCGGCCGTGCATGATGCGGTATGGTTATAAAACGCCTGTTTGACGAATAACTCCGACCCCGGTGAGTTCCCATCAATCTCATAAATCCACACCGACCCATCACTCGCCCCCAAAGCGAATACGTTATCCGTAGGATGTGAAATCAACCATGCGATCTCCTCCACTTCCTGAACTTCCGCAATTTTCTTCCACGACGCCGAGTCCGTGGGATTTCTAGCGTTGGTGCATCGTGTAACCATGATCTTCCCATTCATCCCTCCAGACACCAAATACTCCCCAGAAGCAGTGAAAGCAACAGCCGTAACCGAATCCCCATGACTCTCCGACTTGAAAATAATCTTTTGCGATTCCCGCTCCTGTCCTCGCACTGACTCCTGTCCCGGCGTGGGCTCCGAAGACCAGATGTACGCAACGTCGTCACCGCCACCGGTGGCTACAATACCCGTTAACCGCGGGTTTAAAGCAATAGAATAGATAGAATCGGTATGTTGATCAAAATGCCTGACGGAATCGTTGATGAGGTCTATTTCGATCGATTCGCCGGCGCCGGCACCTCGGTATGCTGTGGAACTTTCTTCGCCTGCTTCGTCATCGGAGAGGTCTTCCATGGGCTGGTCATCATCTGGGATGATTTCTTCGAGTGCTTCGTTGTTGTTGATGAATGATGGTTCTTCGTCGGGCTGGTCTCCGGTGGAGGGGTCATAGTCGTTGTTTGAGCCGCTTTCGTAGGCGGCGCGGGAACCCGCTGGGGTATGTGGGTGTGGTGAAACCATTGGAAAATCAATAAATTAAATTAGATTACAAAGAAGCGGTGTAAAATGCGACCCGTTTGGCAGCAGAATCGATAGTTTAATTTGGTGATGGTCGAGCTCAATGCTTTTGCTGTGGTTTTTATATGAAGAAAAAGTTGGAAGCTCTAGCTAAGGCGAAAGCGAAAAAAAAAAAAAAAGTCTTAGAAATCAAAAAAATGGTTTGGCGGGGCTACCGAACAAAAAGAATGCCGGCGAATCTTCGCACCGACGTTTGGGCGGCTTTGGTAAGCAACACCACCAAACGCCCCCAGCAAAGAGTCACAGCTGCATACATATAAATTTATAAAATTAAATAAGAGTGAACGATATCCGAGTAGATAAACACTGGAACTATTAGGGGTGTATTGATAAGACAAGGGTGTGAGGACATAGCGCATTAAATTTGCCCGAAGGTGAGTATTTTAAATATGAAATGCTACATGAAAGGATCAGGAAATGTAACCTAGTTGACGTTTAGCCAGCTCTGGTTTACGAGACAAAATGTAACTGGAGTAGGTGACGATGCAAATGCTTTTGTTGTAACTTTTAGGATCATGTTATAACTTTTCTGACTTCAGATCTGTACATGGAACAATTTAAAGAGTAAGAGACGAGTCAAATATGCAAAAGGGTGCACTGAAAAGGGTTATAAAGAGTCTTTGTACAAGAGAAAATGCAGGTATTGTTTGGAAGTCAGATCGATCATGGTGCGCGGGAGATATGGGTGTCGTATGGGTTGTGTATTCGGACTTTGTATTAAAAGCTTTAATCTTCGGTAAGGTCTAAGGATGACAATGTTAGTATCATCTTGGACAACTTATATCCACATGTTAGCAAGGTACTCACCTCCGTATTCCCAAATACCACGTCTGCCTTCCTTGGCCTCTTGTTCCTTCTTGCGAAGGATGTCAAATCTATCGGCGTAGGCTTTTTCCCAGGGCTTGAGCTTCTTTGGGACCATGCACATGCCTTCTTCAATCATGGCCGAGTTGATGTTGTCCTAAAGAGAAGTTCGAGGTCAGCCTGGGATCGAAAAAAATCCAAGTCTTGATGTAAATATCCGAAAAATAAGGGCCTTACTTCAGCAGATTTCGACCCGTCCTTGAAGAGGGTCAAAGAGAGGGTGCCATCCTTCTCGATGAAATCAACATTTCCGACCAATTGCTGGCCCGCGGTGATCTCGAGAAGGTAGTGCTTGGCATCATTTGAATACATCTCGGAGCCGGGGAACTGGCAGAAACTAAGGAGGGCATCGACGGCCTGTGCCTTAAGTTTCGTGGTCGAGAATTGAGGCTGTGTCAAAGGACGGAGAGAGGTGAAGGGAACAGTCTCAGAGTTGCCGTAGTCGACATACAAAACATCGGCCTTCTTGGCTTCTCTATCGACCCGGCGGACTTTGGCACGGTAAAATTCACCATCCTCACTGAACTTAGCGGCAACAATGTCTCCGACCTTTGGTGGCCCAGAGAGTGGAGTGGCATTCGATTTGTTCAGATGGAAGTTCCTGAATTCGGCCATCAACTTCTCGAGTTGATCGGTGCCTGGGGTCAAATTGTTAGCCATCATGTTAAATCAAGGGACACAAATGTATAGATGTAAATCTTACCGGATCCAACCAGCTGAACCTTCATTTTGCCAGCCTCGTCAACATTGGTAACGACTACATCTCTGTAATCTTGCCTCTTGGTAAAGGTTGTCGTGGTGTCCTCAGCATTGCCGGTAGTGGCCACAGCAGAATCGTCATTCTCATCCTCGGGGGTCCAGTTCTGCCAAAGGTTCTTTCTGGCCTCCTTTGCAGCCTTCTCAGCGGCGAACAGCTCGGTTCCGTGTCCGCTCTGTTCGGCAGAGTAGGCGTGGACCGTAGCAAGGCCTTCTTCGACAAGCAGTTTCGCCAGGTTCTCCCGGTTGACATACATGGTACCAATGAACCCATTGACCTTATCGATTGCCTCGACATCGATCTCAACATCGCGTTGGAAAGCACGTTTACTTGTGAACTCAAGGGCCTCAGGTCCAAAGGGCTCAGATTTCTCAGATGCATTCCTAGCAGTGCGTGGAGCTCTGATTCCCGACAAGACAAATGTCAATCGGACGTTCTCCTTTGGAATCAAAAGCTTAAAGCGAGATCCGGAAGCAATGAAATCGACGATAGCCGGGATGCGTCGTTGACGGCTCAAGAAAGAAAGGTGCGCCTTGGCCTTTTGTTCAGACTCGGAAGCATCGACAATAGGCTTGGGGGCCGGCGCCTTGGGGTTGTGCATTCCTTTTCCTTCCTTTATGGCGGTCTCCTCGGCGGCTAGAAGAGCGTCCCAGATCGCGGAACGGTCTTCGTCGTCTCTTCGGTGTCGGATGACAGTCGCTAGACCGTTCTCGATGAGGGGTAGAGCGATGTTCTGGCCAGCGAGGAGCACGGTTGCCATTTCACGTTCTTCGAAGCCCTCAGTAGCTGGGCGCTTTCCATCAATGGTAATCTGGACATGCTTTCCGATGAGTTTCTTTCGAAGGAACTCCTTGGCCTCTGCCTGCCATTGCGAGGGAACCTTTGGATCAGTGTGGCCTGGTGGTCTTGGTGGGGCCTTAACGCTAGACAGACTGATCTTCTTTTCAGCTCCTGCCTTATTTCGCACCCAAATTGTATCGGCGGACTGGACTCTCGATACGACACAATCGATTCCGGCTCCAGTCTTGGCTTTGGAAACAAATCCCTTCCACATGTTTATCTTCTTCTCTTTCGCCCTAGCCTCTTGGGCACGAAGAGTGGCCATGCCGGCTCCGAGCATGCTGCTATGTTGATCGAAGCATCTGGCCAACCCGTCCACCAAAATGAACTCGGCGATGGATCCCTTAGGATGGATAACGTGTCCGATGAATTGATTCTGAGGGGACAACCCAACAAGCTCAACTCTAACAGTTCTCTGCAGAAGTCTAGCTTCAACGAAATTTTTGGCCTCGTCACCATACTCTTCAGCAGGAGCATCAGGGCGGCTCGACTGTGGGGCTTTGATACCGGCAACAAGGACAACAATCTGCTGGTGATCCTCTTTAGACAAGAGGAGGCGTACGGCGATACGGTCTCCTGCTATGACCCGCTCGACGACAGCTAGTTGAACACATAGCAAGTCAGTACCGCCTCAATAAAACACTCTATCGCAATACAAAGTAAACCTACCCTCAATCTTTTGGCCCTTCCACTTGTCCAGGAAGGCCTTGGGGGACGAAGGAGGCTCGTTGTTGATTGTGATTTGACCATTTTCTGTCTGGCTCCATTGGCCCTTGTATTCTAGCCTAGCCTTCGACTCCAATGCCTTCAACTTCTCAACAAGATCCGAGTGCTCAGATTGTTCCTCTCGTTTTCCTGTATAACATTTCACGGAGCATCAGTAACGTTCCATTCCGTTCCGCCCCCGGCAGCAACTAACACGGCTAGCAGCATGATACTAAATTTAAAAGACGGGAAACCGCACCTGCATCGTCACGAACTTTAACCCATCCCTCGGCAACAGCGTAGTCGATGATTGAAGGACCGTTGGGGACAACAGCGGTGCCGTACTCCCGATTGCTGTTTGGGACAGTATACAAGACCTTGAACTGGATTTCACGGCCGACCAGGCTCCTACGAAGGAACTCTCTGCTGTTGAATGCGAATGGCTACACACACCCGATTCGGGAGTACCGAGTTAGCTTCATATTTCAGCCCAATTGAGAAACTGAAACCAGCATCTCCTCCCCTCCTTTGATGCAAGATTGACCGATTGATTGATTAAGGGGACACGGGTTGTCGTGGGCAACGTGTGATTCAATACGTACCTCATCTCCCTCCCGCTTCAATCGAGGAGCTGTGACGAATGCCAGACTGAGCTGTCGTTCCTTGGATGCGTCGCCCGGAGCAGCGCCCTTGGGGATAAGGACAAGGGTGTCGCCCGACAAGACGGACTTGACGATAGCGGCCATCGACATATTGGATCAATTGAGTTTTGTGAGAAAGTGCCGCGACCCGGGTGAGATTATGTGGCCCTGGTGGAAGAAGCCGTGAATTGAAGGTCTTCCGGAAATGCGATGTCAGGAAGGAAGGAAAGGAAGGATATGGTATGGTGTTTCGTGTCTACGAGTGGTAAGTGTAGTAGGAGTTAGTAGCAGTCAGCAGCTAGTTGGTAGCTTGGTTGTGTGTGGTGGTTTGTTAACTTGACATGGTGTTCTTCAAGCTCCACCTGTCAAATACAGCAACCCTGACAAACCTCGCATGGCCGCCAATATAGCACTAGTTACAATTACCCCGGATATGACATCTCTCTAGCTGTGTCATATGTATCAGTTGACATATGGGCATATGGGTGAGTTCGAGGGGCCAATATCCAGATCAGTACCACGGCACAGATATTAATTAACACGGTATGTAGGTCACCAATCTATCTGAGTCTTACGTCGGCGGTCGATGGTGATGCCTATCTCCAAGATGGATATAACGCTTTACTATCTCCGGCGTCTGAAACTGGCCGGCACGGCCTTCAATTTTACCTGAAGCACGAAGCACGAAGCGTAAGGGAAGCTGGCGCTGGGCTGATATCTCACCAGCCACTTCTTCAACACCTCTTCCAAGCATAACATTATATTGCATCAACGGGCACATTTGCATACACACATGGGGGTGGGATATGTATGTATGTGTATGTACTATGATATCAAGGTTCCTCACGGCCCAACAGCTCTATCGATCTATCCCAAACGACGCTATCGGATACCCAGTTCTCAACGGAGACCAAGCTCAGGCACGCATCGAGCTTGCGTCAGCAGAATACTAACGAATCTCTTAGCTCTGGTTAATCTGGGGAAAGAGCTGGTTTCACGCTAATACATTAGCTAAAATCCACCGCGTATCTCTCTAAAACCTACGCTGCGATCTTTTTGGGATTATCGTCAAACCACATGGCAAGGCGAAACCTCAGAAAAAACCTATGACCTAGGGCGTTGGGATCGCAGATACAATTTGCATTTGCTTCGGGGGCAACCTTAGCCTAGGCCAGTACTTAATCCACTTACTTGAATGTCCGCGAAGCCTCTCTCACCGAAAGGGACGAAGGCGGACGGGATCGTGGTGGCTGTATCAGGTACCCGGGTTTCATCCACGCCTCAAAAGGCCGAGATTCCCAAAGTGGAACCGACTACCGACATATAAACTCGAACATCGGGAATTCTAGGATCCGGTTTCTCCTGACTAAAAGCCTCTCTTCGAACTTCTCGAAATAGACCGTCAAAAAAGAAAGAATATCGATGAGATTCATTTGACGGCCATTTCTTTTTTGATTTTAATAATGTAAAACGCCACGTTGACTCTCGTTAATGCGAGTATGTCCAGCAGGACCAGGTGAACACTTCTGGACTTCTGTAAGTACATATGTACATGTGCGTTCGCAGGAGGAAGGCCAAGGCAGAAGGAAAAAGAAAACGACGAACGAAATACGGAGTATGTACCATGAAGTTAAGCCCACGTTCTACGGATGTCGGCAAATACCAATCAACGAAGGTCCTAAACGACGACAAGAGGTAGACTAACCCCGAAGGCGACGCCGATACCCTTTGGAGACTTTCCGTTTCGGTCCGGAGGGCAATTCGAATGCAACTGTATACGGCGTACATACAGACATGCGTAATGCGTGTATACGACCAAAAACACTGGTTATTGGCCTTTGCCAAGCAGAGTAAAGACCAGCTGAGTGGCTTGCTTGGTAGAAAATATAACGGTTTTTTGTTAAATTACCAGCTAAGAAGGCTTTTGAAGAAAACGCCATTTCGACGCCCCCTCGGGGTTACTTTGTGAGACAGCCCTCGGGGTACTATTCTTCTATTGACCACGACACGAGGGAATCCCGGGGTTGACAAAGGTTCTCAAGTTGTCAACCAACATCGGACCCCGTGGTAAGGAGTCGGGCGAGTCAGTTGGTTATCTGTTGCGTGAATGAGACGGCTCGACGGTTCGGCTAGAGCTGGCTAGCTGAGATAGGTTCTTCCATGATACAAGGGGAAACGGCGAAATACTCAATCGATCAAGTTGTCTACACATCTACCAACATCAATCGTTTCCAATTCCCTCCACCAACATTGAATTTCAACATGACTTGAATTCGTTCGCACCCCCCCTGAGCTGAGTTTCTCATACGAGATATTGGAGAATTCGAAGCGAGGTCTCCAAAAATAAAGTCATGATTCCTATTCGGAACAATGTCTTAGAACCAAAAAGGTTAAATCTATATTGGAATAGACACGAGAGAAGGAACCAAAATCTGGCTATTGCATCCGTAGCCTAAATAGGAATTGTTGCAGTGTTTGAAGGGTCTTGATGTTGACATTGGGATATCAAGACCCTTTCGTTCATGGCTCACGAAAAAAAAAAAAAAGACCTGGACCCTGCGTTTGACCGTGTCAAGTACCACGTGCCATTTGCCATCCGGCTTCCCTAGTACTAGTTCTAGACTCGGTATGGTGTTGATACGTCTTCTAGGATATTGCTCGTGGTTACATTTTCAGTACTACGGCGGGAGCAATATTCGCTCGTCTTGAAGGGTAATACGATATTTGCACCCAGCGCGCGCATAGCATTGACTGGTGTTTTACGATAATTATCGTTTTCTTCAAACCACAGGAACCCTGAGCTTATTGCCTCGTGGTTCGTTCGCGATAATTTATCCATACCATATAATCCCATCCAGATGGGTCACGTTGAAACCCTACAGGCGTTCGTTTAGGCACTTCTGGCTGTGTCCCCTTCACTTCATGCCGGTAGTATTCGTCTCGTCAACATTTCATTCTTCATCCTGCTGCACGAACGAACAAACGAACCTACTTTCGGATCATGAGGGGTAAGTCTGATATCGCATCTACTTACATGACATGCATAGCAGCAAAAGAGCAAAAGCTTTAAATTTGGCGAGACACCTTTTTCTTTTTGTTTTCGTTTGTTTTTTTTCCTTCGTCCGGTCTTGTGTAAGATCCAGATTTGATGTTCTGACCAGGATCTTTCAATGCACTACATGATATTTTTAATTCCATGTTCAACAGGCCTGGCTAACGAACAAGCTAATAACTTTTTTATACGAAAAAAGCGGGGAGATTGGACGGTTTGGTTTCTTGAGCTTAACCAGGTCCACGGTCCAGGTCATGTTCCCCACGAGGGAGAGCTCTTTGACATGCAACAGAACGAAAGAAATCTATTCAGCTAGAGCGACTCGGGTGAAGAGAACCCGACTGCAGCTCCCCCAGAAGCTTATCAACCCGACGACAAGCACCCAGTGAATTAATTTTCAGGAATGAGGAATTTTGGGGGGAGGAAAAACCGTCATGTGAACCTTTTTTTTTTGTTTCGCCAGTTGGCAAAATGCTGTGCAATGGGAAGAGGTCCCTTTATTCCCTTAAGCCTTACCCATTTGCATTCGAACATGACTGCCGGCAGAGTTAATTAGAGCGAGGAAAGACAGCGAAAATCGTCGGCCATGCAGGCGTATTATTCCGAGTAGCGAAAAAGTGGCATTCCGAGCGATTGATGTAATTCGAAGATAGCATCGGCCCCCCGCCAATATGCAATATTGCCAATTGAAACTGTTGGATTTGAGGTTATCGGGCGCTGTGCGAGGGAGAATTAATTGACAATCAACTAGTCAGTCCTATGCATCCCGTTCGCACATAAACTAGAGGGGAAATGAAAAGAAGAAAAGAAAAAGCCAAATTCGACGCCGGAACAAAAATTCGAATTCAAAAAGATCGAGATCGATAGATGTCTATTATATTGCTTCAGACGGCTAAAGGCGAAGCAAACAAGGCAAACGGCCGTTTTGTTCAAATCTGTGTATTTTTTTTTCTTTTCCTCTCGTTCGCTATTAAAGTCTGCTAGCAGATCGATCGAAAAAGATTTTGCATTGGTGATCTGATCGGAGAATGGTAACCGTTGACCAGTCCGTGCGTCGGACAGTCTGGCTGGAGGGGTAGTTACTTCCCTTTCCCATGCCCCTCCGGAGAAAGGTTTTCCTGTAGATTGCCACATGATGCTTTGACAGTACATACATACACATAACAGAGGGGTGGCATGATATCTTCAAATTCGAAGCTAAGTTAATTGCAACTAAGCGCCTCAACCCCCCTCGCACGAGGGGAAAGGACGACGATTTTTCGAATGGCACGGAGTGCGCCAACATTTTACTTGGTTCTGGATATTTCGTCCATTCACATTTATTTCAAACGGTCTTCCGGGGGGGGGGGGCTCCAAGAAGTTAGCTTTTTTTTTTTTTTTGTTATTCCAACGAGACACCAACAAGCGTCGAATTTTTGGAGCTAAAGTAGTCCCAAACGTTGGTATTTAATTGGATCCTAACGGCGCTGTCCCGAGGGAAAAGAAAGCTAAATGGGAGCCGATGCTTCGAGCGAGCGTGGGAAAAAGGTCCAGCTGACGAAGCTAATAGCTGATGCGTATTAAGATCTTCCAGAATACTTCCATTCCAATGGCGTTTTTAGTCGCTTTCAGGTGCATCTTTTCCCAACACCACCATCATTGATTGATATCGAGGGGACAATTAAAGATGTACTGCGCAGTACTACTGTGTCGGAACAAGCTTGTAAGGCGGCATCGAGCTGTCTGGGTGGACTCGGTAATAACTAGCCCAAGAGCCGGGATTCTCCAAACCGTTTGATCGGTTACCGCTCGAGCCTTTCTTTTGGAGATGATTTGTTGGAAGCACGGCCGGCCATGACCGCCACGGGAGGAAAACCTTTTCTATCGCGCCCATCAAAGACCGAACATGTCTCTGAATCCTAGCTCAACGGAACCTAACTTTTGCATCGAGGAATGTGAAAGAAAAAAATTCCAATATCAAAAAGAAAGAAAAAGAAGATTGTCGTCAACAAACAAGGTGGAGCCCATGTGTGCACGAAGGTCCTAAACTCTACATGACACATGCTGATCCAGGTACGACATGCCAATCAATCGCGAGTAGCTGCCGCAGATTAAGCACCTTAAGTTACGTTGCACGTCGACTTACCTTCCACCTCGCGAGACCTCGTGGTTCATGTCTTTGATGTCTTTCCCCCAAGGTCCCAGCGTCCTGGGAAGGATATCTCCGGGGGTTGCCGTACCCGTATCCAGTCTCATACCTAGTGCTGTATGAGAATGCTGGCTTTCTCCAGATCCTACAGTAATTTCGAGATTCGCGAATACATGCTCATTGATGATCTATGCTATCAACCTCTGACGACGGCGCACACACTTGTAGGAAAGTATGAATCAATTCAGAGAAAGATAGCTCGATTGTTGACCCCAAAAGGATTGCCTAGGATTGCCTAGCTAAGCTTCCTGTTTTTTCATTTTCTGCCGAAGCTTTCACAAAAGCTCTCAGGGACGACAGGATCGCAAAAGACTGCTATCATCTGCTTCCGAGTGCGAAGAGATCAGCGCTGCAAGCAATTGCAAAGCAAAGCAGCTGGCTGGATTGTCTGGGGGAGACGATGTCCTATTTTTCCGTCGAGTGAAGTGATATGATATGATGTCGCACTTCGTTTTTTTTTTTTTTTTTTTTTTTTTTTTTATTTATTCTCGTAAGGCAGTTCGAGTTCACGTTTTGTGACTCCTGCAGCTTCTAACATCGTAATTGTTATCAAATCATATCGGAACCCGAACGTAACCACCGCCATTATGTATGGCAAACGACAAGGCCCCATATGCAAGCTGCGAGTCAAAAGTGTCAGGTAGCAGATTTCGCAAAAAACAAAAGACAAAAAAACAAAAACCAAGAAAAAAAAAAACCCCCCAACCATGCTCGGGTTTAGGATGACAAAGGGCAGCCGGTGGGAGATCCCAAAACTTTCTTTCAGCGTGTACACGTCCTAATACCCCGGGTTCATGGCATATTAGGGAGGACTAATATAGGGATTCTTCTTATGTGCTGTGTATGTTATGCAGGATCAAAAACATAAATTGGTCCAAGTGACCTGAAGCATATAGGCAGACAACGGTAGATACTCGATTAGGGATTATGTTTGAACAACTTTCGTCTGAAAACCACAAAAATGGGCTGTGACTGAGGGATAAAAAACGCCCGTTTGTGCATCCGAGAAGGTCACTGACCAGCTACGGATACACCGTCGGGGATATGTAGGTCCTATGTATGCCTGTGCAAAAAATCGCAAACGCGGTTGTGAACAAAAAAAAAAAAAAAAAAAAAGAGGCCAGCTGGCTGTGCACACAAAATGATAGGCCGCCTGTCGTTTTTTAAGTTAGTATAATCGTCAATAGCTGGGCTTGTGGCTCGGGTCGGCGGTCTTAGGCATGAACCTTTTTTTCTTTGAGGTCGCATGGGTGGTACTTTTTGCTACGAGACCTCTTATTCGCAAAGTATCACCGGCATGCCGAGGAAGCAAATGCCAGCCCACACATATCACAAGGCCAACGTGACAACGAAAAAGCCACCCTCCCCCAAAAGCGAAAATGAAGGGAGTATGAGTGAGGATGGGAGATGCCAGGCCAGGAGGGCGAATTGAAGGGCGTAAGGTATCTTAGCAATTAAAGGAAGGCTTAAGGCACACGTACGTACGTGTTTCGTACGTATTATTCAATCACATTACTTTTCTCCATATATTTAGAGATGTCTAGAAACAAATAAGTACTTCGGTATGTAAGGTAAGCTTCTGCGGCGCCCGCCCTGTAAGTTAAAATAGAAATAGAATTCGAAAGTGGACACTTTCCCCGAGAGAGAGCAGGAGAGATGTTTATTGAGAACTCTCCCGCTGCTGTTCCTCCTCTCTCTGACCCTGATGCTCATTTTCCTGAACCCAGTGAGAGGGTTCATGCATGGGATCGGAAAGACAAGGACTGGGGAACCGTATTGAAGTTTGAGAGACGAAAGGATATGATAGCATAGCATTTGCGACCTCATAATTAGGACCGACTGGTTATGGCCATGTCCGGCCTAAAAAAATAAAATAAAATAAAAAAAGTGACAGTAGCAGCTAACTAGCTGAGCTGGGCCATGGCTTGCATTTCTATCTATCAGCAGCTCGCTTTGCCTGGCCATGGGCCTGGCCATAGCTGCAATAGTAATATCATAGGTATAGGTTTGGTGGACAGGCCTAAAAAAGGCCATGGGTAATTCTCCTGCGGTTGTAATTTTTAGTCAGTTCGACTCGGCTGGACGGATTTCCTCTGCACGATCAATGCTCCGGTCACCATCTCGACTGCATATTTTTACCATTCGCAGGAAGCAAGCGGATGCGGATGAGGTAAGCTAAGTTGTCTTGACGGAGTGCAAGATGACCTCTTGTACCGTCGGATCCATCTGAGGTCGCTGTGAAGTAACATCTGCACCCGTCAACTCGGCGTTTTTGGGTACCCCCGAATACCCGACCTGGCTAGGGCCCGCGGTCCCACGCTCTAGGGTCGACTCGAAAAGAGCATCACCAAGCTTCTCAAAGCAAGACCATATTCTTTGGGTATGGGTTCTGAGCTTAGGACGTGCCAAAAAAAAAAAAGAAAGAAAGAAAAGGCCCGGGCGCCCCCAAATCTGCCCGCCCCGGGATGTTGAATGCATGAACGGGGACAATGTCCCCCGAGGACGTTGGGACCGTCCGGACTAGCCCACCGACCCTGGTCAGTTTTGACGCAGTCATCCATCATCGCCTCACTAATGGCCATTTCGCTTTACACTAAGCTACGAAAGCCTGGAATTTGGTTCTTGCCTTGGTTTTGGCTAAGTTGCTAACAACCCCCTCCATTGCCGGAGTCAACCGCCTGCTACCACTGAAAAAGGATATATAGACATCCTCTCCTCCCTTCTGACCCAACTTTATACCCTTCAGACGACCAGTATCAAATTGCCCAAAATACCAACATATCAACAATCCAATTCTACTACCCTTTCAATTCCCTGCATAGGAAATTGTACTGTCACCTGGACTTCGAACAACATTTATATATTGCGACTTCCAATACTACGAAGCCCCGCCACCTAAGATATATATATATACATACATACATTTATATATATATATCTACTACCTATTGATTGCGAACCGTGATATCTATACGCACGCACGCACACCTGGCGACGAGATATAAAAAGCGGGAACGAATCAATAATACCTTTTTTTCGAAATACAAGCCTCACGCTCCACATACCTACTCACTTCCATACACTCAAGATGTACTCCTGCATCAACCAGACCCGAGGCTGCCGCGGCCGATGCAATGTTCTAGGAGGCAGATGCGGAGACTGCCTACAGCTCAACCTCAAGAGACCCATTTCAGTATTCGCTGGCCCGCGAGAGTTTTCCGCGCCAAAAATCGATCTATCTGCACTCCAGATGGATACCTCATCCACCCGATAAACGACACCAACCTACAGTCCACAAATCCGTTCATTTCGAATCGAAACAATCGATAGCTAGCTCGAGCTAGCCGGGTTGCTGCTCCCGCATGGCACCATTCGAGTCCAATCGTTACTCTCTCCGCTTTCAAAAGCCCCCCCGAAGCCTCGAGCTCGTGGTACCTTTTGCTTCACACTCCCCGATCCGGACTTTCATTGTACAATCACGACTTTTGACGACCAATCGATATCCCCTCCCCGAAATTTACACTGTTTCCTTGAGTTTATTTGTATATTTTTGGAAAGGTTCATTGAGCGAGTTTCTGTTTGATAAAAATCCATTACACCGGCGTTGGAATTTGCTTGTAAGCGGGGAGGATTCTCTGGAAGATTTCTCGACATCTATCAGACACATACCGTTTTTCATTTTCTCTCCCTGTTACTGTCATTATTTTCCCATTCCCTTTTTGATATCGATATCCCATTTCCAGGCGCACATGAATCATTTAATTTCCTATAACTTATGTATTTCTGGTCTCCCAACTTGGCTCGTTTTCACTTCTCTATATTATTTTTATTTCCTTGGCTCAACCGTTTTACTTTGTTTAATTTTTTATAATCATGTAACATGTACAATAATTCATTCTTAGACAAACTACCACCTTTTTTCTACTCTTCGCAGATACATTTCGATCCCACCAAAATACTAAGAACCCACAAAAAAAATCTTAAAGGCATTCCCACATGCAATCTATCCCTCATCTAGATAAACAATAAACAAAAAACGCCTTCTTTTGCCCCTATATGCCAACATATAACAAACAAAAACCCACATTTACCACTAACTAATAAAACTCAGGAACCGTTTTTTTAATCTTTTTTTTGCCTCCTCCCTATAAAAGCATATTCTCCTTTGCCACTTGGGAAAATCGTCGAAGGAAGAGATTTGTGTGTTTTCTCCCCTCCGAGTGCGCCCGCCCTTGCGCTAGGATACGGTCAGTCCGGTGTTTGAAGTTGATACAAATGTCAGGTCCCACCTTCGAAAGAGTTGAGCCCCCTCCTCCCCGGACGCTTACCGAATTCTTCCCTCCGTTCGAGAAAGGGGAAAGTTAAATGGGTTTTTTTAGCTACTATTTGCAAAAAAGCTCAGAGCTCTTCAAAATTTTTCTATTCTTTAGACTTGCGGAGACCGGACTTTTGAATTAGTTATGAGATAGGAATTCAACGTTTTTCTCCTAGTGCAATACCATAAAAGCGCCCTTTCGTTTAAACGAAAAAAAAAAAAAAAAAAGAATCCACCAACTAATTCACTAAACTATGTTAGCTCTATGGGGACAGTTTCTCCCTTGTTGTAACTGTTGCAATGTGTAGTTTAGAAGCTAACAGAGTAACCAAAGAAATGACCGTGCGAAGCGCCTTTCAATTGTTGGCTCCCGGTGGTTAATCCATCTCCTGCTTGCTTTCTCCAAAAAAAGGTCCATTTAGAAACGTCCAAGAGAGAGAAAGAGAAGGGGGAAAAATCATCTGATGTTCGTGTTGGCTGAATCCAACCTGCAGGCCACACTGCGTAAACTATGAACCACGCACGCCAAAATAACTAAGAATGCATACGCCATCCTCGCACAAGAATCATAAAAATGGGAGGAAGGAGATGCATGTGCAGCCAACCAGTCGATAGCTGCAGGATCCTGTGCTCTGTGCTCTGCTGTCAGGCTGCTAATGCTGCAGCGGGACAAGGAGGAGGAGCGAGAGAGGGGGATCTACTACTAATGAAATGCACAGTTCCCCTCCAATCTCATCTTGCATCTTCGAATACAAACTCGCCTTCTAGCTAGCTCTCTCCTGACTAAAAAGTTCAGTGCTGGCATATGCTCTCCTTACGAACATTTTTTTTACTTTTCCTTTCGGCACCGGCAATGACGCAAAGGCTCATTGATATCTAGCCAGTAGTGTTTTTTTTTTTTTTTTTCGGGTTGAGTGCGCTGCATCGTGGAGAATAATTGCCCATAGATAGAACGCAATTGTAAGGCTTTCGCTATGTATGAACTGGGGGGTGGACAGAAACTTGAACTGTCTGCTGGCGAATAGGGCGAAGATCTTGGGGTGATGGGAGGCCTACGCAAAGTTGCGCTCATTGTAACCATAAGACTCAGACTCGGATTTGTTCTTGTGTATCGATGACTTCGTTCTTGCCTTTTTTTTTTTTTTTTTTTTTTTTTTTTTTTTTTTTTTCCTCCCTCCTGGACGTTCCTTCTTTGATGACATCCTATATTTGACGAATCACCGCTTTCGAACATCGAAGGGCTGCTCCCGCCTGCAACACGCAAGACGTAGACCTCTTTTTTTTTTTCGCTTTTCAATGTTGTCCCGGGGTGAGCCAGAAGGTGGTGTGGTCCCGTGATAAGTTCTAGACAGGGAGCAACGACCATGCTGGTGACGTACCGTGACTTGGGAAAACGATGCACGTTCGTCTGTGTGTCCAGCCAAGCAGTTGCACTATCAGATAGACGGACCCATGGTCTTGCTGCAAATTCTGTGGGGTGGGAAAATGAGGTTAGAGGGAAAGAGTAATAATGCTAGTTCGAGACAGCGCTTTTCTTAGTAAGGCTCCACTATAAGTTGATAGCTGCCAATATACGAGGCTTGTGATTGCAATAGCACACTGCTGACTGTGTGGGCAATTGAGGTCCTAGACTTAATGTAAGTACACATACTATACATGTCCAACATCTATCCATATACACGGACCTGCTGCAGCCCCGTTTGGCGAAGCTCAAGTGCCTATTTTCATGCGCATATTCGTCTACGTAACCAGATACCACCATCCACACCCGTCAGGCCTCGGCAGGCGGTAGTAAGAAAGTCAAGCAGACCAAGAGACAAAACGAACATACATACACACTTCTCACATACTATCTAGTACGTCTTCGTGGAGGCTGCCTTATGAAAAACAAAAGAATCGGCATCGCTGAAAACGGTAGCCGTTAACCCTTCCCTTGTCGTTAGCCAGCTGAATTGGCTCTGTCTCCCTCTCCCTCTTTTTTTTTTTACGCATGCACACCACCAATTGATTGCATATTGAGTTTTTCGAGATACCAATTTGCAAACCCAGCTATGAGTTCGCGAATTCGATCGATCGATTTGCGTCTTTCAAAAGATGATAAATGAATGGAAGGTGAAATCCAATATTCCCATACCGCTCCAGACGCAGGAGCAAAAAAAAGTAAAATGCCGCATTCTTCATCAGCATAAATTCGAAGGGGCCAAGATGATGATGCAGAATTCCAGCACCAAGAAAGGCCAGCAAGCACTAAAAATCCACAAGGTCAACAGGGCGAGCTGGACAGCCGGGCGATGATCGTGAAAGCATGTTGTGCCGTAAGTATTTCGTGCATATGGCGATTTCTCGATTGGGCAGCCCTTTTGTCAGCTAGCCTTGAACCACAAACCTTCGTTTGTAACATTGATGGTGTAAAGTGCGTTAACCACACTTAGCGCACTGAAAAATCGAATTCGCGAAGGTCAAAAAACCTCAACGTTTGCAGACCTCCAATCCTATTTGCCACTAATGCGTTGGCTTGTCCCGAGCGTTCTCGGAGCAGAAACGATCGGCTAAGATGGAAGAATAATCCCAAGCCTAGCCTTTTGAACGCGAAAGCCGGTGTCGTACGATAGGAAGGAATGCCTCGACGACTGTTGGGCAGGTACTTCTTTCAGCTCTTTTCGGGGCGCTGTTTGACATGGACCTGGCCCATCTTTTTTTTTTTTTGACAGTTTTGAGGGGTTCGCAGCCGAGCAGAAAGATCGTGAACGGCCAGTCAGAAATCTAGAAAGGCATACCGGTATCAGAGCCCCTTCGCTTCCCTCGGATAGGGAAAAGATGCATGTTCCTTCGATTGCAGCCCAGCGGTGCATGTAACTTTATGCAAGCCATTGGGGTCTTTCTCGTAAGTATGTAGAAAACGATTAATAACGATGGACCTATCATGGAGATATTTCTATCATATTTTAGTTAACTTTGTATTCCGCACGCTCTTGCCGACGTTGAGATTCACTGCACCGCCCGAGAGTCGGTATAATCTTGTGGTCACTTGAACATGAGATACGCGAAGACCATCCCACAATTGAGAGACACAAACCTGTGGGCTACAAACTTTAGATGACACCGCGGGCTAACTACCACCATCTTAGCTTTTTTTTTTTTTTTTTTTTTTTTTTTTTTCAGTTTCTCAGTCGGAAGTAAACCAAGGCTCGTGATATACCCAATCAAGTGGTCTAGATTCCCGGAATGAGCATTCCAAAGCTGCCGGCTAGCTGCCTGCCCACCTCCTGCAGACAGGTACCCAAGGGACGTTTAATTATTTGGATGGAACACAGCATCTTCGGCAGGAATGGTATAACAACGGCTTCTGCCGCCTCGATATCGGGTGCCTTGAAATATCGTCTTGCCGCAAACGGGAAAACAATCAACCAAGCATGAGCCGCAAAGGTAAGATTGCAACCCCGGCCGACGAAACAAGACCGATATTTCCCGTCGAGGAATCCGAACGCCTCACTTGATCTGATTTTCTCCCCGGTGGGAGGTCTGATCAACCAGGCCTTGAAGTTATACACCTTCCTCCAACCCCAAATTCGGGCCTTGATCTGTTGGCATTTGTATTTTTTGTTTCTAAGGAGGAAAAGAGTATCGGAGATAGAACTGCATTGGGAGATTTGTTCAGGACCTTGAACAGCGTAATGCAAGCAAATGCTGATTTCATCCTGCAGGTTGCGCTTGCAGATGGGGGCACCTCCCGCGCGATAGTGTCGACAGCGCTACTATATCAAAATAAGAGAAAGCATTGAATAGGATTCTACCTGTTAATTAGGTGATGGCCTGACGAGAGAAAAGTGTAAGAGTGTGCTGATATACCATAGAAGGAAGTAGATGAACCTAAAAATATGAGCTCCTCGCCTGGTCCTTTTGTATTTGGGCCGTCGAACTCCAAGGGTATCCCATTGGAGCTTCCGTTTTATTTGCATAAATTCACCTATGCAAGCCCTCTATCGGATGCGAGCAAGGTTTCCCCACCATTGATATTGGATTTCGAATTCGTTGAGGGTATGTATGTATGTGCACGTATGTAAGTATATTTCACCCTACACTGAGCAGGCATTTTCCTATCGGGTAGAAGTGATATTGCATTTAGGTTTGCTCGACACAGAGCTACGACCATGGAACATAATCCGATAGCTATAATATATGATAATCCTGCCTGTACGTAGAAGATCTCCCGTTGCTACTTAATTAAAGTCCGCAAGAGAGTTTACATGCCAATGGTAACACAAACAGATGTCCGGGAAGAAAAATGCCACTTCGAGAAGGTAATACAGTGGATCGCTAGCTTATTCCTTCAGAAAGGAAACCTTCCGCTTGAAGCTTGTCAACGAACTCTCGATGCCCCCAGCAGCCACATACGTTATGTGCACAATAATAGTTGAATAGACCTCCACCACACCTCGCTAAACCACGCCCTTTCCCATGGATCAGGAAGAACAGAGCTAATCGTTGAACTATACCCCGTACGAAGGTTTCAATGCAGTTAGACCGAAGCTTGAGCAAACCATACATGGTGTATTCGTCCCACTGTCGATAGGCCCATATCCTGTCCCATGACATAACCATGCAGAATAGGCCTCCTTTTGGGTTTCTGGTCGACGAACCGATAATAGGCTAAGCTATAGACCAACCAATATTTTCCGCTATCCTTCTAGCTCCCACATGGAGCATGTTTTTTCGTCCGCTTCTCATAAAAGAAAAATAAATAAAACAAAAAAGAATAATGTGTGCCCGTATATGCGCAATGTCATCATGATGTCATATTTGGCACTAGCATGCCTCGAACCGCTGCTAAGTATACCCTTGCTCGGACACATAACCCTACCTCGCAACCCGCACCCTCTCCAAGACCATCTATTTCCCGGTTTTTCTCGGTGACGAAGTCGTATTAATTGTCACGATAGCATCGTGGCATCAACATAGAGTGGATACGTTGTGGTGTTTTTGAGCATGATTTATTTTTAAAACGAAAGTTTTCCTGTCGATATTGATATCACCTCAACTGATTTTCATTGATGGGATCCACTTCCTCCCGACGCAGGGTAAGCTAAGTGTTTCCCATGTCATAGGTTTCAACAATCGAGAAATGGTAGCGAAGGGAAGCAGCCCACAATCAGGAGTTTCACTATTCCCCCACTATCGAATCGTCACAGTGAGATAAGGGTATGATGCCCAAAATGATGCGGCCAACCTGGCAGTTAACTAGGTTTGGATTTGGTGTAAAGGCGAGAATAGCGTGGGGAAACGTGTTCATTCAACGGCATTTTCGTCTGAAGAACATGGTACACCGAGCTGGAATGATCATCCACTGCTACCACCACTTCCCGCCAAGAACTAGATGTTTTGGAAGATACTATTACTCCATAGCTGATTCCGTCAACGTATAGTATCATTGTGACTTCACATGCATACTATAAACTTTTTCGTCGAATAAAAACATACGGCTTCGAACGTCGCAAAACATATGCACACGAGAGACCCTTCCCGGGAGGGCATGTCCGCACCCTGAATTATGGACAGACCCGCGATGCAGGGTTACCGGGCCACGGGATCCGTTTTACGGGTTCGTATCCACACCCTGTTATGCCCTTGCAATGTGCGATATTGATCATGAGCTTTGGAGCTTCCCGTGCCTAGATAGCTGGAGCTATACTGACACGTCGGAGCTCCAATTAGAGCATCATAATCAGTCATATATTCTCAAAAGTCAGCAGCATCTACCCCCCAAATATATGATTGAAATTCGCGAACCTGTATCGATATATCATTTCACAAGCAACAGCTGGAGAGTGTGGGGGTTCTCTTACCATCTGACAAGGGGGCGCTGTCCTTCCCAAAGTAGTCGCAACGCGAGCATAAAAAAGACGAACGTCGAAAAATGCGATATCACATTGCCTAACCAGCCACTTTGAAAAGGATGGAGTAAACCCCTCATCGGATGGTCGTCTTATTTCTCTCCACCCAATATTACTATTAATACATTGCCGTCAAAGCCGCTGGCCGAATTTCCTTCCCTTCCGTCGGCAATTTCGAAGAAAGAAAAAACAAAACAAAAACCTAGCGGAGGAATCCCAGCTCCACTCGTCGGTATCGCCTACATTTTCTCCACATTTTCAAATCGATGGCCTGGAAAAAACGCAGGAAAGCGTCCTCGCTTCACATTACAGCTACATATGCGTCTGACAGGAAATACAAGGCGATAGAATGCATCTCATCCCATCAAGAGTAGACGGGGTCCTACCCCATATTACTTATTTAGCCGTATATCTAGATCCTAAGCCCTGGAGGCTGGCTAGCTAGCTAGTGTACGTGTCGCATGTTTCTTGCGTCTTGCATAAATCACTCAAGATGGGGGAAATAGAATAAGGATGCCTTACAAATTGGTATCCGGTATCCGTCGACATGATCCCAAAAATGCCCAGAAATGTGGAGTAACAGCTAGCTCCCTGCTGCGGTACATCCGTAGATGCAGGCTATGCTATCCGTCGAGGCCCGGTAGGCCACAGCAGCTGGCGTTTGGATTTGCTATTTTTGAAGTTTTTCCCCGAGCTGGCCTTCGAATCGAGTAGTGGTCTCGAGGAGAGGTCGCTGAACGCATGCATGTCATGTCATGTCATGTCATATCATCGGATTGGGATCTGGAGTCGGGCCTGCTTGGTATGTCTTGCTTCGTAAGTACCGCAGCATGTAACATCACGCCCATTGATATGACATGACTCGGGTTCTATCTAAATCTTATAGCGCTACCTCGGGTAGGTTGCCTTTCTAGCCTCCGCATAATCAATGAACTGTCTCTGAAGGAAGAATCTTGACGGTCGTAGCTATTTAAAAACCCTTGACTTGGCTGCCACACCCCTCAAGCAAGATCCCCTCGGTAATCTCCCGTGGCGTGGGTGCTAGGAAAAGCTTAAAACTTTATTTCGAGGTTTGTGAAACCATACAGGGTCGACAATAAGACGTTGGATCAGTAATTGGAAGTATGTACGGAGTATTGACTATTCTTATTGTTTATTGCAGAGTGTGCCCTAATATTATAGTGTCTCGTCTCACAATCGTCTGATCCTTCGATATAAAGTGGGGGCCTAACCCTGCTACCGAAAATGTATGTCTCGATATGGACTACAAAACCAAAAGAATTGTGGATATTCCTATTGCAAAAGCAACCGCGCCCATTGATCTGAAAGACTCAAAGCCTGTGCTTGGACTAGCCCAGTTCAACCAATCTTTAATTTCTTTCTCCGATTCTCCTATCGAACTACTTCTCGTCGGTAGTTCTTGGTACCGAGGACAAGAGAACTCGCCTCTGATTGTTCCATTAGTTTTAAAAGCTTGGAGGTCGCCGCAGTTGAACCCGGCTTCGTCGTTCCCTAGAGAAAATATACCACCAACTCTATCCAGTTCCGGGAGCCTCACGCTCTCAAAAGTGCCCTCAAGCCCAATGTTCCCAGTAACCCTCCTCAGCATCGGGAAGGAAATATCCCGAAGCGCAGAGTTATTCCTGATCACCAAATCCAGCTGCACGGCCTCTAATACTGGGAATGAAAGGCTCTCCGAATCCCCAGAGTTTTGAATAACCAATCCTCTATTGTTGGTGATACTGATGGAAGGGTCGTACCAAAGCCCCACGTTCTGTAACTTCGGCGCCTCCAAACTTTCCACCGTGCTATCATTCACCACAAAATGACCAATAACCCTCTCTAACTCCGGGATCTCTAAACTAGATATCCGTTGAAACTCAAAGTAGAAAACCTCCTTTAGTGCAGGAAGGGAAACCTCAACTCCTGGCTTGTTCCTCCTCAAGGCAACGTTATACGAGGCATTCTTCAACCCCTTGAGTTCGAATTTTTCCAGCTCTTTATTATCAAAAATCTCCACAAATACAGCGAACGGCAGCTTATCGTTCGTAATTTCTTTGAGCGAGGTGTTCGTAACCTCGTAGTTATTTTCAATACTCTCTAGCGTCGATAGAAAATTCGCAGAGGTCAGGGAGGGTAGATTATTTAGCCGTACTCTGTTTATAGTGGTAAGGACTGGCATATTGATAGTGGTAAGGTTGACCCATCGCGAAATATAAACATCCGCTGTGACGCTTTTAAGCTTTGGTGCGGAGAGCCGGGTGACTCGGATGTCCTCGTCAAAATTGATGGAAAGGAAGCTACCGTCGATTGATTCAAGGTTCGGGAACTCGATCGTAGCCGGATAGTCGCTGGCATATTGGATTACAATGTCGCCGGCGACTGCCGTGCATTCTTGCGCCGTTGTGAGTACTTGGCGGGAGTCGATGAGAAGGGTGGAGTTATCGCATATCGAAGGCGTAGATTGCGACTGCACAGAACGAAAGCTGCCTAGGCCAACGGCAGTGATAAGTAAAATATTCGAAAGCATGTTTATATCGTGGGTATATATAAAACAGTTTTATGAATACACCCTAGCAGCCTGTGGGCTTGTAATACTGGGGCACGGATTTTTGAAAAACCCCGAATCCTCGCGCGAAATCAGGTAACGTTTTTATACTGTAGTCCTGGGCAAACTCAACATCGAGATTCCAAATCATTATCTCGCGCGAATGGCAAAAAGAGGCCTGTAACGTTAAGTTGCATGCATAAAGTTTGGTTCCCGACGGGGCTATAGCTACGGAGCCTCAGTCTTTTTAAATTTCGCAGCCGGCCGGAACCAGAGAAAACATGTTTGTTTCGCGATATCCCCACCAGCGGGGTCTTGGCTAGACGACCACATTCTCAAATGCTCGATGGTCGTTGGTGGTTGGACTCCAGGTTTTCGGGCTATTAGCAAACTTTTGCTAAGACCCACTACTTGGCAGTTGGCGGTTGGGTTCCAGGCGATTTTGAGCTTCAAACGTTAACCTCGATCGAGGCTGTGCGGCAAAAAATTAGCCTCAGAGTGGATCAATCGAGGATCGGATCTCTTCGATACCGAAGTTTCTAGGTTTGGTTATATGATCGCATGTATCAAAACTACATATTAAGCTCAGAGTAGTGAGGGCCAGTAGTTTCGCATACATATTGAAAGAATCATAGACGGCCATGACGGAAACGCCTAACCCGGCGAATCCAAAATTTTTAAGTGATCGTGGGGCTAACTTGGGATTCATGATCAGATCAAAGGGCTACGACTATATAACTACGACATTGCATAATTGTGCGAAGATAATTAATCGATCGCGACAGCCTTGGGAAGATATATTCGAATTTCCATGGGTTCGTACCTTATTGAAACTCATCATAACTACTTAATAGTCACGACTCCGCGATTAACCCTTAATTATAAGTTATCAACAAGCGGTCAGAATTACCAAGAGGTCGAAGATATAAATGGATGTGTCCACCAATGTCAAAATTCCAGCAATGGACAACTAGAAGATATATGCGTGGATATTAAACTATTTTGGAATTAATTGGAACATTCGCATGCTTGAGAAACCCGTCCGTCTCCATCGAACCAACTCACGAGACGAAAGGAAAAAGAGTGTGGAATGGCTTATATTACCAATTTGATGGCTAAAATTTAAAAGAACACTCCCAAAAGATATCGCTGCGAAGATGGGGGAAACCCCGTTGATTCGGAAAATAGGGGAAAAATGCAAAGGGTCGTTAAAAAAGGATAGAGCATGGAAAGCACTTAAGTATTGCGAAAATAATAATAATAATAATAAAACTACTCCTTAAAGACCGTAAGGATTGGTGTCAAATCATGAAAGGAAAAACCATTTTTACCACCCCCAGAAATGATAAATGTACTTTCGTTCGCTTCCAACGCCGAAAAATGCATGTAAGTTGCATCTGATTGTGCAAAGACTTTTCTGCCTCTCTTGTTTTCTCTAAATGTATTTCCGCATCTCCTATTTTTCTGTCACTCCGATCATTATTTGTGCAAAAATCCGGGTTTAAAACCGGACTATAGGTCTGCCGTTTTAGTTGTAAATAATTGGTGCATATGGGCCCGGGGTAGGATGAGCAGTCGGGAAGTATAAACCCCTAGGATTTTCTAGTGCGTACTTTTGGTCGTCTCGACTTTGTCGATTTTTTCGGGACTTTCTGCTTCATTTCGATACCTTCGTCCTCCTGTTCCTCCTCCTGTTCCTCCTCTGGCACATCCTCGAAACCGTCGCCCGGTTGAACCTTTTCCTCCGGAATAACTTCGGGAGGCGGGCTCATCGTCTGGGAGACGGATTTCTGTGGAGTATTCGCCTGGATTGGTGATCCGCCATCAGAATTTCGCTTCGCTTGCTCGATCAAAAGGGATAACTGAGACTTCGTTCTTTGGAATACCGGCCGTTCGAAAGTTTCCTTTTCGACTATGCTGGGAAGAACTTCGGAGATCGGCGCGAATGCGCTTTCAACCACAGGCACAGCTGCGCCGGATTTGCCCTCATCATCGGCGGATTTGAGCGGGGCGACGGAATCTACGACGAGAATACTTCTACCTCGTCCTCCACGTTTTGTTCTAGGTATTGCTACGGCGGTCATTGAGGCTGTAGCAATTGTTGCATTTGTTTTCAACGGGCCTTTGACGATTGGGTTTCCTGAAATTGCCGATAGCCGATCCTTCTTTCGCTGCTCGAGGTACTTTGCCCTAAAATCAGGCTCTACTAACCAGTCCTCTTTGCTCTTTGTCGAACCTGCTTCGCTCGATTTCCTGGAACTTTCCCCCGATCGCACACTTGTCAAACTATGGTCAGTGTCCTTTCCGCTCTGCGAAGCCGCATCCTGGAGATTCGTTATTTCTGTTGTGACTGTAACGGGTGTTGATCTTCCACTTGATGCCGTGGCATTCGAGGAATTCGATGTAGTCCGACTAGGAGCAGCAGGGCGAAGTCCTCGTTTCCTCTCCGGTTTAGATTTCCGTAAAATCCCCTTGCCTTTGGGGCCGCGAGCGGCCGAACCGCCTTTCGGCTTTGCGGATGCAATTTCACGGCCGATTTGGACCTGAGCATCGTTCGTTGTCAACGGATATGACTGATGGCCCCTGGTCAATGCTGGTCGAACTGGTGCCTCAGGAAGGACTGCAGGTGAGGGTGGTGGGACCTTCGGTGGCATTGCTGGCGATGGCGGGGTGTTTGGATACGCCTGTAACAAGGAAGCGCTGAGCGCTGTCTGGGATGGTTGGTATAGAACATTGTTGGAAGGCGAGAACCTTGAATATGGACTGGGAGGCGGGGTGGGCGGGACGGATATATCAATCGGGACCTGTTTAATGATGGACTTCGACGGCGGCGGGATCTTATAAGCATTCGCTATTGCTTCTTCACCTTGGTCTATCATTGAGAATATCATCGCAACAGTGTTTCCAGAGATATTTTCCTGAATCCGAGTTGAGCCCCATATTCTCCAGAACAGATTTTCTAGTCGTCGGCCAGTTGCGATAATATTTTTATTTGTCGTATACACTATTATCCATCCCAGTTCGTATCAGTATCACACTTGTCATTGCAACTTTGAAAGGGTTGCAACAGAACAGATTAAGAAGCAAGGTTCCAGCATCTTCAATCCCCGGGGTCCAGTCCAGTCAGCGTCGGCTCGGCTCGGCTCGGGAGAGTCGTAATCGTCCAGGCCCATAGGAAGAGATGTCGATTTTGGAAAGAAAGATGTGGTCCCAATACCCTGTGGTTGTGCTTGCTTTGTGTAATTTTTGTGGGCGGGACAGCTGCTAAGACTTACCCTTCCATAGTCGTGTGAGTTCCTCGACTTGCACTTTTTCAATCTTTCGTATGTCATCCGTCAACGTGTTTCGGCTGTCGACTATCTGGGGCAACCCGTGGTTCATCATGGTAGATGCTGGTAGTCAAGCTGCTGCCGCTGAGAAGAGGCAGGCGAAGCTTGACCAGAAGTATAGCTACCACGAGCTTAGAGTTAAAAAAGAGAGAGAAAAAGTATCCGGCCCACGCAAGTATAGACGCCCTGAGAAGGTTCCAAGGTCCGCGGGCTGGCAATATAAAAAAGAACAATAGAAAGGCCGGGTCGACCGAAGTGGCTGGAAGAAATACAAAGAGGTCGTCAAGGCAGGAAAACAAGATTGATTATGACAAAATAAGCAAGAAATGAACGAAAGAAATGAGAAAGGAGGCCACCAGGAAAGTTCAACCGATGGTAGAGGGGTTCGAGCGTCCCGACAGGATGGAACAAAGCCGGGGAAAAACAGAGGCGACGAAGAGGCTGCAGATTATATGCAAGTCGAAAGTTTGGGGAAGGGACCACGTGGACCCTCAGCTAATGTCGCGATATGTTAAATCCCCATTTGAGTAAGGCTTTATCGGAAGGTTGTCAGATGATGGATAATTCAAAGGGTAGCGTGTATTGGATCGTCCGCTAAGATGGTCCTCGTGAATGTCAGCCGGTTCCCCGCAATACGCGGCTTTTGGGTTTGAAGACCCTTGGAGAAGTGGTCTGTGTGTTTTATATAATTAGGAAGCGGAGTCCATGCTGTGGTGAGCTATTATAAATTATTACGGACTCCGAATTTTTCGTTTTCTTTTGCGTTTTCTTTTTCACACCCTCCGCAGCAGGTGCAGGTTGACAGCTCCTAGAGAAGGTTTGAGCTCTGGCAAATCAGCTTTATAAATTTGGCTTTGCTGATGCGAGATGTGTTGTCCTTGTCGACAATTGTCGTCCTCCCCAGCTGCTTTTATGCAGGGTTCAACTTTAGAAACTGGGCTTTGCGCGGTAGGGCATTTGGTATTCCGGACCTTGGAAGCTAATTTTGCGGGGAAAGGAAGCAGGAAGCAGAAGTCGAAGGGGGATGAGTCGATCTGTCCCTCTTCTAGCCTTTGCGGGAAAAGCTCGAGCAAACGATGGGCTGGGCCTTCTGCAAAATATATTGGCCTGGAGGGCGAGAACGTGAACTAGCAGGCAGTTGCCGGAGGGGAGCAGGATGCGCCTATCAAAGCGAAGAGCTCGAGCTGGGATAAGGAGAGGCAAAACCGACGAGGATAGTGGCTGACGAGGACAATGCAAAAGGTCAGTCGCCTGTATTACGAGGAAACATGCCACTTCGCTGCGGGCACAATAGAAGCCGGGTCTCCTCAGCCCGATGGTGAGATATGTTGAGGTTGTGTCAGGACGGCGTGCTTGGTGCCCTGATGCAATGAATTTTTTTTTTTTTTGATATCGGTTAAGAATGGTGATCTTCCCTAGGGTCGACTAGCTTTAGTTGCAGCTAGCCCTTGTGCGCAGATCGTCTGCGGAGCAGGCTTTACAACTGTCGACGAAAGGTTCTGCAAACTGGCTTTGCTTGGGTAGTGGTGCGCCAGAGGCGAAGAAAATATATTAGCAGTGAGGGAAGGTTTCAGAGTTCTCCTCGAGGCTTCATTTGCATGTGCTTGCTTGCTTGTTCCCCGCGTTCTTCGAGGAGAAAACTTTCCACGTTTTAAGAGAAAAAAATTTCTTCTTTCTTTCACCTCAGGGAAACGGGATCGTACGAGCCACTCCTAAGTGGAGGGTACGGATATATTTGTTCTGGTAAGGGCCCGTTAATAATTATCGCTCTTAAAGACCTTTTTGGCGTCATGGCAAGATGGGTATTCTCGTGAGAAGGGTTCCTCCCACGGATGTATTACACAACAACAACTACTAAGCAAAAGAACCTCTTGCCTTGCTCCCCGAAAAGAAAAAAAAAGGATTCAAAGGGGAGCAGAGTTGGAAATACCTGGTAAAAGGCCTGCTCGAGAACCATAAAATTTTCGGTGACCCCCGCGTCCAGGAAAACCGATGCGAGAAAAAAAAAAAAAGCTTTCTAAATCTCAGATGAGCATCTGATATGCCTTGCCTACCCGTTTTTTTTCGCTACTCCGCTTATTCTCCCAAGAATAGCTTGTGCCTGGAGGCAGCTGAAAATCTTGCTGGGGACTTGCTCTTATAAGAGTTAAAAGCGGCGATTGTTCAACTGGAAGCCCCGTCCCCTGCTGACTGGAAGACGGTGGTTCTCTTTTGTGGACTCTGGCTTTGGTTTAGCTGGAATGCCTGCACAAAAGGGGCGCTCGTAAATGCAAAAGGCGGCCTCTAAAAACTGGCTGTTGGGAAGCAAACACGTTCAGTCTGCCGCCTCAATAAGTGGTCAAAGATTACTCCGTGCTAGCATTCGGATACCTGAGGGTATCTGCAAGTCTCGAAAGACCTATAAACGGCTTGGATATGGAACCTGTCAACGAACAGCTCTCCCATGAACTCCGTTGCATACTGTATATTATATGCAACGGAGAAAAGCAATTAATAATCCATTCTCGAACCATGATTCGACCAGTGAAACCGGAGGATGAAAGAAGCACAGGTGGAAGGAAGGAATTGGAAAGGCGAGAGAGCTTGAACCTTTTGATCAAGTGATACATGATGGAGGGAAAGGAATTTTTTTTTAGACTTTTGGGGTCGTTTTCGGCGCAGGAAAGCACACCTTCATGTTGGACGAAGGGAGCTTGGCAGTATGTAGCCATGTCGACCGGATCCCGTGGCCATGCAAGGACTATGCACGACAGCCCTCGAACCTTTAAAAAAACCCCCATACAGCCGTCCAACCTAGCAGGGGAAGAGAATCCCCAGATCCTGGATTGCAAGGTCAAGGAAGAATAGCCCTGCCCATGCAGCGAAACAGTCAAACTGAGATCTGGACAATGAAGTTCTGGATGTCATGAAAACGTCTGGCCAGGCCTCGAAAACGGCGACTATGACAGTGACAGGAAAATGCGATCCTTTTCTTCATACATATCTTAACTTTGAACTTTGGAACGTCCTGAACCATATACATACCTGTAAACGAAGGTCGATTGAATCTTGTGCAGCGCCCTTGACAACTTACGGAAGTTCGATATCTGAAGTGTGGGGTCTGTTCTCGATGCCACACATTGCATCTTCGCTGGCGGAAATGTGCATCTCGTTTCGACATTGCGACGGTGGCTTTAAACCTTGAGGTTCCCGTCCACGGACATGCTGCTAAACACGGCACCAATGTACCACTGCATTCCCTGTCCGATCCCGAAGCCATCACCGCCTCGAATCTAGAGCTTGTTTTTCCGAGAGCCAATTGACCTTGTAGATGCCTCGATGATGTCCATTTTCTGCGGGGAAAAAAAGAAACTCGAAGGTCACAGGACCTATCAATTTAGTGACAGGCAGCCAGGCACAGGCATGGTGTTCCGTCGCCCCATCACACTAGGATTGACCAAGCTTGGTGACTGATCAGGTGGACCTCTGTGCAAGTTTTCGATACTCTGGCGAGGCCATGGCTATTTGGCCGTTAGAGCCTTCGTAAATATCTCAGTATACTAGTAGCGTAGTTACATTGTGAACATGTTAGTGCGGTGCCTAGACTTCATCGAGGAGAGATGCATGCATTGCTGATATGCACGTAATGACTTCCATCTCTTATCTATCCAACTGGGTCCGAGATATCAGATATCAGACTTACCAGACTCGCCAATGGCCGGTTCTAACCGAAGAAAACTCGAATATTCGATAAACGACGATGAGGTCGCGATGATTGAAGTTGCAGTTGATATCATATTTCCATGAAGAAGTGGGGCTTATGGCTTCTGACAGAGCACCCGCCACACGTAGCAGGCTGTAAGATGTGTTGAAGTGGCTAGTGCTTAGCGACAGCACAACTTCCGACGTCAATGTGAACGGTGTCTTGACTAAGGGACCAGGCGTAGTGCAGCACACGAACGTTACACACCCCACTTCAACTACCATCCAACTCCCTCCACTCCGCCCTTCTGCACGGTATCGCCGTTGATAGCTTCGTCGAAATCGTTGCTTCCTTTTACCATGTGGCTGCGGCACAATCCGCTCCACTACCTCCTGCTTGCAGGGTCGCTGTTGAGCTCGTCGTGTCAAGCAGTATTCAGCGACGAGGCATTCCATACGGACTTCCAGGTTCAGCTCTTCGGTACAGCATTAGACCCATCAAGTACCTTCTTCCATCAAGCTGCGGCTGGCAAAAGCGGTTCTTTACTATATACGTTATCAAATCGATTGGTAATAGGCGCTATCAATCCCAAGGATGGAGCCCAGGTCTGGAGACAACGTCTTGGGGAAGGAACCGTGTCCGAGTCCGAAGAATTGAGTAAATCGGCTTGGCTGAGGAAATCTAAGGACGGGAGGGTAGTTTCGGTCTTTGATAAAGCGATAGCCCTTTGGGATGCAGCGACTGGACGTGCTGTTTGGCAGTACTCTGCTAGTGTTACCGTTGCGGATTTAATTACGCTCGAGGCGGAGAACCTCCTCGTAGTAGCTCTAGAGGGGGGCCAAGTCAAGGCCATCAAGTTGGAGTCTGGGGAAATTGCTTGGGAGACTCTTGTCGGCGAAGGGTAAGTCTAAAACCCATGCAGAATCCATGCGCTATGCAACATCGTACTGACATTCCCGTAGCCGCGATGTGGCCTCGAACTTCAACCTTATTGGTGACCGGTTGTTCCTCACTTTGAGTGAGCCCGCGTCCAACGCTCTTAAGACTGTAGTTATATCACCAACGACTGGTGCCCAGCTTGAGACTTTCATCGATGGTGTTTTTGGCCCATCCGACGCCCACGTCCCGATCCCCCAGATACTGCCGCTCACTGCCTTTAGAGACTCAGATAATCTGAAGTTGAACACTCTAGGGACAAAGCACACCAAATCCCTTGCAGTCGACAGTGCTGTTCACAATTACAGATTGCATGCTGTTACAAAGGACCTCCTATTCATCGAGTACTGGGCGAAATCACCAGATTCGACTACCTCTTGGGCTGACTTCTACACTATCAAAGATGGTGTTGTCACCAAGAAAATTGACCTTCCCTACGAAAACGCTGTCAGCGTATTCTCCCTATCTGACAGTGGTTCCGGGATTTTCGCCACTCGGGTTAATCGTGTCGAAATTCGTATTTACGACGCCGAGTCTCAAGATCAAGTGAAAGCATTTGAACTACCAAAGATGTTGCCGGCCGAGCCGCTTCACGTTGTGGCCGAGGTTGTCAAACGGAAGGATGGCGCGATTGCCGTACGAGCCGCCGTCACACTCGCAGACGGCAACATGATTCTTGTCCGCAACGATCAAATTGTGTGGACTAGGCAGGAGGCATTGGCTTCCGCTGTTGCAGCTGAATTCGTGGATGTTCACGAGGTTGAGGATACCCTTGAGAAAACCCTCCATGCCGAGGAAGCGAGCAACCTTGTCACCGCTTATGTTAAGCGTGTCACACGACATATTGAGGAATTGAAGTACCTCCCAGGGTGGATCGCTGGGTTTCAACAGAGCATCCTGGGAATATTCGGACCTACCGCTGCCGCCGAAGCTGCCGTTACCAAAGACCCCTTCGGTTACCGCAAATTCGTGGTCTTTGTGACTCGTTTTGGTTGGGTGACAGCAGTTGATACTGCTAACAAAGGTGAGGTCGTGTGGACTATTAACTTGGGCAAGACCAAGATCTTGGAGAAGGATATCAAGGGTATATTCCATTTTGGCAAGGGTATTGTTTTAGTCGTCCTTTCCTCCGGTGACATTTACAAAATCGATGCTATCACCGGAAGGGGTCTGAAAAAGACACTCGTCCAAATCCTTCCTTCCGCTAGTGTGATGACCGTTGAGTCGGCAACTACCGACGACAGATGGATTGTTGCCGTCCCCGTTAAAGAAGGTGTAAAAGGCTGGTTTTGGCCTGATGAAAAGGAAGAAGAGCTCGCTCAAGCCCTTTCGAAGACCACTCTCTCCCGAAAATGTGAGAGTTCAAGCGGTATCTGCGGATACACCGCGAAACCCACCGTGGGCGGTCGTTTAATCCTCACCCCAACCTGGTCCTTCCGCCTCCCTCCAAACCAAAAGATCATTTCAATCACCACCCGCCCATCCCATGACCCAATCGCCTCGATTGGAAAGGTCCTCGGCGACCGTTCGGTGTTGTACAAATACGTCAACCCTCATCTGGCGCTATTAATCGCTTCGGACCCTTCCACATCCTCGATATACCTCTATCTCCTTGACACAGTCTCCGGCACCGTCCTCCACACATCAGTCCAAACCGACGCGGACACAACCCGCCCCATTGTCGCTACCATCGCCGAAAACTGGTATGTATACTCATACTACTCTAATTCCGCCGCAAGGGGAACCCAGCTGGTGGTCACAGACTTCTACGCCTCGGCGAACAAGAACGATCCTGGTCGGCTGTTACAGCAGAATATTTCATCATACGATCAACCGAGATCTTCCTCACCTTATGGAGTATCACATGCCTTCATCTTCCCCCATCCAATAACATCCCTTGCGACAACAACGACAAGGCAGGGAATAACCACCCGTGCCGTCCTTCTATCCGTTCCTAAGCTCGGCGCGCTTCTCGCTATCAATAAACGTACTCTAGAACCCCGCCGTCCCGTCGGTCGAGAACCTACGGCGGAAGAAAAGGAAGAAGGGTTATTCAAATACGATCCATATCTAGGTATCGACCACGGCCGTGCGTCGCTATCACACATCAGAGACCTCGTAGGCATCGAGAAAATCATCACAACACCAAGTTTATTGGAAAGTACTAGTATCGTCGTCGGATGGGGTATTGATATCTTCGGGACGAGGACGAATCCGAGTGAGGCGTTTGATGTGCTGGGAAGAGGGTTTAACAAGTTGGCGCTGATTGGAAGCGTGCTTGCTGTTGGCGTTGGAACTATGTTTTTGAGGCCTATGGTAGGTTTATCATCTCCCCCGTAAAGCTACTATTTTGGGAGGTGAGAGACTAATGTGTAATCGATTGATTATAGGTTCGAAAGAAGCAAATCGGACAGCGGTGGGCGCAGTAAATTATACCCGAGTCGAGAGGATAAGTTGAAGGGAGAGTATGGTAGACGATTGCTATATCACGCGCGAGATAAGATAGGATTTCGGCTTGTGCATAATCTTAATGGACATTGTCACTTTTTTTTTAGTAGCCTGGGCGCCCTTTGCGGCAGGTATAGTTGCGGTAGGAATAGCGTAGTAGTATACTAGTAGTGAATGATGCAAAGTCGAGCATACGATTAATGCACAGGCTACCTTAGTAGCGAAACTTTTGGATTCTTTAATTTGACAGCCGTAACTATAGAGGCTCCCGAACAATGCATGCAAAGAATATTTGCTTATCTTACAATACCCTAGCCTCGAATCCAACAATACTCACAGTCTCATTTGAGACGATCCGATAGCTGACGACAACTGGAATATAATTCGGACAGATATGCTTACCTACCCTCCAATCGAACCTATCGATTGCCATTCGCGGTGTGGGCTTTGGGTTAAAATCGTAAAATATATCAGACCCGAACCCGAATCCATGCCGTTGACATACCCAAGAGGCGCCCTGGTCAAGCTTTCGGACGGAGAGTCATTCAGATCCCTTCGCAAGACAGAGTATGGCGCCTAGCTGTGAGACGCTAGATCCCCCGTCACACTGTTAGCGCCTTAAATTGGGAACCGACAAAGGTATCATCGTGGGCCAAATATCTCACCTAGTAGCTAGCTCACTCTAGCCCGTATAAGGGCATTGGGTCTTCCGTATAGACTATCCTATACCTTTAAACCTAAGCATTCGAGCACTCGAAGCTCACGCCGAAAAAATCCCCACGCCCACTCCACGAGGAATCCTCAGAATCCCACAAAAATCAAACAGCCAATCCCAAGTCTCCCAAAAACGAATTCACCCCCTCCCAAATGCTAACTTTCTCTGTCCTTTCTCCAACACCGGCCCGTTCTCGCCTTGTACGTGCACAATCGCGTGTTTTGGCGGTCGACCCCTGCCCCTTTTGACAGGAACCGTCTGCGAAGAACTTGGTTCTTGTTTTTCTTCCTTTTTGTTGGGTTTGTTTGATGTTGAAGAGGTAGATGCGGAGGGGACGATAATGCGATCCTGCTGCATCAGGTCCTTTGCAAAATGCCAGTCCGAGTGTTCGTCTAGCTTCTCCAGTGGGATAAGCTTGTTGTTACAGCGGGAACAAGGGAACGATATTTCTTCTTCCCCTCTGGGCTCTGGTTTTGTAGTGGTTGTGGTGGTCGTTGGGGTGTTTTCTTTTGAAAAGAAACGAGTGCGACCTGATGAGCTAGTGCGGATTGTGGATGGAGGGGCAAGGTCGGGCCTGTAGTTCGCGGGATTATCTAATGTGAAGTCCTTTGGGTCGGTGTATATATCGTCTTCGAATTCCATTTCCTCCTTTTCATTTTCGTCAGAGTGGAAGAAGAGACCGTCGTCGTCGTCGTCGTCGTCGTCGTCGTTATTAGGTTCATCTTCGTATAGCTTATTCCCGACCCCCACGTCCGTGTCAACCCTTCCCCGACTGAAGAAATTATCAATGCCAACTTTCCTCTTCTTTGTAGCCTCTGTCCTCCCCTCCTCGATCGCTAATGACCTCCTCTTCAGATTTTCTTCCCTTAGTGCCTTCGCTTCCTCACCCTTTACTAACCACCCGCCGATACCTCTATTCGATCCCCGCCCTATATCATCGAACCCACCCACGCTCAACGATAAATTCCCACAGGGCCAGCACTTCCCTTCCTGTTCTATCTGTTTTAATAAGTTCTTTGCGATTGGTAGTAATAACTCCTCATCAAATATCTTCCCAACCGGAATCCCAGCTTGTCTTGACTTCGTCACCTTGCCCGCTCGGTGGTGTAGCGTCATGTTCCTCGGTCTTCGTAGGGATACCGGCTGGCTCCCTACCTCATTATCATCGTTTAGATATTCCGTTTCGTCTGATTCTTCGTTAACACGGCTTACGATATCCGCACAGAACACTTTTAACCAACTTTCCCCCTGCTGGTAGCGTGTTATCGGCGGAGTGAAGCTTTTAGCGCTGAGCATGCTTTTTATCTCCGTTCTTGTTATCACTTCGGTTGTATCTATCCCCCTAATAGTTTTATATAACCATGTTCCCGTATCATCCCCCAATTTTGCTTTAAACGTTTCCAGAGGGACGGAGAGAACTTCAGAGACGTTTTCGGTGTTAAATGCGGCGGCGACTTCGGAACCGAGTTTCCCGCCGAGATTGCGGATGCTGGTGAATTTCATGGTGGAGAGGAAGTGGGATATTGCGCGGGTGCGGACTATGGTTTGTTGGTTTGGTTTTTTGTAGGCGCTGCCGAGTTTAGCCAGCATTTTGTTACGGGAGATGCCTGCTGAGCTTTTTGATCTATTAGTTTTGTGATGTCTATCCAGTCTTACTTAATGGCGTTTACGTAACGAGCACTCGAGGCTGGTGTGAAGGAAGAGGGAGCATACCAGGTATATCCTAATCTCCTTCTGACTTCCGCTCTGACATCCGCCACTATTTCCGCTGCAATGCCTATGGCTATATCATCCCAATCCACTGGTTCCTCCTCCCCTTCCTCGCCATCATCGAGGTCGACGAGATGGCTATCTCCCCATTCTACCCCGGCGACCTCAGGCATTCTTAGCCGCTCGGTAGAATCCCCGTACGGTAGTACGACCTCCCCATCCACCACGCCCAACTCCTCCTCATACCGTTCCACCAACCTCTCAAAAACCAACCCACTCAGATCCAAAAAACTCTCGTCAACACTCGCCTTCTCGACTTTCGGGCATTTCTCCCTAAATATCGCCAATATCTTCTTCGATTCCTTTCGATAGTGGTCCAGCGAGACTTTGTCCGTGGAGATGGAACCGTTGGTCATGTCGTGGTACCCCATTATTGCAACGTCGTTTTGCACCCGCCAGGTGGCTACGTGGATTGTATGCAAAGCGGGGCATTTACGCTTTGCGGAGACGACATCACGCATGCGGGTTATGCCGTGGGCGCGGGCGGGGTAGTTTACCGCTATCAGTGCTTTTATGGCGTATTATGTGAGAATTTATATGGCGATATATAGAGTCAGCAAGGGAGGGAGAAACACACCGTCCCACTGTTGCACTGCCAGGGGTTCGTCCTCGGGGATGCCGAGGCGGACCATTTCACATTGTGCCTGATAACGTATTAACCAAGTACTCTAATTTCAGGGAGCATTTCATATATAAAGTGACATACATAGAACGCGTCCAAGTCACTAAATACACAAAATTAATTAGAAAAAAAAATATATAAAAAAACATATACCAAAGGACATAATCTAGTGAGGGAAGAGACATACATATGAGCAATAACCCGCAACGGCGAGTGGACATTGTACTTTGACATCTGCAGGAGGTCCTTGTATGAGAACTTGGACTTGGGACGTTGGGCGGCCGTCGGGGAAGGCCAATCTGCATAGTAATCGTCCATTCTTTGATATTAGAGCTATAGTGTCCCCGTATATATCAGTCAACGGTGGAAGGATAGTAGATAGGATGGATCGTAAAGGGAATGTTGGTTAGACGCTGGAAAGGAAATACAAGAATAGAAGAGAATAAAAAGGGAGAGGAGGTCATCGGCATCGTGAATTAATATGCATATGCATGGCTATTCCCACCCCGGTCTGAGTCTGAGTCTAAGCCTGCGGAGGTATGTGGAGGAGGGGAGGTCAGACAAAGCTTGAGCGGGAGGACGGGATTGCGCAAAGGCTGCGTGCGAGACCGCCAGGCTGTTTGACGTGTTTGACGCGACTGTTTCACACAACACACAAACAACACATCGCGGAGGCACGTGTCGTTGATTTCCGGGCAGGTCGACTCGGACTTCCCTGTGTTGCTGGGTGGTACACCCATTATTGGCGAGGCTGTTCGACGAGCTGATACGGAGTATCACCCCCTGTCGCTGTGATTGTTCCCGCCCTCAATATCAATACGAATTAATACGTGAACTGCAATATGCAAAACTTTGTCGTGTCGACGTCGTATCAATCAATTTGAAGGGGAAAAGGGTAGCTCTTCCGAATATAACACCCCAGCTGGGCCAGGTACACAGTATACTAAGTATATTCTCCATTGAGAGGATCCGGAGGATATGGGTCTCTGGTACTCGTCCCACCACCGACGGCAAAGATGTAGACAATGTACCCAATAAGATATATTAGAAATCACGTTGCCTGCAGTCCATGCGCCTGATGCATTAGCCTGATCATGTTTTCCACCCAACGGCGCCCACACCCTTCCGTGAAGAACCCCCATGAACGTTCGAACCTGTGGGTGAGGTGGGTGAGGTGGGTGTGAGAAAGGCGTGCATTGCATATTTGTTCGCATCGAACTGAAAAAGAACGCGGAGACGTCGAATCAATTTGATACCTGCACTAGCGCTCATAGCTGCAGATTTGCCAGCGAATACGTACATATTCCTATAAAGCTGTTTTGAAACACGCCCCCCTCCACCATCGATAACCCCCCCAACCTCCCTCAGCTAGTTTAGGTATCGATATTATATTTCTCTTACTTACTCGTATATACATATACTGTGGTGGTGGTGTTATTTACTTCTGCCCATGTGCTGCTCACTTGACTTCGGGTTTCTCACACACTTCTCCCTCTGAAATTCTGCTTCTAGAATTCCAGTATATATTACATTAGTACAATCGATCAAGTGACATCGTCCTCGACTCTCACAAATTTAAATCTAAATTTGAACGTTTTCTCGACTATACTACACTAGTCTTTGGCCCTCGCACACGGGATATCGATTCCGGCACTTCAATCCGATTCATTACACAGATTCTCTGACAGTACAAAACAATATAATACAATTGTAGTTGGAGTTGGAGTTGCAATTGTACATATTTGTATACGTACCACGCACACCGCAGCCTCCTGCTCTCGTCCTACGTATCAGCAGTAGCATCGATATCGATCCTCACCTCTCTTTTTGAGCCGTTCTCTTCCGATCTGTTTACAAGTAAATACAGAGAGGACACGGCAATTGCCTTTTTCATGCACGCTTGAACTCTTGAATTTTGCTTCAGATTGTTAGCCTTGCAAGTGTTCTTTGGAGAACCCTCTCACAACAGCTAGTATTTTCTAGCTCCTGTAGAACATCCGCCGTCAGATACATCCTATCCAATAGTCTTTTTTTCCCTCCCGCGATCCGGACCTTTTTCTCCCTGTCCTTTTGGCTCTTACAGGGCGAGCAAAAAGGGTTCTTTGCAGGTCAGATTTTGTGTGAGAGGATCACAGATCCAATTGCATGTAACCAACCACGGCAATTTTCGAAAGCAGGAAAAGTCCGCGAGAACAGATTTCGAAAGGATAAGAAGAGAGCTCTTCATCAACCAGATCGCTGTCCTCCCGCTCGGTCGTTCATTCGCTCGTTGCATTCACCAACGTTACTAGTATATATAGTATACTAGCTATACTGCTGCAACATACATAAAACCGCCTAAACGAACCAATTGGCCGTTTGGACCACTTCAATTGATTCTCCTCCTCCTCCTCCATCTCATCGATATCGTTCTCATCTCCCCATCTCCATCCTTTCAAACTTTTACGGGTAGCCATCAAGCTGTTCCGTGATACCTGCAACTAGCTGTTTATCATATCGAAAGGACCCACCAGCTCTTACCAAAAGGGGAATATTCAACCTGAGCAAACATCACCAAACATCGCAGCTCTCCAACAACACTAGCTAATCCGGCCACTCCCCGACCTCAACCTCAACCTCAACTCAACGTCCATCAAACCCAAAAGAAACTACCTAAGATCACCGAATTCCTACCGGTGATACTCTTTTCACAACCGTTTTCATGAACGGAAGCAGGATATCATGTCTCGACTTTGGGTACAGAGAAGATGTTCGTCCCTCCCTCCATTTCTTTTGTTGGTTTGGCTGTCTGATTGGGGTTTTGCTAACATGGTGGCGTGTACAGGACATTCTCAAGCTGGCATCTTCGATTGCATACCATGATAACACCACATCCACCACCAAGGTACATTACCTACCCTTCCTATAATTTCTATTCGACGAAGACATTCAATATCTGACGTGGCTGCCGTATTATCTATAGCAAACGCTCGAAACACTCTTCCTCGCATCGAACCAGCTCCGTGTCCACGCTGAGGAGTTCATCGAAAGTTTATCCTGCCTACCACGAGCATACAGTGCTATCGAACAAGCTATGGTGAAAAGGACACGGAGAAGGCGGTTTTATTAAACCTATCTCCCCGAATTCTCCCACTGTTTGGTTGATGCTGCTCGATCTTTGAATGCAAAAGCCGGCGGTTTAGAGTCTCGAAACCCCAGCTATCGATCTACCCCCTGCAATTGCTACGATACCATGATACGATTTATCTCCGCTGTATTTTTTTCCTTCTCTTGTCTTTTTTGATGAAACGAGTTTCCTTTTGGAATATCATTGGTGGGAGTTACATTTATTTTCTTCTCTTTTGGGTTTATTTATCGTCGGGAGTTCTTGCTTCATTTCTCGTCTGTCTGTTCTATTGGGATTCTTTGATATAAAACCCCCGAAAAGAAACCCGATACCCTGTCTCGCTTTTATCAACCTCCGAAACAACATTACGACAATTTTTGATGTTCAACTTTACGAAACAGATTAAAAAAACTAGGTTACCTGCAACATGAACGACCCCAACTCATTTTTAAGAATGCCCCTCTCACGACAATTAAACACATGACGACTCATACCTAACGAATCGATGACATCTACCCTTTTCTGACGAATTTCCCTTCCGCACCTATTTTCTCCAGTCCTCCCTACCCCTTATCCCCTCTCCATCACAGATCGACCTTTCCTTGATACGATCATATCGATGACCATTTAGCGAGCGACACGCCTGCTGCTTTTTCATTCACATTTTTTTCGCTTTTTATTTCAGGATTGAATTTACGGGAACCTGTATTACTGATGATAGGAGTCTTCGGTACTTATCTCTTTTTGATATATCCTCACTATGTATTTTTATTACGATCACTGCTATCGAGTAGTTCTTATGGCGGCGAATATGACAAATGAATACACTACGTCCTACCTCTGATTCCGTTGTCTTTGAAAACGCATTAAGCATAAAGTAGCACTTTCCCTTCTTTTGTGGAGAGTCGATTTCCAATCCATAAAAAGCGTACATCAGCCCCGGTTTGTATATGTGCACTAGCCTAGGATATCGGGTGTGGGACGGTGGAATGTATACCAATACGCCCGAGTTACGTCACTTCCGTTCAGGTCTAGTTCTAAGATTTAGTACCGTAGGGTGTACATGGACGGCATCGATAATATCAATATATCCACTACTTTCATATCTCGTAGGGTGCTAATACATGCGACGACTTAGTATGCAGTTTTAGTTTCTAGCTGGACTCGAAGATTGCTGAAGGTGTCGTTACTTACCAAATATTGGTTACTTATTGAACACCTGCCTAGCTAGCCTCGCTGCCTAACCTACCGAAGTACCTACCTAAGAAGTACGTACTTGCACTTAGGTTTATAATCCAAGACTAGCCTATAAATATGTGTATATCCTATCTAGAGTGATCGTCCTGGCGTCAATACCAGCTAGCTGTAAAATATCTGACCTATCGGCAAGCTCGATCGAGCTATAATCGAAGAACGACATCGGATATTCTGCGTCGACACAGTAAATGCCACGCTGCCTGCTTATATATATATAACTAAAGTGATTTGGAGTCTTTCCGTATATAAAACTACCACGCGCATGCCAGGGGAAGGATATTTTCGGATACCACTCGAACCCGAATTATCTTGCCGTTTTTGCCATCCCATGGCATATGGTGAACATTGGTGGTACAAGCGCAGGTTAAATGTGAATAGTTCCTCCGCGCTGACTTCCAGACCTTGAGGATTTGGGTATTTACCGTATTTTATAATTTAGTTAGTATCCCCAGCTATAGTAGATATCTAGATATGCAGGGTATATCCTAATATCTAGATCTATAGAGTGCATATACATATACCACTAACTACTATTAAAACCTTTGAACTTATTCATCCCTCTAGATCTCCCGGCCATACCCACATAACCCCGACAAACAACATAAAGCGCCATTGAATTCGAAACTAACTTTCCCCAGCTTTCACACGGGTGGTTTGGAGAAAACGGTAAGGGGATGGGAAAGGCCGATGAGGCTCGAGCGCTCCTGGACGCGGGTTACCGTCGATGCGGGCTTTTGCTTTTGTTCCCATCTCGAGTATGGTAACCACGCCACGCCCATGCGCTAGACGGCACGGCAATTATTCCTCGATCAATGTACCTTTGCTCAAGTACCCTGAGTACTCATTATATCCCTAGATCTTGCGGGATACCAAGGAGATGTAGGGTGCAAAAGCCGCACTTATCGAACGGCCGAGAGGGAGGAGATATCCACCACACCCACAAAAGTGATAGCCCGATACCCAACCATTCTATTTCGAGCCTGGGAAGGCAACTAGCACAATTGCAAGGTATACTCTGCACCGAGGCGGCACAGAATATGTACCCACCACGTCCACCGGAAAGACACAAGTGTATATGACCAAAACCCAGCGCGCGGCAACGCCTGGGGGTTTTGTTTGGGAAATTTGGTGGAATCTCCTCGACGAATCGAATGATGATAATGGGATAGGGGGAGGAGTACCTGGAACCTGGGTATGTAATGCTATTTTTGTAAATTTTAAAAAGTGAATATTAAGTGTGGTGTTGACGGTGCAAGTGTTGCATTTTGCCGGCGTTGCCGTTCGAACTTCCAGCGGCACGAGAAGTGTATTTGTTGCGAGGGTAAATAATCGATTGACACAAATTTATCTCAACTTCGAAAGAAGCTTAGATTGGTCGCATTTTCTTTTCATTATCAATACTTTTGAAGCTATACTAAAATGCAGGGCGCAAAAGAGAAACCCCCAAAGCTTTGTTGAGAACAAGAAAGAAGGCCTGTATACACTCCGCTCCAATCACATATCGATTACACACTATCAATAATGCAACAAGTGAGCAAAAACTTGCTAAAAAGAAAGTACATACCCAAAGATAGTATCTAAATTAAGAGGTAACTTGATAGATTGACCCATCCTTTACTGTTTCTTCTTTCCCTTCCCCTCGGCTACAACAGGTTTGCTCCACAGCCATAAGCCCACAAATCCAATCCATCCCACCACAACCACCCAAATACCAGCAATCCACGGCCAACTGCCGCTGATGCCCCAACTCCTCGTCCACTCATTATGCGCAAAGTGTCTGACCGTCACGGCGCGCTTCTCGTGGATATTGCTTAAAAACGGTCTTTTATAGTTGACGGCGAAGGTGAAGACTCCGTGTTGGTCAGGGGTCTTGAAGGTGGTCGAGTATGTTGTAGAATTCTTGTGCTGTGTTAGAGCTGAAGATGAGGCGGTGAGTGGGATGCGGTAGTATGGATCCAACATTGTGAATTCAAGCTGGACGGCATCATCGGCGGGAGCGACAAAGGGTTCAAAGTGGTCGTACGAGTACTCTGACAGCGCGACTGAGAATGTCTATAAACCCCCAATTCATCAGCCAAGATCCTTCTTCTACAACGAAAAAAAAAAAAAACCAGAAAAGACAACTCGATTTAAATACGTACCACATCGTGTTTAATACGGTAAACATCTCCATTAACAACCTCCTTTCCAAATTCTTCGCCCCAGTGTTCAATGCCATCAACTCTAAGCACTCCAGTCTCCTTGAATGTCCATGCCGTCACGTCCTTCGCGAATGCCCTGTTCCCACTCATCTGATTGGTCTTGGCGATCTTCGTGAAGCTCTTATCAGCGAGCAAATCGGCCCCACCAACAAATGTGATACGGGCACTATTCCTAGTTTGCACACCAGCAACTAGGGCCAGCTGCTTTCCAGCGGTGAAGACATTCTCATCATCAGCGAAAGAAGTAGCCTCCTTGGTATCATACGAATACGCGAATCGCGGAGCCTTGAGGATCGGCTGAACGAGAGGAGAGCTACCAACGGCAAGTCCGGCGCCACTGTATAGCAGTTTCGCGCCCTTGTCTTCACCGGTATTAAAGTAGTTTCTCGTATCCGACGGGAAGCTCGGGAGGTCCACTAGTAAAGTAGTATGCTCTGGCTCAATTGCATCAGCAAGGTCGAAATGGTTCACTACGGCGAACCCCTTCGGTGGTAGGAATATGTCTACTTGTGTGGCGAGCTCGGCGATAGCGGTTGGGATGTTATCGTCGGCCGAGGAAGGGAGTAGAATGAGGATGTTCCCGCCGGCGGTGGCATGCTTGAGGAATGAAGAGGACGGGAGATTTGGTCCCAGGCCCTTGAGCTTGGTGGGGAAAAGGATGATATTGTCGTATACGCGTTCCTCGTGCTGGAACAAGGTCAGGGTAGTGGACTTTGGGGTGTGAGTGGTAGTTGTGAAGCCGCGGGCTTATATTAATAATAAAGAGTTAGCCAATTCACAAAACAACCGACCAAAAGGCTAAGCATAACCAATTGACAAAGATGAGTATAAAATACCTTCGAGATCGCTAATCAATGTCTGGAACTGTGCCTTGACATCATCTTCAACCACCAGGAGGGTTCTCGGACCAGTCAACGAGATACCCTGCGACAACGAGACAAGCGAGACAAGCGCCGTAAGGACGCTTCGAAGGGTCAACCCCATGATTGAGGCTTCTATAGATCCAAAATACCCAGTCAATGGGTTCCGAATCGGCCGGTATTGATGGTGATGGTTGAGATTGATGTGTGGTGGTGGAGGAGTCGAAGAGATACGTAATGTTGGCCGGCGGCCTTTGGGGAAACGTGTTTTCTTGGGGACGTCCAAGCCAAGCCATCGTTTGCCCGGCGCCACAAACCACCATTCCTCTTTCATCCAACCACCATAAACCCCACCACCTCCTCAACTTCCGGACCAAGGAGCTTATGAGTGCAGACGAGGTCATATTCGTTTGAATCATCATTCGGTGCTGGAATATGTCCTAACTGTATCTGCGGATATTGGGAGCGGGAGGTTTTGTTTGAGTGCGGAGTACGGAGAGATAGATACTGTTTACAGCGCGGTTTCATAGCATAACCAATCGAATCTTATACCATTGTGTTCAGCTGCTCGGGTACGTAACGCACATGTATAGTGTCGAGCTCGAGCTCTAGCTATGGAGGGCATCTTGGACATGTCCTCCCCATACACAACGTACATACATACTACTTTAACATCGGGTGAAGCTTCGCTAGAGCACCTCCACTCGCAAACTAACAGCCGAGACCTCAGGTTTCGTCCGGATTAGAGGTACGAAGAGGCCTAGGGGAGACCTGGCTTGGCCTCGAGTCCGGGCACGCTGTGTACGTGAGGCCACATGAACACCTCAGAAGGCCCGTCTACAACGGCCCCACCAATCTCCACAGGGCTTATATCTCGACATCATGCGGGAAAAAGGCTATGAGTAATATTTTCATCCCGGTGATACCCTTCGTTCCTGCGTGTGCGCTCTCTTTTTTTTTTTTTTGTTACCCTATCGAGAGTTTCTGGTCTCGAGGCCTGCAGGTACGGCATATGTGGGGACCACGGCAAACCCCTCGACTCCCTTCGAAATTTCTACCCGCGCGCCTTCGATCGCTCTGACTATTATTGCTATTACTACCAGGAGAGAAACCTGAAGGTGGAGGACGAGGAGGAAGGCTTGGGGGTTTCAACTTTTCCTTTCGTAAAATCCATTTTTTTGCGATTCTAGTATAGTGCTAAAATGAAATCCGTGACATGACAGGCAAGAACAAAAGGCATCACATATAGCGCCTCACTTACAAAGAAACAGGATGCGTAACTCGTAAGAACTGTATACATGTAGTCAAAAAGGTCGCACAAGCTTAAATAATAAAAAGGGTGCACCAAAAGGACAAAAAAGCCCGTTCAAAGTATAGATATATATATATAGGAGGAAAGGAAGAAAGACAGGATAGGCGTAAAAAATCAATACAGTATTAACGGCCGTTGCAAAGAAGTAAAGCAAACAAAAAGAATAGAGAGGATGAAAATTTAAACTTGGTATATCCGTCATAAGATCATTTCATTAATTGAGCGGAGGAAAGAGGAATACACACGATCGAATAAAAAGGAAAACATGAAAAAGGAAGAAGCGAAAAAAGAGAGGGGGGGATTAATAGTATATAGTGTCACTCGTCGACGTCTAGCGTCTAATAGTAGACGGCCTCACGTGTATCTCTAACTCGATCACGCTCACCATAGGGGGTATAGTCACGCCTCTCGGTAAACCTATCACGTTCGTAAAAGCCACCGCTGTCTCTCGGGCGGCTTTGGGAGCGTTCGTAGCGTGCCTCTCGTTCTATTTCCCGAACACGTTCTGTTTTTACAAAAGGGAAGAAAGGTAAATGTTAGTCCCGATATAACGAGAGATAACTGAAGATCCGATTCAAATAACTCGGAGGATTCTTTGACTTACCACGCCTGATGTCCTTCGTAAGTTCGATCAAGTCCTGGATCTGATCACGATGGAGGTAATCAAAGACGTAGACAAAGTTATCCGTTTCCTCGAAGTTGTAGCCAAATTCATCGAGGGCCTCGGCACAGACAAGGTCCTTAGTGATTTCGGTCCAAAGCTCGCCCTTAGCAGTACGCTCTCGGTGCTTGCTGGAGCGACGGATACCAGCACTAGCGTTGAAAGAGGAAGAGTTCCAGGAAACGTCGGCGTTGCCTTCGAGGGTGATTCGACGTCCAGATCCCGGAACGTCGACGACGGTCCAGCCTTCCTGTTCAGCCTTGAAGTCCTTGAAGAAACCAGATCCTCGTGGAGATGCAGGAACGAGAGCACCACTGGAGTTTCGGGGAGATGAGAAACGCTGTTCGCCCTCGGTACGTTCCCTATAGCGGCCGTAACCGATGGTGCGTTTTACTTCACGATCTCGAGACTCACTCCGACTCCGAGAGTGCTCGTGATGGTCGTGGTGGTGATGGTCGATGTGGTAGTCCTTGTCAAGGCTGAGTCTTCCAGTGGCATTCCACTTCCCACCGTATCGCCTCTCACGGATTTGCATTAGCGTCTCGCGCTCAGCAATAACCTCGCGGCGCTGTGGTGGTGGTGGACACGGTGGTTCAGCGACGATATGAATAGCAGCATGGTCGATATGAATATGATTGTGATGATGGACATGCTCATGCTCGTGCTCAGTAACCTTGATAACATTATCAACCTCAACCTCGCGGATGGGGATGATCGGTTCAGGTTCCGGTGGGATTTCGTAAAGATCGCGCTCGATAATCTTCTCCTGGCGGACTGGGACCAAGGCACCGGACGAGCGGTTATCACGCTCGTAGAATCGGGTTAATTCTCCACCACGCTCGCGACCACGTTCGCGGTCTGGATTGTAGATGTCAACTTCACGGTATTCGTGGTCGTGCTCGTAGAAACCTGGGCCATGGTAATCTCTGTCTCGGTGGTCGAATTCAACATCGACGGATCCCCGACGGTATCTACCGCTTTCGTGACGGGTAGTCATTCTGATATGCGGCCAGACCGATTGGAAATGTTAATATGAAATAGGTTATGTATGTGGATATGTATAGATATTTGAGAATATATATGTGGGTCTTGAGGAGAACTGTGGACTGGAGTATAAAGAACGGGGAAACAAGTTGCTGGCAGGATCCAGATCCCAATATATACTTGAGTACTTCGCCGGTATGTACATGTATGTATATGTGTGTATAAGTACTTAAGTACTTGTATACTGGGCAGGATCACAGCGCCGAATCTCTCTAGCCGCTCCAGGGCGAGAGGCACTGGTGGCACGGCTGCAGCGGGGCAAGTGACGCACCAATCAATTTGCGTCTATGAAAAGAAGAGAAATCCCGTCTCGAGAAGACGCGGCTGGCAATATTGCAGTACGGAAACGAGTATTCTAATAGTAGCTACTTACTTACTTTTCTGGTATTCTTAGGATGTCCCTTAATTCGAATCTCCAGTTCGAAAGGAAGCTGTGTTGGAGCTGTGTACTTCAGGTAACTTGTAGGATTTAGACGAGCTCGAGGCGCAAGACTCAACACCACTACTAAGCTGTTTATGGCGGCCGGGGATCTGACGAAGGATCGATATCAATACCTCGAGTAGGAAGTCGCTGGAATATTTGGTGGAAGAAGAGATTTGAACTGACGCAGGCCCGGAGGAGCGGCACTGCACTTTTTATATATCTCTACTCTGCCTAGCTAACCTGGGATTCAGCTCTCACCTTTCTGTCGAGCTAGCTTGCATGGTGTGTCCGGCCTAATACCAATTTTCCATGATCGCAAGTGACCGGCGAAACAAGCAAGAAAAACAAAACAGAAAGGGAACAAAAAAAGGCTTCTCAGTGCCCTTTGGGGCTATGAGATGTAGAGTCCTATACATCTTTCTATGGTAGATTACTTCGCGAAGCTTTTCTTGCTTCGTTGCATCAGCTTGCATGGGTTGGATGGGAGGAGGATGATGAGGTCGTATGACGTATTCCGGTCGAGAGGGGATGACTGGGTCCAACAGCCATCCCTGTTCCTATTCAAACTCGATGCGCTAGTACGAGGAAGGCACGTTTGCGATTTTTGAGCCTGCGCCAGCAGAGGAGACCGACGGCAATCCTTTGGCCGTGATATGTAAGGCCTTAAGGACCAACGACGCTCCTTTGAGAAAGATCGAATCACACGGCCGGTGTTACCGTCTTTATAATTATGCGATCGGGCCCTGCGCCTGGTTCCCGAATTAGCTTTAGTATGACTTTCCTCCTTTTTTGCGAGGTCATCCGCTAATAGTTACACCAGATGATGCTATGAATCAATCTTGATGTATCCATATAGAGCTACCAGCTAGTGTCCCGTTGGAAAGCCTTTTGATTCTAGGTCCTTGGGGAAGTCCACCCAGCTGGCCGGCCAGTAGAGACCTAGCCCTGCAAAACCAAAAAAAACAATACATCCAAATCTTGAGGGTACCAAGCTCCGTGAACGGTTCCCTCTACCACTTTCGTGGCGCCTCATGGCTGGGCTATTCGGGTTTTTCTTTACTTGGAGCGTGTGAATTTTAGATTCCCAAAAAGTGCGTCATTATGCAGGGGTTATCCTCACCGTCGACCGCTAGAAAATCAAGATTTTGCCCCGCGATATACCGAAACATCGATTTCCCCGGGTCTGTTTCCAGAGACATGTTCGATTTTGTTTGTAAGTCAGTAAGTACTTAAGTATTTAGCTATTGATATTTGGTTTTTGTCGTCAAATGAGGTCCCGAATTGCACCCCCTCCCCCCAAAGAACCCAAAAAACCTCGCGCTGCAGGATGACGATAGAGTTCCTTATCACCCTTGTTACATCACATAGCCACGAATATTCTCGAGCTTCTCAAAATTGGTGCTATAGATTATCTTTCTTCTTAATACATAAAAAAGAAAAAAGAGAAGACCTGGATACATTCACGGGCCCCGATGTTTAAAAAGGTTCGAACAACTATTTGTTGGCCTCGATCCTGTAATATATTCCAGCGTAGCGAGATGGACCCTGTCGTCATTATTGGGTCATGGCCGTTATGCAGGATGGATAATGCAAAATACTAGTTATTCCTGCAAGGACGGGTTAAGCGCATAAGGTTCCCTGCCTAACCGACGTGCAGAAGGGAAGGGGCAGAAGATGTATTACGCTGAGTGAAGAGTATGGTTTACCTTCGATAAAAATAAAAATAGAGAATGGAAAATATATTAAGAAATATTTCTAAAGATCTGAAGACGTCGACTATCCCTTCAAGTATTAAGCTCGCGAGTTCGCGGAATCAACGATCGATAACGGAAAGATGTGAATCCATGAAGTATTGTTTTGGAGTTTTTGCCCTCGATAGACATTTTAGGTAATTAAGGTGTGTCAAATCACTTAGCAATGAGTCCGGCCGTACCTGAAACTCCTTCTATACCCCTCTGCTACGAAGAAAATGAACCGAGCGAGTGAGTACTTGAGAGGCGAATATCGTGGTGATATCGATAGAGTGGCAACTAGGGCTTTTATTTCCAAACTAAATTCTGTGGCCGGCTTTCGATAAGATAATAGAAGGTTATTATATAGCTATAACCATTTTAGATTTGACATCGCCACTCGCAGGCCTCCTTTCTGTTAGACGATCGAATAAAAATTCCGCATGCATAGTACATGGGCGTAGGTTAAAGCATGTCGATAGGATCGCCAAGGACTGGCGAGCACGAGTAGCTGTGGTTACCTTCATGCTTCATTATAAAATTGGATCGGAATGTGTATAAGCCCAAGTTCGCGATCTTTCGTTGGTAATGGCCTAGATCGACTCACAATAGTATTTTATCAAAACCCGTTCGTACGGCAGCTACTTATAAGGGCTCGCGGCAAGGCGAATGCGGTCTCTGTGTCTTTGGAGTTATAAGCAGTTTCGCTGGGCAGTACATTTAGGAAGCCTCATGTTATGCTGTGACTACAAGCACAAGTGGTCTAGATCTATAGACTGGTGAATTAGAAGGTATAGAGGATTATAATCAATCAGCTTCTAGGCCCGTGCGCCAGCAGTTAGCTGACGAGTATCCCCGAGACGCGTTAGAAAATTATCAAATTGACATACGCAACCATAAGATGTATGTTATTTGAACGGGTAAGCAACGCCCGCCTAAGATTATAATCTCATATTTACTTATGAGGCTAACTAGCTTATCCCGTGTAGCGCAGTAGGCGTAGTACTAACCTCGGATCACCAGTTGTAGCGCTGTTTGCCCGAAAATGCAAATCGAAGCTACCATTTTGTCTCCTGCGCAGCCTACCCCGAAGGCCGGTATTGCTAACCTGCTATCAAGAGGAAGGTGAAAAGTATTGACGTGCTAGTGGTTAATCTCTAGGTATATATACTGAGCAGCCGTCGTTATAAATCGGAACTTTAATACTGTCCTAGGCTAGCCTCGTGGGCGCTGCAGTGCTAGTACCTAGACCCTACCTGGTATTATATTCCGTTTATTGGCTTAAGAGGCCTAGGCTATCAACATCGATTTATGGAACGGGTTACCGGATTTGAAGTTATAATCTTAGCTAACTTCGTGAGACTTAGATTTTAATCAGTTGGGGGCATATTATCCGTAGGATCAATGGCCATGGTTGTATGCTCATAAGTACTTGGTTTCTATGTTTCTATATATATTATATTTGGACGTGTTGTAATTGCTGGCAATGGGGTTTGTGGTATTAATTCTATTGACGGAGCTAGATTATGCATTAATTATGAGACGTCGGGACTGATTGCAATGATTAGGCTAGCAATTTGATGGCCGGATTGCGACCGAAGATTTTAATCAAAAGAGATCTGAGCAAGTTCGTTCATGTATTTAGCAGGTATGTGAAAAGCAACATGCATACGTTTATAGACAAGAATTGGATGACAACATTTGCAGAACGGTATGCATGAATACATCGGTGCGCATGTTTTGACGCGCGGACCAATTACATCGAACACAATACATGCACGTGCTATTGAGTATAGAACTCTACGGCACGGAATCATTCCTTAAAGTCTTTCGTCGATTCTATATATTCTTGCGATGACGGCCGTCCTGTCACAGCTTTTGGGCCGCCCCAGCCTCGATTCCGCGGGTGTCTTCTCCTGTATCGCGAGGGTCGAGTGAAGGGGAACTGATCTCCTGTCCAAAACCTACCCCCCCGGCTAGGCGCTCGTCGAATGCACCCTGAAACTTTGATGCAAATGCAAATAACGGGCCACCAGGCCCTTCCTGGTCCCAAGAAGATTTTCGGTCCGGTCCTTCGAGGTAATATGGCTCCTTTGTTCCAGGAACGAGATATCGTTCAGTAGAGCGTGTATCTCCATCTTTATTGAACGTGTATCGCCACGACATAGATCTATCAGAGGAGTGCTTCCAAGTCCACCCGCTATTCGCGATTTTGATGTCCAATGGAATATTGTCTAAAGCTTCTTGGTACTCTTCCACACTGATCCCGGGGTCGGCTTCTGGCTCGTACATTGTGGCTTCGCACCTACAATCTTTGAATCGGTGCTTAGAGTTAGTTTTCCAGCTATCGGGGTCGGGCCTAGAGTCCAGGGAGCATCTCTTAATACTTACTATACCATAATTCGCATTTTGTAGGAACCGCGGCTTCTCGACAACCATTGCCTGCCCATTTTGTGTAGGAAAGGCGCTCAGGCGTTCTTTTAATCCTGCCATTGTCATTGCAAATGCAACGAGTGCAGCTTGTGTAGATGCCTTTAGCTTTAACATGAGCTCTCCCGCTAGGCAAGTTCAAAAGATCAGGACGCTTTCTACCCTTGATTTCCGGGTAGCTTGAGACTTCACGCGACATAGCAATCATCCTAAAATGGGAAGGACACACAACGGTCCATTTAAAGAATATTTCGCTATCGACAGCTCTTTTCCCATCATTGGACGTATTATTGGTGTTTTGAAATTGCTCCTTGGTGTCAGTTGCGTTATCGGTGCTATAGCTGTAGGGCAGGGGGGCTTTTAGCTCAGGGGCTGCGGTAGGTTCTTCAACGAAAAGCTCCCGAGCCGCCGTAGAAGTATTTGGCCCTGCCTGGGGTTTGGTGGTTTGTGACTTTGGCGGATGGGCCAAATCACTCCCTGGTGATTGTGGCGCATTATTATCGAGGGGCGTCGTCAAGACTCCACACATGAACGATAAAAAGAGTAGTAGAACTAGCCTAGTATGCATTTGAGCGTGAATAGATAAGTTGAAGTAAAGTGCTTATATATATATATAGTTCAACATTCCGGTGCAATGAAAGCTGATACTGGCTGCGATGCCGAGGGAGATTGAACCACTTAAGTAGCTCGTTATTTTCCCTATGGTCTGCGGTGTGGGTGCGACATGGTCAAATACCAACCTAGTCGTGCGGGTGCCAAAACTAGAATGGCTGCGCGTTCGTATACATCGCGGTCCTTCGTGGCTGCTCTGTTGGCTCTGCAATGGTTTGTTTGAAGGCGTTGCAGCTGACTATTTATATGACCGCCTACCGACAATTTCAAAGTGGCACTGGCAGTGATGGTTCCTCCAACTTTCCAACGCTGTCGGGTCCTGAAATCCTAGCCTATAGTTAATTAACGTGAGGAACAAATATTCAAGTATTTGCCCACTCTTTTCGAGGGGGATACTTACGGACTGATTTGGTCGTTGGTGGTAGGATATATCCCTGCATAAGAGCCTCGAGTGAAGCCGATGGAGCAATATCTATCAGTATCGAGCTATGGAGATACCCCTTGTGCGCCCAGATGTGTAGCATTATGCTTGGCCGTACGCCTATTCGTCTCTGGGTATCCGCGGAACTGACAATTCTTGCGCATGATAAACCCTTTGGAGTAACAAGGGCTCTTACTTGAGGAAGTTATATCGTCCATTTCTAGTCGGCTGTCAAGGCCGGTACAGCGGTAGTTTGTAGGGTTCGACTTTGTCTCGTTGACCAGAACTTGTCATGATCTGCTAATATATAACATGCACACCTCGCTAGTTTGAGGCCGAAACGTGTTGACATCATGCATCATCTGAGATGATGGTGCCCAAAATTAATACAATTTAAACATTAAATTTCATTATCCTAGACCTCTTGCGTGCCACAAAGGTTGGGAGTTCTCACCCATAATAAATTAATGCTATCTAGGATATCCGGATCTTAGGATCGATATATGCAATACTGGAGTTTGAAGTAATTTGGCTGTCAAGTCTATGGAAGCAGCGCTGCGGCGTCATGATCATTGTAAATGGGCGTCACGTGTTCGACAAAGGGTGCAGAGTAGATTTTCCAGCAGCTTTAATTGGCCGGCTACCATTCCCTTGGCATGCACCTTATGTTTGTTTCAATTTCGCATGATCCAACATACAATAATTCTGATGTATGTCTGTACCAGTTTCGCATTGATTTTGTCACATTTCTTGCCTAAGAAAATTTCAGTTGGAGGGGGTTTTAGATTGGGCCAAATCCACGCGAGAAGCTGACACGCAAGTCTTTACGGCGAAGTAACCTTTGCACACGTATACATCTCCATGTGCGTAATGACTGTATTGCAACTGAATATTCTGCTACGTAATACATCGAATATCAGTTTTTAAAGTACCAGGATATGAGAAAAGGGAAATTTCCAAATGAGTTCTAGTGGAGCTATCCGAAAAGAACGGATCGCATATATGGTCACCCCCACCTCGCGATCCATCTAGCTCCATGTGCATCGCTGTTACGGATTCAAGGAACATCTTATTGGTCCGGCGAGGCTTGTACCTTTTAGTTCCCGCTCAGCATGGAAGAAAACCTCTCTATGCGGGATCCGGCTTTTGGGCAACGAAATTATGATCTAGGCCCGTTAATTAATGTCAGTATCAAAGTGTAAGTTGGGTGGATGCTGAGTAAAAAAAGCAACGAGACTTACCCGGTTCTGGTTTGCTTTCGATGGAAGGCTGCAGCTAAGCAAGTGAGTTACAGGCCGCAGCAGGACTCATTTGAGTTATACCGCTAGATTAGAGCGCTGTTATTGTACTACGAAGAGACGAATGGCATTCGATACATTCAGGCCGAGACATTTTGAAAAAAGGAGCTCTGAAGTTAGAAGTATCTCTCAACCCGTAGGGCCTGTAGTGGCACAAACCTCTTCAAGCCGGAATCTATTCATAGTATTGAAACGCAGTGCTTCCGTGCCAGATTCTTCCTTTTGTTCTTGTATTGAAACGGGTGCATAGCGTAACTTGTGGCTCTCCCGTACCGTCCGGGATGGAATGGCTTCTCGTGCTCAGCCTCGAGTGTTACCCTTGAGAGGCAAAAGGTCCTGAGAAAGAAAACACGGCTGTTTCCTTCCGTTGCGTGCCCGTCCGTTCTTAAGGAAGTGGGTATTGCTGGCACACGGCGGCGTAATTTTAATTTACACGTATCTACATGTACATGTATTTTTTTGAAGTTTGAGGCGAACAAGCCTTGGAAGCATCAGATCTTTGATTTTGGCGGCAAAAAGCCGGCCAGAGCTACTGTACTCATAGTATTTTTAGCAAGAATACATTTACTAATTTTTAGTTAGTGATACCTATTATACGAGAACTCGCACACACACTATGCATTGCAGTTACATGTACATTAATTCTGTGTAGGAAATTCCAAAATACCCTATCCTAAGTCCATGAAAGTGGACAGTGAACTTGGAAACATGAATAGTAAATCAGGTAAATGGGACCTCCTAGCGTGGAAGATTATACTATTGCCTGTATAAATTTATAAAGCGGTAAAGATGCATTAGCTGGGGTTTGTCTCCGGACCCAATCCGGCAGGCTGGATATGACGCGAACGGGGTCAGGCTATAGCGATATGCAGTCTTTTCTCTTTTTTCTTTGCATCTGATAAATATCATATTGGTCCTTGATCTTCCTCTCTATTTCTTTCTCTTTTGGTCCTTTCCCCTGCGTCTTCCTTTTCCTTCCGTTGGCGGGATCCCGCACCTACCCGTGATGGGGTATGCTTATTTAAAAGTGGTCCCTCGCCGGCTGCCCAACCCTCCCGAAGCTCCCTGCTACTATATGACCAACCAAGGGCCCTTAATACCAACAATTCAACCTAAACAGTCGACTTTGTGTTCCTTAAGGCTTCGCTTTCCCAATACATCATGGCATCTTGCAGGGCAACTTACCGAGTCCAGCTTTGTTCAAAATGGATTCAATGTGTACGCGGGCAAACCAGTGATTTAATGTGGCCGAGAATCCAAATCCCGTCCGATATCGATAATCTCTTCTCACCATACGAAATTCGTGTAACAACAGTGGGATACGTGCTTTGTCACAAAACAGGCAATGAGGCTTCAAGAAGACTTCAAACACTTTACCCTTCCGAGACAATCTCTCACCGGCGGCAGCATGTGCTCTCAGCAATAGCAATCGTTTGGCCGGTACTTTATTTGGGCTGCAAAGTGAAAGTTCTGCTTTCACGCACGTCTGTATGGAACGACCTTAAAGGGTCTTTGGCTATAAATCAAATACATTTCCCTGCTTAGATCGGCCTGTTCTGATTCCATATTTCTCTATCTGCTTCAGCCATAATTTCTAAATCGTCAGGCAAAGCTTTGTCCCCTCCTACCCTCGTTTTTAGCGCCACGGCCATCGAGATGAATAGTACTGCAAACATACACTTCTTCGCCCCCACGGGCCTCGTCGATATAGAGGCGAACGATACGGTAGCAGGTCCGTTCGCACTTGCGAGCCCCGCGGTAGAAGCACTCGAAATGTTGAAAGTTGTAGTCCCTCTACTGCTACTCTCAGTGGTTTTTGCCCAACTTTTATGGAGAAAGATCCTCGCGTGGCGACTCCAACAGACTATCGGGCAAGATATAGGTAAACTCGTCTTTCTGATGAATCGAAAATTTGGGTGTCCGTACTGGAGACTAACTGTACATTTTCGACAACAAGAACTCGGCAGACAGCCGTCCTTGAATAATAGGCCAAATTTGCCTGTAGCACGCTCGCAACAGGAAAGGCGTGGTACCAGACCTAGCACGGATATGGCTCGAGGAATTGGAGGCGTGGTCGAGGCCAGAGCTGGTGCTGACACTCGGGCCAGCCTTGAAGGTGAACATGAAGGAAACCTTGAGCTCGAAACCGAGTTTTTATAGGGCTGGCCATTCTAATGGGCATGAAGTTACCGCTACGTACCTAAGGCTGGGCCATGGGGGGAGGGGGGGGGCGGAAGACTGGAGAATTTGGTACCGATGGCCTGTCAGGACCAGTACCAACGCATAATTAGATTGTGTTGCGAAGCCTGAGCTTCGAAGGGGCTACTCATTAAATGAGTATTCTCCAAGGAAGGTGGGGGAATCTACTTAAGCGGTGGGCTCGGGTTTAAATTTTTGATTCTTTTTCTTTTGTTTTGTCAGTTGAGTTATGAAGTCAAAAGAAAATTTGATTGTTGTTTTTGGTGGATATTCCACGTCAAAGTTCTACCTCTTTTTGTACCAGGCCTTAAGCTAGTTAATTATACTAGCTTATGCAGCGCACAATGATAATAGTGAACAGGGTTAAAGATGAGTTCTATGCATATCTATAGGCGTGCTTGTACATGTCGATACTACGTATATGCTATATTGGGTGTATACGTGTACAGGGTGTTATCTCGTGTTGCATTTGGTTGCCCTTTTGTGTTGTCAAAGGTCCGAGAACAAGTGTAATAAAATACTACCCCGAGACTATAGCTATAGTACTAGGCTTGTAAGGTACTTGTATCCTGGGTTTGGTCTTGACCCGCCTAAAGCTTGCAGTTTAGATCTTAATTAAATTTACAAATCAAATATGTTAAATACTAGAATCTCGGGTTCCTCTGAAGCAATTCAAACGCCTCCATAGCCGTTTCCTCCTTAGCTTGCTGGCCTTTTTCTCTTGATTTTGCTGCCTTCCTTCTTGTTGCCGCGACGATACTTCTTCTTGTTGTACTTGCAATTCCCTTTCTTCTTCCTGTACCCCTTGCCTCTTTTCCATCTCTTCCCCCTCCTGCAACTTCCTTTCAACGCCCTGTTCTCGCCCTGTTCTCTCTTCCTCTTCCTCTTCCGCTTCCTCTTCCTCTTTTTTTTGTTCCTGCACTTTCGTTCGTTTTTCTTGTTCCCGCAGCTTCTCTTTTTCTTCTTGTTCTCGGAGTTTCCTTTCCTTCTGCTGTTGGAGCTCCCTTTTCTCTTCTTGCTCTCGCCGCTTCCGTCCCTCTTCTTGTTTTTGTAGTCGTTCTTCTTCCTCTCTTCGAACTTCCTCCTCTTGAGCTCGTTTCTGGCGGCTCTCTTCTTCTCTTTTCTTTCGCTGTACCTCTTCGTCTAATTTGCAGTGCGCTTGGTTTCGTAGCTCGGTCGCTTCAACTGCGTACTGGTGGCCCGGGCTCGCTAGTTCTAACAATCTTTCCTCTGCTCGTGTGAGGAATTCAATGGCCTTTTGATATCGGCCCTGTTTCATGAAGATCTCGCCCATCGATAGTTCTGTCCTTGGAGCTCCAGTCCGATTTGCTGCATCATCTTTCTTTTCATATATGCTCAGTACCTCCTCGTATATGTCAAGTGCCGTCTGATAGTTTTCTTCGAAGGCATATATACTAGCTGTGCAAACTTTGGCAGCAATCAACAAGCTGCTGTCTTTAGTCGTCTCTTCAAATCCTATTTCAGCCTCCTTTGACCACTTTAGTGCCTCCTTGTATTTGCCCTGGTCACATAGTGATCTGGATATCTTATTTGCAACTGGAAGCTCTCCGTTGACTCCAATAGACAACCTCTTGAAGCCAGCGTGTGCCTTGCGATAGGCTTCCTCCGCTTCCTTTTGTCTCCCCAACCGCATCAGTATATCCGCCATGCCAGACAGCGTGTGAAGAATCCAAGGATGATCTTCCCCTTCTCCGAATATATTTTCGAGTTGTTGTAGAACGACCTGTTGTTGTGCCAGGCACTCGTCGTATTGCCCTAAATTTTCGTAAACTTGGGCAATACGGGTTTGGCTCCCGAGCGTCGAATGGTGGTTTCCGCCCAATGTTTGTTTTCGGCTTTCGTAGATGAGTCTTTGGGTTTTCAAAGCTTCACCGTATGAGCCCCGCCTCTCGAAGTTTGTAGCGATTTCGTCAATTATTCCTAAAATAGAGTGGTGTTCTTTCCCTAGTCTGTTCTCGTTCCCTTGTTTAACCCGCTCTAAAAGGTCTGAAGCCTCCACATATTCCTTAGAATCCACAAGCACGCCGGCCAGCTGATGTTGGGTTTCAAGTGTTTGCGGGTGACTGTGTCCCAGTTTATCCTCTTGTTGTTTCAGGACCCACCTGTATTTTGTTATTGCCTTAGAGTAATCTCCTTTAGCTCGAAATATAGCAGCGATATGTGAAGTAACCGTCAGTGACTCGAGGCTATCTTCTGTTCCTCGGGATTTCGCCCCATCGAGCGCTTTTGTACACCAGCGTAGCGCATCTTCATACTCTCCCTGTAGCCCGAGGTTTACCCCAAACGCATCCATAATTTTTAAGTCTAGGCAAGAAGGTTGTGTGTTCATGTGTTTGAGACTTCGCTCGTATATCGCATTTGACCTCGGAGTGTCACCAAGATTCTTATACACCCGCGCAAGATTATGAGCTATTCTCTTGCCCTTTTCGTCGATTGCACCGTCCGCTGGGGCTAGATATTTGAAGAAGATTTCTAAGCAGGATTCAATGTGAGGGAGTATACGGTATTCGTAGGCCCATTGAGATGCAGACCTCTCGTCCCCAGAAATGAAGGTTGATGTAACGATGTCGACAATTAGTCGAGAGTTCTTGACCACCGCATTATTAGTGTGGTCTCGAACCCATTGATGTACTAAGGGGTGTATTTGATAGCCATTATCCTGCCTTTCGCTGATCATTGATAACGAGAGGAGTTCCCCGATAACTTTGTTTAAGGCGTTTCTAGCTGCTAAATATCGATGCTGAAATTAGGAAATGATGTGACATGCAACGGTTAACCCTTTTTTCCGGTGGAACTCACATCCCATCCAATCTACAAACTCCCGGCCAGCTTCAAGGAGCTTGTAAGGGATATCATCGTTTCCAATTAGGGAAAGTAACTGAATCAGATGCTTTGCCTCCCGACTCAGTTTTCGAAATGAGACCTCACAGATGGCGTGAATTTTATCAAGAGGTTCTTTGAGAGGCTCTACTCGGTAAGAGTCGAACGGTAGTGTGAATTTACGCAAGTAGGCTCCAACGAGCTCTATAGAAAGCGGAAGGCCGCCTATGGAATCAACTAGCGCAAGAACGCTTTGATACTCTAGGTATATTAGTGAAAATGGAGACGTTAAAGGTTGAGCTTGGGGCGACCAACTCTCCGGTAAAGGGGTTTCTCCGGCTCTTTTGAAAAGCAGTTCTACAGCATCCGATTGTTCCATTCCTGTGGACATTTCGACGTCAATACATGATTCATAAGATTGTTGTATTCGGCTCGTTATAAGAATGTGCCCGGAATCTTTGGCCGGTAATAGATTGTGAAGGCTTTCAGCACAAGCTGGTGGGTCGTCGTAGTTATCCAAGATGAGTAACCATCTAGAGATAGACTCTCGTCCTAGCCAATGTTTGAGACATTTGAGGGAAGAGAATTTAGCTGCTGCTTTCATGATATCTTCGTCAGATGCAAGAGCTCGCCCATCAAGGCCTAGGGTGCGGGCTGTACGGAGGTAAATTCGATTCGAATCTTCTTTGGTACCTCTTTCAGCATTTTTGGTATTGGCGTTAATAATATACCACACTGCCTTTCTAGCGCTTTTCTCTAGTTCTATTTCGTTTGTCGCGTTGAGCCAGAAGATTGCCGAGTATTCTTTGGAATGTCTATATGCGTACTCGAGAGCGGTGTGCGTTTTTCCACTTCCATCAAGGCCGCACAAAGATACTACTCGGCGGCCGGAGTCGTGGGCTGGAGATTCGCCTGAGGGATCGTTTGACCAGAAGCTCTTCCTGGCTTTTCCAAGTACTTCTTCTCTACCTTTGAAGTTGTAGTTTCTTGGGGCTGGGAGGCTGAGCGGTATACGCTGCTCTTCTGATTCTAAATTAGGATCAATTAGCTTATTAATTCAGATAGATATATATCTGCGTTTATTCGGAAAACAAAGCAGCTATACGCTAAGCCATTGATCTATTGCTTACTTCGTATGGCATCTCTCCCTGCCGACAGAGGGGCGATAGTGTAAAGGAGCTCTCGCGCGAAGGCAGCGGCAGTCGCAGCGGCATAGGGCTGCCATTCCCTGTTTTTATGAGGGTCTGCATAGTCACATATTCCTTTGATAACCAAAGCACCTTTCTCGGCCATAATTCCAGCTGCGTCCGTCTCAGCACAAATGGCGCCGTGGAATTGTTCAGATAATCGATCCCTCATGTCCGCTGTGTCAACGACTGCGTTTCCAGATAAAATTGTCCCTTGGTGGAAAATTAGGTCCATAGTGGCTCTTTTAGGTCGGTCTACTATGTGACAAGGATCGCATGTGGAACAAGTTCTGCCGTTGCGGCTGTGCAAATATGTTGATTCGTATAAGTTGTCGTATTCGAGACCCGGATGCGAAAATGTACTCCTACCAAGATGCTCGGTAAGCTTTGTCTTTCCATCACGATGGTTGCCTTCAAGCACCGCAAGTGCGTCTAGAAGGCGATGGTCTGGCTTATCGACGGTGCCGAGGACTTCATTCCCGCCTAGTTCTAAATCCGTATTTTCGAGCCTGTACTGGACGATAGACGGAACCCCAGCCTGTTTATTGCAGCCAACGACAACATCGCCTAGGTGGATATCGTCTTTGGAATCTCCTGGAGCTGGGTTACGGGGTATCCCGCTACCAGTCCCAACATATAAATGTATTCGTAGATTGGGGAAGCTCTGAGAGAGCAATTGTGTAAGTTTTACGGCGGAATTGGTCCCCGGCATCCCCGGCGGCAGACATGCGATGACGACATTGTGGCCGTTGATAGAGCCGCAGGTATACGAGTCGCCATCGTCGGAGAGTAGTTCGCATCGCTCGTGGCGCACGTCCAGCATTGACATGGCAGCCTTTCGGTCGCTATCCGTCGAACCGCATAGCCATCCTACGGTGTATTCTTTGCGAGAGAGCCTGCTGTGCGAGTCCTCCATAGTGTAGAATAAGTCCTAAGCACTGTAATATCCGTCTATTTTTTGAATGCCGAATTTGCCATTTGAAAACCTCTAGTGCAATTTATCTAGGTATTTGATAGATTTGCGACGAGGGATCCAAACAATAAATACTCTCCTCTCGTCCTCTCGTCCTATACATGCAGCGAACCCGTTGAAAGTGCATTAGTTGTGCTATTAATTAATAATAAACGAAACGCGCCAGCTCAGGATATTTCCCATTATACTTGATTCGAACCCAAGCGACCTGTATACAACCGCGTCCCCCAAAGCTCTAGTTTTCCCGTCGACGGGATCTAGCCAATATTTTCGGTCTCCCAACTTAAGTCAGCCGATTTCGTCCAAATTATCTGCAGGTTGTGTTGTATAATGCATTGGACACACCAGCTGCAGCGCCGGCACTCCAATCATGAGGCTCGATTACTCGCCTTCGGGTCGTTCCCCATCCCACGCCACGTGCACCTACATGGTGTTCGCTGGAGGCTTAAGACGTTTTAGATACATCGCATGCCACATGCCCCAATGCAAGAATCGGTCGCGAAAAGTATTAAATACCACAAAAGCAAGCCTACCACCATTAAGCCGAAAATGAATATTTCTTATGCATAGGATACGTATCGATTGAGTACGTATGTGACGTGGGGCTTCGAGGCTAATAATATAATGTGGGATGGCCATGTAAATATGTATGCATGATATCCCACCAAATCCAGGTGTACGTTGGTCTCGTTCCCAGCGTTGCATTGCAGTTCTTTATGTTCACAGATGACCTCAGCCTCCGACGAATTCAAAAGGTCCCCTAACCCAGAATTCGAAACCGAATTTCTTGGGAGGACTCGTCTCTACTAGTCGGTAGTACCCACTGGAGAGAGCTGAAAGATTGACGATCACAGAAGTTGGATCTTGTTTCCCCATTTAAATCCGGCAGCAAGAGGGTAAATTCTCTTAAACTGTTAATAAGGTCGGAGCTCATGACTTGGGTCTCTTGGAGCCATTTGATCCCGAAATTTCCAGAAAATAGCTTTGGCATAAGCGGATCAAATTTTTGCATAGAAAAGAAATTGAAGCCTCGCTAGATCGATGTCGCAAGATAGAGTTTCATGCTTCGTGTCGTAAACCAAATGCGTGGCTAAGCTAAGCAACAACATCTAGATAACACGGATACTATGATTGATTTAACTCATTTTGCAATTTTATAAATTTCAGGGAGAGAACCAGCTTTTATTCGAGTTTATTCTAAAAATCCATAACCGCATTGCGCCGAGATCAAATTTAAGACAGGGATATCAATGTACAAAGTAGCCGGCAACTCTATATCATATACAAAATTTTTTTTCACAAAGTGCCAGCACTATTAACAGCCACTAGATATTCCAGTATCTAATAGCACTTTTCGCACAAAGTCTTGATTCCACTAACACAAATGTTCTTGGAAATCATCTCGCAGGATTCAACGATCTTCTTGTCGGTGGACTGCTCGCATTTGTCCGCCAACTTGGCGGTACGGATCGTTTTCCACCCCTTGGGGCATTCGCCTCTGCAAAGGGGAGCGGTACCGAACCATTCTTGGATGCAGTGCTCTATAATGAAAATGTTAGTACTCAAATTGGGACTTCGTCCTGCTTGGGTCATTTCATGTACATACGTCGGGTATCAGCCTGGTAGTATTCGCTTCCGGTATCTTTAACACCATAGCTAGACGGGGTATTTTTGGCGTTGTAGCCATCGTCGTAGCCCTTGTTTTCGTAGCCCTTGTGGTCATAGGCGTTGTAGCTGTTCGATGGAGCGTAGTTGTCGGGGTTGCTATTGTATGAGTTGTATACATTGGGGTTGGCCGTGGCGACGGACAAGAGGAGAGGAGTCGCAAGAACAATGGCGCTGAAGAGTTGCATTTTGAAGAATTTTATTTGTGAAGGAAAGTTGGTATTTCAAAAGGTTGAGTTTGTGGTCTTTAAAAGGAGGGGGTATCGAATCAATCGACTAATTATATAAGAGAAAGTAAAAGGCTTGAATTTAAACCTGAGCGGTGAAAGGCTTCAAGGAGTGATATGCTTGTTGGTGTATATTGCAGATGAGCGCTGGTGAGTGATAGTGATAATAGTAAAAGTGTCTCTGGAAAGTATGGGAATACTCGCATTTATAGACTCCGCTGTTGAGGCTGTGGCCGTGTGGATGCAGATATCTTCTACATTTGCTAGATCGATTTTTCAATCTATAGCTAACTCTATCTGATGGCCCGCATAAGCTACGGCGTTCCACAGCTGAACAAGGTGTTCTGGAACACCCTCCCGAGGAGCTCTCGATTTACGGTCGAGACGTACAGTCTCTAACCCAAATCTTTGACTGTACTCTATCACCTTTCCAGAAGGCGAGGTTTACCTCCACGTCTCGTCGGAACATTCCAAGCGGCTCAAAATCGCGCCCTAGCGAGCGAAGCGGGAAAGTGCGGCAACTTGAAAACATGTCGTTGATGTTTTGAAATGGGGAGTTAACCATTCCGAGGTTCATAAAACCAAGTATACCTGCTAGTACGGGGTCAAGTTCGTTCTAGAAAGCCAGCGCGTTTGAAACTCCTCCGTACCAGCGGCATGTTTCAAATTTTCTTGAAGACGTCTGTAACACTAGCGGCATGCCGCAGATCGACACAAGTTTATGCGAATGCAGAAAGTGCGCCCAGAACGGCAGGTTAAACCAGCCAATAGGAGGAGCCTTACAAACAAGGGTCCTGAATACAACATGGTCAACACAGTACTGGATACCTCGCCGAACCGAGGTCCGGACAGGCGGTGGACCGTCTTCTGGCTCAGGTTAATGGATATCTGATGAATTATTGGCAAATACCATAGAATACTGGTAAATGTTTTATATCATATCTTATAGAAAGCATTGTGCATTGTAACATTATTTGGCCGTTTTAAGGATCGGATCGACGAAAACGGTACCATCGGCCTGGGTTTACCTATAAAGGCGATTGGAAAAAATCAAAAAGGTGCTGGAGCTGACGCTCGCGTGTATGTATCTTACCAGACACCCTTTTATCAATATGAGTGCAAATTTTAGAGGTTCTTAAGTTTGATGCTGGCAACTAACTGGAGCAGGCTTTTAGTGTGGCAAGTGGTCAACACTTACACAAACTCAACACTCGCAAGCCTATAGGTATATGTATTGGTCTCGTTCCCGGTAGGTATAAGATATGTTTGAAGAGGTAGGTATAAGGTATATTTGGAATAGCCCCGTCGCACGTGATTGCAAAATAGCCTAGTTGAACTTCGGGGGGCTATGGATATTCAAGCTTTCATTTTTAGGTTGAATAATAAAGCCGAAATAGATGCGGTCTGGGATGCTCTCCCATTACTTTGCGCGTAGCTTCTTGGCTACATAAGCGCCAAGACAATAAACCCATGAACAGCCCAGGCTGACGCTTTATAGGAACGGAGCACAGAATTTTTGACAAGCAAAGCTTCAGCGATCGCTTACTCTAGCTAAGCTAGGTTCTGGGTGCCAATACGCCTTATCTTCTGAGGGGCAGCAGGGCGGTGCTCAGTAGATATGGGCCTTTGGTCATGCAAATGCCAATAGAAATTGGTTTTGACGCTTCGTCATTACTGCAGTTCCAATCGAAGCTTGTCTAGCGACAAGCCACTGCAGGCTGTGAGTGGGGTTATGTTTTTTTTATTATTGTGAACTTTCAGTTATGTGAGTGTATACGGAGCAGATGTAGTATAAGCTTTAAAGACTCGTTTCTGTGCCACATGGTCATCCAGGGCTCGGAGTGACAATGTAGCTTTGGCGTTGGCTGTGGGATATTGATTTCCGTCAAAGATAAATTCAAAACCTATCATAAAATGAACTTATATACGCACACCGTCGAGAATTTCCAATTTTTTTTATCCTCCCTTCTTAGCATTATCAGAATCGACTCTCCAAGAGAGACAACCCTATATCAGGCCCTGCACATCAGCAAACGAGCTGCACGAAACTGCGACCCTCTTATATTTGCAACATTTATAAATTTACCTATATTTCGGGTTTTCCCTGCGTCGCCCCGGGGATACACTAAATAGATTCGAAACAGCTATTGCAATGGTTTCTATCAAGGCGGCCTTTCCTTTGATTCTCGTGGTCCTCGGAGCCGTCGCTGCCGTCCCAACACCAAACCCAGAGCTGGATATCGACTACGTCAATGCTCTAATACCAGGTGAAGATCTTCCATCTCCAAAGGAGCTCGGATTAACAAACGAAGACTTAATGAAGCCAATACCAAACGGTAAGCGTGCCTCGAGCTTAACTCAGCAAAGCGGTATGGGATATTCAGCCATGTATGTGCTGACGTGGTGTGAGTAGGTATCTCCAAACGTGGATACATCTTCGAAGGGCGTTACGAGTGTAAATATGCAGCCGTCTGTACTACGGCGGACTCTAGGGCTTGCTTTAACTATCTTTTTGAGCTGGGTCAAAAGAACTGTAGAGTTACTGGTAAGCCGACGGAGCTTTGCCGTATTCGTCGTTGTCGTTGGATCGGACAAGCCGAGGTTGTCCCAGTTATATCCTCATCCTAGTAAGTCCACCCAAAACCGTTGCACCCAGTCCCACTCGGTGGAGTTGGATTATTGTTAATTGAATTTCTAATTCGGGATTCCCTGTCTCTGAGATATGCTGACCTATGTTTCGCAAATCTTAGTCGCGATATTGCCTATAGTGGTAATACCGTGACGAACAGATGCGAACTCGGTGGGTTGGTTGGGGGTTTCAACTATCCTAGCGAGAATAGCCCATTCAGAGTTACCGTAGTCGGAGACTGGAATGTATAATTCCCGTTTAATGATCACATCCGGCGAGTTGCGTTTGAGCGCGACTGCCGTTTTTTTAGTGTTAGAGTTTCCACATCGAATTTGGACTTTCAAGTTAGATGTAAATATGTTGATGTTGCATGTGCTACGTTTCCGCTAGAGTTAGAGAGATGGCAGAGAGAGGGGGGAATACTTCAAATTCATTCAGCTTATATTCTAAGTTATCACGATTCATTTGTGCCAGAGGCAGGGATTTTGCACATCAGCTATAAATTTTAATCTTGTATAGAATTTCCAGTTTGTCCGGAAAACGTCTGTTGAGAGCATTTGAATTGAAGGTTGATCTCTCTACAAATAAACCTATAAATCTATAGATCGACGAGTAAGTAAAAAGCTCGCCAGAACCAAGGGCCGGCAATTCTATCCGTCTGCGAGAGCGAGCTAACATGGTAATGAAAGAGAAACAACAAGGCGTACCTCGTAGAAGGGGTATCTTGATCGAGTTTGGAGCTAAACTAAAAAGGGGCATAGGGGCCGACTCAACGCCTCCGCCACTTGGTCTCGTTCCTGCACCAGATTTTGTGGTTTTTTTTGTGTTGTGAGTATTCTACAGATTTTTTACATTTGCATTGGCCAGGCTTCATGCAATTGCAACTGGCAACCTTAAAACTTATCTGCTCAACCGTAATCGGCTCTCAGCTGACCGGTTTACAAAACCGCGTTAGCCTCCTGGAAAGCACATCAACCAGTAGCAGAAAGACTGTGGGCCACTTTGCGGATAGGTACTTACTATATGCGCCATGGCTACGGAAACCGAAACGGGACCCGAGGAACGTGCAGTTGCTGATATGCCGGCTTCCGAGAACCTCCCTGCCAGTGCAGCCGGCCCTGTCGACGCCGCCGCCATTCCCGAGCCGGCCGGGGAGGCAGGCCCATCGATATCAGATGTCATACCAGAGAAAAAAGATATACTCTTTTTCCCTCTGCGGTATACCAGAATACGCAACTACTGGGGATTTCCGGAGCTCGCTTTCGATGACATCAATAACGACCCACAGGAAGTCCAGGTGGAATACTGCGAATCGGACCCCAAAGTATACGATTTCTTTATCAAATGCACGTTCATAAAGCCTATCGTCGCCTTGTACGAACCCACCTCTAAAACTCTAGTACGGAGGGAAGATATCATTAAAATTAAGGACATTGAATTGCCAAACGGCCAAGACACTGTATGGTCCCTAGTCTACAAGAAGCCGGAGACAAAAATGACCTGGTGGGAAAATCTACTTTGGGCGTCGAAAATTATGTTGAGGGACGAATTCAGCCCAATCCTTTACATCGAAGATCTTGAGCAAGGGAGATATAATGATACTCTATACGACGTCGTTTCGTGGCATTGGCAGGGTCAGGCCGCTGGGGATAAGACTGACAAAGGAAAAACGGCTCCACAGTCGGCGGAGGCGATAGTCTAATGCTAAAACCTATGTATGTTACCTTCTTATAGTAGATACACGGTAACTTTTACAGCGAGGGCGGGGACGTTTAATCCAATTGTTCACCTGTTTTGCGACCGCTAGGGGTTCGGACACAAGCTATATGCAACGTAATTGAATAGCCTCACTTTCTGTATGGATACGTAGTTAACTAGCTGTATAATATTATATTCATGTTCTAAAGGGGCTAGATCAATCGAGCAATGGCCCCGAGATGCCATTTAGGCAAGGGTTTTGTAAGAGCTTCCTTTAGGGAAGTTCATTGCTTAGTTGATGCCTCGCTTGTGTCTAGACTAGTTATAGCCTTGTTTTATAAATTTAAGAGCGGGAGCACAGTGTCAATATTTTTTAAAATAAAAGATTTGGTACCTAAAATATCTATCAAAATGCGCATTTTGGTCCGAATTTTTATGGGAATAATTTTGAGACTAGATTTCACCCGCAACCATGTTGAAAATCTTTTTCTATTAGCATGGGTTCTCGATATTATAATAAGGAGAGGTCAAAACCTCAGACTGAAGCGGGTCAACGCAGGCGCACCCAAACGGGTTCTTCAATTCAAGGAGTTTAAACTATATGCTAACGGTGTAATTTGTTATAGAGCCCTCAGGCTCTCTTTAGTCGGAATTAATACCCTTTCTTCAAGAATGGTATATCGCAATTCGTGCCTCTCGGCGTGGTGCATGACCGTGGTACCAAAGCCTTTATACCTCCTCCATCTTTTCGTAGCTTGTATCCGTATCTATGTCTCAAAATAAGTCTTGAAACTTAAAAGAGGGTTGGTTAAATGACTAAGTACTTACTCGACAAGAAGATATTTTGCAGTCTTTCGAACTGCTCGTTAGTCCACCCTGGTAGTCCGGAACCCTCACTCTCGTCTGTGACTACTGCACTATCGTTGAATCCTTGACCCCCATACCCGCTCGAGTTAAAAGAGGGCTCCAGGGGTGGGCCTGACACGCCACCTTCGTTATGTAAAGCTAGTCCCAGGCTCTGACCCATAGACTGGTATGGCTGTACCCCCGTCGCTCCTGGGTGGCTAATCATCCCCATCGTCTTCCCTATCAGCGCTCTCGGTTCTGCTGAGCTGGTGCTTGTAGTTGCCTCTCTAGAGTTATGTTCGAATGAGTAGTTTCCCACAGTCGGGCGGCTAATTGTTAATGGTGAAATAGCCTCCTCGTGAACAGCTGATCCACCATGAAACACCGAAGAAGATTGGAAGGGTGTGGCGGATGCGGCGTTGATATTGTAGTACGTGAAGTTGGGCGTGCTTAATGCAGAGGTTGGAGATGGGGCAGAAATAGAGAGAGGGGAAATTCCGAGAGCCGTAGGCATCTCAATCTGGTTTCCCCGCGCGTTTCCATTTTCTAGTATTGTTGATATCGTGGGTATTGAAAGGTTACCCAATGCGTGTTGATTGGGGCCCGCCGGCCTCTCTGATTCACTTTCCCCTTCAAGGCTGCTTTCCCTGACCATTGTTGCGGCTACATCCTTTCGTTCCGACGTTTTGCTCCTTTTGAGCTCCTTTGAGTTTACGGCAACGTTATATGAACTAATATTGCGTGCTGTAGCGGCGATCCTGAACCCCTCTGGTGTAACTGCATGCTCTAATAATCTCTGGATTGCGCGTCCGTTCATGATGACAACGTCCCCGTGGTGAAGCCGTAGTTCTAGAATGTTTCTTTTGGATGGGCGCTTGGTCCCTTCAGGGGCTGATGAGTCGGATTGTGAGGGGTTAGAGGGTTGGAGGAGTGCCTTATCCGTAGTTGAAAGTACTCCATTGCAGTACTTGGCTTTCACGCGGAAGTACATCATTGCTGGGGATCCCAGTGAGATCGAAGAGACACAGGGCCCGAGATCTTCTTCACCGTCATCATGAAACTAAATTCATCTACATGTTTAGTAAACTTCGGTAAAGCAACTGGCAAGGCATATAATCCAGCGGGCCGATTTAAACTCACGTCCATCTTTTGCTCCTCGAAATAAGCCACGTTGAGAACCTCGTTCATTGGTAATGCATCGGGAATCATTCTTGTGACGTCCGCTTGGATGTTATTTAGTGCTTGCTGTACCACAGCCGGTGACTTTTCAAATGATAGGCTGTCGACTTCGACAATGTATTTGTATGGGGCACCAGAGTTAAACGAGAATTGCTGTGTCAGTAGCCTCCCAGTAACTGTATAGGTTATTTTAGCGTAAATATACGGCGCTACGCGAATAGCTCTGAGTACTTACGCTTATGCGTCTTCAGCTCGTGCCGTTTGAAAGGCATGTCTAGATCTTGGTACTTATCTAGAAGCCAATCTGACCCCCCAGGCAAAGCATTCCACACCTTATTCGCCAAAATATGGATAACCTTTCCACATTGGAAAACATCGTACATCATTGCCCGCCTCCCGTCTGGAAGAACAAGCGACTCAGATTTGATTGATGCATCAACGACGTTTTCTGGAACGGGCGGGCCGGTATACTCAGGCCTATGTTGGTCCGAAAGGTCGGCGGGTACGAAGTGTGACCTTTTAGGCACGAACTCCCAGTGACAGTTGGTACACTTCCAGCTCCTCCAAAGCTCTCGACAGTTTAGTTTGCCACAGCTTTGGCACCACATCCCTTTCCAAAACTTTCGTCTAATGTCTCGTCCGTGGCTTTCTGTTATTTCGTCTTGTATCGGGAGGCTAGGGCCAAATGGGCCCGGAGGGACCGTCGCTGCATCTGGCCAAACGGTTTTCCCGTGAAGAAATGATTCACGATATACAAAACGCTCAGGGGATTTTCCTGCTTTCCCGGAATGAACCTGCGAGTAATTTGATTAATATAGTCTATGTATGGCCTAAAGGCTAGAAGTTAAAGATATCTGTTCACTTACTGTCCAAAACCTTTTGCAATCCTTATTCAAGCACATAGGCTCTTTGTCGTAGATCCACGGACTGTTTTTTCGGCAATCAGGACAATTGATGTATTCAATGGCAATATTTGCGGAAACCTTGGGTGTATCCTCAGCAGCCCACCAACCTTTATCCGAAGAATCTAGTCTTTCAAGACGGAACTTGCATCGTATATTACCGGATTTGCTCTCCACCTCAGGCCAACAATGCGTGACTTTAAACCAATCCATTACCGCATATCTTCGTTCTAAATGCGCTGGAGCGGTTGGACAACGATCGCCGATAATTACGATTAAAGGCACCATTTGCTCGTAGTTGTTCCGGAGGCATGAAATAACCCCTTTGTCCCAGGTTTGGTCACGGACCAATCGTCTTTCGCCTTCAATTTCTTCGCTATTTCCACCGGCGTGCGAGATAATAACACAGCCATCCATGTAGTCACGCTCGGACGCATGTCCGTCAATCAAGTAGCCTCGCCCGATACCTTTAGTAGCATAGCAACCACTCTGGTAAGAACGGAAATATGGTAAGCTTTCGCAAAGCTCCTGACGAGTCTAAAGGAGTACTTAGTCTCATATATTACTTAAGGGAGCTTAATGTGGTTGCATTCCAAAACTTACATCGCACCACACGGTTGGCCGCCCGATTGCCGGCGGCTTTTCTGGTGTGGGAGCCGCCGGTATTTGGATATGTTTCGAATTTTTTCGGGTGGTGCCTTTGGTATTCTTCGCGACTTGGTCCTCTAACGAATTCGCTATTATAGCCTCCGCCGCACCTTGCGACCTTTTCGGCGCTTTAATTTTCGTCGAGCCAAGTTTTCGCCGTTTTACCCCTGGGATTTGAATCTCTTCGACAGAATCTTTGGTTTTGGGCTTCGCCGGCTCGTACGTGCCACTTGCAGTTTCTGCTTTTCTCTTTGACGGACGAGTCTGGAGAGGCTCGCCAGGATTTGTAGTATTTGGGTCATTAGCTAGCGTGTATGATTGATTTGTCGAGCGCCGTTTCGTGATCAAGCCTCGCGAGGGGAGAGGTAAGGAGGGCGGCAGCGTTTCGTTATTTATAAGAGAAGCTATCGTCACCTTCTTGCTTGGGGCTTTCGAAGTCCTTTTTTTAAAACGCCAGGGGAACAAGAGTCAGTACTTTGCTAAGATGACTAAGGAGCCTTTAGTCTCGTATATATACCCTTTCGATGGGGGTTTGGCCATCCCTTGCTTTGAATCGACTGATTCATCGACAGGATTTGTCTTCGAAAGCCTCCCAGACCGTCTAGCCGGTGCTCCAAGGCCAGCTCTCGATCCCCGGGTTGGCTTTGTGGTCATAGCCTCGTTTGGAGTAGCCTCTAGCGGAGATTGGTCTTCGTTGGTCAGTCTTCATTTAGTATTTAATAAAGGGCCGTAGAGTTCAAAAGATTGAGAGGAACTAACTTTGTTCGACTGCCGAGATTCGTTTCCTTGTCCCCTTCCCAGTGGGGTTTGGGGTACCCACTGATCCAGGTGCAGATGCATCCTGATTAGACTCACTGGCCAATAAAGGCGGTGAGACCAAGGCATTCAGGTTTCGGACAGAGACTCTTTGAATCCTGGCTTGTCGAGGCGGAATATCAGGGGGGTCTTCTCCTTCTTCTGACCGCGGTGGAGATAAGGGCTCCGGTTCTTCTCCTTGGAGCCGCCTCGACGAACGGCTTCCTTTTCGGTCTATCGCCATTGTTCCTCAACTGCGCAAGATTCCCTTAGTTTATAGTGTATTAGATATAAAGATCGAATTTCGCCATAGACCCCGCAGATTTCGATGCATATGGTAGGCTGTGAAGAATTTTCTCGGGTGAGGAGGGAGTGTCAAAATTATGCTTCGAGTAGTTTTGTAGACAGCTGTGAGTGAAGTTAGTTTGCGACAATAGGTGATAGCTTGGTAGGCTAAGGGCTGAAATGAGTAGGCTCCGTCGCAGTGGTACCTTTATGTATTCACGGTGGTGCCGAATTTGATATCTCAAAGGTAATTAATGTACGATTTTTCTACCAATGATAGCTCTGTGTCAGCGGATATCCGGATCTTACCCACAAGTGGGCTAAAAAAAGTCGTAAGGCAAATCGACGAACAAGATCAATCAACAATGATAATCTGAGAACATCTTGTAAATAAACACATATTTGTGCCGATGATACATACTCTCGGCGTATATGCGGTAATGTTGAATAGGATTGCAATTGGTTGAACAAGCTTGCACGTGAGTTTGGCCGCAGGCTAGGTTATTCAGACGTACCTGTAGCATGAAGTTTTCAAACCGGCTCTTAAACGTGGTCACATACGATATATCTTGACGATCTATAGCGCAATTGTGCCTGATACAGAGCTGAGCGAATAGATAACGAAGACCCTCAAACGTATGTTTTATGTTTTATGGGTCTTTTTGTTGGCCTACATTTAGAGATGCATCTAGATAAATCAATGCGCTGAATTAAAGAATGAACCGAAATCCTTGGGAGATGGCATTGAAGTTAAAATTTTGAATGGTGACGCTGTGGACGCCTAAAAAGCAAATGAAGGAAGCATATATCGAGTATACATATTAAGTTTGACCTGTTTGCGTCGGCCTCGAGGTCTAGCGCAGCCAGATGAATGCGTCCATAATTAGCTCTTTGGGAATTTATCTGCACCAGTACCACTTATGCAATTGACGAGTAAACAATTGAAGTTTATTATGCTTAGTACCATAGTTGACTATAATCAAGCTCGCACAGAAGATACTATAAGATAGACATCTACTGTAAAGATAATTCAATAACCTAGATATTGATATCGAACCCCAGGTTCGGTTGAGGCGTTGATTTTTAATTATCTCAAAACTATAGTTACCAGCCCAAAGAAGTATACGAAATAATATTTATAAGTTGCTTGAATTTCCAAGTTCCAGCGCGTTATGGTGCAAAATTCACCCCCTTCCCTGCACACTTCCATGATCAAAGACCATGTCACGCCTTTTTCTTTCTTTCTTTCTTTTTTTTTTTTTTTTCGAGAAACAAATGTTATAAATTTATAGCCCAAGCCATACTAGTAATCACACACATGCAGCCAGCTAGCATAGAAACTCCCACGTCCGTTATTTCCTTGCTTGGGTGTCGTCTCAAGCATCGTTTAGGCGCTCCAGAGGTACCCAGGTGACATTTAGTTGACCGCGACGGAGTATGCCGTAACCTTAAGGGTGGATTTCACGCCTGCGGTGTTGGTGAAAGGCTCGGTTCCAGCCTCGATAGCTATTGACACAATCATTCCAATCAGCTATTATTCCAAAAAGAAAGAAAAAAGCTTCCCACCCCCCTAGCCCAGCATATAAAAACTGGGCTGGTATGGAGAATTGAAATAAGCCATGCGTCTCCTTCATCTAGAGACTTACTAGTAAGATATTGCGAGGATGGCAACCCTTGATTTCCGGTCAAATACTTGATGAAATTATTCACATCTCCGCTCCAGCTTGTAACGGGCGCATTGCTCGCAACGAAACTGAAAACAGTCAATTGTGAATTGGTCCCTTTGTATAGTTTCCAAGTCACCCCATCGATGTAAGTACTCGCGATAGTACTTCCAGTGCTAGAGATTGGCCCGGCACCACCATAGGCACCAAGCCAGATCATAACCTCATACTCCGGAGTGCCGCTCGAGGTAGAAGAAGTAAATATATCGTACGCAACGTTGGCGACCATATTGTCGGTGTTAGAATAAGTGTAGGTCCAGCTGGTAGGGATAGTTGACAAAGCACTCAGTTTCTTGGGAGTAAAGGCGAGAGCGGCATTCGCATAACTCTTTACATTACTTTGACCAATCTTAGTTTTTAAAATTTGCACAACCTATGTAGTTGCTACTGATCTTGTAGGGATATCTTGGAGGATAAACAGATCAAGGGTTTAAGGACTTACGTTGAGCCACCCTGCCAAGTCCAGGAAGTATGCCAGCGAATGGTGCTTCCATCCGTGCCATCTAAGCCGGTGCATTGAGATCCTGCGGTGGCGGATCCAGATCCCCAAAGATTGTTGTATAGGGTATATACAGCGGTGTTCGTATAGTCCCATTGGCCACAAAATTCGTTAGGAAGGCATTGGGAGTAGTAGGCGTTGCTATATGCGCAGTAGTATCCGGAGACACAAGTGGTAGAGCCAGTATAGCCGGAACCGCCACCTATGAAAACATCTTATTAGATCAAGATTTAGAGTAAATGTGGTCAAATAGAGTAGTTACATTGCGCCCAAGCTGCAGCCTGAGCATTGACGAGGGCGATGGCCATAAGAGCAGCAGTGGTAGTAGAAACCTTCATATCGTCGATTCGATTGAATTGATGGCACGGCTTTGAACTGGTGGTTATGCGTTTAGGCTTAGGGGTTAAGAAAATGCTTTTCTACTATATGAATTTTGGTTATGGCCGATGAGATACTGTTGATGGAATTCAGTCCCATGGTGGCCCATCGTCGCCATTTATACTGCGATCCAACCCTAGACCTCCTCTTGGACCCTTTCTGTTCTCATTGGATCGTTGAATACTTTATCATGCAATAGCCCTTTCTCCTTCCCTGACTGTCTGAGAAGTCATCACGCTCGAGAAACTAGCAATTGACAACGATTGTTTTTCCTTTTCCCTTCCTTTCCTTCGGAGATGAGACGAACAACCCGGCGCCCCCGCATTTTCCCCGCGATGTGGTCCGAGAACAGTACATATCTACATATGTACAACTGTGTAACACTGAAAGGATAAATGTCAAATTGGCTAAATACCCTTGACTTGTGATTGTAGATGCCTCGATGAAAGTGATCAGACTTAATCGAGCCGGTGTCTTTAAACTGGTAAGATGTTATATTGGAGCCTCAACATATACGCCTGGGAGCTAGTTTACTAGGCTTGGTAAATTCGATACCTGCCATGTGGGTCCAACGTAGCGCGAATGATATGCCCGTACCATGGTAACATGATAGCTAGAGCGCGGGCAGGCTAAACCTGATCAATTGAAATCGCCTACGTAACCATGCCCTTCCCGGGCCCGAAAGGAATGTTTTTTTGTTTGCTTGTAGTCTGAAAGTTTAGCCTGAAACCGGCATGGTGGGGGCTTGAAGGCTATTCGCTGAATTAATTCGTCGGAGGATGCCTGTGCCTGACTTTGCCATGGATCTAGTCTCGAGGCCAACCATGGATCGCTGTCGATATCACCGAAAAATTTAAATTTAAAGCCTGAGCTGCTCCCGTTGCCAAAGCCAGGCCTATCGAATCCATAGGCCTAGCTATAGATATAGCCTGATTGCGCTTTTGAGGCTACCTACCGCTAAGTACTTAGTTAGGCACAGGGTGTTAAGATCATGCGAGCCCACGAAGACGTGTATATTCGTATGCAATCCATGTCGTCACATATGCACATATCCACGGTTCGTATACATAGAGTCTTCCCTGGTCTCGAGCTCGAGGTGGCGCGAGACCACTCTTCCCGCAGGATGCGTTGGCGCCCAAAATACAACACAAGGTGGAATATCTGACGAATGTTTTGAGCAAAGCTCTGTACCCCCAAACCCTATGTCAAAAATCAATTCGCACGAAGCTGGTTTCTGAAGTAGCTTAAGATACCTATGTGCCGGCATTCCTCTCTATTTTTTCTTTTTTCTTTCCTTCTTTTTTTTTTTTTTTTTTTTGAAAATTCGAACGTTTAGAGCAAAGATTTACTTGGTAGTTCAGTGCCGGTCCTCCACCCGCGCCCGCCTCAAACGCACTAGTCTCTACAACCAAGGCAAATTATAAAATTGTGTTTATAAGATGTCGATGAAGTCGAGGTACATAAAGCTGGTAATGAATTCCGAGGCGCAAACGGCGGCCCGTCTCAAGCAGACACGGCACATTTGGTGTATAGAAACCAGTGTGGCGAATTGCGCTCGGGCTCGTGCCCGAAGGCCTGGGCGGCGTGCGGAGTCTGGTGACTTGTGAAGCAACGATTCCCCACAGTTTCCCCAGCCGTTCCTTCATCCGAAGTTACCCCCTTGCATGCCGATTATCCACACCGAATATAAGCGACACGGATAAATAGCTTAGCCATTTGTCCAGCCGATGTTGGTGTAACGCTTCCGGATGCGATTTAATAGCTCCAAGGCATCTCAAGCGTCATTGTAGATTTGTATGAGTATAAGAACATCGTAGATACATACACCAAACTTTTTGATGCACTTTCTCGCAAGATTTTAAAATGATCCGACTTATGATCGAATTTTGCATCCTAAGTACCTATACACTCCCTATGGGGAAAGAGGGAAAGATTTGCACAACAGCTAACATATCTGCTGTTCATTCGCCTATAATCTAAAGAGAATCTGAGGCCATTCCGATAGATCTAGAGTAATGGTCTACGTCAGCTTTTCCCCTTGCGCGATTTTCAAGTTTGTTTTCCCGGTGATAGGATGGGTGGTCGTTTTGAAATCACATTCCGTTATATTATCTTTTCCAGCTTTCTTTTTCCGGTTTCCAAGCTAGTGCATGCTTTTTGAATTCATATACCTCAAGTTTTTCTTGGATTTGAGGCTGAATGTTTCTTGAGCCAACCCCCACCGGCAAGTCCGACTATTGTAGATGTGCAAGTTCTTTTTGTTTGTTTTTTGGGGAGGTGATCCGTTTTGCAGTAAATTCTGGGGTAATGGCTTAGTCATCGGGCGGGTTTCGTATTGTGAGATTATAATAGGCTAGACTGGGGTGATGAAGGCAGAGAGACCTAAACGGGTACATCTGTGAAGTGAGACCAATTGGTACCAAGTTGCGCGAGTATACATAGTGCATATACAATGCAGGGACACTAAATATTTTAACCCCAACAGATAGATTGTCTCTTCATATCACTATTCACCACTTTTTACATCAAAGCTCGCAGTGCCTTGTGATTCAAAAGGTAAAAGTTAATACTTTGTTTTTATATATTTTCACAGGATCCTAAATTGTTTTGTCAACTTCTTCGCACTAGTTTCAACTAGTGCTAGAGGTTTGATGACAAATTATTCAACCCGTGCGAGAGGCCTCGAGGTATTCTACTCTTAACATCACGCAAGCGAGACTTCATTCAGACCGATGCATATCCAGAAATCTTGTGATCATAATAAATGTAATTGGCCCTTCCCTGGATCACAGGCTGCCTCAAAATCTCGGCCCATACTGCCCTAGGCCCTTGCCTAAGCTAAGGATCAAACCCCTAGCTACCGTTCCAACAGACCCTCGCCTTTAGATGTTCTGACCTCGTCATCGAGTAGATTCTCAAATGAGCATATGCTGGCAGGCCGTTTTTTTTTAAAGAAAAATCCAAAATTTAAAACTAGGGCTCGGTCATATATTCGTTTCCCGTTTATGGTAACCACGCTGCAGGGCGCCCCGCATTCGAAAAGATATTTTACCAAAGAAGTTGTTTCATCCTTTTACCCAAATTCCCAAAGTGCATAGGCTATTTACGACCTGGAGATACATACCACGTAGACGCTCTCTTCTACAGTTGTACCACCGGTTAAACCTAGTCGATGGGGAACATACCGTGGCACCACTCACCAAAATTCGGATCGATATCTACGCTTTTTGACCGAGTAGTCAATCGTAATCCAAGCAATGAAAGGAGAGCAAGTAATGGGGCATTCAGACCCGGAATTCTGGAACCGGATATATCGAGAATTAGAGATCCCTTTTAGGAGGCTTAGGATTTATACGTATCCTATGAGGCATGAAGTAGACCTACCGTCCGCATAAGGACGAAGGATTTTGTGTCTTTATTTCCAAATCGTGGCTCGAGATCGAAAAGAGCCCTCACCTATCGAATGAACTAAAATCAACATATACTATTACCCCTCAAAGTCTTCCATAATTATCTTTTATACCTTTATATCGCCGCTCTTAAAAAGCCCATGGCGGAGCAGAGACGGCCAATGATCAACTTTTTCTTATAGCTCATGCGAGGTCCAAACATCGACATACTGTGGCTATCTCAAGAGCTACCCCAAATAAAATAAAATAAGATCTGTGAACTGCCAAATTATCTGTCCGTATATATATATTTCAATTTTGATTTTCGTCGGGCATGCTAATTACATTGGAGATAATAGTATCGCTTTAGCCTCGCAAAGCAACCTTCTCCGGGGATACACATGTACATTTAATATTAAGAACGAAAAGAAACAAAACTCGAGCAATCTGAAAAACAAAATGAGAAGATTTTTCTTTTATTTTCTGCGGTAATTGACAGTGCTCGCCATTTAAGTCTGTCTTTCGGGTAGCCCCCCTCCACAAATTTAACTAAATCACACCTGTACATGTAGTCTTTGAAGATTCCACCCCCGAGGGATGGGGACCCTGACTACTATATTCATACATTCATTTATGCAGTGACGGTAACGGTAACAGTCACAGTTGGGGCACAAGCACCGGTAGTAGTTGTTGGGGCGGTGGTGGTGGTGTAGTTGGAGGTGGTAGTGGAGCTTGTGGTGGTAGTGGTAGTGGTGGTAGAAGTGGTGGTGGTGGTGGGGTTGAGTCTGGCCTTGGCTGCATTCCTAGCCTTGATAGCTGACAAGATAGCCTCGTAGCTCCAGGTCAAATCCCTAGCACCCGCTTGAGCACCGGTACCTCTGTTGAATTGTTCGCTGAGGTTACCGGCAGACAGAGAGTATTGCTTGACAACAGCAAGGAAGGTATCGGCGTAAGTCAAGAGGCTGTTGAAGAGGGTCTGACCAGCGGTGGTCGAGAGGGAGTAAGTGCCGACAGCAGCGGTGGCGCTGATACGCTTGAAGAGGTTGAGAGAGGTGGAGTCAATAGTGATGGAACCGGCGTCAGCCCACTCGTAGAGGGCCTTGTAGATGATATGGGCGGAGGTGGTAGTGCAGATGAACCATGGGTGAGCCGCGGAAGTACCAACACCATCGTAGCTGCAAATATTTTGCTATCAGCTAAAGTCGTTCAAGAATGACATCGAGTTTATGGTAGTTCAAGGAAAACTTACACATCCTCTGGGTAACGGCCAATAGCCCATCCAACCTTGCTGCTCGATTGGTTGATACCATAGAGACTCTGGAAGGAAGCAATCAATCCGTGCAGGGTGGCGAGAACCTTGGAGTCAGATGGAGGGAAGATATAACTTCCTCCTCTCAATGATCCGAGCAAAGTACCACAGTCAATACCGCTTCTTGAACCTCCAATCAAGCTGTATGAATCAATTTCCATTAGTCAAAGCTAATACTGAGTATTTGCGCGAGATTCTATACGTACGCAATCAAGTAGTTGTTGCTAGAGCTCCAGAAACTGTTGATGGTAGAAACCTACACGTTCATTTATCGTTAGTCGATCCGTACCATTAATTCTCGCCGCAGCGAGGCGGTACAGTTGACTCACCATGCTAGACTGAGGAGTAGTGTACTTGGTCTTGGAGGTGCTATCTCCCATAGTATCGGCGAAAGCAGCACCCTCAATCATCGAGCGATCTAAATGGCTTTGGTAAGTGTCTTATTCAGAAGACAAAGCATTCGTGGGGAAAAAGCATACATTGAACAACGGTGGTGAAGAACTGAGTTCCGCTGGTCTCTTCCCAAAGATCGAATCCTCCTTGGTTCCAGTAGGTGGCAACGTAGTCAAGATCAGGTTTGATAACTAGTTCGATCAGGTCAGCAACTTCTTTGAGGTTTATACGAGTAAACTTTGCAATGTAAACGTACTAGGCCAGAGGGTGTTGGTGACATAGCTGCTGTCGATAGTAATGTACTTCTTAGCGAACTTGATGAGGGTAATAGCTCGGAGTGCTGGGCCGTCCTTTGGCAAAAGTTAGTAGCTAGTTCATATACCCGAAGCATCATAATTAGAATTTATCCATACTCGTTGAGGTCTTCCCCAGGCTGCGGTATAGGCAGAGTTATCGACATTGAACTTTGGTTCTCCGAGACCTGTAATAGAGTATTATTGTGAGCGGATCGAACCTATGAATTTTGCTCTGGAATATACACGAACCTCCGCTGGTGAAGCTACCGCTGGGGTTGGTAGTATGCTGCAAAGTGTATTGGACAGAAACCCAATCCTTGATGTACTGCAAGTAGGCGCCGTTGGCGATGTACTCGCTAACCACGTGCTCCATGACGATAGAGCCATCTCGAGTCCATTGGTAGAAGTAGTTGGGGTTGCTAGTAGAAGGAGAGGCAATGATGACACCAGGGTTGACAATGGTATTGTTGCTGCTACCAATGTTCTTCAACAAAGCAGTCGTAGCAAACGAAGCTTCGGTGGTGAGCCATGCATCGAGGCCGCTGTAGGAAGCAAAGGTGTCTACACCAGTCGTGGTAGTGATCTGATAGTTGACATTGTTTCCAGGATCGTAGTAGCTATATAAATCGTCATCAGCATTGCCGTAGGAAGATATTGTGAAAGTGTATAAAATGCTTCAAAAGACATGCATACCTAGCGCCATTGACGGTGTAAGTAATGTAGAACTGGGTAGCTCCCGAGGCAGTGCCCGAGAAGCTCCACACTTCGTAGCCGGAGGAGTCAGGGCCCGAGACATAGGTACCAGAGATAACATTCGAGGAACTCCAGTTATTTCCATTCGCCCAGGTCACGGTCACAACTTTGGAGTAGGCAATGTTTTGAACCTGTTTTTTTATGGATGTTAGTAAAAATCGCAACCTCGCATTTCCCTGCTTATGAGAGAGAACTGGAACTAAAGGGCATATCTTACCTTGATAGTGCCAGACAAAGTGCTACCACTGTACGACTGGGTAATCAAAGAAACCTGTTGCGATATATTAGATTTATATTCCTCTGCCCCGATCTATGCGTATTTCGAGAGGTCGTTCGTACCTGCGTTGCGCGTTTTGCAAGCGGGGTCGCCCAAGCAAGGGTGATAGAAGCCGCGGTAATAAACAATCCAAAGACACGCATTTTGACCGACTGAAGTACTCAACAGAACTATACAAAGACCGAGTAGAATGGACTTGAACCTAAAGACAGAGTGTGATGGCGATGTGTGAGTGTCTTTCCTACCTCATGAGGGTCCTCCAACGGCCTACTTATACAAATAATTTTACATCCATAATCACGATTAACTGATGCCAAAATGCAACATCTACAGTTCGTTTGCCGTCAGCTACCTCCGCAGGCTCGCCGGCCGGCCTCATGATGCCTGAGCTTTGACAGTAAAAACCTATATTAGCGGAAACTAGACGGCGGAACGGGCAGGTCACCTTTTTGCTGAGTCTCCAGAAGAGTGAAGGTTAACCAAACTTTTTAGTGATTGTAAAACATCTCGCCCTAGTACGTATACTATCGAGGTTCCGTCATCTGTTCGCCATAGCCATGGCTTGCTAGATACCTAGCTTCTTGCGGATACATGCAGATTGTGTCATTTACCCGGTTCATGCTTTCGAGCTGAGGCCAAGCTCCAGAGGGTTTTTTTGTCCTCTGTCGATGCTTGTCGTTAGGCCCATAAGTGCTCCATTTGTGCTACCTTCCAATCATGTGCATGAAGGCCGGCTCGAGCGCGATGTCGTCTCAATCTCGCCTAGTAAAAACCGTTCAGGTACATGGTTTCAAACTTCCTGAACTAGCGGCAAGGGGGAAGAAAAAGGGAAGCCATTGTTAGCTGCATGAGTAGTGCATCTATCCGCGTAATCGAACCAAGGTAATAAAAACCTTCGAGAAAGAAAAAAGGTTTTTGAAACTTTCTGCAGGTCCCATGCCATCTCCGCTGTGGAGTCGACGAGAGAAAAAAATACCACAACAGGGATGTGCGTTGAATAAAATATGTGGGGAACTTGATCATGATTCACATGCACATACAGAGTACATATGCACGATTTCCCCCGCAAATCGAGGTCTCCGCAATCTATTCATCCCAACTCCGCTTTGGGAAAATTACCGAGTCAGTGTGGTTTCGGTGGCGGAAGTTGGGATGGGGAAGCGAATTCCGGTTAACGAACGGCCGGCCGGAGTGCCACCAGAGTCGCTCCGACGAAGCGTTGACAACCCGATTTTTTTTACTTTAGTGACCATGGCGGGTCCACATCCGTGCATGTTTCAAGACCCCTTGCAGCGTATGGCCCGTGACCACAATGTACGGAATATTCCATTATCGATGGTTTGTAAGCCTTGCCCGCTATTTATACATGTTGGCATATTTTGCGGGGATCAGTGGAACTGGGCACAAGATTTCAACCCTTTAATAATTAACCGCGGAGGTATGTGCATAGACATATACTCATGTATACGTATTACGTAGTATGAGCTGGCTGCTAATTATCGGGTTTTTAGACCTACCGATCGCTCCGTAATCCGGAGAAGGCTCGATCTCTATCGCCACCCTTCTCCCGTTCTGTTTCTCAATCCTAAAACAATAAAGTAAAATAAAGATAAAAGGTTCCTTTTCTCCAGCTTTGGGGCAGACTAAGAATTTCCTACCCTAGGGCCAAACACTACGTACGATCGGAGTTGTCACTTTCGCTGCCAAGTCATCGTGCTGCCTTACCATATATACAAGTAGCCTTGGCTTCATTAGACCTCTTAGATATTTGGCTCATCTCCTTGTGCGTCGTGAAAAATCTTCAGGGGCGCTAAAACCGACTTCTTTGCCACGAAGATCGTTTTCCGACTTGGTATTTTCCTTATTATTGGGTTCCCTATATTAACTGCCATATGTCAGTATCTAAGCTCTGACCTGCCAAACCGTATCAACTGATACTAGGTGCAGTGTAGTTTCGACTATGTGGAACACAAATACCGCCAGAAAAAAAATGAAATCATGTTTGTTCTTTGAGAGGATAGTATAAATAAAAATTATCTAAAAACCCGGTGCGAAGCTTGAGATATCGATTCAAGACTCAAACCTTGTCTCGGCGCCAGAAACTCAACTGTGACCTGGGAAGTCTAAGCACAAGCGAAAGGGACTGTCAACCTCAGTTCCTAATCACGCAACACTTTTGAGAGCTGAATGACGACTGATTTAGGTGTTGTTGTGGTATTTCTCGAACGCCCAGAACGAGTGACCCAGACTAGTCTAGTATTGGAATAGCTTGGCCCGTATTAGGAATAGCATGTAATTTTGATTTCCAAAATGGGAATGTTTAGGTGCTTTAATTGTTTTGACTTTGTGTTGCGTCTGTCGTGGGCGAGCTTGATCAATTGATCGTATATTTTTGCGTAATTGCAATTGTGTACAGACTATTGAGCCAATTCGCCTCGGAGTAGAGCAGCAGAGCGATTGATATCAATTGATCAAATCTTCGGTAGTTGTCTCAATTTATATGTATCAGGTTCTACTCTAGGCCTATTCCCTAGCTCGTGATGGACTCGCGATCGAGGCTAAGCTAAGCTCGTGAATGCGATATATCGATATCAACGCATTCGTTGCTGTTGCATTCCAGCCAATGTTAGATGTATGACTGTACCAGTGTTACTCGACGAAACATGACTCAACCACCCTGCAAAACGTCTATAAAAATCCCAAAAACCAACGTGCAAAAACCATCTGAAAAGCCAATTCACCATAACCCCCCCAATCCAAAATGGCACCGATAAACATCACCGCCTTCGCCAGGGCGCCAGAAATCCTATTCGAAATAATAAGCTATCTTCCCGGCAGGGACACGTTAAATTTTGGATTAACCTGCAAAGCAATATTCCCCGTCTGCTACCGTGCACTATGGTCGAATTTGAGTCTGTTCCAAGTTAGCGGGGCGAACTCGTGGCCCGGGTTGAGGATAAAGTCGAAATATCTATCGGAGTTCTCTAAGACCGTAGAGGAATACTGGACCGGCTCCCCAGGGCTGAAGTATACCAAACGTATCGATTTGGGGAGAGTAATATATGATGATGGTCCCGAAGCACCAGTTTTGATGGACCTTTTGGAGGGCGGGAGGATAAATCCCAGTCGCATGGATCTTTTCCTACAACTTCCGGGCTATCGAAGTAACAAATCATTCCCGTATTGATATTTGAGCGGTGTTGGTGTCCTAACATAACTCCTTCGAAACAGGTTTACCGAGAGGAGACCCCAACCTAATATTCGAGCGGTTCAAGAAATATACCGAATCCAAAAGCCTTAGGGAGCTAAAACTCCAGGTTTACTCCGAAATCGGCAACTGGATCTCCGAAATGATCGATGTTACAAAAGTGACAAAACTCACACTATACATCTCGAGCAATGGCTACCGGGAAGTCGCAGAACCAAGCGAAGTAGTCAGCAGCAGGATAAAAGACGTCACGGCCCTTCTAGAAAACTCCACAAACCTCAGATACCTTTATTGGAAGGGTGCGGCAGACCGGAGATATCTATTTTCTTCCGTCTCCGAAGATCTAAAGGGACTTCAGGCTGCGATTACCAATCTGAAACGCCTAAAGGCTCTAAAAATCGAAAACCATTTCTTCCATCCGTCCTTCTTCGTTGTACCGCCGGAGGGCGTCAGGAATTTAGTCCTAAACTGCAGATCTTCCGCTAAGTGGTGGCAAGACTTTGCGGCATGCCCGTTGACGAACGTCAGGGACTTGAGGTTCCACAGGATACGAGTCGGCGGGGAACTCGATATTAGAAGATTTGTTAGTGACGAAGAAGACGTACCCCTAACTACCATCAAACTCGGGAAAGTCGCGGTGCAGGGGTTGGAAAAATGCTTGTGCAGATGGTGGGATGTGCCGCAGGATTTATTCTACTGCATGCTCAGGGGAAACCCAAAACTCGGCCCGGAAGACAAATTCGAGTTAGCAGAGCGTATAGCAAAGCTATCTATCAAACAGTTCCACACCCGATTTGAGGTAAATTGGTTCCAGAGCAAAGGGTTTATTCAGGATCTCTACATCAAGCGACACCTAAACAACTCCGAACCAACCACCGAGCTAGAAATTATGGAGGAATACTCCAAAAAGGCCATCCTAGGGGAGATCGAAAAGGGTTCTGTCCTAGCCTGGGACCGAGCGCAGAAGCGTGCAAATGACCTTGCGTTGAAGTACAAACCGAACCTTGAGGAGAAGCTCCACGACTCTATCGACTACGCGGTCCACAATTACACCTTGACTTTCATGGAGAGTAAGGAGGATATAGAAGTTGACGAAGAGGAGTTTAAAAAAGAATGCACCCGACTATTCGAGGAAGAAGCTCAGATGGAACGGAAATATTCCGTCGCGAAAGGCAAAGCAAAAGAAGCCGTAGTACCGGTGGTGAACAGGTTCCGTCACTTCTTCGATAGCCTCCGAAAGGATACCACCAGATATATGGCGGTAGAAATTGAAAAGGGTTTGGACGTGGATGAAATGAGTGCTATGAGCTATTGGGTCCGTAAGGCGTTGGCACACTTCGAGGATCTTGGTATTGCTAAGTTGAATCTGGAAGATACGAGCCCTCCCAGTACTAATGATACTTCTATTTGCGACCCCGTCTGATCGCTGGATCCCTCAAAATTTTCTTTTGTATTATTATACATTATTGTTCTTGTTATTATAGACTCCTTTTGATAGTATCAGCGCCTTGAATGTTTTTAGTTTTGTTTTTAAGTTTGTTCTTCACTACTTCTTGTTTTTTTCCTTTGAGCTTTCTTTAGCCTGCAGCTGTTTTTGATATTGTATATATTGAACTCGGAGTTTTTGGACTAGATAATGATAATGACTATTGCGGGACCGTTTCTCTGGCTCATCTTTTCATGAATCAAAAACCAAAAAGACGATAACCAGTTATTTCTGACATATACGAAGTGCTAGTATGAATCACCGCCGTAAGTGCTGGAGTCGAGGCTGGGGCAATGCTAGGCGCTTCTAGGCCAACAAAAACAACACAAAGAAAATGTGTTGCGAGCGTGTGAATCCCTCTTTGCCGTGGTTGCCTAATTGGGCAGCAACAAAGAGGGATTGTTGCGGGAAAACCCAACTATAAAAGGGCGGCCTCCCCTACAACCCTCTTCCTTTCATCATACTTACCTTGCTGCGATGCACCGGGATCAAGAAGCCGGGGCATCAGATATGTGAGTTCGCATTGCACATCGCGATACTTTCGCTGTCTCCAAGTATCTTCGGGTACTCGGGCTGCGTTATTTTTGATGTTTCTCTTCAGACGTCTTTGATGTTTGTTAGCTTTTTCATTGATCGCCTAGACTTTGATTCTACGCGTCGAGGAAATTGCTGTTCATTCTTATATCAAGCCTCTAACACTGTCGCACCTGTCAAACCGTAGAAATCTTCTCGCCAGATAATCTTCCCTTGAAACCAATACTTTCAAGCTGGTGCTTTAATACTTCAAATTCCTTAACATTGTTGCAAACAGCTAGCTGCGAAGTCGTGACGCGACCACATATACTGGATGTCAAGTAGTGGTATTCTAGGGACTAAGTGGATGAAAGAGTCTACCAGAGTTCCCGTCATTGTTAGAGGATGAAAACCAGAGGAACTGGACTTTCACAGAATTTTGATGGGAGGGATTACGGCTTAGGAAGCTAAGGCTGCAGGGTATTCCACATGCTAGGGCCTCAAGGATTCTTATCCAAAGGAAATATTTATCAAAATTTTGAGCCACACATACATTTAATTCCCTATAGTCATCGATAATAAATACGCATCTTCTTCATGCAAGTTTTCAGGAAGGTTAGGGCTCTGCATAGCAGCTACCTTACTTCAAAACGAAATGGAATGAAATTTCTCATATAGGGGAGCGTTGTGGTCGGTGAACATCAGAAATTTATACTTATCAAAATTAAGCTAAAAAGAACGAGACAAGCTAAAAACATCTGGAACTGATGAAAACCTAAACATGAAATATAGAATTCTCAAAAGTAAATTCTAGAGCGGCATTTGGAAAGGCTGTGGGTTGAAGATTGGGAAGCAGGAGCGTAAAATGTAAAATTCACGGTCAAAACCCATCCAAGGCTGCATTTATACAGAAGACCGTGCAGCTGGCTCTGACTCGCCATAATAAACCCCAAGTTGGGCAATATTTGGAAGGAAGTGCCCCGGTAAGGACCAATCATATGTCGGTGGTCTTCGGTTAAACTTGTCGCAACCCTTGGTTAAGCTTCTTTGACCAGAACTTGGCCCCGGAGCCTATAAGCTTAGCTTAGCCAAAGCAGCAACTGGAACTATTGAACTGGAACATAAAAATGCAAGGCTACCCGCAGTCAAAGCTTCTCATGCAGCTAGTTGCCGGTATTATTCCAAGATGATATAGGTTTCAGAAGCGTACAAATCTGCGGGGACCAAGGCTCAAATCGAACTCGTCAACCGCGATCCGCCTCCAACCGTGTGGGTTTCTAGAGCGCTCGAGCTAAGATACCCAGATTTTGAGAATACCTGCATGCATATAGACCCATGATGAAAGGAGCGTATCCGATGGATTCGAGGCACTAGCTACGACGTATCCGAATTCGCAAAGATAAGGACCCCGCTCGTGATCGAGCTCACCGTCTATGATCCTTCAGGATTGTAGATTCTCTGCTGGTCTTGCATCAAACTCTCCAGCCTTAGGACTCGAGTTGGGTCCGGTGGGCTTGATTGGTTGTGAGCTATCCAGAAACTCCCTAGTGGCTGGATTCGAGGCTGTCCAAATTGCAAAATCCAACACACCTATGCGGACATATGCATACGGCAGCGCGGTTTTAAATTTTGGCCCGAGAATTCCAAATTCCGTCCATAGCTAGAGGAGGACTTTAATGTTCAGTTTATAAGCGGTACCTCTTCTTGAACAATGTAAGTATCTATGGGATTGCTGAATCCGATCAGCCTTTTCAATACCAGTTCAACATGCATGGGCGACCGGGTGTTGTTCTCTAACAGGCTTGCGGGGTATATAGCCGTCGTCTCGTCTACCTCACCCTCCTCCGAGATTCGACTCAATAGCCAGAAAGAACAAAATCCAAACTTCTGTTCGAAGGCTCGACTTCCTTTCCGACTGTTCCTAATAAGTCCCCAAACAAGAGCTTTGCCTTCTTTGTCTAAACTTGTGTCTCTCAGTCATCAGATCTCCATAGTCACCAGTAAGTCCTACCCAATCCTTGTTTTTGCTCGCGTCCGCACCACCTATACTAAAGGCTTCAGTGTCCGACTTCGATAACGCAAGGCTCCAATTCGTCGGAGGCAGTCTCCCTCCGGTGGAAAGGGCAGCGATGCAGAATTCTTTCGAAGCGCTCAAATCAGGCCTCGAAAGAGGCATGGTCAATTCGCAGACCGACATTTTCGATCTCGCAAAGCCCTTCTTCAGCAATCCCGAACTCGGCGCCGTAAATCTCGTTCGATTTACCAATGCCCTCATCCGCAATTGGTCGGATATTGCGAAGGGTATTATGAAGAGCATCGAGTCTGTTATGAAGGCGATTCAGAAAGCGTGGTCTGATGTCAAAACCGCTGTCAGGAGTTTTTTTGAGTGGCTGGCTGAGAATATGGACCTTATTGTCAAAATATTGCACAAAATTCTTCTTGCGGCGGGCGGATATCTGGTTGGAGCGGGAGCAGGAGCGAGTATTGGAGCCTCAGCTGGGATAATTTTCGGTCCACTCGGCGCTGGTGTTGGCGCTATGGTAGGAGGCGCTGTGGGGGGTACCTTGGGCTCATTGCAGCCCTGGATTAGACGGATTGTATTGCGGACGGAGTAAACAACTGGTATATTCCTTTTACCACGAGGCCTCGCTTTAGACAAGAATCACGAGTTTCATCTACGAGTATTTAAGTATAATCACGGGTTATATATTTACAACGAGAGCTCAGTCCATGGATCCATCATGTCAGTCTTCAACTAGACATTCGTTAAATTTCCTTGTACGCACAGCCTCTATACATAGTTAGGACCGATGAGTGTCTGAATAGGGCCGCGACGAAATTATAAATTACAGTCGAGTATCTATTATACCAGCGACCACACATTTCTCTATAGAGTTAAACGGGGCGCCTGGCGTGGAGAGAGGTAGACACAAGTACTGTTATAACATCGCCCAAATCTTCAAAAAGAAATCTCCGCGGCTTTGCAAGGCAGACCCTCGGCAATAATTGGACTTTGGCGACGGCTTAGTCAACTGTTATGGGAAAAAGACACTTCGAAGGTTGGTTTCACCGGCTAAGGTCAGAAACTAGACGCAATTGCAACTTTCCCAGGTGTACAGTGCGTACTCAAATCCATGATCTAGAGTTTGTAGTAGTGGCCCCGAAAAGACGACCGGCTACGTAGTCTTTTTATGTAATCTCTATCCGTTGATGTGATATATGATAGTGATAGACAGGTCCGGCTGTGGTGCAATATAGGACTACAGTAGTTATAATCACGGAAAGGGAAAAAAGAACTAAACTAAAAACCTCCGCTCCCTACCAACTACCTACATCCGATGGAAACAAATTTTTCAGGTGGAAAATCCTCATTTATGACTGGAATTTGGTCCTGTGATTAAGTTTAGTGTCGGATTGGGTTTCAGACGCTGAAATAAACACGCTAGTGCCGTGACTACAGCCCGTCAGGGGGGCTTGCTTTGCAGTGTGTGCTAGGGAGGGCATTTACTACTACGATGTTCAATAGCGTCAATACACGCTTTGGGGCCGGAAAATTTTGCACAAATCGGACTCGGGCGGTATTTAAAAACACCACCCTTCTGGCATAGTACCTATCTAAGTCGGTAAGTACTTAAGTAAGTAAGTACCTAAGTCCCTCCCTTCCTCCCTTCCTCCCTTCCTCCCTTCCTCCCTTCCTCCCTTCCTCCCTTCCTCCCTTCCTCCCTTCCTCCCTTCCTCCCTTCCTCCCTCCCCCTTTTCAGGCCTCCTCCTTTGTGAAGTACCAAACCACCGCAGCAATGATTGCTGATAGGAGGGCAAATGCGCCCGTGGAGCCCTTGGTGGCGAGAGCTACGATGGATGCCGGAAGCTTCATCATTGTCTCGACGATGGACAAAAACCCGATAATGCGGGGGTTGACTTTGAGTGGCACCTCGAAGTATGTGATGTGTCCCTCGATGATGCTGCTGTTGACATTGAAGGTCTGGAGCCCCGACCTAAAATCCATTGCGGTCCTCGTCGCACACGCGAATGGCACGTGTTGGGCATCCGGCCCCGGCAGACACTTGATTTGCTAACGCATAAAAGAATCCTAGTAAGTACTTGTCTAAAAATTACGTGCCTTCGTTTTGAGAACCATTAGCCCCGAAAAGGGCTAAGGGCATCGTGGAAGGATCCTGAAATCTCTTGGAATACTTACCGCTAATGATATTTTCTGGGAACTGACGTAACGCACCGGGCGCTCGGCGTTGTCGTTGATCCATCGATCCCAATCAGCGTCGTTCCTCGGAGTTTGGTCTCTGATGAACAGCCCTGTCAAGTGTGTTTCGGCAACCCGAGGCCCGCCGTTCCGGCGGGGGAATATGTATATTACTCGGTAGAAGGCCAGCAGCTATCCGGCTGGGGTGGCTGGGGTGGCTGGGGTCGTAGGTCGGTCTTCCCGTTGCAGCTCTATATCCGGGCTTTCATCCCTCAAAGGGAGGTTTGCCAGAACACTGAATCGGTTTGAAGAATCCATTGAAGGTGAAGACGACGACTACAACGACGACGACGATGAGGGAGAAGAAGAGGATGGAGAGAGACGACGACGACGACGACGGCGACTACAACGACGACGACGACAATGAGGAAGAAGAAGAGGATGGAAAGAGACGACGACGACGATGACCACGACGACGAGGAAGAAGAGGATGAAGAAGAAGATGAAGATAAAGGCGGCGACGATGAAGAAGGCGACGACGATTCTGATTCCGGGAATGATGAGGATTATGATGGTAGTGATGAGGACAACTGTGGGAGTGGGGATGAACAAGAAGGTGGAAACAAAGACAGTGTGCTAGCAGATGGTGATGGCGATGGTGATGGCGAAGCTATTGGGCGGTGAGGGCACCAACCCCGGAGCATCGCTCGCTGCACTTCACTGAATACGCTTCACTCCCCTTCTAAACTTAGAGCTCTATAGATCCAGGTACACGCACGCTTTGCTAGTTTACAGGGTGAGCTATTGTCCCATGATTGCCAGTGACCCAGATACATCGAAGAAGCACAAAGCAGAACAGCTACAGTTATCAAAGATGCACCTCGACTTCCTCACTTCAGCAAGTAGGTTACCACTCTTATTCCGAACGCAAGATTTGATTCGATTCAGATGATACATATAGCGCCGAAGGGGCAGCGCATGCTGCGGACCTGACCCAAGTTCTCTCCGGACCGGTGGCCTCGAATCCAGGCGCTGATACGGGCACGGCCAAGCTAAGAATGGGACAACAGTAATTTGTGTATTCAAACACCGCCAGAACCTGGTTTCGTAGGCCTATATATTCATATACGTCTCAGCCTTTGGATATACGCGGGAGAAGTTTTCTACCCCGTCAACAATACTACGAAATGATGAATTTTTAAAATAAGACTTCAGTGATCGATTATTGTAGAAACAGTTTTGCCTGAATAAAGGGCCCATCCACCAACGTTCCAACCACCAGCACGGTAACCAAATCTCGGACGCCCAAAAGTTCGATCAAAGCCTTTTTTTATCATACAGCTCCCTGCGAAATGCTTCCTGGGTGTCAGGGTCAAACCTCTTCGGCCTGGAAAATGGTAGAGCTCGGAGACGCTCGCAGCCAATGTAGTACGGCACAAGGCCTGCGTACTTTTCGGGGTAGACGGCCGTATAGCCGTTCGTCTTGGGAGGGTTAAGGGTTATGGATGTATCAATCTCATCCTCGCCGTAAATGTAAAGCTCTTTTCCCTTGGTTTTGCTTAGCAGGTTTCTATCGACGATTACTATCCGTCGTTCATTTTTTTTTTTTGGTCCAAAGTTAGTCGGAAACGCCGGAAATGCTCAAAGAGAGAGAGAGAGAGGCAGAGAGACAGAGAGGAGACAGCGGGTAAAGGCAAGAAATGGTACGGGTAAAGCTCACATCCTACTATATCGAACCGGAGCATTTCACGGAGAAGGCTCTCAGGGTCGGACCTAATGAAACAGAAATTTTTGACACTGCCGAAAGTCGGACCCGTACCGTAGACCCCCGAAATATAGATATGGAAGAGACCATCATCCTGGGGGCCGTGTGGGCCACAAGGAGGTGCAACCCATCCCAAGGGACGCGTTTCATAGTAAACAATCAAGCCGCGGGACAATGTCGACCACACCTGCCCCATTTTCGAGCGCTTGTCGCTAATACGAACTCGGTTTGAATCCCGGCTGGCGGTCTGGGTGTTTTCTTTGACGTGCGGAGGTAGGTTTGCTTCTGACGGGAGACCAGGTACTATGAGACCAAGTTGGCTGTTGCAATGTTGTATGTAGCGATGGCGGGCCGGTCTCGTATTTAAGGCTGCGAGAATATTAAGCTCCCACGTTTCCTTGGCCGGGCTTATTTTAATATTTTTACAGTCGACGAGGTAAGTTTTGATTTCTTGTAACTGGACACGCATCTGCACGGCTACTGACATTTCCACACAGCAAGAACGGGATCAGTATTTATATAATTATAGCTTCATCCTCTTCATTACGCAACAGGGAAGCCCTTGGATGATTGCCTATATATACAGCCACGATCCCCGGAGAAGTTTCGAGATTCAATCTCCAAAACCCATAAGTCATGGATCTCGGAGGAGGCAGGACTACAATATCACACCATCCATTGGCGTCCAAAGCGGCAATATCTCCACCTACTTGAGGCGGCCTTGGTTTCGACATCCGGACACAGGTTCACCGCTTCTTGGGCCGAAGTCATACAGCTGTGAACCCACGGAAGTGATCTTGAGAATCGCCTGGAAAGACCGAGAATTGCACAACCGGCTCGGATAATTATCGATAGGTACGTAGGCTTTGGAAGCTGGCCATGACCGATTCATAAGTTCAATATCGCACAAAGAAGTCTCGACAATATAGATATAAAAACTACTTATATCAAACCACTAAGTCCTCGCCACCCAAAACTCCATATCATCCGTCTCCAAGTGATCTCCCTCCTCAATCAGCCCTTTGACAGCCGGAAACTCGAACAATTTTCTAAAATGGTCGTCCTCACCCGACCCACCATCGTTCCAAATCTCCAACCTCTTCAACCCCACCAAGACGTTATCCTTCAACGCCTCGCTCTCCAAGATCACATCCACCCCGTGCTCAAAATCAAAAGTATTCCCCGTATCATAATACGTCCACAAACAAAGCCTCTCCAGCCGTGTACACAATGAAATCAACGCCAGCGCTATCCCCTGAATTAACGCATTCTCATACCCCACACGCTCCGACCAAGAAGGTACCGCCATCCAATAAGTATTATCATTCAAGGACTCGACTTCATCCTCCGTGAACGCCTTAAACTCATCGGCATCGAGTCCGGCGGAACTGAAAATCTTCGCCGCGAATTCGTCCATTTTATCTGTATCCCACTTCATATTCAACTTCCTCTTCAACTCCGGATTATCATCCAAAAACGTTTCGCGCGGGGAGTACGGATCCACCAGCTCGTCGCAAAAGGTTAGAGGACACTGAATGGATAACGTCCGGATTAACCCCCGAATCTCCGGGTTTTCGATCAGTGTTCGGAGGAGATGCGTCATGTTGGTGTGGTAATCCACCACCACGGTGGTATATAAAAGTGGTTTGGCGATGGCAGAGATGTGTTTGCAGGTAAGTATGAGGTTGGATAGGTCATTATGGTGCGGACTGGACCGCCAGTCCTTGTGGGACTTGAATTCACCCCCGGTGTCGAAGTCGGGGATTAGATGGCGGATTATCTCACTGAGGATTTCGTTCGGGAGTGAAAGGAGACGGAGCGTCATCGTTTTTTAACCAGTCCGTGGGGTTTGTGTAACGTCAGTTGACGGCGCGGCGCCGAGAGTTATGATGTCTTGGGATACCCGTCTCAGCCGTGTGCTCCTCCAGGATATTTTCAATGGAATATGGGTCTATCAACCAATGTCATATCGACCTTGAAGATGCGAGCGACAGGTTCTCAGAATGTATCCGAAGTCAAAGTGCAAGATATCTGGTTAGGGAGAGACACAAAGCCTTGAGCCAACGAAGTTATGCGTAGTCATCCTGATAACGTTAGCTGACCCTGGTAAAACCCCTACGAAACTAGACCCACATCCAGGAACAGGGATTCAGTATCCAACAAGCCCCAACCCCGAGCCAGAGACAACGCCTTCAAAAGACAAAAAACCACATCCTTCACAGGAATCCATCATATCATTCGATATTCATTAATAGGTAGCTGTCTGTATGCAGAATTATATATATATAATTAGAGGAATAAGGCATGAAGGTAGTATACACAGCAGAAACGACGGCCTCGTTAAAAACCCAGTGGGAAAAAGAGTGCCGCTTTGAAACGAGATACATGAAGTAATCGAATTGTAGCAATGATACAGGAAGACAAATCCCTAAATGGAAAAAAAAATAGATTGTTAGAACTCAAATACTTTCTTGCATGAAACCTATACACCGCCCAGTGTAACCCTTAAAACCGAGCTGGTCCCGAATAACTTCAAAAAACGAAAGAATTTAGACGGGGATCTCGAGAGGCTGCAAGGAAAGCGCCCGAAGATCCTGTTCACCTCTCTTGAGCATCTCTTCGCTAAGGGCTCCCTTGATAGCAGCCCAAATCCTGTCGTTGAAATCATACTGCGCACACTCGAAAGTCATCTTAATCTTAACGCTTTCCAGCGAACTCTTGCGATCGATGAATTTATATGCATCCCTCGAAACAGTGAAGGCTAGTGTCCTGATCGTAGCTTGAATCGTCTCGGTCTCAGGAATATATGTAAAAACAGTGATCATAATCCAATATTGCTGGGACTCATAAGACGTCTCTTCTTTGATCCGAAGATTCTCGATGAGGCGCTGTAGAACCTTTTCGAATTCTGGAACGGCGGCTGGGGGTACGGAAACACCTTCTAGCGCGCCGCTGAGAAGATCCTGATGGAATCCCACGTAGCCGACATTAGTGACTTCGAGCGATTTTTCGTATGCCTCGGAGTGGGTATTCGCAAGCCAAGTTGATTTAGTCTTGAGGATGAAATCCATGACCTTGGCACGATAGTTTCGGATTTCGACATCACTCTTCAGCGCACCGGAGTTAATCTTTGCTTGAACGGTGTTCGAGGTAGAGCTAGTGAGCCAGCACTGGTAATCCCAAATATATCCCTGGATTTTCTCTAGGGTCTTTTGGGTGCTCGGGGAAAGCTCGCCGGGCTTGATGTTAGCGAAAAAGATGGTTTGAGCGAGCAACTGGTCTTCTATTTTGGGCTGGCTGTGGTCAATGGGTAGGTGATCTCCCGGCCTGGTTTTACCGGCTTCTGCGACTCCGAATGACTCCGGGAGAACCGTGAGCTCCCAAATTTTCTCTTCGACGGGGATCGATAGGGGCGTCAAAGGCCGGGGAATATCTGGTTCCGGGACCTTTGGAGAAGGTGGGGGCGCATTGATTTGAGTAATGACAAACCCAGGAATATGCACGCTTGGAAGATTCTGTTGACCGTAGTCGCCATCCAAGTTGTCTGTGGTTAAATCATGAGCCTCCTTTAGCTCGAGCGTTTGAAGGAAATCTGGGAACGAGTTGCCGGATTTCCCGATGACAGACGCATGGTTGATCGAGCCACCGACAATATGGACACCAATAACTGCACCGGTATCCCGCTGGATAACTGGGCTACCAGAGTTTCCTGAACCAACCACAATAAACGTCAGCTAAATCATTCATTGGTCCATGGTGAATAAGGATAACTTACCGCCCGCGGAATCCAGTGGATACGAAAGCGTCATATTATTCCTCGCAAGATCGTAATCAACAGGCTGAACATCCTGGTACATATACTCCCCCAACTCAAGGTCCGCCGGATATCCCACAAGACCCAAAATCTCATTCCCCTTCCTCGGAGTCTCCGAATACTCCAAGGGTTGAACATTTTCAAACGGTTCATTCAATTTGATGAACGCAACATCATACTAATCACGAGGTCCCTTGAGATACTCCGTGGGAACGGTAACATACTTTCCATACCGTAACTCCGATTCACCACTGTCAACGCTCTCTTTACCGGCGTACCGTATGTATACTTTGGCTTCAACGAGGTGGCCCAGACCGTAACTCCAGTCGTACGCACAATGCCCCGCCGTCACAATTACGTCCAAAGTAATCAACCACCCAGTCGCACTGGTATGCCAATTCGATTCGCTATTGCTATATCGCAGAAAAAGTTTGCAGATTGCTACATGATCCGAAAATTTAGTTTACCTCTAACATCCCAGCCCCACTCCAGGCGCAGGTTTTATGGCGACGTACCTTCAAATCGACCACCAGGTGCATAATCCGCTTTATCCACCCTGAACCGAACATCAAAAGGTTCAAGAAGTGTCTCGCTGTGGCCGCGACGATAAAGAAGAGGTTGGACGGTGAAATCTTCCAAATACACATTTTTGACGTATTCTGGCACCGACAGATCCCAAGCCGCAGCAGAGGTTGGAGTCGCGATATTCAATGCTTCATTGAGGGTGTGCAGGGAATTCAAAGGATATGCGGCGGAGTTGGCGGTAACATCTGAATCCGAGTCAAGGAAAACTCCGGTTTCTGAAAACGGCAGAGGGAGGAGATCGAGGATTTGTGGAATTGCCATTGCGGTGATATATCAACAGTAAATTCTGGGGGATCGTACTAATATCGATATATCTTAAGTTATGATTATGAAAATAAGGTAGATAGACGATTGCTGTCAGTTTTAACTCGGGGAGCGGTTATAACAATTAGAATATATTATATAGACTAGTTTTCTTGTAACGGTTGATGGTGGCTCTGGAGAATCAAGAATCGAAAGAAGAGGGACGGTTGTCGGCGTATTTATATTCATCGCATGGCTCAGAAATCAGGCATAAAATCTGCAGATCTGTACAGCTGTATAGCCTAGTCAGTGACAATTAGATCTTGCTCGTACTGTGGTATGTCCGCTATCTGTCTCCTAAGCCCCAATAATATAAATCGATAGCTGGATCCACAGGCTTCATCTCGCCGATTTCCTTTAAGGTATACCGTAGCACACATCCCCTGCCGTCCGGACGTCCAGCTGAACTGTAGATACCTTGAAGCCCGCTTGCGGCCAGATCTAAAGCAAATTTGCAAATTTACTGCATCACGGCCGACGAGATCAGTTACTGAAATAACGCCCACTAATGCAGGTACGCGATGGCGCTAGTACCAAGAGGAGAGGAAATCAGTGCATATCTGCATGCGCAATCTCATGGGCCCACAGTATTTAGCACATATATGCATAGGTAGCTTATCACACGAACCGCATGTGCGGAATCGGGTTAACGAATCTCCGACGACACCAATACCTCTAGCTCCACTCGAGTACCCTCGCGAGATTTTACAACTTGTATAACGCAATCATATGCACCCAGCTGTCTACAGCCAGGTACACACTAGGGCTGAATTCCCCATGGTACCTTACACCACGATTACGGATACCTATGCACAACTGGCTGTATGCAGGTCCGAATCGGAAGAAAGCGGAGCACGCTAGCAAAGCTATGCTTATTCTTATTTACGTACGTATATCTCTTATTGTAATTTTGGTCACCACCACGACCTGGACCTCGGAGCGCTATCCCATAATAGAACACACATGGCTTGCAGAATATTACACTTTAATTATAAAGTTACTCCGAAAACTAATACCTAGGTTGATCAATTAATATAGTCCCCCCTCTAAAGATTTGAGCTTATTGCGTGTAGGTACCTAGGTTTACACGAGGTTCTAAGCCTAAGTTTCTATGCGGGACTACCAATATCACTACCTGGTACCATCAACGGAACAGAATCGCAGTCGCAATATCAGTGCAGCATGTATGGCCACATATCTGTAGAACCCGAGGTTTTATAATAAAAGCCGCAGTAATGCCTGTACACCGACGCCACATCGGTGTACATGTACATATAAACTTGCGTAAAGGTGCATACAAGGCCATGTAGGTCTATCGATTTCTTGTTACACAAACCGGGAACACGGATGTTGGGACTGCACGCCGCACGCCCCCAGTAATTTCCGAAGTGCGTGCCATTTACAGTTCGAAATGGGACTTTATGGCTGAAAATCTTTCTAGCCCCTATATGAGGTTTTGCAGAATCAATCTTCAGCCCTTCGGCTAACAGGCACTACTTTTCTATTGGCGTAAGATCCCAGCGCTAGGCAGAATCCCTCTCGATATTGTGTCTTCGGAATGATGCAATTCAATTCAATGGCGTTACTCTCGACCTCTCGCATGGAACTTCAATACCATTTGACGTCTGTGTTTTGACCAGCTTAAAAACACTATTTATCTTCAAACAAATTGATATAAGACCCTGGTACAAGATCAATCGTCTTTTTTGTTTTGGGTTCTCGTAAGATCCCCTAAAAAGGATATACTCATAAATGATTAAGTCTGCTTTTCCGGCCGGTCCAATCCCAAGCAGCTTATCAGTTACACAAAAACTCTCGTTTCTAGAGCCAGGGCTCTACCACGTTAAGGAGAATCGAACGTTCCAGAATTCGAACGCGAGCCGACTTCCGGCCTTAAGCTACGCTCACATGGTGGGAACGGCTCATGGACGGGTCGGTCCATAAGCCGTTTTTGAGAGCTCGAGATAAACTGACCGTGAGATTTAACTGGGTCTTTCATAGCGACAAGGCTTGGATTTATTCCTATGTGCGAGCCGTGCATATTGCGGCTTGAAAGTACGTGTACCCTACAGCCTACTACTTCCGACTTTTCAGCCGCCACATCCGAGACTTTTCAGACGCAATGCTCAGGGGACCAATATTTAATTCATACCCGATTTAGATGAGGGAAGTAGCGAAGACACATGGCCGTGGCGTGCGACGAACGCCCCATTCGTATGTATCTTGATCTTGGCGCTATATTTCGGCTATCATTACGGCAACGAGGTGTGTATCTTATCCTAGGTATCCATGTTTGATGGATGGATTGTATACTTATAACCACTGGTAAATATATCTGTATAGGTGGTTGGACAATAAGTTATATTCGGCCCGCATTTAAAGGCGATTGGAAAGGATATCTATTACGCAGCTGTATCTTTATGGTGGGTCGACTTCTCGGAACTAGCAATTTAATATACAGATTTATTACAAATTGATATCGGAGAACCGGGGGGTAATTAAACAGAAGTAAAGAAAATGGCCCCTCGCAGAAACTGGTGGAGGGGGTAAAAAAGCGCAAAGCATAAAGAGCTGAAATAGCTGTAGGGCAATATCACTCCCCATCTTGATCATGAAGCTACATTGGTTTATGCCTCAACTCCTTCCCACTAACATAGCTAGGCGCAGAATCGACAAATATCTTCCTTCCTTTAATGTAAGCAACCAACCAACCCCAAACCTTCCACCACGAAATCTGACCGGTCGCGTAGCTCTTCCCCAGCGTTATGAAGATCATTTTTTTATCCGCAATTTTATGCTCCTTAACTTGCGACTCGCGCCCGGTCAAAACGCAGTCCAGATTTTCCGCAAGATCAATTATTTGAGCATCTGTAGACGTAACCTGCTTCGGCTCAAGATTTCCAACGTCCCCGATGCCCCAAACGTTCGTGGCACCCTTGACACGCATGTTCGAGTCAAGTTGGACGTTTCCAGCTTCATCGAGGATGTTTGGTGGGAGCCATCCAGTGTTGAGTTGGATACCAAAAAGCGGTAGATATAGGTCCGTAGTGAGTGATTCGCCGCTCGATAGAACTAGCTTTGTCTGCCCGCTAGATTCTTTAGTGGAGGTTTCGACCTTAGTGTTGTAGATGGCCTTCACTCCGAGTTTCTTCAAGTCGTTTTCAACAGTTTGAGAAACCGAAGGAAGAACATCGGATGTATGTAGAACCTTGTCGCCGGCACATATTAATGTGATTTCTTTCTTGTTACCATAGGCCGCAGCAATTTCTCCAGCTGTTTCGACACCAGTCGCCCCTGCCCCAGCAATGGTAATAGAAGCCGCATTTAGAATCTCTTTCTGCAATAAATGCAGTGCATTTACCGTGTTTTCATGCGTTCCCAAAGGTTTAAAGGGTAAATCTCCGCGAATTGTTGACCCGCTCGCGATGACAAGCTGATCGAAGACTATTTCACGGGTAGAACCGTCATTGACGGCGACGAGAACTGTGTTATTTTCCAACACAAGTCTATCGGCTTTCCCAAGAACGAATTCAAAGTTCTCAGAAGGATATCGGGAAAAGGCGTCGGCGATGGGGAAGAAAAGTTGTTCATCGGGGATAGCGCCCGGAATCACTCCCCTGACAGCGGCGAGGTTCCAATAGAAGTGAGAATTTGGTGAAACTAGTATAACCTTGAGTTTCTCGGTAACTTTGGGGGCGGTGTATATGAGCAGTTTATGTGCCGTAGGGAGGCCAGTGAAACCCGCCCCGACAATAACCACTGTCTTCACCATTGTGGTGTGGATGATAATTCGTCTAATACAACCGTTGGATGCTCGTACTTGTTGATGCGTGGTATTTTAAATAGGGATTCGAATCGTGAAGTATTCAGGGAAATGATAAAGCAACAAGCTACAAGGCACCAGAAATTGATATTTGAAACTCCCTAGAACGCCGTTCATGTATATGTTTCCTCGGTTGGATCTAAAGCTACAATTTACCTGTTTCGAGATCATGTTTCCTTTATATCCACAACCACACAATCCATGAATCGAATCGAATCAAATCCGAATTCAATGTTGCATACTGTCGGTCCAGCTCGGCCATCCCGCGGCTCTGATTGGCTCGTTGGCCGAAGCAACCACCCAAAATGGACGAATTCGTCTGACTAAGCTAGTTTTTCGGAATACAACAGACACCCCGACGTCGCCTGAAAGACCCAGCGCTCTACGTCAATTACATGCTGCCCAAACATGCAATAGCAATTACGATTGGTATATTCTAACACCGCGCCTAGTCAACTTCGTTCGGGCATATCAGCCGAGGCCGACATTCCGGATACCAACAATCTATATCGTTGATTGGCGCCACAGAATTGCACTATTGCAGTGTCTTGAGCTCGATATGTCATTCCCCTCCCTCACCCCAAATCTGAACAACGGTGCAGATGGTCTAAAAATCTGGAGCTGCACAAATTGTCGCCGTCGAAAAGTCCGATGTGACAGAAGGGATCCCTGCATCCACTGTGCTAAAAATAACGCCGAATGCACATTCCCAATTGCTGGGCGGGTGCCCCGTCGCATTCGAGGAGTTGCAAAGCTCCAAAAGATTGCGCCGAAACATGAGGAGTTATTGAGCCGTCTGAGAAATCTGGAGGATATGGTTTCACAACTTGGGTCTCAAGTCGAGAATGCGGCAATTGGTGATGTGTCTAATGCACAAGATGGGATTGACACACTCCCCGCTATGGAGGATGTAGTCCAACTAGAGACTCCATCGGCTTCTTCTGGAAGTTTATCTGAGCAAACACAGTCTAATACTCCTCAGGAATCTGACGCTATGATCCTTGAGAATAATGGCGAATTGGTTGTAGGAGATCGCTTCTGGACTATCTTTTGCGGCGAAGTAAATATTCGCCCCATATTCAATATCTTTCAGTTACGAGCTCCGTCATTTATGCTAATGGAATTCAAGGTTGAACGCATATTCGAAGCTGCCCGTGGCCCAGAGCCATATTCCTTCGAAATTCACAACGATTCTACAGCAGTGTCTGACACTTCCGCAAGAAGTCATATCAACTACTACAACTTTCTCCTCCGACAAGCCGATGCAGCTGCTAAATATGATTTGGTACATCCTCATCCGTCACAGCTATTGCTCCTATGGCAAACATACGTCGACGATATCGACCCTTTCATTAAAATCATCCATGTCCCATCTATGACAAGAATCATTCGCGACTTGCGGGGCCAATACCATCATCTGAAACCGACGACAGAAGCCTTAATATTCGCTATTTCTCTCGCTGCTGTGTCAGTATCAACTGAAGAGGATGTATGTAAAATATTTGCTATATCCATATTTATGGAATTTGCATAAAAGAAGTTAACTTGCATGCAAGTTTCTCTCTAACGAGCTATACATACTGGAATAGATCTCGCAGCACTTCAATATCAGCAAGCAGGAACTTTGTTCCCGCTATCGACTGTGTACAGAACAAACATTTGAGAAAATAGGATTACTCACCAGCGACAGCCTAGAATCGCTGCAGGCACTTGCCATATACATCTACACTCTCAGGTCAAACCAGGAACAGAAGCTCATCTGGGCCTTAAGCGGTGTTTTACTAAGGATATCCTTGCGTCTCAACCTCCAAAACGAATCGAAGAATCCCACAATTACCACCGCTTTAGAGAGGGAATGTCGACGGAGACTATGGTGGCAAACATGTTTAACCGATTCAGCTTCAAACCATGAGATTAGTGGCGTTTCCAACTTCCTTGTGTCCGAAGATATGTTCGACGCACCGATGCCTTCTAATATTGATGATGCAGATATAAACAATACAGCCACTTTAGACCTGCAAATTAGAGGAGAATCAAGAAGGACAGACTTAACCATTTTCCTGATAAGGTGCGAGATATGGCGACTCTCCCGCCGACTGCAAACCATACTAGCTACTGCTCAACCCACCCTCCCCAGAAACTCCACATCAGAGACCCCAATCGACCTTTTCGAAACCGCTCGGACCAAAATCACACAAAAGTATCTAAACTACCTCCGGGATGATATCCCACTCGACAACTTCGTTAGAACAACGACACACCTGTTCTTCGCAAAAGTCGAATTACGACTTCTTACCCACCACCTTATCCACCCGAACCAAAGACATAAAACTTTCACATTGGCCAACTCGATCCTAAACTACACTCACACCCTGCAATACGAACCATCTTTCGAACCATGGCGTTGGCATATCCAAGACCCAACTGCGCCGTACTACGCCCTCTCAATCATCCTAACTACAATATCTACCCAACAATGGGATCCCAAATTCGAAGAGGCGTTGACATCCGCCATCAGAACAGTTACTACAATACCAGAAGGAACCCCCCAACACTCCCACTTTACAAAATTGCTAGCTACCGCTCAGTCCCGATCAAGGGACCAAGCCACCCAAACTAGCACATCAAGCATCTCAATCCAATCGAACTCAAATTTGTCAACCAGTGCCAACCACCCTCCGCTTACGCCCGAGGAGTTTGCCCCAATATATTCAAACGATTTTGACTTCACGATGTTCGCCGATAATAGTGTATCGAGGCCTATAAACTTTGAAACCTGGGATGATATGATAGATATATACGATCCATGGGAATTTGGGAATATGGGGGGTATTTGATGCTTTATAAAACTAGGGCAAAATAAAGTCGGACAACCAGAAGAAGAACAAGAAGAAGAAATCCGAAAAAGGAAGAAGAAGAAGAACGGAAGAAAAGAAGAAGAAAGAAGAAGAAGAAGAAGAGGGGGGGAACAGTATGATACAGGATTAAAACGACTAAAGCTTGCGAAATAAGATTAAATACATACAAACAATGAATGAGTTTTTTTTTTTGTTCAAAAAGTAACCATGATGCCAAGTCGCCGGTATGCCCAAAAAATCCCAACACCCGCAGTTAACTTAACCCAGAAACAGCAAAACGAAGCCAGAAAAACACAAAATCTAAGATGATGCTGACGGTTGCTGTTGTTCGTCTTGATCACAACTGTCTAAAAACCTGATGAAGTCATCCGAAAACTCATACCATCGACTGACACCTCCATCTCGGGCCATGGCTGCGCCTTGGCTTGCGGAAGCCCATCCCTGCGAAGCCATTTGTCTTGAGAGCTCTTTAGCGCTCCAAACGCCCTCGGCTAGCTCGCCGTCACTGTCGCTCGACCTAGGGCGCTGGTAGGGTCTATACATTGGTAATAACCAGTCCCACAGCCTAGGTCCCATAATTTGTCTAAAGTTGCGTTTGAACCCAATACGCCATGGATGTAGGCCGGATGGCGTAAGATATATCTTGTAATATCTTCTAGGTGTCGCAAACGGTTGCTCTTGTCCTTCCTTCGGTTGTAACGTCGGCGATGTTGGGGCAAGAACCGGCGAGGTAATTGGTGAGGTGACCGGCGATATTGGAGACCGAACTGGTGACGCCATCCGTCTTGGCGAAGGCAGCGGCAATAATAACCTTCGATGGAAGCCTGAATCCTCGTCTCTTGTCCCATCATCCTTCTGCCAAAACGGCCTCGGTTGAGGAACACGTGTCGTGGTCCTTGGGTTTAAGGTGGTAGTTCTCCTCCCGGGTTCCAGATCCTGGTTAGGATCAAGCCTTGCGACGAAATAGCGTTTTGTCTTCCTATCGAAGTTTTCGATGGTACTGCTGCCCCAATAGATCATCTGGATGTTGGTAATAAACATCCCGAGAATGAAAAGGCCGAAGAATCCTCCCCTAAAGAACAAACATTAGCTAGACTGACTTTTGAGGCACCGCAAGGGGCTCAGACTTACATCGCAATAACGGCAACCCAATGGCCATCGTTCTGTTGAAACCCGTACCTGCTGACCTTCTCTTGAAAGAATATTGCCATGCAAATGAGGGCATACACGCAGTATAGTGTTCCGTATCCGACAAATTGAAAAAAGAACTTATAAGATGTCAAGCCGACCACGCCTCCAACCCATGGACAAAAATGATCAAAATTTTCAACGCAACGACCAACCTCTGAACAATGGTGGGTCCGATCCGGCTTGTAGTTACCGCATCTCCCACACCACCTGACCTCGCCATTTGCATCGCAAAGGAAAATGTCCCTCAGGAAAACCTGAGTCAGAGGTTGTCGTAGAGGTGTAGACGGTTGGTCCGCGGGACGAGACGAAAGGGCTTGGAATCCTACGTTCGGAGGGGCACTTCCGTTCTCTACTGGACCAGACCGAGGCGATCCTGTGGGTCGATTGTTCGAACTAGCACTCGGAGGTGCACCGCCTTTCTCGTTTGTAGTACCCGAGGAAACAGGAGCGGAAGCAGCCCATGCCTCTTTCCCCTCGCCACTTGTACCATAGGCGGTGGGACCGAGAGGGGTGAAACCAGGATTCGTCAAGACCGTGAAGACCAGTCGGAAGTATGCTGATCCCATCAAAATTAAGAATATTAAATAGCCGACTATTAATCCGATCGCTGTGGCAGTTCGTGGCGCGGGCGAACTCGGTTTCTCGACAATAACAGGGATATTTGTAGTATTAGGGAGTGTGGTATCTATCGACGGAGGGTGCAAAAGGTATTTTACTATTGGAGGCCACCAGAAGTTAATTAGGCGTAAGACACAAAAGCGGGTCGAAAAGGCCCTGCCTCAGAAGCGGTTGGTCTCGAGGTCATCGAAAAAGGGCCTAAGGCACACTTACAGCAGAGACGAACGACAAAAACGTATGTCGTATAGCCGGCCATTCCAGTCAGCAATAGAGGCATAACTCTAGCCGTATAGATATTGGCTTTCCGTCTGTCGCACATTTTGGTATACTAACGCGACTGGCGGCTTCGTCTTCGTCTTCGTCAAGCGTGTCGTGAAATCGTAAATTACGAGAAGCCAGAAGGGTCCCCGGACAGGAATAAGTTGAAATGGTTCTGGTCGTGCGATGTGACAAAAGCATGATGATATAGAATGGAATATTTTTCCGTTAATCTCCGGCTTGCTCGTGCAGGGCTTGGTGGTAATTAGGTCATCGCGCTTTTTAGGCCAACATTAAAGGGAGGCGGTGCAGAAAGCGGCGATTTCGAAAGGCTCGTGATTCTTCTGCAAAATATTTAGCGATCGAAGACGAGATATGCCCGACAGCGCACTTACATGATATCTGCGATGTCGAAAAGGGTAAGGTTGTCGCGAGATTGGAATTGAGAGATGGATTTCTGACATCCAGAATGCATGCAGGGCCAGGGGACTCCACTACAAAGGGGAAGTACAGGCACCAGCCGAGCCAGCCGGCTTGTGTTGTGGATGCGGTTGCCGGAGGTTGTGTCTTGGCGTTGGTCTTGGCATTCCCCGCTGGTAGGACAGAGCTTGTGTCACGTGGAGGGTGTTGGATTTCGCGCAGCACAACACAACGCCTTGGAAGGATCCGGAGACCCGCCAGGCAGAACCCGGACCGAAAGGCGTATCGAACGTTACATACCCACGTAGCTATCATTCAGACAGCTGAATAACCTGGAAGTGAGGGGTTTGGGAGTGCGATAGCAAGCAAGCTTTGCCATGGCTTAGCTTGTAATCCCGCCGTTTCGAATTAATACCACTATACTAACTTCGAGCTAGCTTCTAGGGATACGAAATGTCTCCACTATCTTCTGCGGCCTCATAGTGATGAGCGCAGAAACACGTCAAGGAAACAAAAAAAATTTTCTCCCGTCGGGTACAGTGCTTGGGAACGACAAACCGGTGAAGGCTCTACTACAGACCTCCTACCGAGGATCATATCTAACCAGATTGCGGCAGCGCGTCCGCGCAATGGCACGCAGCCTTTCGACACCCAGCCCCGTGATCGATCCCAACGTTACCACAACGCGACCGCGAGGCTACCACTTCCATAAACCCAAGAAAGTCTACGAGTCAAGCCCAAGCCATTCACGTGGGGATCTTAATTAATGAAGAAAAAAAATGGAAGGAAAAGAGAAACATTCGAAAAAGGCAGGAAGGCCTTTACCCTCCTCTTCGTTTTCTGTAAAGGATCTACCCATGGCCTCGGCATCAGGCAAGCGGGTTCGCGAACGGTTCGAATTAGAAAATTTCTCGTGATAGAACGTTCGTTAACCCTCATATCCATCACGAGCTCTGAAACCGACGACCGCCTTAAATTTTTTATGAGACAAGACAGTTGGCAGGCAAGTCTCAGGCCGCTATGCTATGGCCTTAGTTCGCCTGATGAGCTAAATAGTTCGTAACTTCGAAAAGGTATCCTTTCGTCGAACTTCTAGCGTGTCGCCTTGAATCCACATAGACCCAAATTCAATACCCAGCCACGCAAATGCCAACAGTGATTGATAGCGCTTTCTTGAAAAAAGAATTCCTTTCTAGCGGTTATTTTTCTTTGGAAAAAATCATTTTAATGTAACAAGCCACTTTAGTTTGAAAAAAAAAAAAAAAAAAGGTTAGGACTGGTCGGTCCGCGAGGCTAGCATTTACTAATGAGTTGCAGCCGAAAACGAAATTTCCGACTCACGAAAATAACACCCGCATATACTATGACTGAAAAATAGAGTAATCACACAGCTAGAAATTTCTTTTTGGGGGAGTAATTGCTGCGGAAGTTTCAGTCTAGTTTACGATAAAATGTAGTGATTGAAAACCAATAAACGATCAATGTTGCTAGCGGCAGGTCCGGACAGCGATGTCGATCAAAACTATCATTTCGCGGCTGCACTAGTAATTAATTGTGCGCGCTTGTCACCTCGCCTTACCTATTAGAAATTACTGATATTGAAGGATTCAAACTATGATATCCAGGCCCTGTTTATCCCACCGCGGAATGCTAGAGTAGAAGCTTCTATCCTGGACCCCGTGCTACGTACCACTTCGGTAGACCAGGCCCACTCGCTGCCAACTCGATTCGATTCGAATTCCTGTGAGAAAAAGGAACGTGAGCAGCGAAAGTATAAAACGGGCCTGTGAGGCCCCCCAAAGTCTGTTCTCTCATCATAGCATCAGAAATACAAAGCACATACATTGAGTAGAACAGCTCTCCCATTATAAAACAGTCCAGATTTCCTCCCCATTTTCCCATTATACAAACCTCAATCTCCATCCATAACTATAAATATAATCTTCTACCTGCAAGCTATCTACATCACGGCACGCCCAAACCGCCAAACCGCTGAACTCGAGCATCCAGAGTTCACGTATCCTTCCGAACCTGACAACTTGCACAAAGTGGCCGATAAACGCTTCAAGCCACTCGGAGGCCTCGAAAGAAGGTCTAGCCCCCTCGCACTCACTTCCAACTCCCGAACCCCCTCGCCCTTGATGGCTTATTACGGCTCCTCGCAGCGCGAATACGAACGCCAGCTTGCATTGCAATATAACTATGGTGACAATCACCACAAGCTGCAAGCTCGTTCGAACGACAACTACGACCACTACGCACAGCAGCATCCTACCCAGGATGGCGGCTACTACCAGCATGGCTCCCAACAGCGTGGTGATTACGACCACCACTACAGTGCGCAACAGCACGGCGAGTATGGCCATTACCATGGCTCGCAACAGGGTTACCAGCCCCAATCTTTTGGGGAAGCGGCTGGGCCATCCTCTTTGAGCTCGAACCACAGACAAGCTCGCCGGCACAAAAGGTCAAAAAACATCTACGAGGGAGAAGGAGAAACCCAAATAGAGAAGAAAAACTGGGAGTGTCATTACTGCGGGACTCACTGGCACACCGACCGCCAACCATCATGCCAGACAATTGGTAACGATCCAAACTGCTTCGGGCACCAGCCCTGCTCAAAGTGCAACAGATGGTAAATCCAAGCAGCCTGAACTACGCGCGACGACAAAAAAATGCGTATTCCCAGTAAACGTTTAAACGGGTCATAGCCCGTGAGAAAATATTGCTATTCGACAAAAACATTGGGCGGTTTGGATTCTTCGGTTCTCAACATTTAGCGACTGCTTGCTTCGGTTTTGGGGGGGCGCATAGAAAGGTAGACATCAGGCGGCGTTCAAGTTTCATTTTCATCTTTTCTCATCCTCAGGTTTGACTTGCTATTTTCTTGTTATTCTCCTTGTTTTGGTCTTTTGGGTCATGATACATGTTAGCACGAAATCAACGATATAAAAAAAAGGTCTAAAATATAGAAGGCTGATAGGGCCTGGTCATTAAGAGAAGAATACGCCCCATCCAGCCACCTTGGCCATTCTTCTCCTCATGACTAGGCTTTCGAAAAAAAAAAATCACCCGATTGTTCGGCGTTTGGGCGTTATTTGGATTTGTTATTTTTGCCTTCCTTTTCTTTCCCTTCTTCTTCTTTTTTGCACGGCGCACTTTCTAGACGGGCGGTGCATTGCATTCGGAGTAGACATGGGGCGGGCGCATCATTGGGGTTGTTTTGTTGCATTTTCCTTTTGGGGTTCTCTTCTGTTTTCTTCAGCTTTCGATCGCATATGCGTTGGAGTTAATCGGGGTTCATTGTTTCTTTTTCTTTGTACTTTGATTTTATAAAATAAAATAAAAAATAGAAAAAAAATCCAACTATTGTCGCTCTTTAAATTATGGATCCTTGCCCCAGCCTCTAAGCATAACGTATGTAACGTAGCCAGAATCAAATGGGACAATATCTCGTAGCCCGGCTATCGAATATGCATCTAACCAGGTCACAATCAGGATACATGCAGCCAACACATTTGCGACATCAATCAATCCTGATTCCGCCAACTTCTAGCTATATTCCGCGGAAAATTTAAAATCATGATACACATAAAACCAGGTTTGTGAGCGATGGATTACGGCATCGTGGCTTGTCCTGTACGGAATAGCTCGCATTGCTTTATTTTCATCCCCGGGAAGCATCGTAGTATAATAGCTCGGTTTGAAGTTTCCAATCCTTCACAATCCTTACGTTTGAAACTAACCGAATTGAACAGAACTAAGCTAGCTTGCGATACAAAAGAGCTGCGTGATACTTTTGTTCCACAGGAGCAGCGATGGCAGCTCCACTTCTCTACGAAAGAAAAAAAAAAAAAAAACCCCCACCGCTAGGATTGAATTGTAATTTAACGAAGCTCCCCTTTTCGGTATTAGTATGATATCATTTATATCACATGCTATACTTTCGAGACTCCGCATCGTTTTTTTTTTGTTTCTAAAGGTGTCCTATCGATTCCATGTTAACATGTTGTGTACCAGCACGTGGAATTTATCGTGTTCGTTAGGCTTATAAGTTCTTAAATTTTAATTCTCAGAAGTTCGAGCATGCGAGAGGAACAAAAAAAACGTTGGAGCCCTGCTTCCCACCAGTCATACAGCTGCATATGCGAACGCGGGGCACTAAACTCTCGGAATCCTGTTGCATGCACGTTGGGGCGTTGTCTCGTACCGTTATATGATAACGGCAAAGGAAAATAAATAAATAAATAAAAAAATTAAGACAGCTTTTAATTTTAAGGCAAATTTTGGCGCTGTTTCGTGCCTCGATAGATCCAGGTCCTTGCAAAACTTTTCTTTTAAACGCACGCCTGGCGGTCTGCCAGAACCCAGCTAGCTGGGGGCTCCCCTGCCCTTCCAACTAGGACATGTTAATAATAATATTGTTTTCTTTTTAGAATACGTAGTAATCCGATAATTGATCATAATCGTCACACCTCACAAAGACATCATGATATCAAAACTGGGTAACACAACCGATAGCCAGGTTGCACTGCCCGCGTATATTGTCTCCATAACTCCCCTTTTGCGCTTTTGATAATTGTATCAAAAGAAATATTGATATTAAGTGATTGTTATCGTTCGGACAAAGGAAAAATTAATATTCGGTTTCCAGGCTGTGTCTGAATGGTGTCTGCAGGGTGCTGCAATGCACGATAAATTCTCCGCCGTTGTCTTTTTTTTTTCCCTGACACCACCGCGTCCCCAAAACCGGACTCCTGAAATTAAGGCAGCTTTCGCCGGCAGGATGAGCAAAGCGATGCAATGAGATGAGGACGGGGTGCATATCTGCAGCGGGGATGTCTTTTTTTCCTGTGCGTTTGTGGCACCGAAACTAGCTACAGATATGCAGAGTCTACCTGGATGGGCTGCATAATTGCACCCTCAGAACCAATACAACCAATAATAATCAATCACCAACCCAGATTCCAAAGGTTTCGAAAGTGACACGCCCCAAAGAACCGTTTCCCCAGTCACACACACATACCCCCCGTGAATCACAAACCTTTCCAAAACGTCATTTACCTGAAGCGGAAAGTCATGACGATAAACTTCCTCGAACGCTAGAGGAGGGACGAAGTGGCTTGTCGGGTTCCTCGGCATGAAAACTAATCCCACAAAAACTTAATTCTCTACGGCAATCAAGGATCCAGCTACGCGGGGAGCCTAATTTGCTTCACCGTTTGGATTTTCGTACTAGTTTATTCGGCGCAGTAGCGGTGCAAGGGCATGCTGGTGGTGGTTTCATACCGTAACTGATGCACATTTCTAGGCAACTTCGAATCAACAAAGCCTTTCGTCCGCGTGATCGCTAGAAACTATATCGCAGCAGCTAGAGAATGGGGGATTTTAGTGTTGAACTAAGCCAAATGTACATCCAACATGATCTTTCGTGATCTTCAAGTCGGCTTCCCTTCCGGGAGATTGATCTTTTGTTTTTACATTGTAGTAGATATATCGTCCAAGATGTCACGAATAGTTCGCGAATTTTTCGGGTCCGTCCGGAACGTAAAGATGAATCCTCCTTTTTTTTTCTTTTCGTCGAGGAAAAAGTTGAGTCAAAAGGCGTACCTCGGCGGCGGATTCCGTGTCATCCCAAATCTATCAGCCTGGATACATGGCATTCGATGCGGTGTACATGGCGTGGTATATCATCGAAAGGCTGCTCGTTTTCATACTCCCAGCGTGGCCATGTGGCTAACCACCCTTGCCTTACATGCCCAAGAAGAAGAAAGTAATATCATTGCCACACCACAAAGGCATCCCAGCAACCTGTTTCACAGCTGTGGATTCTACACGGGACATATTGTAAAAGTCACACAAGAGCATGTGTCGTTGATACTTCGGATCATCCTCAAACGCGCGCGAGGCGAAGGTTTAAGCGACCCAAAAACGGTAAGACCGATCTCTTCTGTTGTAAACTGGGTCAGCAACGCAAACCGACGAACGATGGTAGTCGAGCAAAATCCGGGTCACGAATACTTGAAGCTATGATAACTTTCACGAAACCTTAGATTTCTACCTATTCGGAAGTTAATGGGACTCTTTGCAGAAAGGCTCTTTCATTTTTGTAAAGTATTGCAAAGGTTAGAGCTTAAAAAACAATTAATATTAAGGACAAAGTAATATGTACCCATAGCCTAGTAGCCCGTAGAAAGGTCAAATCAATATAACCAGACAAGTGAAGCTTCGGCTGGGGTCCTTAATAGTTACAAGTGTTCTCATTCAATTCAAATAATTCCGTGCAAGGTCGTAGGTAGACAGGTCATCTACTTCTTCTTCTCCTTGGATTTACTCTCCATTAACTTTTTAAGCTGTTGGGCTTGACGAAGCCCAACCAACTCTCGGCGGGAGAGACTCGACAAACTGCCTTCCTTCCACCTTCTGACAACCTTCGCTGCGACTTTCTCAAAAAACTCCTCGACAGCCTTGTTGGAAATCTCGACCGTGATTTCTGATCCCAAATTCATATCCGGCGCCATCCATCCAAGGGTCGGCATCCCGCCCCAAGGTTGGAATTCCAACGTCACATCTTCAGATTCTCCGAACGTCTTCAACCACTCGTAACACATCCAGCAGATATCATGTGAGGTCCCCAGCAAAATTGGAGTCCTGACCTTCCATCCTACGGGTCTTTGGGCCAGGGTGATGGCTAGAGCGATCTCGGGATGGAGGTTGAACGTGATATTTTCCCAGGTTCCGTAGTCTCTGTTGTTATTTATGATATGAGGATAACGTTCGTAGGCCCCTGACGAGACCCTTTTCCCCAACATTGGTTCCCCTCTCTTTCCGCAGAAGAGGTCGATGGCGGTACATGGTTCTGTTGGCATCTGCCTTTCAATCGGCATTGGTTGAGGGGCCTAGTTTGTTTCCCCATCAGTTACCTTCTCGGTAATTTCAACCACCGGAGTAGTATACACAGTATAACTTACAAGATCAAACAGAATCTTCTTGCAAGATTGAATCGGAAAGAAGACGAAATTGCCAACCAAGTTAGGATACTTAGCAAGAACCCTCATATTATTAGGCAGTTCGCCTCTCATGGGGGTTTTAATGAACGTCCAGGCCGAAAGTATGAGCCAGCAAAACTCGACGATGTCGATGGCAGACTGCTATTCTGGAGTGACATCATCGCCCATTTGCTGGAACGTCTCTCTTTGAGACGAGGCTTCTTGTCGGGTTTCGTTTCCCTTCCTGGACGAGTTTACGAGCGACAGACGGCGGAATTGCTGGTGGAGGGTGGAATCGGAGTCCATTTGGCGAAATCCTCTAGTGGTATCAAACTCCATGAGTTCCTCGAGACATCCCTCGAGCCAGAGAGCAACCTCCCACTCGGGAATTCCAGTATAGTCCTTGACATACTTAACGAACGCAAAACGATCATCCTCGGTCAAGTCATGAATCTGGAAAACAGGTGATGCAACATAACCGTACTCAGACCGTTGCCCATGATTCATCAAAAACGTTTGGATATTTGCAATGCAATTGACGATTCTGTCCTCACAACCAAGAACAACGGTTCGAAGAATATAGGAATACGCTTCCTGTCGGTCTTTCTCGTCGGAGAGATCCAATTTTGAGGTAGCCCAGATTGCACCCTCGAGGTTGTCGAGGTATTGGCGATAGATCCCCATGGATTCCGCGTAGTATTCGATCGGAACGTTCGGATTGCGTGCGACGGTTACGATCGTCTCGTCCCCCAAGAGGTAGACATTGATGGCAATTTCATCGAAGGGGGTCGTCTTCAACAGCGGGATAAACGGTAGGAACGCCTTGAGGTTGGGGTCGGAGTATTTGTACTCGCACTCCGGCGGAGTCGGGACAGGCTGAGGTTCAATGAGGGCTACCACATGGTTGGCAGTGTACACTTTCTCATTCTCGTAAAACTCAACATCGAGGTTTTGGGTGGTTGAAGGATTGGTATTCATCTTGTCGAATGTCGGCTAGGAATGCCGAAGAACGACTTCGAATTGGGGTAGGATGGAGAAGATATGGCGGGTTTGATGGCCAAAGCTATCCTCGATTGTTGCTTAAATGAAGCTATCGAGTGATTTGATATGGAGGAAGGTTGGTGTAAGGCTGAAGGAAGTTGCCATCTCTGGTCTCCTTAAGTAGTGCTTCTTTCCCTCCTCTGCGGAATTTACAGCGCACGAAGGCGGGGCACGAGAGCGGGCCATATATGCATAATAATGGGGGATAGTAGCGCAGGATCTAGTACCCCGCAGGAGCAAAGCGTTCTGTCCGCTATCAGGGCTTCCAGTCAATTCCGATTCCTATGCAGAGGAGCTCATTGGGCTAGAAAGGAGGATCGAGATATGGCGGATCTGGGAACTAGGCGCCTAGGCACAAGGCTACAGCTTCACCAAGCATATCATACCAATCAAGGCATGTCACACCTCCACCCTCAGACCCCAGCTTCAAAAAAAAAAGGAGTACTAAATCTTCATTACTAAGTATATATAATAAAGTATATAAAGAAGAGAAAAAAGGTCGAAGAAGAAAAACCAAAAAAGAGAAGGAGGAGGAATTAGCTACTACAGCGCCGACTTACGCATATCACAGTGTATGCCTATACAGGGTTAAAAAGCGGTATACGGTCGAAACAACCAACAAACAGACGACGAAAAGGAAGAAAGGAGAAGGAGAGGAAGAAGGAAAACTGGAGACACAAAAAGACAATGACGCCAACGCTACACACGCACAAAAAAGAACCAGGAGTAATTTAATATCGTTAGAGCGCCATAGGCGGGGGAAGGTAAGGATGTCAGATCAGAAAAAAAAGTTTGACATCCCTGCATGATTAATCGGAAAAGAGATTGGTATATGAAAATCGCGTTTTCGTGTAAAGCTTATAGACGGAGAGAGAGAAAGCAACCCGAGAATTCAAGAACGCTTGAAGAAACCCGATACACGAGGTTAAACGAGATCGTACGGAAATAGGGTAGGGAAACCAGAAAGGAAAAGGGAAAAAAGAATGAAAGAAATCAGTGACAGGACCGGAACATTATTGCCACTTCGCTCTCGTACGTCTTGAGGGATCATACTACCTTTCATTCGTCATCTAGTCGTATATGGAGAAGATTATACATTGTAGGGAGCGTTAGAGCAGATAGGAAACAGGCGGACAGGAGAAACAATTGGAGAAGCGAAAGGGAAAGTCGGCCTGAAGGGTGTAAGCAGGCAAGGCGAAGATCGTTCTGGCCAAAAGGTTCAAGCACGTCCCTGTTGCTTCCAGAAATCGAGAGAAGCGATGACATCTTCTCCACCATCGTCCTCGTATGCGTACAAAATCTAGGATCGATGGGTTAGCACAGCTCAATGATAAATTGTCCAGTGGTTCACAGCCCGTGAAAACGACTAAGCAACCAAAACTTGACAAATTGGATTTAGTATTTACCTCTCTGGAACTTTCGTGGAGCATGCGGATGTTCTTTCCGGCGATGATCGAAACCATTCCACCACTCTCCATATTCCGAATTTCGACAAAGTTGGGTTCGAACGCTAATATGTATGGGGGCTGTAATGCGAAGGCAGTCGGCTGACCCTCCCACTGTATGCTCCAATCAGGGCGCGCACGCCATCCGTTTCTATTAACAAAGAATGAGAAGTCGCTGTAATTGAGCAAAAATTCCCCGCCGTTCAATCGGTAAATTGCAATCGGTTTGACGTTCTCCCTTCGCTGTACGAAATCAAGGGAAGTATCGGCAGGGTCAAGGAGAGTTTGTGTGTCTAATGTTTCCAAGGATACTACTTCGAATCCCTTCGCGCATCCGACGCAAAGTTTGGATTTGAGGAAATGTATGGAGGAAGCCTCCGAGGGGATGTAAAATTCCTAGAACGAGTTATGTAAGTATCAAGCCATACACGGATGAACCTTGTTTAGGCGGTCTCACCTTAAATAATTTCAGAGCATCCTGGCCACCAGCCAATAGTTTCCTGAAAGCCGGCTTGTTGCGTCCCTTCGCAAGAGTATCCATCGGCTCGTAGACCTTAACAGTAGCACTCATACTGCTATTCTTGACGCAGCACACAAGAACACGACCGAGACATACACCAGTCTTGAAAAAGTTGACATGGCCCTGGATACGCTTGTGGCGTTTGCTAGCCATGCCCGGTTCTCCAGGCTCTGTGATTGTCTCAATTGGGAACGAATAGGCGGTCTTTTCCGAGAGAACCAAAAGTATCTGGTACTCCTCAAGAACATCAACCTGAGAAACTTGGGGTATATCGATGACCTTCTTCGGGACGCCTTGAGCAGCGGAACCCGGTCGTCTATCGGAAACGAAAATGCCCGTATCAGTACCGTAAACCAATTTACGGCCACCATCTGAGAATTTGTTAGCTAGGCAGACAAAATAAAAGGCCAAGGAATGCTGCTCACCCATCGGAACCAAACAATTGACCTTGTTTGTGCCAAAGTTGAAGAAATCATCGCTGAGGACCTCCTTTGTGAAGATGTTACTACGCTCTCGTAGGGCTGTCTGCTGTGCTTCAATATGTTCGATCCACTTTCGGCGACCCACGACGGTCGCAGCAAAGAGGGACAAAACGTATCCTCTCTTTCCAAGATACTGAAATGTGATAGAGTAGCCACCCTTGGTGTTGGTATCCGCTTTTTGCTGGTTGCCCGCCTTCGGGAGTAATGATGATGGTGGTCGTTTAATACCTTTCTCAGGTAATACTTCAGCCATTTCATTGATAACTAAAAGCTCGAGAGGGATGGGCTATTGCCGTTAGCGGGCAGCAACGAAGCAGAAATGGTCTTTGTGGGCACTTACTCTCTTGTAGACCTTATACTGGTCCCTCTTATTGACAACCTTGATTTTGACCAAGAGTACGGCATGATCAAACAAAAACGCCTGGATATCGCCGGTACCAGTATCCGTAGGGCTTCGCTTCAAGCTCCCCTTGAAGATGAGCTGTCTACCTTCCTCCGTAAGTTTCAGATCAACCTTGTCGGCCGGTGCAAACTGAAGCTGCTGGTCCAGTTGCATGAGGTTAAAGGTATTCTCCGCTCTTCCGGATTCGATGTTGACCTTGCTCAGACATTCACGGATCATCTCGATAGCCTTGGGTAAATCTTGCTTGTCCGGATTATCTTCAGCCGTATTCTTCAAAACCGCCTCTAGGAGCAAGGGATATCTCGCGAGACGAGTCGTTGGCTTAGTCAAGTAGCCGTTCAACTCCAATTTTCTCGACTCCTTCATACGTTCGGTCTCCTCGACAAACCGTGCAAAACCCTGATTGCTAGCCTTCTCCCGCTCGAATTCGTATTTTCCGTACAATTGGTTGGCGCCATATTTGATAAACGGGTCAAAGTGTGGGACGTATTCTAGAAAAATGTCTCCAATGTTGTTGATTACGGCATTGCCCTGTTGTCTTTTCGTAAGGGCTTCAGCAAGCTTGGAGTTCACGCTATGAACCTCAAGCATGTTGGAGAACACCGTTCTGATAAACTTTTCGCGCCGGAAATCGGGGATAGGTGACAGGGAGTTAGGAGCAGTGCTCCTCAATGGCTTCATCCAGAAATCACGCAGGTATTCCAGATCTTTGACGAAATCGCGTTCGGTGTAAATAACTTCGCAGATGACCTCCTGTCTCTTCTTCTCAGAGTCCGAAACGCTCTCAGCGACTTCCTTGGGAACACTGTGTATCCATAATTTCTGCTCCTTCTCGTCTCCGTCATGCAAGCTGGATCTGGAAGATTCCCGCTTAAGACCAGGGAGCGGCTGCATATTGAGGCGGGCCTGTTGTTCTAGTCGGCGAGGGCAGGCGATTGAGTAGCACAATCGGTCTCGAGTACAAGTCGGGGAGTAGCATTCTGTTAGCAAAGTGAAAACGCCATTGACATCCGTCTTATCTTCGTCAACAAGCCTCTCTCGGAACTGATAAACCTCGCTTCCAGAATCTCGCAATCGGTGGTCGTAAGTAACATCGTGGAAGAACTTCTGGGCATCTAGCGCACGGCCGAGAAGAAGGGCTAGATTCCGGTCGCTAGTTTTGATGATATACGCAATCATATCGACGGCTTCAGCTCCGGTAAATGCTGACTTGTAGGTCAGTTCGTTCTTCATTCTATCTCCAATTTGCACCCTCTCACGGAAAACATCAGCAACACGGGAGAGCAAGGCCGGATAGACTAGCGGCGCCCTTCGCGACATCGTGAGAATAGTCGACTGCTGGGAAACCATCGTCTGAGCTCGCGATTGGGACGCCTGTCCCTGTCTAGGCGCCATTGCGGGATCCGGTGTTTGCGAAGTAGGGGTAAACGATGTCGGGGTGTACGATGTCGGGGTTGCAGCTGGAGTGACACTGGAAGTGGTGCTGGAATAGCTCGGGGTTCGAGGCTTGACGCTATTATTCGAGGTTACCGAATTATGCGACATCTGGGACATCTGGGACATTTGAGAGGCGGAGGACATGTGAGACATCTGCGAATCTCTGTTTTCCGGTCGCGAGGGGAACGTGCTACTCGAACTCCGTTGCGATAGCGCGGGCGAAGATCTGTAGGCATTGGCCGACGGCTGTTGGAATTGGTTGTCAAACTGCGGTGGACCTCGACCTTCCGACGCAGAAGGGTTGTATGGATCCTCACCGGAGTCCCGGGCTCGGAAAGGGATAACACGGCCACTCATGGTCTGCGACCTCGGAATATCCCTCGGGTCGGGCATGGAGGAAGTCAATGACATCGATCGTTCGTCGACACGTTCCGGGATATGTCGCCCTTGAGCCGTTTGGCGAGCCATGGGGTTCATGACTTGGTTTGGTGGAGGGCGATGGGGCCCAGGAGGCCCGCCCCCAGGCCCCTGGTGGAAAGAACTAGGCGGTTGACCATAGCCAGCTAAAGATCTCGAGCGATTGGGGTCGCTGTTCATAGCAGGACCCGGATGACCACCGGAGCCGGAAGGTGGGTAGAAGCGATTGGGAGGCGGACGATTGAAGCTCGGAGGCGGCATACGCTGTTGTTGGGCGTAAGGGCGTCGTTCCGGTGGGGGCTGCTGGTGGTACTGTTGAGGGGATGGAGGTCCCTGGTGGTGGCCCTGCATATGCTGTGGGGGTGGAGGCCGGCCATAGCCACCATTTGACATCCCCTGAGGCGCATACCCATTAGGAGGTCGCTGGTGTTGTCCAGACGGCGGGTATCCATTCGGCTTCTGATGATCGTAGCCGTCGTTACCAAACTCAGGAGGTGGTGGCCGCTGCATGGTGCCCATGGTCTGGGAACGTGTCGGTGGGGGCATAGGACTCTGCGAATTCATTGTCTGGGATCTCCCGGGGGGTGGAGGGCCCCCAAAGATATTTGAAAATGCAGCATCTCGTGTAGACGGCGACGGACCGTTATTGTAAGTTCGACCGTGCTGGGGCTCTGCCATCTTCGTCCTATCTGTCAAAGTGCCGACGGGCCACAAGTTGGTTAGCTTGCCAAAACTCGACAGTACTGATAAGGACCTTTCCCCCCCTAAAAACACCGTATCTAGAAGCAAGCAAGCAAGCAAACAAGTCGGATCTCGGGACTCGGAGAGGAAAAAAGGACGTACACCTGAGCGGAGGGTAGGCGTTAGCGCCGGAGATTGTCGATTGTAATTGCCAATTCAGAGGTTTCGCATTCGAATGGTCGGCTAGATGTCCAGATTTTGGTGAAAGGTGTCGATTTTTTGCCGGGCAAGAACAGAGGCCTCCTGCTCACACCAGCAGCACCAGCACCAGCAAGATACCAGTAGCAGCAGAGGCAGCAGGGACAGATCTAGACGCCAACCGAAAAAGAGAGAGGTCGTGTATCCAATCAATCGAGAAGAGCACGATCCAGTCCGGGTGGATCCGCCGTTTTTCCAGGAATGATAATGCAATGCAGAACAGAATGCCGTAGGAGACACCTGTTGTCAGCGAACGAGCGAACGAAGCTAAACCACCAGGACCAGGACCAGGACCAGGACCGCAGCAAAAGAGCGAGAGAGATGGAATTGGCGAGGGACTGATTGATGGGTGCACAAAAAAGACGGAGATTATTTTCCCTTCTTTTATTTCCCGAACCAAAGATCGAATTCGAAGCTCTTTCAGGGGCGGCTTCTGCTTGTGTCTGTTTACTTCCAGGCCGTCCGTCGGCGTTATCGCTAGTTACTTCCCAGGTGGCGGACTAGCGTGGATGGTGGATGGATGTATATATAGGAAAGTACGTGTAACCGAGGCGAAGCTTGGGAGCAAATCGGTGTTCCTGTTCCTGTTCTGTTCCTGTTCCTGTCTGTTCCTGGGACCCGTCCGATCCAGTCCAGGGCAGGGCAGGACTAGTACTGGCTAGTAGTCAGGGGGCGATGTCGGCCTGGGATTGGTGAAGCTGCAGGTGTATATGGGCGATGTGGTCGGTGGTGGAGCGTGGGGAGATGGAGATGGTGTTTCTGGGAGGGAGAGAATGTGTGTCTCCTGGATGGAGGTCCTTTTCTTGGAGAAGGGAGGTCTGTCCAGCTGTTGGCGAGTTGGTGATGTGATTCCACACTTCAAACCACCACCACCACTATTACTACTACTACTGCCACCACCACCACCAACTAACTAACTAACTACTTCCCATGCCAGTCTGCACTACCCAACTGAGGAGTACCGGGCAGTTCGATTGATCGATCAATCAGAGCTACAATTGACTCCAGATACGCGAGGAGAACCGCCAAGTAACTAGTACTAGCAAGTACGAACCAGTGCAGTGCTCGCAATATGCAAATTCCCGGCCGACTCGCTCGCTCGCTCGACTGTGCAATCGGCACATACGCAATGCCCGTTTCAGGTTGATTATAGAATCCCTGTCCTTGCACTGCACATAGCTTAGTAGCTTTTACCATGAACTCAACCGAACTTACGCCCCGACATGGCGATGGGTCTTCTTAAGCTACCAGTATAACCGGTATTATACTGTCGTCTGTTCTCCCGCCCATGTCCCTGCGAGCGAGGCAGATTTCAGCTTGTCTTGGGCCTTCTTCGGATTCGATTCGGTCCGGATAGTGTACCTTGCATGCATCACAGCTTAGTTCTGCATCTTCATCACCGTTGGATGCAAATTATATCAACCTGTTGCATTTTGCTCCTGCAACGCACTTTTTGTCCGACGGAAAATCGACAAAAGTTGCCCGAGGTTGCATTGGCGCCACTGGATATTATCCGTAAGTTCTTTTTACATCTACATATTCACAACGGATGGACACTACAGGTTATGTACGCCGGTGAAGGAGTGCCTTACAACCAGCTATTTTGCTAGGTGTTTTGGTTGCATTGACGATACTTGACAAATATATGCTACTAACTCCAATAGATGCCCACCACATTGCCCCTCTTGATGTTTTTACCATTCTGCAAAAATGCAAAGAAGAAAAATACAATAAACATACTCTATAAGCCTTTAGAATACTCATAGCATTCTCAGAACACCGGTGAAGCACCACCAGTCCAGCCGTCTTCGAAATCAGTCGAATTGGCATACCCATCTCCCAATGACCTCCTCGCAAGAGCACACCCGCTCAAGCAGACAGGTCTCCCGCAGCAAGTACTAATAGCACACACTTCTCCCTGGTTGCACTGTGCATTAGACGAACAATCTGCAAGTGGTGCACATGGAACATTCGGCCCGCAGAATCCATTCCCGCTTGCCTCTCTGAAGCAGAAACATCCTACCCCGCAGCCGTTGAGACTACCGCAGGATGAGCCATTGCAGGCTTCAACCGAGCATTGGCCGTTGCTGCAGATTCCTGAATCGCACTGTATATAAATAGTACCATTAGCATATATTCATTCTCAGTTCCATGAAACCAGAGTCATCAAACGGTGCACGGAGAGTACGAAGGCATACCTTATTCCCACATCCACCACAGTTATTAGGGTCGCTCAAAGCATCCTGACAAGGTCCCTTATTGCAACTAATCTGCCCAGGCCCACACTCCACATCCGGTTTACAGTAATCACAAAGCTTCTCCCCCAAGTAGGCACCAATCCCAGCACAAAGGTACTCACTAAACTTCGAAGCCCCCAGCCTCCCACCGATAACCACTCCCAACAAAGTGGTAGGAATTCCAACCTCAGGACCAAACACATTACCCAAGAACCCGATAGCTCCACCTATTTCTCTTCCGATCAATCCACCAACTTGCACACCGATCCCGTTACAAAGCGCTTTCCCCGCCGCACCGGCGAAGATAAGACTGAAACGACTATTACAGAAAAACTGCACAGCGTCGCAAACGGCATTAGACTGCCTGGCCATCAAAAGCGCATTACCCCTCTTCGACACCCCACCTTCCTCCAAAACACTCCCAACGATCGAAATCTGACAGTTCCCAGCAAACGCCTCAAACGTGCCATTTTGATAAACCACAAGCGTATTACCCGCATTATCAGAAATAGCAATCCGGTCTTCTCTCGAAAGATCAAGGAAGAAAGGACCGCCGGTGGGGTCTTGGAGGATAACCTGATTACCCTCGTATTGTTGATACGTCAGACCGCCGTTTTGCTGGGAGAAGTTGTCGTCGCTTTGACCGATTACGGACCCGGTTGGCGTGGATGTCGGGCAGCCTTCTAGAGAAACTACGAAGACGGCATTGATAATATCGCTGGTTGTTGGGGTGGGGGGAGCTACGGTTGTAGTGACATATGTGACACCTACGCACGAGCAGGCGCTGGAGTATCTGGCTGAACCCGAGCAGGCCGATGCATAACTTGGGATTGCGGTCGGATTCGTGGTTTCGAGATAAACTGCTGCCGTTGTGATGAGAGTGCCACCAGTAGAAATAGTCGTAGTACTGATTATGACCAGTTAGTAGAAGGCACTTGTTATCGAAATAGATTTGTTATCTACCTAGTCCTTTGGCGGACAGTAGCACTGAAGAAGGAAGAACAGTCCGCCGTTCCAGATCGAGTTGGGAATGCTGAGGCCCTGACGGCTACAAGGTCGTTAGCGTCAATATGTATACACCTTCACCCAACATTGATTGTAATATCCCTGAGATGGGAGAAACATACCCCTCAAGCAATTATCCGCAGCACAACCAGCCGAAGCTATATCAGCAGCGCACAATGCGGTGGCCAAAACCACAGTACTCGCAGGGAACCGCATTATAATTGTGTACAAGAGATAGTAAACCACCCGATCAAATAAAAAAAATACTGAAATCTAGGAATGCTAGAATATATGCTGTTCAATAGAAATGTTGAAGAACACTGAAGAACAAAAACGACCACGGCTGAAGATACAGTGGGTTTATATAGACGTGAACTTGTATACTCATACAATGAGGCTCTTCAACATCAAGCCCAATCGACCATCTAGGCAGCGCAGAACCGCCCGAAGCCCCAAAACCCTTCACAGCCGCAGCTTCTCCAAGGCGAATACGTACCCCTCCATGCATGTCTGCATGTACAACCTCGCAGCCTGTTGGCCTTAGATAACTAAGCACTGGGCATCATCCCTTCCTTGGCTGGGGCAACCGCCGAGTCGGCTTCGGAGGAACCGTCGATTGAAGCAAAAATCCCGTACTCACCAGGGCTGAAACCATCTTCGTGAAATCAACAATCCATTTCTCAAATACCATATATCTCAATAGTCAATAGCTCAACAAAACGCTGGCCAGCAATATCAATCCCATAGTCGATAAATACCACCACAGTCGTAGAATCTCCCAATATAGACGTAAATGCCCGCGTATATCCAACATATAACCCTTGCAACATGCACGCAGGATTTCGTAAAAATCCATCACGGAAAGCCACAGCCGGATAAGCCAGGATATATATCCATTAATGAGCCATACCCGCTATTATATACGTCAACCCTGCAAAAGATCCTGGAGGCCTTGTAACTACCCTTCGCCTACCCCGGATTTCGCATCCAGCTCTTCGAGTTTTCTCAGCCGTAACCCCTGGTTAGTACCACCATGCAAGACTTCCACTTCGCCGATTTGACACGGTTTTTATCGATTTTTGTTATAAATCTTTCATGGGATTATATTACTATTACCCTCGGTGTTGGAAACCTACGGGTAGGCTTCTAGTGCGTAGACCCTTTGCGGGAATACCTACCATTGCAGCTGTATTCCAGAAACAGCCATTAATTCATCAGGTTCGAGAATCTTTTTGAACAGTCAGTTTGGCCATGGATACCTTAATGTCCCCATAGATCCAGTAGCTGCATGATACTCCATATAACATGGGTATCTTCAAACCAAGAGCGGCCTGCATAAAACTCCCCGCCCGTAAAGGCCCCTGACAATCGATCGATCCCAATATATTCCGACAAGGCTCGACGGATTATACCGAATATAACCCAAGCCCCACTGCCAATAAGCCGCATCCGCCATCCGCATGCTCCACTTCATAAAGACTAATTGGATAGACCACCATCGCATATCGATCCCGCGAGGCGGGTGGTGTGGGCGTATGCATATGCGGAGGAACGTCGACGTACAGGCCTTAGCCAAGATTAGAGCTAAGCTCAGGCTGCAGGCCCCATGGACAAGTCCGATGGCGTAGACCCGGATTGGGTTACACGGTAATAATCAATAAGGAAGTTGCCGTTCGGTCTAACAACTGTGAACCCGCCGCTATAGAGATTTAATCACGAAGAACTGGGGAGGAAGAAGGAAAGGATACTATTTACTCTAACTAAAATGCGGGGAAACGAACACAACGTTAATGTTACTCAAGATTTCGCATCTGACTTCTATAACTCCTACCGCCCGTATCGGATTATGGTCATCAAACAAGCCAGGATAACATAAGGTGACGTAGTCCCATCCGAATGCGCGAACAGGGGTTCGCGCGCCCGAACCCACCCATGCATATCCGGCTGATGATCCCGCAGTCGACAGCCTTTTTTAATTTCTAGAACCGCTGTCATCGTGTTGGATTTATGCCATGTATATCGGCCTCGTAACGTTGGTGGTATGAGTCTAGACTGAGAAAGCAAAGAAAAAAGCTATTCCTAGAATCATGTTCCCAATTCTCGAAACCTGATACTCAGGATATTGATATGGCTGTGAACGCATGAGGATAACGTTGATCTTAGGATATCTAGTCCGGACTTGCGTCGTCGACCTTCAAGACTGTTGGAATGTAACGTCAACACAGGTATTAGCTGACGGCTGCGCGCTTTGGTAGCCACTAGCCTTGAAACTAGGTAGGTATTATTGGATTATCAAGTGATTCAATAATGCCGTGAGGCCGACTCTCGAAAAGCAGGAGGATCCGAACCACTGAGAGTCCATCTACACTCATAATTTTAAGCCCCATAACTTACATGTATACGGACAGAATAGATGCCCATCGTCAAACCCAATGTATATTCCCCAAGATTAAACGAAACACGCTTCTATGATGCTAATAATTCCAAGTAATGATACAAAACCCGACTCAGTGAGGATATACGGCCGAGACCCCCCTGCTTCCACTATACACCTGCTATTCTTCTCGTATTATATGCCAAACTATAGGCCGCTCAGCTGCTTCCTCTGGTGTTCAAAATCAGGGCGACAATGAGGCTATGTTTTGAGATGGGTTAGTTGTTTGACAGTATGAATTTATAGTGAGGGTGGAATCAAACTCACCCATAAAGACCCAAGACTTCGGCGAAAATCAAGATGAGCACCTAAAAATATGTTAGATTCGGGAAGCCATCGAATTTTACCAGTAGTGTGACCGTAATCATACCATCCCAACGTACACCCTGCTCTGAGCCAAGTACGCTCTTACACCCTAAACACCAAAACCAGTCAGCCCCATCATCCCCACGGACAGCCGAATCAACCCATCACAAAGACATACCGCATCTCCAACCTTGCCAATCGCATACCCCGCACCCAACCCCGAAAGTCCCACACTCAAACCCGCAGCCAGATGTAAAAATCCCTGGAACAAACTATAACTTAAAGTAGGGTCTAAATCACTAGCGATTAAGACCGAAACCACCAGCGAATAAACTCCCAGAATACCGGACATGACGACGGGAATTAGGGATTTCATGATGAGTTCCGGTCGAAAGATACCGATACCGGAGATACCGATTCCGGACTTGGCGGTACCGTAGGCTGCGCCGGCGCCTGTAGAGGAAGAAGCAGTTAGATGTTGAACGTTCCGTGGAGGCTGGTAAGGGGTTCTCAAGCATACATCCAAATATCATCTACAGTCGTAGCAAGGCTTCCGTTAGCTGTCTATTACACGTAGTACCCCGTTAAGATAGCTATTGAGTGGATAACCTACAGCAAAGGCAACTCCGGCCTAGCCCATCATATCAAGTCAGCCTATTGTTCGTTCCCATCTGTGTACCTGGAGGAGCAAGATTGTATCTACCATGCCAAAGAACGGCGCAAACGCCGGTGTAAGCTGATTGTGATCCGACATGGCTTATAGAGTCGTAGCGGTAACCGTCGGATTGTGATTAATCGTCCCTGGGATATATACGGGGGTACGTCGAGGCCGAGGGACGCGAAGTTGAGGTTGGGAACGTTTGGTTACGACGATGATGTCGTAGTTCTTGGAAGTGCACACGTTTGACCGTGTTGGCTGTGTGGACATCGCGCCAAGACCGCAACACATTTTCAGGCTCGGGACAGGGGTCTTGACACTCACAGCGACTCGGTGTCGACTCGCAATTCTCGAGGTCTCGAGACTACAATGGACTGTAGTCTCCCCAACAACCATATAACTACGACGTCCTGCCTACGGATAGTCTAAGTTAGTCTCGAGGGCAGGCCTAACGAAACTAAACTAAACTAAACTCAACCATCGCCTTTTCAATAAAGTAAATTTACGTAAAGTGCCTCCAGCTTCCCATGATCAAGTAATGACAGCCCAATACTATCACAAGCGACATCTAGCCGGAGGGAAAGTGAGAAGAATCACGATCGAGGTATGCATCTTCTAATACAAAACTTGACCAATTGAATGCATTGTCATAATATGGCTAACCATGGCTGTGGGCTAGGTCTTATAATTATCTAGACTACACCGAATCTAAGATCCAATATCTGAGATCCAAGAATGCCAGACCGTGCTCTGGGCTCCATGGTATATAGTATGCATATGGCGTACAGATCCGTAGAGACTGCCAGATGACCCGGCCGCCGCCCGCCCCTCACATGGCCGCCGCGGATAAGGACCCACCTCACCGCATGCTTCAAGCAGGTCCCACGGTTTTACATCCATAGAAACCGCCAGGTCCAGATGCCCATATCAGCAGTTACGTCGATATGGAGCTCGTGCAGCGGAAAAAATCAAGTTTTGATACTGCAAGTACTTGTTTTCAATCGGTCTAAATTACCCCAAGCTCGAGTCAGTGAGCTCTTGTTCCAGGGAGCCTAAAATGCCCAAGCCACCCGTCCAACATCGAGGCTGTCTTTGACGCCGTCCTAGCTGGAAGAATGCTAGCTCGCACGGGACGGAAAATAAAGAAGAGCAAACGACGCTATCCAAAGCAAGGGTAGCCTCCCTTCAAACAAAGGTTCTGACGCCCGGTACCTGTCCCGATGGATCATATAACCGTCTACTATAGCTGAAGCTACCTAGCGTTCAGATACACCAGCCCCAACATGGAATTTGCACAATGCAGCCTTGTTTTTTCATATAACTCCCTCATTCCCCTTTCATATTCCGATGCTATGCACTCTGCCTCTCTCTCTCTCTCGTCGCCAGTTCTCACTTCTTCCTTTCTCCTCGTATATATGCTTTCCATGGTGCCACTTTAACCTCTCCCAACTGTTTAACTTGCTGGCCGGGCAAATCAATATCCTTCCGAACCTGTTCCAGGAACAGACTTTCCAACCAACCACGTTCCATCCAAACCCAAAGTTTCGGCTGAATTTTACCAACCAGGCACTTTTAAACTCGATTGTCAGAAACCTCTTTTCCGTGTATAGTATCTGGATGTCTCAGTCATCACGGTGTCTCTAAGCTTAAAACGAACCCATTGCGACGGCGACGGGCCATACGGTCGTACTTCTACGACTGCCTGCAAATTCCACAAGCCGTCTGCTTCAGATTCTGATTGTGCATGTTCCGTCGCCGCAGCACCACCTGCAGGAATAGATATTAACTCAACCGGCCCCTTCGCCCGCCCGTCTTTTCCTCCTTTCTTTGAAATGACTTCTACCGCATCAAGTCCCCTACCCCTCTCCGGCTTCCTCCCCGTCGCCTCAACCCACGTTCTCCAGTCGCAGCGCCCGCAATCGAATAAGCCAAACCCCTCATCGATTCCGAACTCTAGCGGCGCCGCCGGGTACTCTGACATCCCCAAATCCGTTGCGACATCGCCCAACAACACGGCGTTTCAGGGATCCGGTTTCCTTTCTAACAGTGGTAGTAATCAAAACGGCAACATCCAATCTCCAACTCCAAATTTCTTCATGTCCAACCCGCTGGTCTTATCCCCGCAGGTCAGCGCCAACTGCAGCGCCGCCCTGCGCGATTTCCACCTTTCGGATCAGCATTCTGGCCATAACTCGCCCGCCGCGAGCTCGGATACCTACTTCGATGAGGACGATATGGAGATTGAAATGACAATCGAGGATCCATTTGGCCGAAACAAGTATAAATCACCCTTCCTAAAGCGAGCCTCGTGCTTTTATTTCCCCCACGTGCGATTTTTCTCTCGTGGTTGGCAGAAACGCCTCTTATCGGAACGTTTACATCATTTGTGCGATCATGCGACACCAAAACCACAAGCTAATCACAAAACTCTCCGCGACTCACAGGATGAACCCCTCGCCGCCGTCCCACTCCACAACCACAAATATCAACGAGACACCACAGAAAATCAAATCGATAGTTAACGCCAGGAACACCGCAGAAACGAGAAATGCGTGTCCGACGCTACATGCACATCAATTCGAGCTTCTGCGGACGTTAGGGACTGGAACATTTGCGAGAGTTTGGCTCGTCAGGCCGAAAAGGGAATATAGATCTTCAGGAACGGAATTCTATGCGCTGAAAGTGCTGAAAAAGAAAGATGGTGAGTTTTTCTCAATACTGGGTTGATTTTTTTTTGCAGTGGGACTGACTAGGTGGTTGAAATAGTGGTCAAGCTGAAGCAGGTCGAGCATGTGCTCAATGAACGCATGCTGTTGAGTGTTTCGCGACCGCAGCCGTTTATTGTGGATCTATACGCTTCTTGGTCGGACCGAGAGAACTTATATATGCTGGTATGTTCATTCTACATTCTCTCCATTAATTTAAAGAGAAATTTACTGAATTTTCATGATTCTACAGCTGGAATACTCCCCTGGCGGCGAAGTCTTTACCTATCTCCGAAAAATGCGCCGGTTCAATCAGGTTCAAACACAATTCTACATTGCATCGGTCACGCTCATTCTAGAGTTTCTGCACGATCGGGGGATTGTCTACCGGGACCTTAAACCCGAGAACATTCTGCTAGATGCGAGGGGTCACGTCAAGTAGGTCAATTCAAAAACACCAAAATGAGCGTGACTAATAAAGTTTTTTAAAACAGGCTCGTCGACTTTGGCTTTGCAAAGAAAATCGGTTCTCAAGAAACCTATACACTATGGTAGGTCCCCGATAACTCACTCCACTGGATCCTCTGGAGTCTAACTGTAATCTCTATAGTGGAACGCCTGAATACCTCTCCCCAGAGGTAATCCAATCTCGCGGCCACACAACCGCTGTGGACTGGTGGGCCCTCGGCATCCTCACATACGAATTTCTCTGTGGTTTCCCGCCGTTCTACGATAACTCCCCGTTCGCTATTTACGAAAAGATTGTACAGGGGCGGATATCGTTTCCGGCGGCACTGGACGAAACTACCAGAGATTTCATCAGTAGGCTGTGCGAGGCGGATCTTTCGAGCCGACTTGGAAATTTGGTAAATGGTGCTAGGGACGTCAAGAATCATCCATTTTTCTTTGGAATTGACTGGAAAGCTTTAAGCGAACAGAGGATGAACGGACCGTTGGTTCCCGGTAGGCACCTTTTCAAACATGATTTCAGGGAGTCCGTTTTTCTAATTGTTGGTGCAGAGTTATCATTTCCCGGTGACACCAGATATTTCGACGAATATCCACATCCATCGCCAGATTTCGAACCATACAGACCGGAGGTACATCCGCAAGAAGAGAATTTTTTCAGAGATTTTTAACAGGCCGTTCCATAGGAAGAGGAAGTTAATGTTTGGGGGTATAAATTCAGCGCCCTATATGGTGGACTGAATCACGGTAATGAAGGGTATGGAGGAACGACGAAACAGATGACGAAACGAGCACGATCTACCTATATTTATAATTTCCTCTAATTTCCTTTTTCTCTCAACCCTCTTTCGTCGAAAATGTATGTATACAATTGTGGGCTGGCTGGCTGGCGATGCAACTGATTTTTTTAGTGGGGGAGGCGGTATCTACTTTTTTTGTGCAGGATATTCTCGCTTTTTCCACCGCGAGACCAGCTTTTTCCTTGTAATGTTCCTTGATATTTGCTTTCTACTGTTAGTTATTTTCGGAGATATCCCATTCCTTATGCTGCGCGGTTGAGGAGTTTTTATTTTGAACGAAATATTTCTATGTATTTAATTCAGGAACCTTTTTTGTTTCGGCGCCATCGGTATTTTTTTTGCTCTACATCTTTTCGTTTCGCAAATTGGAGGCTTGAGATTCGCTTTTTTTGTTTGTTTCGATGATATCAATGCAGTTGTTCATTCATTGATGGTTCAGATTGATATACTAGATTGCCGTCCTTTGTCTTTCGGAATTTACATTGCTCTATTCAGAGTGTATTTGTATTGCCCCCCAAATTTTACAATATGAATAGGGTTTTGAAAGGAACGAAAGGGTCGAAAAGTATATTACGTTTACTTTATGCCGGCCGTACCCGATCGGAGAGGGCTAAATTTAAAATCGGGTTTGAACGTGGGTACTGTATAGTTTATACGGTAAGGGGGAAATATTTAAATATCTGGTCGATATGGATATATATGCGGCCTCCCACGAATGATATTAGACCTGTTCGATTGAGGCTGCGGACGGGTGATACACTGCTGGCGAGGTAAGGTCAAGCGCAAGGAATTTTTGATTAGAATTATGGAAACCGTGAAGCCACGTAGGTACATTTCTTTATATTCGCCAACTCCATGCTACAACAGACATTCTAGTTTCGATGAGTGTTTGGGCGATAAAAAACACAAAGTGAATGTCGAGCTTCTGCAATTGACGAATTGGATCGGTGGTAATTGGGACAGGTGGGTCCTCGGATGAACCCCACGTTTAGCTAGCTTCCCTGCATGTGATTGACCAGGGCTTGATAATGCGGGGCAGGTAGTGGACATACATACATACATACATACGAAGTACTTACCTTCCAGCCTTCCCGTCGTACAAAAGGGCCTAGTTAGCCCATCGGAACCCATTGGATGTCTGCGAAGGGGGTATCCCCGATTTAGAAGGACAGCGCGGAGACTAGGAGGCTAGGAGGCGGACCTTTTGGGTCGGATGGTGATATATAACTTGACGGCCATTGCATCGGGTCTGCGGAAGGGGTCTTTTTTTCACTTTCACCTAACTAGCTGCTATATATATGTAGCGTGCGGGATTATTATGGTTTGGGGGAGATATTGATATTAAATGGAAGCCCTCGGCCTAGATTTTAGAATCGACTGATTTTACGATTGATTACCTTTGATTTGTAGCACTGGTTCGCGTTTGGTACGGTTCACTGGCGGATCGGTTGAGGTTTCCCCCCGTAATTTCATTCCGACATCACGATGCTGGCCATCAGGATACCCCAACGACTACGGCCTTTTCGGCGGCATGTGCTGACACGCCGTCGGACGGATGCTTTGATACAATCCCGGACTCTTCTGACGCAGTCGAAAGTCGCCGGACCGCTTGAGGTATGTCCAGCCTCGAGAAGTTCGACTTGGATTTCCCAATTGAAAATTACAACGGGGTCAACGCACTGACGGGTTATGTTTCTTCTACAGCCGCCGCTTTTGTATGATACTTGTCATGGGTATTTGAGTAAGATCGTTTCGAAGCATGGCGATAAAACTGCGTAGGTACTACCTTTTCTTATAGGCCTGTTAAGGTAGATATAAAAAGTTCATGGATTGATGTATTGATTTTCGCAGGGTTGTCTCCTCGCACCAATCTATTCGCCTTACCTACCACGACCTCGACGTCTCGTCCACCCGTCTCGCCCATGGCCTCGCCTCTCTCGGTGTGAAGAAAGGTTCCCGCGTCACTGCGTCCCTGGGGAATACAGCCGAATTTGCGATTCTTCACTATGCGGTTTTCAAGCTGGGTGCGATTTTAGTACCCCTGAACCCGGCGTTTACGGGTTCTCAAGTGAAGTCGGCGTTGAACCATTTGGAAAGCGAGCATTTGGTTATTTCTGCCGAGACGAATTTGCCGTTTAAGCCGCCTAGGAGTAATGTTGGCTTGCTCGGGGAGGTTATACCGGGGTTTGAGGGGAGGGGGTATAATGGGGGAGGAGGGGTGGAGAGTGAAGATGTCCCTGTGAGTGTTTTTTTATTTTATACTAGAGCATACCGCTAATACCTCAAGTTGCGGGTGGTTTTACTAATGAGCTATGCATTGATAGTCCCTTCGGAATGTGATTTTGGTGAACAACTCCGCCGGGCGTATCTCAAACGATACGTTCTCGTACCTTTCGTCTTACGATGATGTATTTCAATCCACCCCACCGGATCCGGCGGCACTCAACATCGACGTAAAACCCGATGATATCTGTAATATCCAATTCACCAGCGGGACTACGGCGATGCCGAAGGCGGCGTCGCTGACACATATCAATATTTTGAATAATGGGAAGTTTATTGGTGATAGAATGGGGTTGACTGAAGAAGACGTGGTGGTTTGCCCGCCACCGTTGTTTCATTGGTATATTTCCCCCGACGGTTTTTACGGGATGGATTTTGTTCTAATTGGGGTTTGTAGTTTTGGTTGCGTTCTCGGATATTCGGCCTGCATGACACACGGTTCGGCGATAGTTTTCCCATCGGAAGCGTTCGATCCTAAGCGGACTATGGAATCGGTACAAGCGGAACGGGCAACGGCGTTATACGGCGTTCCGACGATGTATATCGCCTGCCTGGAGCTACTGAAACATGAGAAGATTGAGAGGAAAGGGTTTGAGAGATTGAGGACGGGGATCGCGGCTGGGTCATCTATCCCTATCGAGTTGATGAAGAAGCTACATCGGGAGTTGAATTTAACGGATTTGAGTATGATATTGGGGTTTCATCTTGAAAGATTTGCGATTTTTTTTTGCTAATGGGTTAACGATATAGCAATTTGTTATGGAATGACGGAGACATCGCCTGTGTCTGTTATGACGTTTCCAGATGATCGTATGTATTTGACTCCTGGTACTTTTGGAGTTTTTTGTATGGAGCTAACGTGGTCTTCAGCACTCGACAAGCGGACGAGCACCGTTGGGAGAGTTCTACCGCATACGCAAGCCAAGATCGTGGATATCCACGACAGAACAAAGATCTTACCCATCGGCGAGAAAGGCGAGTTGGCGACATCGGGGTATCTGGTACGATTTCCCACCCACTCGGTGTCCCTTAACAATAGAAACGTTCTAATGTGGTTCCATGTGGCATAGTTACAAAAGTACTACTGGAACGACCCGGAGAGAACAGCAGAAGTCATGATCCACGACGAGGAAGGGGTCAGGTGGATGTTCACGGGTGACGAAGCGGAGATGGATGAAGAAGGATATGTTAAAATTACAGGCAGGATTAAAGATTTAATCATCCGTGGCGGCGAGAATATTCGTGAGTCCCCAAGGGTTTTCGAAAAGAAATTCTAGCGTGGGACTAATCTAGTTGGGATGGCTACAGATCCGCTGGACATTGAGAATGCCCTGTTCGAACATCCCGCCGTTGCGGAGGTTTCGGTTGTGGGTGTACCGGATGAGAGGTATGGAGAGTGTGTGGCCGCCTTTATTGGTGCGAGCGAGGGGAAGGAGATTGGTAAAGATGAAGTAAGGGAGTGGGTTAGGAGTAAGTTGGCTAGACATTTGGTGCCGAAATATGTATTCTGGATTGAAGATTTGGAGGGAGGAGTGCTGCCAAAGGTAGGTCATACGCCAATTATTAGTATACGTAAGGAGCCATATGCTGACTGATAGAGTATAGACGGCGAGTGGGAAGATACAGAAATTCAAGTTAGCCGAAGAGGGGAAACGAATGTTGAAAGAGGGGAAGGGGGATTAGCGGATTGATTCGTCTTGAATAATGACCGGGGTACCGGTACGGGCGCTTTTGGACGCCTACAAGTATATGACTTCCAACGGGCTCGAGGTGCTCTATCGTCTTTTTTTTCGCATTCTCTTATACCCGTATATAGGTCTAGATCTATATATCCGTCGATTCAGTACCTGCCATTCAATTTCTTAATCCCTTATTTAATTTCATATAGTGAGTTCTAGATTCGTCCGTCTTTTGTAAAGATATATAATACCGTATATTATTGGACCATGTTGGAGAATATAGTTAAAGGAACTAAGGTAAAAATTTGTTCACCCTGCATGGACCTAGGTAATCAGCTAGCTTGAGCCCCGCCCGGGCCTGGCCACGAGTGACTTCAGGCGGGGTCGACGTAGACATGGCGCCGGTAACTTCAGGCACTTTTTGTGGTCCGCGCGACTGGTCGACTACACTAACCTGAATCGGTTCGCGATATCACTCCACTTGTACCTACCTTTATACTAGTATACTCCTTCCCATCACCCAGTCTGTGAACTGCCCAGCCGGATGGGATATATCGATACTTACGATATATCAAGAGTGGTATCACTGGGTAGGTACCTAGAAATAGATGCGGACAGGCAACCGCAGACGGTTCAATTCAATAGGCTCAATTCGATACAGCTGCACAGTCTTATAATACACTACAATGGCCATGTTCTCAAGCTTTCTCTCGTCTTCTGCAGGACCGGTCAACGTTCTATGTCTTTCCTGATACATGCTAACTATAGTTAAGTACCTAATATACCGTCTAAATTCCTCCGCAATTGACCAAGTACCTCAGCCCACGCCGGTTTATAGTGTAAGTACATACGTCCCGTATATATGCTCAAGCAATTGTAATGCCCGAGCCCAGCTACCACAGGTAATCAAACAGACCAAGTATGTTTTCACCCACCGAAAGGGCCCCTGCAGTTTTAAAATTTGTGTCCTGATCTATTCACTCTTCGATAGCTAACAGTCCAAATTCAACCTCAGCAGCAACAACACAGCATCAGGCTCTCTTCTCACGAAAACTTACACCTTCCTTCCACCTCCCATCTCCTCCATCTAATCACCCAATTGCTCCTTCTCCACGCGCTCCAACCTACCTGAGCCTCATCCAAACCTCCTCCAAACTTCTCTTGTTCGGAATCTCGCTCTTCATCAACTTGTTCAAAGCTGTTCGGTGATATCGAAAGCTCGGAAGCTAAGCTCTTGAAGCTTGGAGCACTCGAAATCGGCCTGTTTGATCAGAACGTTTGCCTGCTTCCGCTGGTGGCCCGTTTCGGCTTTGCAACAAGGTCAACACATATTCCTCACTCGCTCCCAGCAACGTCTTTTTTATATAATCTTCTGCCCTTGTTGCTCCCTGCCTCCTAAACAACCTCTTCTCAACATCCACAGCCTCTGAAACCTTCTACCAGCTCTGGTTTACGAGACACCTTCAAACCAACCAACCAACCAACCAACCAACCAACCAAGGGCCACACAGTTTAAAAAGGTATGTACCATCTAATCCATCCAACATTTCCATCCGTCAATGCACCTGTCGAGAGGTATCTGGAACTGACTAGTGGCCTGTTGGTATCTAGATCTCTCTCCCTTGTTCTCCTCTCCGGTGCCGTCTAGACTGGTCGACTAATCCCTGGTCCTCTTTGTCTTCTCCGCCCAGTCCTCCCCTAGGATTGCTCCCGGTCCCCTCGGTCTTATCTTTCCCCCACCCTCCCCCATCTCCTCCTTTTAGCCTCCCCCGACTTGTTCGGGTTGGTATTTTCCATCCAACCCAACAATGTCAAGCAATTTTGAACTGAATGGACGTCCGACAGGACGTGCCAACAGCCGTGGTGGCCGAGGCCGCGGCGGAGGGAACTTTCCCCGTGCCGCTGGCTCGCAATCCGGTCGACCTGTGCAGCAACAGGTCGCGTACGGGCGCGATCCGGCTGACGATGATATGCTGCAAGGGCAGCAAGCTGGAGGCCGTTTTCCTCCACCGATAACATTCCCTGCTCAGAGGTCCCACCATCACCAGAGCAGCAGCAGCAGCAGCAATAGAGGGAACTCTGGTTCCCGTCGTGGAAAGATGACTTCTTCCCACAATAATACTCATTTCCAGGTCTCTGGAAATCAAGCAGACGATAATGGGGAAATGAATGCCCATCTCTCTGAGAGGCTTGTCGCGACGAGCCGACCTCGGGACAGAGCTACAGCTTCTTACAGCAGCGTTCCTCGGAATCCGCTTGTTGAACATTACGAACGTGCTCTCCCGTTCTCCACCGATGACGAGGTCCCCAGTGCCTGGAGACTGCTCCCTGAAGTCCCTTCTACCGAAGAACTTATGACGGACGTAGTTGACCTCCCTATCAACGAGGTGGAGCACCCGTGGGAATCAATCGACGACTACCTAGGCGCCCACTACGAGCTTCTACGTGAAGACTCCTTCTCACCCCTTCGCGATGCAGTCGGTCGATTCCGGAAGGAACCCACAATGGACGATGAACATCAAATCTGCGTCTACGAAAGCTGTCGGATCGTCGGTGTTACCTTCGCATACTCTGGTATCTGCGTCAAAATGAGCTTCTCTACAAACCGAGCTCGAAAGAGAATCGCCTGGGAGAATTCGAAACGCCTTTGCCCCGGAACGCTCGTCGCCCTTACTACCGACAATTTTCAGAGCGTTGTTCGTGTTGCAACCGTCGCAGCGAGACCAATATCTGGTTTAGAGGGTGATTTGCCCTATGGCACCGTCGTTGACCTGCTTTTACACCCAGATGAGCTGGAACTCGATCCGACGAAGACCTGGATTATGGTGGAGTCGCGTAGCGGATACTTCGAAGCCTTCAAGCACACCCTACGAGCATTACAGCGAATGGATGGCAATTTTCCATTCAACAAGATCCTGACTCTCCAGGATACTGCTGTTGGAACCCCCCAATTCTTGAAAGAGAAGCCGGGTCTTAACTTAGCACCTTGTTTTAACGACAGCGACAGTGCGGCCTTGCAAAACGTCAACATCTTAAAAGGTTTCCCGAAAAAGAGCCAAGTTACCACTAGTATGGATGAGTTCCAGCTAGAAGCGGTCGAAAGGATTCTCACCAAGGAGCTTGCCATCGTTCAAGGACCACCGGGTTGCGGAAAGACCTTTGTAAGCACAAAGTCGATAGCCGCCATGGTCGCGAACAGCAAGCCCAAAGACCCTCCCATTATTATTGCTTGCCAGACGAACCACGCTCTAGACCAGCTTCTTCGTCACGTTATTGAATTCGAAAGTCGTGTGATCAGGTTGGGTGGCAGAACACAAGATACCGGAGTGATACGCGAGCGGACTCTCTTCAATGTTCGCCAACAAGTGGGGAATGTCATCGTACAGGGCTCTGGTATTCACAGATGCCGAAGCAAATTCAAGAGCCTTGAAAAAAGGGCTCGCGGGCTTCTCGAGTGCCTCAGTGAACGAAATCTCACTCCTGACAATCTACTCCTTTACAACATCATCACACAGACTCAACGCGATAAATTCCACAAACGTGTCGACCAATGGGTTAAACTCTCGGTTGGCAACAAAGAGAGCGCTATCTCGCCGATGATTGCGTGGATAGGCGATGCGCTTAGGCCCAGGCCCCGCCGCGAAGTTATGGCGTGTGATATTGAGGATGAGGATATTGGAGTTGAAGAGCTCAAAGATTTAGAGGCTGAATTCAACGATGAATGGGACGGAAAGCTGTACGGAACCTTTGTGGAATTTGAACGCAAAATGCAGGTTATTACCCGACCTGCCGTCACTAAGGAGACCGTTCTGGGCTACATGAAGAAGGACGACCTCTGGGATATTCCCGAGCCAGTGAGAGGTGACGTATATGCGCACCTCGAGAACCTCTATATCACCGCTATTGAGGAGGAGATGCGCAAAATCAACAAGGAATATGCACAAAATGTTACTGAATACAAAATCGCCAAATGGGAAGCGGATGCTCATATTCTGGAGAAAGCTCGGGTAATCGGGTTGACGACGACCGGTGTCAGCAAGTACCGCAGTTTAGTTGCTGCTCTCCAACCAAGGATCTGCCTCATTGAAGAGGCTGCTGAAACCCTAGAAGGCCCCCTTATTGCCGCTTGTTACCCCAGCATCCAGCAGCTTGTTTTGGTTGGTGACCACAAGCAGCTGAAGGGTCATTGCAACGTTATGGAACTCGACAAGCCACCTTACAATCTTTCCGTCTCGATGTTCGAAAGACTAGTCAACAACGGGATTGAATACAGTGGGTTGAAGAAGCAGCGTCGTATGCGCCCAGAGATTCGCAGGATCCTAATGCCAATATATGAAGACCTCGAAGACGACTCTCAAGTTTTTAACATGAAACCCGTCCCGGGTATGGGCAATACTAACCTCTTCTTTTTTGCCCACGAGGTCCCGGAAGAGCAGGATGAACTTTCGAAGAAGAACTCGCACGAAGCCCAGATGATTGTTGGGTTTTGCCAATATCTCGTGGAAAATGGTATTGCGCGTAAAGAGATTACGATTTTGACTTTCTATACTGGGCAAGCCAGAGAGCTCCGCAGATTGCTCTCTCGAAACGAGAAGCTGAACAAGGGGGCTATTGGCAAAGACCGTATCCGGGTCGCAACTGTTGATAGCTTTCAGGGTGAAGAGAACGAAGTTGTCATTTTATCTCTTTGTAGGAGTAACGCTCAACTGAACATTGGGTTTCTTAACGTATGTTTTCCCCCAACTGTCCTTCTATGAGTGGATCGGTGCTAATGACCGTATTTTATAGGTCCCAAATCGTGTCTGTGTTTCTATTTCGGTATGACTAGCTCCCTTATTCCGAGCTCTAGACAGTGATACTAATGTAAATTGTAGAGAGCCAAACGTGGATTCTATATGTTTGGCAATGCGAACCTACTATCGCAGACCAGCGGCCTATGGTGGGATATCTTGCAAATCATGAACGAACGGTACGCACTCATATCGCCACCCCGAATCCTACGTACAAGTTTAGCTAACGAGTACGCTAGTAACCCCCCTGCCATTGGTACTATGCTCCCTGTAACCTGCCAGCGGCACAAGAACATCACGCAGATGCAATGTAGGTCCCGCAACAAGAATTAGTTCCTTGAAGTGTCCTAACATTTTTGATTTGATAGATGTTGCTGATTGGCATGAGATCGATGGTGGTTGCAAGAATCCTTGCGGCGAGAGCTTAGATTGTGGTCATCGATGCACTTTGATGTGCCATCCGTAAGTTCCCCTTCACGGCTTATTATAGTCTTGAAGCGCCATCTATAAAGCGATCCACTAGATCGGGGATTCGAAAGACTAATGTTTACTTAGATATGAACACAATCGTGTCTGCTGCGCTGAGCCATGCCGCAAGTCCCTCCCTTGTGGCCACCCTTGCTCTAACAAATGCTTTCAAGCTTGTAGTGTTGGCAAATGCGGATATTGCAACCACACACCTAATCAAGGCCAATATTCGACCTACAACCCTAACAGTCATATGGACAGACTTGCAGATCAGCTTGGTGGCGCTCGGGCTACGGATAGCAACCAGCCGGCCCGCGCCCCGCCCCCTGCCCATTACCAAAATCCCAGCTCCAGTAATACAATGGGAAGACCTCTAGGACAATTCCCAACACCCCAGACCGCCAGCAGCCAGGCGGTCCGCGGGCCACCTCCGGCTCAGTACCAAAACCCACATTTTAACAAACCGGTGGAAAGGCTCTCTGAACCGTTCCCAAATACTCAGACTGCAAAGAGCAGTCAAACGGTTCGCGGGCCACCCCCGTCTCATTACCAAAATCCCAGCTCCAGTAATACAATGGGAAGACCCCTAGAACAATTCCCAACACCCCAGGCCGCCAGCAGCCAGGCGGTCCGCGGGCCACCTCCAGCTCAGTACCAAAACCCACATTTTAACAAACCAGTGGAAAGGCTCTCTGAACCGTTCCCAAATATTCAGACTGCAAAGAGCAGCCAAACGGTTCGCGGGCCACCCCCGTCTCATTATCAAAGTTCTATCCCTAACAAAGCTATGGAAAGGCACTCTGAGCCGGTCCCAATTTTCCAGACCACAAATACAAATCCAATGGCCCGCGGGCCACCTCCAAACAACTATCAAGCTCGACAATCCAGTAAACGTGTAGAGGAACTTTCTGAACGCCTCGCAGAAGTCAAGACAACAGACATGATCCCGACTGTCCTAAATCCAACCTCTCCAGGCAAAAAGAGCTCGCCTTCCAAGGCTCCGAGGCGAGTTCGGGAAGCAATTACGCCTTTGATTTCTTGGGATAATGTCCCACCTCAGCCAACCACATCGGTACCGAGTTTCTCCACTCTTGGTTGGGATGGCGATGTCATGCAACCTACTATTCCCAAGCGTCAAAAGGAGCCCGCCCCTATCCCTTCAGCTCCAGCTAAAACTATCCCGGATCCAAAGTCGCCTAGCAAAAAAGAACCTGAAATGTTACTAATCGATTTTGATGCTGATGTTTTCGAACCTCTTCCTCCCGATAAAAACAATGAAATCCTACTAGCCGCTCCCATCGACAACACCGCCGATATTGTTTCAGCTGTTCCCAACAAGGAACAGAAGCAAGAGGAGATCAAGTCACAATCTCCTGTTGACGACAAAGTTCTATCCACCTCAACCGAGAAAGCCAAGCTTGAAGAAAGTCCCACAAGTTCCGGCCGGCGCCACGAATCCTCGGAAGACTACAATTTGGACCAGTTGAAGGAATTTGTCCACAAACAGTCTAGGGAAAGGTTGAAGCTCGCCGGCAAGAATTCCGATGGCGCCATTGCTAGCTTGCAAAAGGACGAGGTTAGCAAGAAAGCGAAGGACCAGGGCTCCTCCGTGGCCAAGAAGGCAGACACGAATTTGATCAGTTTCGATGACGAACCGGTTACGAAAACCTTGGCGAGTGGTGGAAGCGGAATCGTTCCGTTTACTGATATGAACAAAGTCCTTCTAACAACGGAAACACAGGCGTACATTTCTACGGATAAGAAGAAGGGAGGCCTCGTCGATGAAAAGAAGGGAAATGAAGCTCCATCTGAGAAAAGAGGGTTTTCGGAGCTTGACTTGCTGTTGGATTTTTGAGAATTCTGTGGGCTTTTGGTGTATGAAGGTGTCTTGCGGCGTTGGCGGATTTGATATGGCTTTTCCCTGTTTTCTTTTCTTTCTTTCTTTCTTTCTTTCTTTCTTTCTTTCTTTCTTTTTATAATATAGCTCGGCTGTAGCTTTTTTTCCTCTTTTCTTGTTTTATAGTCGCAGACTTAGCGATTCATGTATTTTAAATCAGCATTCATGGTTACTACGGCGTTTATTAGGCGTTAACTATCGAAGGAATTATTACTACTACATCAGCCTCGAATGTAAAGGTGCTCAAAATACCACACCACGATGCGTTGTCGGGCAGGGATTAGTACTCTGTGTGTAACTTAGCTTTGGGCGCGCATCGCGCCGCTGCTGAAACCAGCTCGCTAGCTAAGCATCCCTTCAAGACCAGCATCTCCCATCTGCATCGCGGGCATCCACAGCTGCCAGAAACCCGACAAGCCACGCCGCCGCGATCTCACGCCCTGCAGCGAAAAACAAAAGCCATGGATACATTCGGTGGGACCCAGTCCGATGACGGGAAAGGTACCCAATTGCCCTTTTTCTCCCGCTCCCCAGATCTTCACCGTCCCCGTCGTAAATAGCGTCGCTATCCGCCCAGAACTGACACGAAAGGCGCACCAGGTTCCGGCCCATCCTCCCCCGAAAACGATGTGGAGGACACAATGATGGAAGACGACGTCGAAAACGACGAAGGCAGCGAAAACGAAGATAAAGAATCCGACAACGAAAACGAAGATGACGACGACAACGACGACGATGCCGAGAACGCCGATGATGCGGATGCGGATAATCAGGACGAAGCCACGCAGCAGTTACAGCGCGAACGCGAAACTTCTTCCGATGCCGATACACGGTGGAGACCGAGGATACGTCCGGGCGCCGAGACGGCGAGTAGTTATGATATTATACCTTACGTTGCGGCGCCGATGAGTACGAGTATTCATGCCTTCTGCGCGACGCCGTGTATGAAGCTCGTTTTCACGGGCGGGCAGGATGGGTATATTAGGAAGTTTGATTGGTTTGCGAGTATCAATGGGAAGGTTCCGTTGACGGTGGCGCAAAAGCACCCGTTTGTGGATTCTGTTACGAGGGTATGGCCAAGAGAGAGGTTCCGAAGGAAGTGGGAAATAAGGCTGATGATTTTGCGGTGAGGATAGGCAGGGGTATTATTATCGTATTGGGAAAATGAAGAGATTCCGGGTATGCTACCTGTTCGGACAAGTCATCGGCTTTTTGTTTAGGAGGGCCCCTCCCGCTGACAGGTGAATCTAAGATAAAAACAGTCTATCTGTCGAAACCGATGATATCAAAATATCGCCAGTATATTCGTTAGCGACACAAAGCCAAGCTTTATGGTTATTATCAGGCCTTGAGGTGAGGGCGCAATACAGCTGCGGTTTGCCGAGTTTCACTAACGGACTATATCAACAGAACGGAAACATAAACCTCCAATCGGTGCGGCACGACGAAGGGAAGGTTGTGACGGTATTACGGAAACACAAATCCACCGTATCGGTTCTAACGCTCGGCGCGGACGAAAAGTCGGTACTCTCGGGGAGCTGGGACAAGGATCTTTATGTACGAATAACCCGATTTGAAGCCCCCCCAACATCTTTAAGTCGCACAAAACTAACAATGTAAAGGAATGGGATCTTAACAAAGGAGAAATAGTCCGTAGCTATGGACCACAAGCTGGTCAAATATCAGCCATCCAATGGAGACCGCAATCGATAATCCCCATCCCTGTAGAACGACAACCAATAATGAACGGCATAACCTCATCATCACTCTCCAAACTCACGAACGGTTTAACAAATGGTATAAAATCACCGAAACGAGAAGCCGATGCAGACGCAGACGCGCCGGGATCCCCGGCTTCATCGGGAGGGTTTGACTCCCTCTTCGGCGGTGACGATGTCGATGCAGACGATTTATTCGGCGAAGAACTCTCAAACACCCGAACGGCGAAGAATTCAACATTAGCACTAACAGACGGCGACGATGATATTCTAATGGGCGACACCCAGCCGGCAGAACAGCAACTAATAAATGAAAACGCCAGCGTGGTCGCTGCGGCAGCGGCGGAGGCGAATTTGGCTGAGAACACCTCATCGGAAACAATAGGCGACGTTAATATCGATATTCCCGACACAAGAGAGTCTCAAGGTCCCGAAAACCCACGATCACCGATCAATATGAACGATCTAGATGCGAATGGTAGTCCGGATGTATCATCTAATATCTTCTTAGCCGCTTCGATCGATGGTATTGTCAGAGTATACGATCGAAGGCAAGAATCGCCCATTACGAGATTACTGCCCGGGAAGGGTATTCCGCCTTGGAGTACATCCGCTTGTTGGGGTGTTGATGGAAATCATGTATACGTCGGGCGGAGAAACGGGACGGTGGAGGAATATAACATTCATAAAGATTTCCAGAATTCGGTTCGTACGTTGAAGTTTCCGGGGGGCAGTGGAGCCGTTAGTTATGTTACACCGATGGTGAATGGGAGGCATCTTGTTTGGTACGTCTTGTTTAAAATTCTCGGGTTTGCGGACGTATTTTTGCTAAATTTTTTGTTGTGATAGTGCATCTTTTGATAATTTGAGGATATACGATTTGAGGGATGATGAGGCGACGAGGCATTCGAGAGTACCTTTCTTAATCGTTCCCGGGCATCATGGCGGAGTTTTAAGTTCAGTTTGTAAGTTTTTCTTTTGACCTGTTATCACATGTGCACAACATTTCTCTGGAAAATTATATCGCTAACCACAAAGTTGGATTATAGACGTTGACCCTACGAGTACATATCTGCTAACAATGGCAGGGAATAGAGGCTGGGAGGGGACATCGACGGAGGTCATGTTGGGTTATGAGATCGTTCCTATGTAGTTATAGATGGTTAATCATGCGTGTTCGATCAATTATCTTAGAAGGACATAGGGATATCAATTAATCACAGAGGATCCAGACTCGATACACTCGAGGCCCAGGCCACGAAATAGCAACACCACCTAGATGACTATAAACTTCTTTCAGGATATACCTCTCAGCTTCAATTTGAAATACAAGATTTACCCCGCTTTGATACTACGATGATTGGATATGTCGACACAAAACCAGGCGCACATAATTTCAACGAAATCTGCATATCTGTAGTTCTCATAATTCATGCAACTGTGTGCTGTCCTTGCCTTATCTACTATGCACACGGGGATACATGTAGACACATCGAATCAATTATATGGGTGTACTGGTCTCGTACCCAGTTTCTCAGGATGTACTTAGTTTATATTTGTAGTCCGAATAGAAGTTTACCAACAAAAGTACCAGTGGAATCTATATATTGCTACCACTGCATGTTTGTACAATTGTCTTGTGAAACGGGGCGGGCCGCGGATCCCGTCGAATCAAATGTGATGTTTATTGCGAAATTTGTCTGGTGCCAAATAGTGCCTGAAATCAAGCGTGCCTCGACGTTTTTGAGAGCTCCGGGTTAGTAAAACAGTTTATCTGACAAGACGGAAAGCAGAATTTACGGGAGGTTGGTTTGTTCGGTTTGTATGCGGTGTAACGAAGGTCGGGTATAATTATACAGAACTTCATTTTCGTAAGCTTATAATTAAGGAGAGGGTTCAAGTAGCACTGGTCTTGTACTCAGAGCAGAACTATAGCTGTAGTCAGAGGTGGGCCAGAGCTTCTGGTCAAGTTCATGTTTATAAATACCACCTTACGCCGCCTTTGCTCCTTGGATTTAAAGTACATTCCCTATTAATTTCTGCATACCGTATATCATACCGTATGCTCCCACGCTATATATTAGCTACTCCTAAGCACATCTATTACTACCTACGCGATTGTATATCCACAATTACTCCAAGATTGGATTATAAAACAGAAACCTCTACTCCAAAATACCACAATGGTCGCCGTTATAACAAGCCTCGCAACTTTCCCCCCCTCGGTTGCTGCTCTCGGCGCCGGCGGGGCTGGCGTTGCAATGACGGCGACAGTTACAGGTGTCGCGGCTATTGAGGGCGTGTCCGTTGGTGCGACTGTTTTGGGGGTGGGGGAGGGCGCCATCTTCGGGGTTGGAGCCTTATTTGGCGGCAGTAGCGCTGGAATGGCCCTTGCTACGCTGGCTGGACCCATTGGCAGTCTTATTGTGGGATGCAGCTACGGCACCACCTGGGACTGCTGGAAGCCCGTCGTTCGGGATATGTCGACAGAGCCATCCAGCGGCATAAGTCTTCGCAGCCTGGCTTCGCATCCGAATGTACAGTCTGTATCGGTCAGTCAGGATGGGTTCTTGGTGGAGAATGTCTTTGGGGAAAGTTTCTGTCTTACTTGTGTTAGCGTCGATGGGACGCTGGCGCTCCATGCATCGATGATCCCGTCGTGAAGGCGGCTAGTCTACATGCATATCTGCATGGACTCGAATGGCTAGTCTCGAGTACAGGCGTCAGATGGCAAAATAAAAATCCTAACAAAGGTTACTTCCGTATTTACATTTCAGGAAAATCATTACATGTTTTACAACCTTTGGTCGTTGATTATTTTCATCAATCTATGTTATATAAGATTCATTTTTAGCAAAACAATTAAATTGTTGAAGATAAGAGGGAAATTACTACATTGAAGGGCCGGGTTAAACTATAGTTGACGATATAATTGTTTTCAATTAGTATTCTTGTGTTTTAACACCAATTTCAAGTATCTCGACAGTTTGAGACGGTGTTTTATGCATATATGCCTTAAATTTTGTAGCTATAGCCAAGTCGACTTTGTCACTGCACGTAATCTGAAAGTTACGTAATTACATGAGTCTCCCTGGCCTCGTTATAAGTTATAACGTCCTGAGCGGTAGCGTTAAATAGCCTTCCATAAATATGAAAAGTGATTTTATAATGGGGCTGATGTCCTAGGCATGAATGGCTCACGAGGTACCTTGCATTGTGCCTTCTCAATTGATCAAGTTGTCAGAGGTGACTCGAGTGTCTCGTATTGATCCATGCACCCTGCTATTAATTATATTGGCTATACATTATATTGCGCTTTTGACCCCCCAAATCCCAACACTGTCAACACCATCTTCGCAATATAAAACCCATGGCACCCGCGTAGACGTGTTCAACTTCCATCATCCCAAAAATCAAATACCCAAGAAAAAAAAATGACAGAAAATCAAGACCCCGTGATCCCCACGGATCCACCTCCAAAGACAGAACGTGAAAAACCCTACCCGCACCCACTCGACCTCCGCCGTTTCCGTCTTGGAGAACTGCAGGACCGCGAACTCTCCATCCAAAGCGCATCGCTCGCGTTTCGTGATCTGGAAGATTGGACTCAAAAACTTAAGGATCGAACGTTCGTGGTCAATTGGTTGAGGGAGAGGCAGCAGGCGGATTTCGAGGAGTATGCGGATGTTAAGGATTTTTTGGTGAAACCGCTGGTTTGGGGGAGGGATGATGTTACCATGTGGTTTAACGAGCTGGCGGGGTGTAAACGGTACATCAGACGCTTGGAGAAGGAGGGGCTTAGGATTGAACCTGACGTTGAGGGAGCGTGGAGGGTTGATATGCCCGTGGAAGAAGGGGTTAGGAAGGGTTTAGCTGATGGTATACTATAACATCAAACCCATGCATTTGCATACATACCAGCTCGAGTATCTAGCCTCGAGGCTATTCGAGTATCCACTAACTTAGAATAGGGGTCCTGATGCTAGAAAACATCCCAGAAGACCAAAAACTGTGGCGCTTTTCATGCCTCAATCCCAACATGGTATTGGACGTCCTCGATCCCTCCATCTATCCAATAATCTATAAGAAAACAACTTTGAACGATGGAACGGTGATCGAATACGCCCCCTACCCGATTGACGAGGAGGCAAGGACCACGCATCCAAACTTCTGCTGGTTACCGTCCGAGTTCACAGTGTCCAAAGACGGGAAATCGACCAAGATTGCTTCGTACATAAATAACCTATCTTTGCCATCTGAGGAAAAGACTTTTCACCCAATATTAGAGAAGGTGTTTACGGCTTTCGTCCCGTTGTTTAATCACGTTTTAGCAGAGACGGAAAGACAGGCCTGGGTGGAATCGAGATGTGTGGACCCCACGCCTTGGAAATCAAGAGTAAACGACGGCACCCTCCTCGCGTCCAGAAAAGCCTGCGAAGATGCAACGGAAGAACTCCTCTCCCAGATGGAAAAGACGGGGCAAATGAAAATTGATCCATTCGAAGGGTTGGGTGTTCCGGGGACCCCGCGGCCGGAAAGGCACCAGTCCATGTTCCCCATCAGGAATTCGTATAAATTGATCACAGACGCGGTGTGGACCCCGCCAAAGATCTCGAGGTTTAACAAGTTGGAGGGGAGGACGGCGAAGGTGGTTGTTAGTATGGTGAATATATTACTGTCCCCGGAGAATCCGGAGTATAAACCCGAGGAGTGGCAGTTGAACGGGTTTAGGGTACCCCCCCCCCTCCTTTCCCTTCGAATCCATATCAAGATATATATATAACTAAATATATATTAGAACGAACGTATAATCGCCACAGGGATCTACACCTACGCCCAAGAAAACATCACCGAACCCTACCTCTCCCTCCGCCGCAGGGCATTCGGAAAAATAAAGCCCACCACCCCGCAGGAAATCGAATCAATCAGATTAAAAGTATTGACCCCCCTTAAGCCCCACTCTTCCATAATACACAATCCTAACGATATAAATACAGGATAACCGCGCAATAGTCTACCCAAACATCCACGAACACCGCCTCGCCCCCTTCCACCTCCTCGACCCTTCAAAACCCGGGTTCACAAAACTCCTAATCTTCTACTACTGCGACCCCTCCAGCTCTCACACCGTAAGCCCTTTTCCCAACCCCCCTCCCCCGCGCCATGCGACTTACCAATGGACCCAGCTGCAAACAACCTCCCAAATCCCCCCGCAGCAACCAAACATCATCCCCGCCATCCTCCGGCATACATCCCTCGGCCACCGCCTCCCCGAAGAGGTATTCGTCCAGATCCTCTCATACCTCCCCGATACCGCCATTCCATTCGAAGAAGCGGTTTGTTACAGACAGCAGATGTATGATTTCCAGCAGGAGTGGATGAATAGTGTCAACAACGAGGTGTTTTACGACGAGTACGAGCGGGATCATTATTATGGATTACACCCCGACGGGTACGACAAGGGGTATAGCAGTGAAGAAGATTGAATTTTGAAAGTAGGGGGGTGTATGACTAGGAGAATTTGTATCCGTATAAGGAATGTATCGATAGATAAGAGCCATGGAATCGCAGCATTCTACTTTTTGTAATATTAATTATATTACCGGCCTTTACACCTTCGAGGCCGATGAGTAAACCAAGTTGTCTATGAATACCAAACCCGACTACCAACTACGGAACCACTAGATCTTAAGTTAGAATTATATTATAGAAAGTTGTACATAATACTGTATTGTCTTCTATATACCATATTAAAATATCATATCCACATCCAAATCCAAAAACGAATGAATGAAGAAAAAAAATATCAACGCCCCAGTAAGAAAAAAAAGTAGCTAATATTACAAAAAGGTATATGCAGTCTAGTTAGTAACAAATGCAAAACACCATGCATTCCAAAATCTTTTTTGGGTCAGTCGCTCCAACTGTAAAAGCAACGGTTGAATCTCAAGCCGTTTCAAAAACTTCCAATCCTCTTCCACAAAAAGAACCCAATATTAAAATATCGTAGAAAAATGAGGGCCAGTACCAAAGCCCAGAACCGAAAAGTGAAAAAACTCCGCTAACAAAAAGGCTCACAAAATCACATATACCCAGAAAATGGAAAAAGGGGGGTTAATAGCTATGATGCTCAGGCCTCAAGCTAATCCTCTCCCTCCTCCTCCGCCTCTTCTTCTCAACCAACTCCTCGCCCTCCCCCAACACCGTAGTTGAAACAGCACTGCTCACCTTCCCCGCAGCGATCTGGACCCCTCCCGGTCCAAACACCACGCCTCTATTCTTCACATTCCCGCTGTCACTACCGCCGCTGCTAACACTCGTCAGCGAAGCTACGCTGGGCGATCTCCGCAGCCGGGTTCGACCGCTCAGCCAGGCGGGCCACATCGGTACCGATGCTAGCGAGGAGGAGTAACTCGACGGCGGCGTGGAAGATGACTTATCCGATGCCGGCGGTGTGGGTGTATTTTCCGCGTTAACATTGGGAGCGACCACATCAACGGGTTCGGTAGCCTTCTCTTCCTCTTTCTTTTTCTCCTTCTCCTTCTCCTTCTCCTTTTCATCCTCACTGTACCCCGGTGGCTCCCCAGCCACAACCACCTCTCCTTCCTTCTCAACCTCTGCCGTCCCATCCTTCCCATCACCGTACTTCTCCAACGCCCCCAATACCTCGGGGATAACAAGTTTATCATTCTCATCCCCCCACAGGAAATCCAAGTGTTCGTAATGCTTTATCTCCTTCGCAACAGTATGCACAGGCAACTCCTTCATCATAACCTCAATATCAACCAAACTATCGCTACCGCCGTAAACCAACACGACAGGCGTGCTTATATTCTTCGTCGGAAACTTCGCAGGACGGTAGTAACTCCTCCCGTAACCCCAACCCAGGGGACTCTGCACATCGTCATCGTACATTTGGAATTTTTTATTCCTAATGATCTGGAACCAGTGCACTAGTGCCTTCACGCTGGTGAAACTGTACAGGTGCGCGTAGCTGGCGAGTTTTTGTTGGAGGCTCATGTTTTTGCCGGACCAGTTGAAGAGGAATTTTAGAGATTTATCGATCGCGGCGACGAAGATTGGGGGGTAGAGGATGCTTTGCCAGAACATTGTTGATGGGAGGAGGGAGCGGCGGCCGAAGAAGAGGAAGATTACGTCTGGCGAGGTTTTTATTAGGGCGTCGACTATGCTGTTGTAGAGGCCTGCTGGGGACATGGCGGGTGCGAGGGCGACGAAGACGTCGATGATTTCGTTTAGAGAGGGGTGGATGCTCAGTGCTATATTCCATTAGTCACATATTCACAATCTTGGACGAAAAGGGGGGAAAGGGGGGGGGGATTACCAGCAAAAGCCTGTGCGGTTCCCTGACTAAACCCGACGTAAGAAATCGACTTGGCCTTCGTCGACAACAGAATATAGGAAATCGAGTCCGGAATATCATGCATGGCGAATTCATCAATACTGAAGTTCCAAAACGAAGTATCCTGCGAATTGGTATAGATGCACTTCTTCGAGTATTTATTCCCGCGATTGTTCCCCAGCTACCCATCCGTCTTAAAGTCAGTCATCACGAATCCTTCATTAAGATCGTAATATAAAACTTACCCAAACATCATACCCCTGCTCCGCCAGCACGAACGGTAAACACTTCGCAGGATCAATATTACACACCCAAACCTCACTATTCATCATCAACCCATGGTGCAAATACACCACCCCCTTCTTATCCCTCCCTCTTTCCCCCCTCTTGGGCTTCGGTTCATCCTTCGCCCTGGGAATCCGGTGCAATCCAAGTAAATACCCATCTTTAGTCTGCACTATATGTTCCTCCGCCTCGTACCCCCAAATCTCACACATCTCCACGAATCCATCCGCATCTCTAATCTTCTTCACCGTCTCCGACGAAGACTTTTGATCGATTTTCGATTCCTTGGTCGATGGGAGGAGTTTGAACAGTGCTCTGGACCGGGAATACAGAAAGTTTATAATCGGAGCGGGAAGTGTGAGCGTTATGGCTCTTGCCAGGAACTCAAGCGTAACCAGGAAGAATGATAGTATCAAAGCGACGTATTCGCGGAAATACAGCCGTCCCACTAACGGAACTCGAGCCATGGCTGATTCGAGATCGTTCGAGGTCGGCGGGTATGTAGAGAAGGAGTAGTTTCGTTTCAGGCCGGGGTGGAAGGGTGCCTGGGTTATAAATGCTGGTGAATAGACTGGCGGGGAGAACATGGTTACTCGGGTTAGTCAAGGTCTATATACTATAGATGCTAAAATATCCCCCATGTGTGTATGGGAGAATCGGATCGACGGTGTGCTTTTCGGTCGACCTCCGTAAGGCGAAGGAATAGAAGTGGTGTAACGACGGCAGACACGAAACGAACGGAAGGAATGGTATGGAATGGGAGGTCATATGGACAAAGCTATATAGCCATATGGTAAAAGTATGGCAGCTACCATCTTGGGAGCTCAAGGGGGGGTGTGTGTGGAATTACATGTGGTAGTGGTTTTTTTGCCCTGTGTAGCAAGCTATGGAGCAGGGGGATGTAGTAGCTAGTATGTAGCTGTAAGCTACCCTAGCAGTTCACATTGCATTGGCACACTTACAGTAACTTGATCCAGGAAGGTCGCGAAAATCGAACTTGCAAAAATACGGGGTAGTCGACTTTATAAGTACCCAAGGTTCCTCGAGGTGTGGGTACCCAGTACTTCTTTTATCGTTAATTTATGCAAGAGCAGGTAAAAGGCTTGGAAACGAGATCGAGAGACAACTGTTGTGACGGCTGACTGGCTGAATAAATGGAAAAATCAATCTCGGACGGCGGTAAAACACAAATGCTTTTGTAATAGTGGAAGGACCTTTGGGGGATGAGGAGGAAAGCTGAGTGGTCGACTAGACAGAAACGGGAATGAGGTCAAGTGGAGAGCTGCATGCTGGTTTCGTTCTCGCAAAAAATCCGAAGGGTAATGTAATTAAGTAATATGTATTGGTGGGCAACGGTTGTAGACTATGTACTCTCCTCGATCGAGATGGCGTCGTAAATGTACATATCTGAGCGCGATGAGGACGACGGGGACGGTCTAGCATGTGAATATGCACCCTTCATGTCGTGAACCCGAAGACGTCGAAATGTCAACTAGTCGTAAAGATAGCAGCAAGTAGTCCATGTCTGAGTGCCAGAAGGGGGGAAGCCGTTGGTTAAGTACCGTGAAGTTGTAATCGTAATATAATGCAATTGGTATAATTTCCAACGGCCAAACAGGATCAGGGCGGCAACTGGATCGCTCGGAAAAATGATCGAATCAGCTTCTTTGCAGGTCAGACGCACCGCCCAAAACCACCTCGCATTCCGGCGCCGGAACAGCGAATCACACTTTCTAATCCAAGTTAGGTTAAACCCCGGCCGAATGATGCGAACAGAACAAACAGAACGAACGAACAGAACCACGACAGCTGGTTGACAGAAAAACAGCTGCATCGATCATTCGACGGGACAAAACGGCCCGCATTGCATCGATATCGAGGGATTTTGCCATTGGCCTTCGCTTTGCTTTGCAATTTGAATTCAAGAGCGTCGTCGGGTCGGTTTCTTATACGCATGGATGGTCGCACCGGCTGCTGCACTGCATGTTTAGTAACACCAGAAAAAGAAAAAACACCACACCATTGTATACCAGCTCGAAGGAAAAAAGGAAACTCCATAGATAGCCAAAACCCCAAGGAAATACATGAATTAAAATAAAAGCTAAAAATAAAATAAAAATAAAGAAAAATAAATGAAACATCACGACTTCCAATACTGCGTAATATTATGCATCCGGTCGATAACAATCGGAAACAGCGCATTCAAACTATCCCCAATCAACACCTCGAACCGTCCCAACGCCTCCTCCTCCCCGCTCTCAAGCCAAAACTTCTCTTGAATCTTCAGCACAGCCGTATCCGGCTCCCTCTCCACATCCGGAATCCCAGCATCGATCATGAGCGTCCACAGGTTCAATATCAAACTCGCGTTCTTCCTCAAAATAGAGAATGCGGTATAACAATACCCCTTGAACTGCTTGAACAGAACACTGTCGCTGCCCCCCATCCCGTCCACCATCTCCTTACACAACTTCATCTGCGGCGCAAATATCTTGGGATCGTGTCCCAATATGAACCCGAAATCCGCATGGAAGAAAAATCCATCCGGCGTAACCAGAAGATTATCCAAATGTCTATCCCCGACTCCAAGTATATAGGTAATAACACAATACCCCGCGCAGCTCTTCACGTAATTATCTAAAACTTCGGCTTTGACCCCCTCCCTCGTGCTTCCATCCGGGTAATGGTGCTTCAGAAACTCAAGGATGGTTTTATACTCTCGTACGATCGTAGCAATCGGCTTGCTGGCCACGAACTGTATCATCCCGCTCGTCGGGCTTGATGCGAGGATCTTATACGGCGATAGCTTCAGGTCCAGGTTTTCCTTTCGTAATAATTGGTCCATGAGTGTGAACGTCTGTATCACCAACTGGTCTTGTCGTAAATCGTCCCCGTTCTTGAATAACATCGGGTACTTCCCGCCGTCTGCCGTCTTGAACGTCATCATCAACGGCGACAGCGTCGATTTGAACACATTCGATTCACCTGTCGCCCCATATTAGTCTCGTTCTCCATACCACTACTAATTCAAAAGAAATGAGAAAGAACATACTGGGTATCATTCCCACTGCAACAACACTAGGATCTAACGGTAGTGGTAGTGGGTCGAAATTCAACAACCCATGTGCCGGATCTGAGATATAGTTCTTCAAATGCTCGATCTTCTTCTCCCTCTTCGCCTTCATATCTCGAATCTCGATCGCAAGTGAATTAAACGTCTTATTAAGCGTCGCCTGCCGCGCCAGCATGCTCCGCTTCGGTCGATCAGGTGCCTCTGCCGTCTAAAACCACAATATTAGCATAAATCCCCGTCTCTGTAGAAGACGAAACGTAAAGCTTACAGCTTCAAGCTGGTGCATAAACTCGAACACCACCCGTTCATAAAGCTTCTTGTGTCGTTTGAACTCCATCTCTACAGCCAGATACCAATACAACAGCGAACCCAACGTCTCGTTCTCCGATGCTCTCGTCACCAGGAATTGTGCCAACGTGGACTCGGAATCATGATCCCCGGACTGCTGTCTCTCGAACTTCAGCGCCTGCACCAGCTGCAGCAGATACAAAACGAGCTCCTGTCCACAAGTTAGTAACAACACCCCAAACTCTCACATAGCCATCAAGGATACACACGTTATCATCCGCCTTCTTCAACCGTGCAACGGCATAATTCCTCACAGCCGAATTCGTAAACGCCGGCCCCAGCAGCTCCAAAGCATCGTCTACGTCCACCTCCGCCCACTTCGGTAGCAGTTCCAGCACCCCCTTCACCTCCCTCGCATCCGCCCACACCACCGACTTCAAGAACTTGGTAAGCGCCCTCTTATCTCTGGTCAGATAATACCGGAACTTCCATATTAGATTCTTTTCATCGGGGTTTAATTCATGCGTCGGTGGGTATTTGAGTATATCGTTCAGTTGGTCTCTTATGCGGGCGTTGGGCTTCAGGTCTCGATCGGAGGGACCGTTCCGTTGACTCCGCACTAGGTTCATGTGTTTCGCTTCGGCGGGGTTGTCTCTTTCCCTTGCAGCTTCAGGATCGTAAACCCGTATCATACCGCCGTCTACTGGTGCCGGTATCGGTTCTCCGGGGATCCCGCTCCCCAGGACTCCGGGCTGTGAAGGGGATGGTGCATGTCCGGTACTCGCCGTCGGCGTGGCGATTCCGTTCTCCTTCTCCGCCGCTGCCGCTTCCGCTAATGCCGCGATAGTGGGGTACTCGAAGTCGCAGAATACAACGGGGAAGTCGAACCGCGGGAAGTCGATGTAGAGGAAGTGGTCTTGCGTGCGTTTTATGGATTTCTTTTGGATCTGTTCGATCTGGCGAAAGGCGAGGTTGTCGAGCCAGTCCACGCGGGGGATTTCGCCAGATTCGTGTTTTTTGATTTGCTGTACCATATCCATAAGTATAGACCATCATATGAGATCAAAAGAGATCTAGGTGGTACCTTCTCCAAACGGTCCATTTCATCATTACTCTCGACCGTACTATCCGTCACCGTTTCGGTCCTCCCGTCGGCCTCGACATCCAACCACACCTTCAACTTCTGCCGGCCCTTTTTTAGTGTTCTACCATATAAACACATTAGCAAACCCCCTAAGAGTCGTACGGGTGGGGAAAGTACCCATCTGTATCGAACAGCCGCACCGTCGTTCCACCGTACGGCACTTCTCTATCCGGACCCCCAAGATCCCATATCGTAATAGCCAACTGAGCCGATCGTGGAATATCACAGTACCGTACCGGCAACGTCAGCCACTCCTTCCATCTATTCACATCCAATTAGCTCTGATTCCCTATCCCGGCAAGGGTGAGGTTGGTATACACTCTAGCGGCTTTGAACGATTTATAGGCGGTTTGAACGGGGACTCCGAGGGGTTTGTTGTCGCCGTAGACTTGGACTGCAATGTAGAGGTCTGATACGGGACTATTTCTCCAACTATCTGTTAGTTATAGCCAAGTAGTGGAGTAGAAGGGAGGAGGACCTTAGATTCGACCCGACGAATTTTAGTTCTGGGTTTTTGAGCAGCTGGGAGTAGGGTACCAGGGGTTTCTGGCCTTCGAGGTTTTGTCTGTTATCCGTTACCCATCGTTAGCTCGCTAGCTTTGAATGAAGAGACAGCTTGAGGGACAGACATCCGGACTGAGACGTTGAGCTTTAGCTGGTTCGAGGTTGCAAATGTAAACGGCTCCTGTATTCTCGACTTTAGCTTCCTTCTTCTGTATTTTAGGGAAGCGGTGAGGTTGGTTTTACCATGTGGAGATGTTGGAGCTTGTAGCTTGTGGCTTGTTGGTGGGATGTTGGTTTGCCGGAGCTGCGATTTCGCGACGAGCTGCTTTTTGGGCTTTTCTGGGGCCGGTGCCAAGAACACAGGAAGTCAGGTGCTTGGCTCACGTATGCACCACTTCGAGGACCACTTCGAGGACCTCTCACGCACAGAACATAGATATTAAAGAAGATTATGGGGATATATTGATATATATAATACAGTACTACTACGCTAAAGCTTCAAGAGTGCTAAAAGTACATCGACAAGGCCTGCGATGGGGTCATTAGAGGGGTGTGTATTACTCTTCAATCGTGATCCCTGATGCCCCGGCCTGCTCGCCGCCCTCGTCATTATCCTCACCCTCCTCCTTCTTCTTCTGCTCCTCCCTCTCCCTCTTTCTCTCTAGCTTCTTCTGTAGGTTCTTTGCCGTATTGAAAATGCCGTTCGTGCCAGCGCCACAGATTGCACAGCTGGGTGTCTTCCTGTACCTCAACAAAGCACACTTCTCGCAAAAGTAGTGCCCACATTTTGTAACAATCGGTGATTTGTAGTCTCCCTTGCAAATAACGCATTTAAACGGAATATTCGCCAGTTCCTTATCGTCGTCCTCTTCGTCGTCTTTCGTATCCTTCCCCTGCTTCTTCTTAGAGGAGACCTCCCAGTCCCGATCCAGCTGCCAACCCTGTTTGTAGTCTTCTCTCGCGTGTAGGAATTTACAGGTATCGCCGAACCCGCAGAAGCCGGTCTGTTTGTAGTCCTTGCAGACGTCCGGTGCGAAGTCCACGGTGACGACTTGTCGGACGTTGGTGGGGGCTTTCACGGGGCCCATTTTGCCTTTATTTTGGATCGAGTCTGGGTTTTTCTTTATGAAGGATTTGTAGGCCGATGGGCCGCGGTAGACGCCGTCGTCTTCCTGTACATCGTCTGCGGATGAGGAAGGTTTGGACTTGCGAATGAGGTATTCTTCTTCGTTTTCGTTATGCCAATTCGAGCGTTTTGTCGCGTCGTCGGATTTGGAGATTGTGGAGGTGCGGTCGGCGGTGTAGGTCGGTCCTGTTATTGTTTCTTCCTTTCCTTCTGTGGGTTTTGTGGATGTGGAGGAGGAAGAGACGACGTGGGTGGTTTTTTGGCGTTTGGAGGGGAGTTTGGCGCCGGATTCGTCGGCGGAGGAGTAGTCTGAGTCTGAGTCTGAGGCTTTCGGGGGGGGTGTCGGGGGCCGTTTACGGTGGTTGGCGCGGTTGCCTTTGCGGCGGAAGAAGGTTACTGGTGTTATATCTGCGTCTGCCATGATTCTACTTCACTGATATACGGCGGGGGTGATGGCAGGTATACTGATGACAATGTGGGTGGTGATGATGATGGTGAGGTTGTGATAGTTCGAGAGCAAGCTTGAGGATTGTTATATCAATCTTGATTTATAAGCCACATTGTGTGGCTGGTGACTAATAGATCGAATCGGTGGCTGGGGTAGCACAGTGGCTGGTGGCTACACAAGATCTGTGGCTGGTGGTACAGCCAACCAACGTCGTCGATGTTGTATTCTTATCTTGCAACAAACCAAAACAAATCCCGTCATCTGTATCAATCACAAGCAAATGACTCCAGAGCACAGTCGCGCCTTGCATCGACCATCGATCCGTCGTTGGTACACAGGTATATGTCGGGAGCTACTCCACAGCTGCAGGTGTGAGCCAATCCGACCGGCTAGCTGGCGAAGCGTCGTACCAGCCAACCCCGGTCAGACACGACCAGCATTCGCTGTCAGGCTCGATCTCTTTTTTTTTTTCCTGTGGTGGTAAACAAACAAATCCCAATTTTTTTTTTGATGGGTCGGGTATTTCGCCGGGGTCACTTTTAGAGCTCACTTTTTGAAGTTTTATTGAGGTGAGGAGACCGTCTATTTGGAACCGAAATTGGACCCAGGAGTTCTTGCCGGTTGTTCTGGAAGGTGGGAATACAATGGCTAATACACAAGTAGTATGATCAAGTGACCACGTCCCCCAAAACAAAAAAAAGAATGAAAAATAAAAAAAAAATGAAAATGAGCCTTCTCCTTCGAACCGTGGAAGGATAAAAACTGTTTGATAAAAAACGGGGCTGCTGGATTTTGGACGGGTGTTTCAGTGTTCTGAGGTGTCTGCAGCTTCTGGTCCAGTGCTACTGCTTTAGCTGCAGCTGGGTTTGGGTTTCGGCGGACCTTCCCTTTGCTCCCCCCTCCTTTCTTTCCTTCAGGGCAGCTGGCAGCTGGTGGGGATGTGAAGTGTCTTTCCAGGCATACTTCTTGCCTCAGGCACAGACTTTACATTACATTATATTTATACAAGATGGTGTGTCTGTACACGTTGGACAGTACAGGTGATTGATATGATTCCCAACTGTACAGCGTGAGAGGTGACACAGGATATATATGATATCAACATCAATCGGACCAGGGCGACCGATCACAGTAAACAAACAGAGATAGAAGATATGTATGCACGGCGGGACAATGGGTGCTAGTGCGTAATATAGGAGGACCGTCGAGCGACGGAAGACCACTAAAGACCTGGTTCTGTGGATGTAAGTTACCTGCAAGCGCATGCAGCCATTAATATCCCCATCCCGGAGCTATTCTTCCTTTACTCGAAGCGGCAGTCCTATAGTAGACCACTCCTCCATGTGAGCAAGTAAGTAAGTATATAGTCGGGAGTATGCAGTATGTAATATGTAAACAGGCGGCCTCCTTGCATGTTCGTTTTTATAGATAACAATCTCCATCCCATTTCTCCTTTTTGGACTTTCTTTTCCCTCCTTTCTTCTTTTTCTTTCCCCATCGTCGCCCGGGCTGGCCAGATACACATACATACATATACCCTATATATATAATATATATAGTGTATGTATCGGCCCCAATTCCAATTCTCAGTTCCACGTTAGCAACCTTTTTTATATATATCTATATCAAATCACAAAAAAAAAAAGAGCGTCAAATGACAAGACAACCGCCGTAATTACATATTTGCATGGTTATAATATTAATTGCTTGGGGATCTAGTCAAATGACAGCGTGGTAACGAGCGTTAACATTCCGCGATTCGATCGCTCGCCTTAACCGGCGTTCTATTCCTTTCTTTTACCGCAGGGAAACCAATCAGAGCGTAAGTTGATGAGTTTAATTTGATTGCGGTCTTGAAAATTCTCCTTCCTGCCCGATCCCATCGGTTCGGATTGAGACAGGAATTAATTGTCCCCGGCAGAAGGTCGTTCCCAAACAGACATAGTCCCCCCTTTCTGCCCCCCATACATACATACTGTGTGCGTATGCTATGCTATGCTATGCCATGGGCACTTACATGTCCGTTCTTGGGAGAGCTCGAGAATAGAAAATTAGTAGAAGGAAAGAAAAGTTCGAGAAGGGTTCTTATTTCTTTCTTTCTTTCTCCTCCCCGCCGCACCGCCCGTCCAATTCCTTTCCCCACTCACGAGAGAAGAACGAAAAGAAGTGAGAGACTGATAGATTGAGAGACGAGATCCGAGAGATTGAGAGTGTTATAATTGACTGGAATCTTCACTGATTCTTCCTTTCTTTTCTCTCCTCCTCCTCCTCCTCCTCATCTTTTGATCCTCTTCCTTTTTTTTTTTCTCTTCTTCGTCTTCTTTGCTCCCCTCTTTTTGCCCATTTCCTTTGTATTGTTTTATCCTCCTTGTCTATTTTTTTTCTATTTTTTTTTACATATTTTTTTTCTATTTTTTCCCTATTTTTCCCTATTTTCTGTCTATTTTCTCGTATACAGTCGCTCGTTATATTGACCAAACCACAGTCCAGCAGCCTCCCGGAACCCCGTCTTTACTATTTCAGATCTCACGATACTCTTCAGTTCAGTTCCTTTTACCGCACGCGACTTCTCTGCGACACGTTCCTTCTTCTTCTTCGTTCCTTCCGATAGACCAATTTGAACAGTTAATCTACCTGCAACGGCGCCTTGTCTGCGGATTTTACTATTTGTTCGGCTTCAACGCGGCTTGCTTTAGACGACCTTTTAATCTTAATTCTCTCTCTCTTCCTTCCTTCCCCCATCCACCCTCCCAAACCATCCTCTCTCGACCACTCTCCCTCCCTCATCACCACCATCACCACCACTACTACCACCACTACTACCACCACTACCACCATCCCTCTCTTGCTCTCTGCCTCATCTCAAATCCACCCTCCGAGACGAGTCTGAGAGCCACCGACCAGATCGAGAGAGAAGAGAAGAGAGAGTGCGAGCGAGTGAGTGAGTGAGTGAGTGAGTAAGGAAAGGAATCAAAATGGACTACGACGACCCCTTCACCACCCCCCGCCGTCCCCCTCCCTCCTCCTCCTCCGCCTCGGAAACCCCCCTAACCCGCTCCCAAGCCTCCCGTACAATCGCAAACCAGATCGAAGACACCACAAAACACCTCGAACTCGTCGGCGATGTCGGCGACAAACTCCGCGCCACAAAACAGCGTCTCATGGACCGTCTCCGCGAGGTCGAGAATTCAAAAGGCGACGAACTCTCCCCGGATCTCAGGCAGCAGTTGGAGGACTTGCAGAGGGAATACGATGACGTCGGGAAGGAGAGCGCTAGGGCCTTCTCCGCCAGCGCTTCGAAGTCGGCATACCTCGCCAGTGCGTACGACTCTACGCCGTCGAAAGATCCGAACCACCTGGGGGTACGTCTTGATAATCTATATCTATCGCCTCGTGGCTACAATTCTCCAATTCCACGTTTTGATACAAACACGATACTCCACGTTTTTTTTTACATACAAAAACTCTAACACGTTTTTACATTCTAGATCCCAGACTCGCCGTCCTTCAGCATCTCCAACTCCCCCAGCGGCGCCAAAACCCCTTCCTCCCGCAAACAACGTAACCAACCAAACCGCCTCCAGGACATCCAATTCGCAACAGACATAGGCCACAACCTAATCGTCACCGTCCGCCAACTCCAAAACCTCCTCAACGAACGCGACGAAAAGATAAAACTCATCGAGAACGAGAAGTCAAAACTGGAGTTCACAACAGAACAACAGGAATCCCGCCTCAAACAACTCGACGAGTCCGAACAGCGCTACAAAGAGGAAAACTGGAACCTGGAATTAAGCCTCCAGGACCTCCGGTCCGCCGCCAGCGCCTCCAAAGATGCCGAAACTAAACTCTCAAACCAAATCAACTCCATCACGGCGGAGAAGGAATCCCTCGTCAAGGAGATGTACGAACTGAAACAATCCCATGCGAAGGAAGTCGAGGCCACCAACTCTAGCCACAAAGTCACAGAAACCGAACTGGCAAGCATGAAGCGCACGACCACAATAGCAAACATGGAACGGGACGCTCTCAAGCGCAAAATCGAGGAACTTAGCTCGGAACTCGAAGAAAGCCAAAAGGACCGCGCCAGGCTCCGTCACGAGGAATACCAAAGCGAAAATGCTTCCATCGCGAGCGCTCAAGACTCCAAGCGCTCCGAAAGCAGCCCGGACGCTTCTCCTCCCCCGTCCCCCAACAAAGCCACCCCGCGCCATGCCATGCTAGAATCCGAAACCCTCAAGAGCAGTCTCCACCACGCTCACCGCATGATCACATCCCTCAAATCCACCATCCACCGCGAGAAGACCGAAAAGTCCGAACTCCGCCGCATGCTCCAAGACGCCCGCGATGATCTCGAACAAGCCCGCCTCGAACGAGCAAGCAATACAAGCGGAAGCACCCGTCGCAAGAAATCCGAGGACACAAAGGTCAAGAAACCCCTCAGACCACCAATCAAGATGGGTGACAACCGCAAAACTCGCACCGATGTAACCATGATCGTAGACGACGACTGGGAAGACCAAATCTCCGTCGTTGCGCCCGAGGAATCCGACAGGTTCGACACCGCGGCAGAGACATCCTTCGAAACCGCACACGAGGCAGATACCACTGACGCCTTCCAAACCGGTGCCGAGAGCATGAACGACGAGTCCACGGGTGGCGAAGAAACCGAAACCGACACTCCATTCGCGACCCCCGGTCCCAACGGTGACTTCCTCAAGCCGATCTCCAAGCCCAACTTCGGTTCCAGACCGGGCAGCGACCGTGGTTCCCAAAGGGGAAGCAACCGCGGAAGCGTCCGCAGCCGAATCGAAGCACAAAGCGACGAAAGCGACGAAGACGCCTTCGGAACCGTCAGAGGAATGTCTCATCCACAGAAACTCAAGCTCAGGATCAGCAGAGGTGGCAGAAGGGGTGTCGCCGACAGCAATGTCTTCATGAACCACCGAGGCTCCATCGATAGCGTGGAAAGCACACCCCCTTCGGCCATTCTACCGAACAACAGATCGTTGTTTTCTGAACTTGGGACTTCTAGCGTTGAGAACACGCCTCAGAGCGCTGTTACGAGGGCTAGCAGGAGCTTATTCGCCGAACTTGGTGATATGAGCCCCGGAAATAGCGATGATGAATTGGTTGAGCCTCAATCTGCCACCCTTGAGCCTTCGAAACGTGATCCAGTCGTCTACGTGGAGAGTGGAGTCATGACCGAGCCAATGGAGGAGAAGATCAAGGAGGTCGAAAAGATCGTGACTGTCACCGTTCCCGTTCCCGTCGAGAAGATCGTGGAGGTTGAAAAGATCGTTGAGGTTCCAGTCGAAAAGATCGTGGAGGTGCCCGTGGAGGTCGAAAAGATCGTTGAGGTCCCAGTTGAAAAGATCGTGGAGGTGGAGAAGATTGTTGAAAGGATCGTGGAGAAGATTGTTGAAGTCCCCGTCGAGGTTATCGTCGAAAAACATGTGGAGGTCATCGTCGAGAAACCAGTCGAGGTTGAAAAAATCGTTGAGGTGGAGAAGATTGTGGAGGTTCCGGTTGAAAAGATTGTGGAGGTTCCGGTTGAAAAGATTGTGGAGAAGGAGGTACCGGTTGATAGGATTGTCGAAACGGTCATCACCAAGGAAGTCCCCGTTGAGATCTTTATCGAGAAGATCGTCGAAAGGGAAGTCCCTGTTGAAAAGATCGTGGAGAAAGAAATCCCCGTCGAGAAGATTGTCGAAAAGGAAGTCGTGGTTGAAAAACTGGTCGAAGTCCCTGTCGAGAAGATTGTTGAACGGGAGGTTGAAAAGATTGTCGAGAAGGAGGTGGAGAAGATTGTCGAGGTACCGGTGGAGAAGATCGTGGAGGTGGAGAAGATTGTCGAGGTACCCGTTGAAAGGATCGTGGAGACCAAAGTCGAGGTTCCCGTCGAAGTCTTCGTCGAAAAGATCGTCGAGAAGGAGGTCCCCGTTGATAGAATCGTTGATAGGGAAGTTCCTGTCGAGAAGATCGTCGAGAAGAGGGTCGAGGTGCCTGTTGAGGTCATTGTGGAGAAGATCGTGGAGAGAGAGGTACCTGTCGAACGAATCGTCGAAGTTGAAAAGATTGTCGAGAAGATCGTCGAGGTACCCGTTGAAGTTGAGAAGATTGTGGAGAGGGTTGTTGAAGTACCCGTCGAAGTCCCCGTTGAGAAGATCGTGGAGAAAGAGGTACCTGTTGAAGTTATAGTTGAGAAGATTGTGGAGAAGGAGGTGCCGGTGGAGAAGATTGTGGAGGTTGAGAGGATCGTGGAACGAGTCGTTGAAGTTCCCGTTGAGATTGAGAGGAGGATCGAAGTCCCCACGATCATTGAGAAGAGGGTTGAGGTCCCTGTTGAAGTTGAAAAGATCGTTGAGGTGGAGAAGAGGATTGAAGTCCCCGTCGAACGTATCGTCGAGGTTGAAAAGATCGTTGAGGTCCCGGTCGAAGTCGAAAAGATTGTCGAAGTCGAAAAGATCGTCGAAGTTCCCGTCGAAGTCGAAAAGATCGTCGAGGTTCCTGTCGAAGTCGAAAAGATCGTCGAGGTTCCTGTCGAAGTTGAAAAGATCGTTGAGGTTCCCGTTGAAGTCGAAAGGGTCGTCGAGGTCGAGAAGATTGTCGAAGTCGAGAAGATCGTGGAGCGCATCGTCGAGGTGCCGGCTACTCAATCCAAAGACCAAGCTGTCGCTGCTGGCCTCGCCGGTGGCATTGCAGGCCTCGGAATGGGTGCCGCTGCTGTCGCCGCACGCAAGGTCCCACAGATTGCTACCGACGAGACCGCGACTGCCGCCACCACCACCAGCCCGACGAATGGTCAACCGAACGGCAAGATTCCCCTTCGCGAAATCTCAGACAACCGGGGCGCCGGATTGGAGCCCTTGTCCGAGAGCACCGGAGAGGAGAACCAAGCCAAGGGCAAGCGTGTTACACTCGAGGCTTACCGACCTACCAGCGCCGGCAGTGTTCGGTCCCGTGGTGTTTCCATTGACGGTGGTCTTGCGGCCGCCGCAGCCATCCGTAGACCCGGCAGCTCGACCAGCATCAGAACACTTCAGAACGCTCCGCCACTCCCGTTCAACGCCGACGAGAAGATCGCAGCCCACAGGAGCAGCAGCGCAATGGGTCCCCCGATGGCCCCGGCCTCCGCATCTCGCAACAGTCTCAGATACATGGCACCAACTCTTAGCCCTGTTTCCACTCGTACTGGCGATATCAATATCACCCCCAAGCCAAGACAGATGTCTGGTCGCTCCATGGAATACAACCGCAGCAACGTCTCCTCGCCGGTCCCAACCAGACGGTCCAGCGTTTCTTCATTCGCCTCGGATCTTGACGAACGTTTCCAGATGCAACGAAATCCACTACCAGGCATAGGACGCGCTGGTGACCAAACCAACGATCCTCGCTTGATCCAAGCCATCACGCAGACGATGATCGGTGAATACATGTGGAAGTACACTAGAAACGTTGGTCGAACTAGCCTTTCGAACAACCGTCACAGACGTTTCTTCTGGGTCCACCCGTACACCAAGACTCTATACTGGAGCGACCACGACCCCTCTGCTTCCAACGCTCAAGCTAATGCCAAGAGTGTCAGTATCGAGGGTCTCAAGGTCGTCACAGATGATAATACTTCCCCGCCCGGGCTCCATAGGAAGAGCTTGGTTGTTTTGGCTCCTGGAGGAAAGATGATCAAGTTCACCGCCCCTACCGGGCAGCGACACGAGACCTGGTTGAACGCCCTGTCTTATCTTATGGAAAAGAGCATGCAGGCTATTGATAATGAAGAAGCCGACGAAGCTGCTGCCTCCATGATGAACGAGGACACACGGGAATTCGACCCCATGTACTCGAGCACGAATGTTCGTCAGGCCCCCTCGCTATCTTCCTACAACAGCAGGAACACGGCGTCTGTTACACCAACGAAGCAGATGATGGCAAAGAGACATGTATCGCAAGCTTCGCAACAGACTGTACACACTCAAGGATCGATGTCGAGGTTAAGTAGTATTTTCCGCTCGGCGACACCCTTTGGCAGCCTACGAGGCGGCCGAAGCGCCAGCCGTGCAACTTTCAATTCGATCTACGATGCCAGCGAGGTGAACGACAGCGCCGAGGACCTGAGACAGGAGTACGAGAGGCAAGACCGTGAGAGGGATAGGTTGGAGAATGTGCGAGAGTGCTGTGATGGTAAGCATCGTCTTCCTACTATGTGAGTAAGTGAGTTGAAGATGTTAATTGGTGGTGATGGGGTTTAGGTGCCCACGACGTCGGTTCTATACCTAGAAGGTTGCACGCCCACAACAGCGGCCGCCGTAGCAGCCAAAGTCATCGACATGCTTCCAACCATCACAATCACAATCACAATCATACCTCGCCAACCTCCCAAACTCAACCTTCATCACCTGAGATGCCCCGTGCTACTGTTGCTACTATTGCTACTGTTTCCTCGTCATAAAATTACTTTTTTCGTTTTTCTTCAACTCTGAATGCCCCCGCAAACTCATAATGTCACGATTTCTCTTTTTCTTATCATTGCATGCCCTTCTCTTTTTCTTCTCGTTTTTCATGGGACTTTTTCGTTGTATATTCTTTTTTCTCTGACTGGATGCTCTCTCCTTCTCCGCATGGTTATTTCTCCCCGTCGTCATCTCCTACTGATTTTGTAATCGACTCCGCCACCATCACCATCCGCACCTCGAATACCTGAACATTAAGCATAGCCTGATATGATCGTAATCGCACTCATTCTTTTTTCCTTTCTCGTTTTTGCTTTGGCTTCTTTTTTCGAGCAAAAGAAAAAGAAAACAAAAATAACAATATTTATTTCCTTTGTACTATACTATTATAACTCTAACATCTAACTTATTAACATCTACATCAAAGCACACATCATATTCTTATTATTTATTTTACGGCATCCTCTGCAGTTTTCTTTTTTATTTATTGTTAATTTTTTATTTCCTTATGTTTTTGTGGATTTGTTAGTATTATTTTTCTTTGTTTTTTTGTGCGTAATATGCTCTATGGGGTTTTTTTGAACCTGGGGCTTAGGGTAGAATTTGAGGGATTGAACCTCTTTTATACTACTGTTTCAGTTCTTGATGTAGCTTTTTTTAGTGAACGGTGGTTTGTGAGATGTTGCACGATATATGTTAGATGTAGTTCTTTGGTCTACCTCTCTATCTTTACTTGGAACGGGACTCTTTAAAGCCTTTACGGTACATAGAATTTCCTTTATATGGATACGAATGCTTGATTTGCTGCTAAAGCTGGCGCCTTTTTTACTTTGGGTTTGGGATATTGTAGATTGTAGGTGGTTTTGCTATGTTATATGAGATGTCTCTATTGGGAGGAGTGTATTGACTGATAAGAGATAATATGTGAATGTATATCAGAAATGAAAAATCCTAAGTAAATCCCACAATGCCAAAAAATGCCGGTATATACAAAAGAAAGGATGAGGGATAAAATCAATCCCGCCAGTGCGAGAATGCCTCCTCCTGCTTCCACTTCTTCTCGACTAACTCCTGAACATCCTTCCCCCAGACCGTTGCGGGGTTTTCGCCACCGATTAGTACTCTCTTCTCGTGGATTTTTACTTCTTCTTTTGTCATGACTACTAGGTCTGAGAGTTTTAGGAAGATGGCGCCATCGATGCCGACGCCGATGTTTTGCATTTTTTGCTTTACTTCCTTTTCGTCGATTTCGGCGGGGATGGCGTCGTCGAAGGTGGTTCCGAGCGGGGAGTACCATCTTACCAAATGCAGACGGTTACCGAGGCCGCTGATTACGCTTTTTCCGGCGAAGACTTCTTCTAGGATGTACCCCGCGTCGGCTTCGGATACGGGGACTTTGAGGCCCGGGAGGTTATTCCTGATACGGCTTTCGACGGCGACGAGTTGGTTTACGACTTGTCCGTAGAATTGGGGGCGGAATCTAGTTTGCGAGGGGAGGTATTCGAGCGGGTATGCGGCCAGTTTGCAGAGGACGTGGTTTGCGGCGGCGAGGCCGAAGGTTGCCGGCATGGTTCCCAGGACGGGGAGGATCCTTACGCGGAAGTTTTCGAGGATGGAGAGGTCTGAGGTTGTGGGTGTGTGTTCTTCCTGGAGGGGGAGGAGTTGCGCCTTCCCCGGGCCGGGTTTTTCGGTGGAGTAGACTACTGTTATTCCCGTTGGGATGCCGCGGTGGCGGAGTTTGCGGCGGGTGGATTTGGAGAGGGGGTCTTCGGTTGTTTCTGAGATGTCACCGATCAGGATGCGGGTTGGGTCTGATTTGCAGCCCTGTTTTATCTATTAGTACTTTGATGGGTTTGAGAAGGCGAAAGAGGGGGGTAGGGGGGACATACGGCGCCCATGGAGCTTATGACTGGGATCTTTTGCGTGTGGCAGTAGGCTAGTAAATCGACTTTGGTATCGATATTATCAATGGCATCAACGACCCAATCCGGTTCTCCATCCAACAGTCTCTTCGCATCCTTCTCCGTCCATAACTCCGCACAAGCTTCCACCTCCACCCACGGCGCCACAGCCTCCAGTCGTTTCTTCATCGCGAGAACCTTAGGCGTCCCCACGTCCTCGAGCGTTGCTACAGCGTGACGATTAAGCGATGAGAGCGTAACTTGATCGAAATCAATAAGTCTCACGCGCCCGATCCCCGAACGAACGAGCATAGTCGCACACCAAGACCCCACCCCGCCCAAACCGACAATTATCACAAACGAAGACCGTATGGTCCTCAACCCCTGCGTGCCCAGGAACGAATGAGTGCGCGAGAGTTGTTCCAATATCAATTCCTCGGGGATGGGTTTCTTCTGCGCTGCCAAGGATCTAGCATGGCCGGCCAGCGCGACGGATTGTTCGTCTGTTATTCCCGAAGCTTGGGGTTTGTAGCCAGTGTCTTTTCGTAGGGTGGTGGGGAGGGAGTATGCTGGAGGGTCAGCGGGGGAGAGGTTGTAAGCGGATGAGGGAGTAGTTGAATGGGCGAGAAAGTGGGATAGCTTAGCTGGTCGATTTTTCATCAGTATTCTTCTTTTCTTATATAGATTAGATATAGAAAGGGGGGCATACATCCACACTCCTCTCCATCTCATCCTCATGATCGGAATGCGATACGATAGACTCCTTCAGCATCTGCGTCTTAATCCGACGCTTACTACTCTGATACCCCAATATCGTCCCGCCGACAACGAGTCCGGAGACCAATGCCGTCGCCGCAAGTTGCGCTTTATGCGACCCCGCGAGCGAGGACAGCGAGAAGCTATTCGACATCTCCTCGACTCCTTCCTCCTCGTCCGAGGAGTGTCTGTGCGATTTCTTCTTTTCCTTTCGGTCCTTTTTGTGTTTTTTCGATTTGGATTTGGATTTTGTCGAGGAGGTCACGGATGTGGCCTCGGAATCGATGGGGTCCCGGTGTTTGGACCTGCTCTTCGAGGATGCGTGGGACGTCGAGTAGAAGGGCGGCGGGAGGGAGGAGTAGTCGAACGACATCCTTTTTCGACTTTGTTGCAGAAAATTTGTTGACTCTGTGGTCGGGGATAACAGCTGTGTTCGGAGATAAGTATCTACCAAAACCTCCTTCGACGAACTGATATAAAAATATTAAATACAAAAATAAAGAAATCGAAGAGAACGGAAAGGTGAAGTTGTCGATTATACCAAAGGTGAAGTATGATGAACAGAAACCCCCGCTTTAAATGCGACAGGACTGCGACGCTGGCATACGTACGATGTCAGCAAAATGGCCACTTCACCGAACGAACAGCTGCGTCGGATTTAATTAAACCCATTCGACTGGTTAACGTTCGTCGAGCTAGCTCATGATAATGATCCATACACCTGTCGTGGATGCGATACGTCGGGCCGCAAGTATCCCGCCGTAGATACACCCCGATAGTCACAATATACACTCGCCATCACGCTTCCAGCAGCACCCAGAACCATCGAATCAGTGGCAAAAAGACGTTCATTTCAATACCTGAAAAAAGAGGGGGACATCAATAGTAACTAGGTCGAAAAGCTATGTAATAAGTTACACGATGGATAACAGAAAGAAATTCACAAAGGTCAAGTCGAGTGAAAAAGAAAAAGAAAAGAGAAAAGGCAGACCGGAAAACGCCCTGGCAAAGAAATCAAAAAAACGGTTTTCCGCATGGAGGTGTAGAGGCATTTCCCAGCTCATGAAGGAGGTCGAGGAGGCGAGATCATTCGCGGACGGTGGACGGACGGGTGGTCCAATGAACAGGCTCCACGTCCAATCAGGTGAGCTGGAACGATATCCGAGTTCGATAAAGGAGGGAAGGGTGGGTATATGTCGACAGCAGTAAGAACTGAAAGAAAAACCTATGTACGAAAATAGATAGAAAGACAGAAGAAAATGAAAAGGAAAAAGGAAGAAAAAAAGAGAAAACGAATACCCGCCCGAGGAAACATGAGAAGAAATGAAATGAAGTGAAAAAAATTGAATGAGTGACAAGAATAGAAGTGACATTTTTCTCCCCTTCGCGATCGCGCCTCAAGGCGGGCGAAGAAAAAGAGAAAAAAGGACATTACAAATCTGCTAATGCTTTTTGTGAAAAAGACATCCTTAGTAATGCGTATAAGGGCGCAAAAAAAAAAAGGTTGCTCCAAAGGGGTATCCGGGACCCTAAGGGGTTCAAATTTCAAGGCATGGGCCGAGGCGAAAAAAAAGACGAGAAGGGACAAAAAAAGGCGCTGTAATCAATCCCTATCGGTAAACAAGCCGGGTCCTCTCTGATCAGAAGCCAGAGCCGGGCGCCTCGAAATTTCTCAACGGCGACGATGACGATATCAATGTTTTTATCTCTTCATAATCGTATCCGTACTTTTGCGCCACTCGTAGTTTTTTGCCCTTCCAAATTCATGTAAAAGCAAAAAATCAAAAAATCAAATTAAAAAAAATCCAATGACAAAAATCCCAAAAGTTTATACCGCTCTATTTTCGATCTCACAGCAGGATCAGGTAATTCGAAGGAGCAATACCCGTCTCGCCGCTTTCTTTGCGTGCCTGCCACCATCTACCAGAGACATCCGAAACTTCCAGAATATCGTGCTTTTGGAACGAGATTTCGTTGGAATCTTCGGGGTTGGCGGTGTACGAGTAAATAGCCTTGGCGCGGTATGGGTATTCGGTCGGCTTGTCCATTTGATCTTCTTCCTTGGGAGCCATGCTTCCGCTGGCACCGCCCGAGGTTCCGGGTGGAGCACCGAACTTGGGAGCCTGCGACGATCGGTCGGCGACGCTTCCACCCATGGGCAGCGGCGAAGTGGCTTCGAGACCGCTGAGTTGGGCGGAAGTGTACATCTGGGGGACGACGTTATTGCTAATGGTCGTCTCAGGTCGTCGCGAATCGTAGTAAGAAGTAGGATTGGCACCGTATTCGGTTGGTGGTGGTCGCTGGGCGAATGTGTCGATGTAGTGGTGGGTGACGGCATTCGGGGAGGTTCCGAAGTAGAAGATCCAGAGGACGGAGATCATGGAGAGAAGGATGTGGCCGGCAGCAGCAGCCTGCTCGGTTCCGCTCTTCTGGTAGATTAGAGTGTTCGCAGAGGAGCTGGTGAGCACCAGTCCGCTAGATAGGTATCCGACAATCTAAGTTCACTGTTAGCCATTTTGCCAAAGAAATGATAATACGATAGGAGAGAGGACGTACGGCGACATTGTAGGAGTATATGGAATTGGACGCGACGACGACGGTGACACCGAGGATGCAGAAGAGTTCGTAGACGACTGCCCACCAGGCGAAGTTCGGGAAGCTGCCGTTTGCGTCCGATATGGCGGATGTGACGAAGGCTATTATCCACGCGAGCTGTAGAACCATAAATACACACACACATTAGCGACTTGCTCCTACTTGTAAAACTAAGACAAATACCATCGCCATCGCCATCGCCATCACCACTGTCCTAGCAAGCCGTCCAAACCAAGGCTGCCGGAAGGTAGAGGTAGAAATGGCCGGGAGAAAAGAGTGAAGAATGGCAGGAGAACCTACAAAACCAATGCCGATGGTGGTGAGGAAGAACGGGTCGCCGATGATGTTCCCGATGTCGAATTTGGACATGGACCGCGAGTACCGCGGCTGGCTCTGGTCGTTGTTCATTGTGTAAGCCGTCGACTGGGGGTAATAGCTGGCCATTTCCAGACGAAGTCGATGAGGTCGGTGATGAGGTTGGTGATGGTGATGTTGATGAGGTTGATGAGGTTGATGATGATGGTTGGTTGATGGGCGTTGTTCAGAGATTAAAAAGGAGACGCAGCCAACAGCCCCCCGAAAACAGCCTCCTTCAGCAGCACAGTCCGATTAGAATATTACGATGACGATGATTATAAACCGCTCGACCGGGAGCTTTTGTCCTTCCTTCGTTCCTTCCTCCGAAAATATATAAAAATGACGAAAAGATAAAATGACAGAAAAAACGAACGTGGGAAATGCGAGGGAAAGTGGGTTTTTGGCGGTGAAGTGAGAGAAGAACGAGGATTAGTCGCCTTTAAGAGAAGAGCGAGCGAATGGGCAGAAAAACTAGTCTGCTCCGCCCGGCCACAGCAAACGTTACAGCAAACACCAAAAAGCCCCCCCGGTTCCAGTCCAGTGAATGCAGCTAGTCGAGCACGGAGCAGCTGTCGAGCCAGTCGGATTCGGAGTTTGAATTGAATTGATGCACGAAAACACAGTTCTCGGGGTATGTTCTCTATATATCAATATATAGACTATACAGGCCGCCTTCGAGGTCGATTCGATATGAAAGAATGGAAGAAAGAGCCCTCGCACAGGGAATCCGGAAGAAAGAGAAAACGTCGAGGAGGGGGGGAAAGCGGAAAGAGGGAGAGAAGAGTATTATAACTATGGCCAGCAAGGTAAGTAAGTAACTGCTCTGTACGTGTACTCATTCATGCCCTCACTAATATAATTAATTGATGGTCACGAAGGGCAGAAAGGGGCCGCCGTTTGCATTTTGCTTTCGCATTGGCTGTGCATGCACGGCAGGGAAAAGAAAATACGGGAGAAAAGGGCTCGTTTCATATTGTATTAGTACCACTCCGCTGGTAATAATCATATTACTCTCGACAAACAAACTCCGTCTGATACACTTACGCTCGAAAGAGTTCCTCCTCCTCCTTGTTCTCTTCGTTGAGGAGCAGGCTTATCGCTGCCGTTGAAAAGATATATATCTGCTATAGCGGTTGAAACAAGGAAACGGACGGCCGGCTCGATATTAATTAATATCTATATCTCCGATTGTCGAAAGAACAGTACGGTACAGTATCTATCTGATATCTGCGCTGAGGTAAGTGTCTGGTAATCGTGTCGTCTATATTATATTATGTCTATCTTTTCTTTTATATATATTATATCGAGGCGTCGTCAGCTGTCGTTTCTTTTCTGCTCTCGCAGCTAGCTCGTTCGGATATTACTGTCAAAGAGATATAAAGGTCCAGCCGGGTTAGATTATTTTATAATTACCAGAAGAATCCCGCGGGGAACCTCCCATTTATAACTTCATACTTCACAAACGGGTATATTATATATCCGTATCCAAACCAAGACTAAGATAATATATTCAATCGTGCTTAAAAGCACATCAAACTGCATCTTTACTCGAGCGAAAAGCGTGCGTGTAGAATCAATACGCGCTCGTATGCTCGAATCCCCTCCGTCTGATCTTTCTATTGGGCTTTTCTCGACTCGTTCTTCGGACTCATCAGGCGAGGGGTTGACGGTTACAGACCTTCCTATGTTTAGACTACCTGAAGCGCCAATCAAGGAAGCCGAACCGACGATAAAATCCCGAGCTCCCAGTCCAAATTACACTGCGCTGGCATATAACCTGATCCTCTCCCCCGCAGGTTATAATATGGTTAGGTAGTAGTAAAGTATGGGCTTCTAAGAATATCCTGATTAGCCCACGGATAACAATCCGACATGGTCCCTCTCAAACACCAACTGTTGAAGCCCTGCCAACATTTCCCTCTCATTCAGATTCTTCTATGTAGGATAGTTAGTATGGAATTAGATCTGGTGTTTTTTAAGGTTCCACCTGACTATTACGACCGAATTACGCAAAGGGGCGGGCCAGCATCGACGCCACTATCACGAACACCATCCCCGATTCATTTCGAATGAATTCCTCTGACAGGTATTTAACGGCATGACACTTTTTTTAACCCGCCTGAGTGCGGGACACATACTTATATCCAGACAATAACTTTTAGTCTGTGATTTATATTACGTGGACCAGTCTTGGTGGATTCACCTTTTTCTACATAGGAAAGGAAGGGCTCACAGTGATCATGAACCGTCAACTTGCAAGGCGAATCCTATAGGCGTCTACCGGGCCAAACTGACTCTGGTACCTTGCAGCACTTAATCGAACGAATCAAACCCCATCAACAATAATAAAAAAGCGAGAAAAGAAAAAGATGGGAGGGGGCGAACCAATCCCAGCTGACGGTTTACCTGCAAGGGGGTGCGGTTGCTTCCTGAAACACATCCATACAACCCACGCCTTGTTGGAGGACTTACAAGTAGGTTGGTGGACACTGCCTTGCGAGGGGGGTTTGAAACGACGCTTAATAATGTATGCTTGTAAGGCGGGGATTTCTTTTTCTTTTTCTTTTCTTTTTGAGCTCGACGAGTAGGAAAATGGATTGAGGTTGAAGGATAGTATTAATATAATACCTTAGGAGGCTCTTTCCCAACGCATTTGACGGGATACCTTCTCGATCGTGGAATTAATTATAACTGGACACGTACTTCATAACATATATCTCCATTAAAGGGCCGAGTTTTTAATTAAAATAAGGCCGTAGATCTGCTTATTTCTTCTGCCAGTTATCTGGATATCGATAATACACTACTTTAAATCCTGCACTTCTATCGAATTAAATATGTCCAATTTGGAGCACTTTAACCCACTGTTGCCGAGGTTGCCAGTCGCCTTTGGCCTATAATTAATCGTGTATGATGGGAATGGGTGTCTCTATAATCTGCTAAACCATTATAGTTCGGTATATATATATATATGCGTATAATATACAATTGACCGTAAATTCGACTTGACAACAACCAATATATACAGACATGCATATATACCTAGGTACGCTTACATGCATATATTGTAGAAGAATTAGGTAATTTGAAAGATCTGTAGCGAACCTTGGGACCCTAAATTTAATTGAAATAAGGTTATAGCTCGATCCGGGTCTTCCGCATTAACTGGTGAGTCTGTGTAACTAACTAGGCACAAATATATAAAAAAAGCGAACCCCTTGAGACTGCAGGCAATGTTCCCGTTATCGATATTATCGGTCGATGGGTTTACTTTTTTTGTATATAGTTTACGAGACAACATAGATCCGATAGTAATATATAGGCGTAAAGGTTGAATTTGTCCAAATAATTCACCCTGGTGGTCTGGGTACGAGACAAATTATAAATAAGGACGTAAAGGGGTGCTTTTACTTCTCATATAATTATGCGTATAATTATGCGCACGTAAAAATCCCGACTTGACGATATCAACTCTAACAGACCAAAGCTCTCTCGCGGGGTTTAATCAAACTCTGAAATTATTCCATATCACGAACGTTTCAAAAATTCGAGTCGAGTAAGTGGACAGTCGGTGTATTGAATTGACCGGATACTGACGGCTGGGGGGTGGTATCTCTAGGAAGTATAATTGATAAAGATATAGTGAGAAGTAGAAGGCGATACCCTCGTCCGGTCGGTTTGGTATAGTTCCAAATATCATCAAATCGCTGTGGACTTTTGTGCAGTAGGTTCGAAGTCCTGTGGTTTTACAGAATTCGGTAGCATCGAGTCCATATATACTTAAGTATGTAACGTATGTTCCTTATGCGTGTCCGTATGGACTAGGAACACTCAGGGTCCATAATATATAAAAATTAAAAACACTCAAAGAACTTATAAGGCCTGTATATAATTCCGTCCTGATGTATACATCTGAACTCGATACCTGAACTTTAGCTGGTGGTAAGTTTGCTGGCTAAATTTAGGCTAAATCCGGCGAGCAAGCTGGCACCCCGGACAGCCCCAACTGCTACTAGCTTGACCTGGAACTCGAGCCCCAACGGATATGATACCAGTTCGATATGTCGGCCAGAGCGCAAACATCGTCGTCTTCGTACCGCGCAGCAGATGACGTCAATCGTTGTTGCATTGCAATCAATCAAGCCCGGCCGAGAAGCTCTGTGACTTTCCCGTGATATTGTATACGATCATGATAAGGAATATCGATACCGAACGAAAGGGTTATGAGTAAGCTGAAGTAATCGCGCTAGACGGCGGGCTAGTCGGCGTTAGTAATCCCAAATTCCCAGACATACATTACATACTTTTCGAATTCTACAATCACGAAGCTTTGATCTGAGGGTGTTTGTGGTGCTAGTTTGGCCAGGGTCCCCGCCAGAACCCTCGACTCACGGCTTTTGGCCGGATGTTCGAGCGTACTACATCCAATATTTTAATGTCAATGATAGGATTCAAAACCAGACATTTGGGAGGGAATTGGCTTAGTTATCACGCTGCAGGTGCTTACAGTGCAAGTTAGTACCGCCCCGCCGCCGGATTGGAACCAGGCTGGTCCTTGGTCCTTGGTGGTGTTCTGCGACACGGCGGGGCTTCTGGTGTTTCCCCCACTCGAGCTAATCGATCATGTAATTGATGAAGCCGGACCCCAACGGAATTGCACATTTACATTCAGTAGTACCTATATCGTGTATGTGAGAGAGGTATAAAAGGGCGTGGAGGGCCACCGCTCTCCGGCCGCGTCTTTTCCTACCAACATCAATTGTGCTTCTGACATTAACATCGCCCGGAAAAATTCTCCCGCGAGAGCACCAATTCGCCGACCCGTTTTCTCTTCAAGGTGAGTTCGAATTAAAGTGGTGGTGGGAGGATTATATCATAGCCCAGCTTTGCCCCCCAAATTTAAGTTGGCCGTTCCCAGCGAAGTCGGCACATAAAAGGAAAACAGGCTGCCCCGCCATCAACTTCAACTTCTCTCAAAACCACCATCGATTACCCAGCTATCTGTAGTGAATACTGACATCGAGGACCTCTGGAGCAGTTCGTCACGATTCCATACTATACTTCAATATGACTTCCTCGTTAGACCAACTCAAGGCCTCTGGCACGGTATGTCCCTCTTACCCCGCCATCATGACTATAAAAAGGAGGAGATGATTGCTGACTGGGATTGCTGTCTAGACCGTCGTCTGTGACTCCGGTATGCCCCTACCATCTCCCCTCGATGCATTGATCGGGGAGCCGTGAAGTTGAGATGTGCTAACGCGAAGATGTGGGTTTGAAGGCGACTTCGCGACCATCGAGAAGTACAAGCCCCAGGATGCCACCACAAACCCCTCCCTCATCCTGGCCGCCGCAAAGAAGCCCGAGTACGCCAAGTTGATCGATGCCGCTGTTGAATACGGCAAGCAGAATGTACGTCCCCGGTTTAAAAATACACAAATCCATCATATAGCTAATTGGGTGAGAACAGGGCTCCACCATCGACGAGCAGGTCGACGCCTCCCTCGACCGTCTCCTCGTCGAATTCGGCAAGGAAATCCTCAAAATCGTCCCCGGCCGCGTCTCCACCGAAGTCGACGCCAGCTTCTCCTTCGACACACAAGCCTCCATCAACAAAGCCCTCACCATCATCAAACTCTACGAATCCATCGGTATCTCCAAAGACAGAATCCTCATCAAGATCGCTAGCACATGGGAGGGCATCCAGGCCGCCAAGGAACTGCAGTCCCAGGGTATCAACTGTAACCTCACACTGCTGTTCAGCTTACCCCAGGCCATCGCCGCCGCCGAGGCCGGTGCCTTCTTGATTTCCCCCTTCGTCGGCAGGATCCTGGATTGGTTCAAGGCCTCGACGGGGAAGACTTACTCCGGCGCTGAGGACCCCGGTGTTCAGAGCGTCCAGGGTATCTTCAACTACTACAAGAAGTACGGCTATAACACCATCGTCATGGGTGCCAGCTTCAGGAACACCGGCGAGATTGTGGAGTTGGCCGGGTGCGATTACCTCACCATCAGCCCCAACCTTTTGGAGGAGCTGTACAACAGCACCGCTCCCGTTCCACAGAAGTTGGATGCCGCGGGTGGTAAGTTCCCTTCTCTTTAAATAATAAAAATCTGGAGGAAAGTACTAACGGAGAGTTGCAGCGGCCGCCCTCGACATCGAGAAGAAATCCTACCTGACCAACGAAGCCGCCTTCCGCTACGACTTCAACGAAGACCAGATGGCCGTCGAGAAGCTCAGCGACGGTATCCGAAAATTCGCCGCCGATGCCGTCACCCTCAAGAACATCCTCAAGAGCAAGTTGTCCGCTTGAACAAATTTTCATTAGTTTATTAAAAACTGGGTCGGCCGTTTGGATATGATATGCTAGGCCTTAGTCCTACTTCCCCCGAGGGGGTACAAATAGGTTATAAAAGCGAATTTTGGATACTTCTTTTTGGTAAATAAAATGGAAATTACTTGAACCAAGATACTTGTTTTTTTTTTGTGACGGGTTGTGATTGTAAATTGTGGTATACGTATATACTTTCGTAGCTGTTATTAATCATTATGTAACGCTGCTCGGATGCCGGGTGTAGATGACCTATCACGGCCTTGGCGGTGGTGTGTACATTACATACGTGATTGTATGTTTAGAGTATGCTCCACTCATTCTCAGAGTGGTATTAAGATTAATATTACAATCCCCGGAGTGATAGTATACTAGCTATCAGGCCTGACGAATATTAACTAATCGAACTAGCTGAAGCGATAGCACTATTAAAAGAGTTTATGTGCGAATATGCTGACTCGGAATAGAATGGGGGTTGTTCGATTCGACCGCGATTGTCGATGTGATTGGATCCCATCATGTTGACGATGGGGGTAGCAAATAGAATCAGCCTTCAAAGTTAACTGATATAAAAAGCACGCTGACCAGCAGCCTCTACACCGGTGCAAAAGCCCTGGGCCCGGCGGCACCAGCAGGCATCGAAATCGACGGCATGCAACATCTCTCCCACGCATCCTTCTCCCATTCATCGATCCGACAAGCACACCATCCAAACCTCGTCATCCTTCCCCTCTGAGCAGTCTTAAACCTCCTCGCCGCACCCAATACCCTCACCGTCACCCTCTTTTCTTCCCTAATATACCCCCTAACCGCACTCAAATCCCCCGCCAACTTCAAAATCTTCTTCTCGATCTTTTCCAAATGGGATATATACGCTTCATACTCCCCCACCCCGGGGAATAACTCCTTAAAATCCTTACATTCGCCCACGGCGGTTATGATATCCGCATGGGTGTGTTTGAAATACGAGAATTTTCTTTTGATGTACTCCGTCTCGACGGATGTGGCGCCGTCGCGGAAGTATGGGGAGAAGATTTTGAAAAGTTTCATGGCGTTGTGGACTTGTGGATCGTGAACGCTGGAGCGGGCGGGATCGGCTTCGAGGGTGGCGCAGGTGCGTTCGATGGAGCGGGAGAGGCGGGTGATGTATTGTAACACCACGGGGCCGGCGATGCGGGTTTCCGGTGGGGTTGTGAGGCGGGTGAGGGTTTCGGCGCAGATTTGCATTGTTTTGTCCAGTTGGGATTCGAGGAGGGTGAGGTTTGGGAGGGTTGGGGGTGGATTGCTCTCCGGAGCTGGTTGCCGTTGAGGCTGTGGGTGGGACATTTTTGGATTATGGAGGAGTATGGGGTCATAAATCATCACGTCTGTGGCAGGATATGTACGGGAGTCCGTCCGAGCAACGGCGGCTGGTGGCTGTGGTTATATTTACTATTACGGTCAGGTTGTTTGGTAGGTGGGATATGGTTATACGTGAACCCCGGGGGGTGGGGAGGTGGTTTGGAGGGAATGGCTACTTTGCTACGCAGGGGAGGGGGTATGGGGTATTTATACGGTTTTAATATATCTACAGATCTACGTAGAGAGCTGTCTTTCGAGGGCGTTTAAATTTACAATTTAACGGGGGGTCTGAGGTGGATCGTCGTCTCTATTTGTATGCTATCGGCGTAGACGCCATGTTATAAGGTGTATATATATCTCTATTTCTATCCGAGGCAGTTCTTTTATATCTATATTTATATCTATATCTATATTTATTTATATAAGTACCTATATCTATATTTATATTTATATTTACATTTGTATATTGATATATAATAATTATGTTTGTTGTTGACATTGTTGCAATTTTTGCGGGCGGAAGGGGGGTTACACTCATACAAATGTGCACATACCTCGCCTTCCATTCGAGTGCCTCTTCTACAAAGCTTATCTTGTTTTCTTTCTTTGTCTCCTGCAGGAATTCGGTCGGTAGAAATCTACGTTTGCCGAGCGGTATGTGATTGGGTTCAGTAGTGCTATCGATTGATAACTATGGTTGTACCAGTGATACCGAACGAATGGCCTTTGGGCCGCTCGGTGGCGGGATCGAGGTGCTCGACCATGCATGTGCACCAATGCAGTCCTACTATAATCTGGGGGTCACTGGGTAGATGACTGAATATTACTGCCTGTGATTCAACATCCCGATATCACGGTGATATTAAAAGAGAACTGTTGCAGGGAGGGACAAACGGGTCTAACCGTCTGGCTCCAGTAGCCCTGTTCGAGATTCCACCGGAACGACTCGAAACTGGTGTTAGCTAATTAGCTCGGTTTGGCCCCTGTGCGGTGTGTGTAATGTAATGTAATGTATACTCGCTGGCTGTGCCGAGTTACATCGACAGCATGCCTCTCTTTCCATGCGCCCCCTTTGGGTTTTTTTTCCTCTTTTTTTTTTTTTTTTTTTTTTTTTTTTTTTTTTCCTTTTCTTTTCGGTTCCTGACGGGGCATTTTTTGGGTGGTTTAAATGGGCCCCGTTTTCCCCAGACTTCTTCACTAAAGCTACTAATACTAATACTACTACTATTACTACTACTACTACTACTTCTAGTATACTACAACGTTGCTACAAGATATACTTGTATAAGGTATAAGGTTGAGAGAAGGACAAGAAAGCTTACGAGTACACCTGTTTTACCTCATTCGGACCCCCGAAACTAAAACTGGCCGGGAAAAAGAGCCCCTGGCAAACACAATCTTAGCTTTCTGACCTGGTTCGGTTTCGAATTTGAATTTGGATTCGGGTTCTGGGGACATCAATACCTTCTTTTCTCTCTTCATCACCGCTGGAGATATTAATAGCACTCGACACTCGTTTTTACACCATCGCCACATCAACAATAATAGAGATCCAACAAGTAGAATCACCGTAAACCAGCTCGCGGTGGTTTAAATTTCTGGCCTCGTTTTCAAACAGACAAAGAACGGACAACTCGCTCACACGAGGTCGAATTGGCCCCCCCTGTTTGGAGTTTCAGGAGAGCCGGTCCTTCGACCACGACGTCCACGCCGGTGATATTGTATATTATAAAGATCGGGATTGGGAGGATACTTCAATAGATACTACTCGGAGGTTACATCTGGGAGGACCGCGAATACCGACTATTCTAGGGGAAGGAGCTATTCGAATAGCCGTGTATGGCCGTATCCTCTGGTCGGACGACAGCCCGAAGGACCAACCACCCCCGATAAAAATCCCCCCAAACGGAGGATTCTGAATTAAAAACCGGCAAGAATGATGGCTCAGTTATCGGCCGACTACGCTGCTATCCCGAGCAGTAGCAGCGATGTGGGATCCAGGCCCGTTAGTCGGGCGTCGAATATTAGCAGCACGCTGGGCAGTCGGAGTAATAGTCGGAGGTATTCCATTTCCATTCCCTTTTTTTCTATCACTTGGTGGGAGGTGGCTGACGTTGGAGTATACATTATGCTAGACCGACGAGACGGCGGAAATCGACGAGTAATCCGCATAAAGGCGAAGCTTCGTTTGCTAGTTCGGTCATAAACCTGCTGAATACCAGTATGTCACCCTTCTCCTCCTCATCATAATGATTATTATTAGTTATGGGTTTGGAGGCTAATTGGTTGTATAATAGTTGTCGGCGCCGGAGTCCTCGCCATGCCCCTCGCGATGTCGAATATGGGCATGTTGCTCGGTATATTCACCATCGTATTCTCCGGCCTCGCCGCAGGGTTCGGTCTGTACCTCCAAACCCGGTGTGCTCGATACGTGGACCGCGGGACGGCGAGTTTCTTTACGTTAAGCCAGCTGACCTACCCCGGTGCGGCGGTGGTCTTCGACGGCGCGATTGCGATCAAGTGCTTTGGTGTCGCGATTAGCTACTTGATCATCATCGGGGATTTGATGCCGCAGGTTGCGATTGGGCTGTGGCAGGGTGCCGATGAGGTCTCGTATCTTATCGATCGGCACTTCTGGATTACGGGGTTCATGTACGATTTCAATCTTCTTTATATTGGGGTTGGTACTGATGGTTTTGGGGGGTAGGCTCTTTATGATCCCGATATCGTTCCTGCGCCGGCTGGACTCGCTCAAGTACACGTCCTTCATCGCCCTGGTCTCGATTGGATACCTTGTTATCATCGTCCTGGCGCACTTCCTCAAGGGCGATACGATTGACCAGCGGGGGGAGGTCAGGTATGTCCACTGGGCCGGCGCCGTGGCGTTCTTCTCGAGCTTCCCGATCATGGTGTTCGCGTACACCTGCCATCAGAATGTAAGGTCCACCCTATCTTTTATAAAACAAAGTGCTACAGAGTCTAACTGGAATTGACTGCAGATGTTTTCGATCCTAAACGAAATCCAGAATAACTCGAAGAAGCAGACTACTGGTGTCGTCTTTGCGTCTATCGGGGTTGCAGCTAGCATTTACGTTCTCGTCGCCATCACTGGGTATATCTCCTTCGGTGATGCCGTTGGCGGGAACATCATCGCCATGTGTACGTCCCCCTCCTTTACCTTTGAATAGTTGCGGTGCTAATGTATGCGTACAGACAAAGAATCCATCGCCTCGACAATCGGCCGCGCTGCAATCGTAGTGCTGGTCATGTTCTCCTACCCACTCCAAATCCACCCTTGCCGCGCATCGATCAACAATATCCTCAAATGGCGACCATCCCGCGGCAGCCTCCCCGTTTCTGCAAGAACCGTATCCCAAGCACACGATCCGATGTCCGACCTCCGGTTCGCGATCATAACCACGGTCTTGATCGTTAGCACGTACGCCACCGCCATGACGGTGAATAGTCTGGAACGGGTGTTGGCGTATGTGGGTTCGACGGGCTCGACGTCGATTTCGTTTATTCTCCCCGGATTGTTTTACTGGCGGATCGCGAGACCGGGGCCCGGGGCGAATAAGATCAATCATGTTGGGGACGGGAGCGATGATGAGAGCGATGAGGATGATGAGGATGGGATGTTGTTACCGCCTGGGGTTGAGAGGGAGAGTGTGAAGGTTCGACGGTGGCTGAGACGGGGTGCGGCGACGTTGATGGGGTATGGATTTGTGGTTATGGCGATTTGTTTGACGATGAATATATTCTTTAGCGCGGCGGGGTAGAAGTCTTATGGCCTTTAGATGGGGGTTCCTATACTGCTTTCTCCTCGTTCGAGACGGGTTTTGAGTCTCAGCATGCGGATTCGGCATGCTTATACTACCACTGCTACTACTGTTACAGAGTACTACTACTACACTGCGATTGCGGCCTTTGCGACTTCGTTTCTTTGTTTATTTTCGGTTTACACTACAGACTTTTTAAACCACGGATGTCCTCGGTTTTATACATCTTAGCAGGGAGTTTTTGTTTTTCTTGTTTTCTCTTACCCGCTTGATGTTTTTCTTGTCTCGTCTTCCTTCATTCTGGTATTATATTACATTGTATATTATACAGCATTCGGGGGGGTTCCCTTGGGCCGGTGGTAGGGACTTTTGGTAATGTAGACAATGTTAATGACCTCCATTTCCTTTTGTTATGCTATTTCTTTGGGATCTTTCGTAGATTGTTCGTGAAATCGCTGTTTGGGATGGCTGTTTGGATATCATTCTTGTGATCCGGGTGCCATGCTGTGGATAGATGGTGTATGCTCCGGTACCAGCCTGTCGAGCGGGGCTTTGGCCATATATCTGCCCGTAGTATGTTCTTATTCTTCTCTATCATCCTCTAGATGGTCTCTATTCACCCTTCCTCTTCGTCCTCCTCCTCTTCCTCCTCCTCCTCCTCCTCCTCCTCCTCTTCCCCGCTACTGCTCTCACCGGTAGCACTCCGACTAGTGCTCTCCGCAGTACTCTCCCCGGTACTAATATGACTACTCTCCGCCTCGGCAGCCCTCCGTCTAACCACCCGATCACACTTCCCAACCCTCTCATCCCACTCAGCAAAACACTCATTAACCCCTTCAACACCAACCTCATACCACCTCTCCAGCACCTTCAAACTCCTCCTCCTGAGCTCGGCCATTTCCCTCCCCTGAACCTCCTGCATTACAGCCAATTTATCGATCCTAGGCTGTAATTCTATAAGTTTGATCGAAACATCGACGTCGGGGACCGTGATATCCCTCAAAGAGACCAATTGCGATGTGACGGATTGTATATTCGGTGCAGCGGAGAGGGTTATACTCGCTTTCTCCTCGATGGTTAAGCTGCCGGATGGGGGGGGTTGGGTGGAGGGGAGGATATCGATGAAGATTTCGGGGTAGGTTGCGTGGAGGGAGAGGAGGTCGTGGACGGGTTTGGAGTGGTTTGCGAGACGGGTTAGGGCTGCTTCGAGGGCTGAGAGACGGGCGCGGATGGAGTGGTCTCTGTGGTTTATCTTTGCGGCGTGGAGGGAGAGGGGGGTTGAGGTGTTTTGGGGGTTTAGGAGCGGGGTGCCGACGAGGGCGTGTTCGATGCGCGAGAGGCGGGTGGAGAGGGCGGAGAGGGTTTGCAGGGCGAGGGATTCGGGGGGTTGGAGGGACTGCATTTTTGAGGTTGGTGAAGCTGGTGAAGCTGGTGATGGTGGAGGAGAGCTTCGAAGCTGGGGAGCTTGATAGTTAAGTAAGTTGGTGGTGGCCTGATGTTTGTGTTGGAAGGTTCTGTTTCTTTCCGGTAAACCACCACGGTTGATATCACAATCAATTGACCATGCCGTCCTCCTGCAAAGAACTCTGTAAGACCCCCCCTAACCCCCCTGTAATACAGGACGGAATGCTAATATTGATGGTAGACGCGGCCGTGGTCGAGTGCCTCCGCTCCTCCGACTGCGTCAAGAACGGCTACTCGCCCGCCGAGTGCGTCCGCATGCCGCTGAAGAAGGACCTGCCCGCGCAGTGTCAGAATCTACTCCATGCTTACGGCGAATGCAAGTTGAGTTTTAATCAGCTCAAACTTTTGGATATTTTGATGGGGGAGTGCTGACGGTTTTTGTGGGAGGCAGGAGACGGAATATCGATATGAGATATCGGTTCAGGGTATGTATCTCCCATATCGACTGGGATAGTGTGGATTTTCATGCTAATTTGGGACGATGATAGGGGAATAATGTAAGATGCTCCGTCGGTGGTATTCTTTTGATTTAGGGTATTGGTATTGACGGTGATGGTGAACAGCCTCTCGGGACTGCACAGGAACTACATCAGAGCCAGGAGAGTGTGCCGCAGCTCTACGGCGGAAGACCCGCCCTACCACCGATGCCCGGAACGAGCGGGGATGACGACCAGAAGAAGGAATGAGGTTATCACCCGGGGTTATGTATTCTAAATAGCGGGCTTTGGTAATACGGAACTCGATTGGGGTTTCTGGTAAGTACTTTTATAAGATTATAGTTATTGGTATAAGGCTAATGGGTGTAAGATAGGATATTTGAAAGAAATTATGTATTATATAATTATATCACAAGACACTCGTGCTAAATGTGCGAGGGGTGTACATATTCTGCTGTACAAAGCACTTCTTCTTTAAATATCTAGTGTTCTTCACCTCTACGACTGTTTAGATGACGGTATACCCACCGTCGATTCTGAGGTCGGCGCCTGCAATCGATCCCGATTAGTTTTGCATGGTTTATAGGAGGGGTTAGAGGCTGCTTACCGGTTGTATAGGTACTGGCATCGCTCGCCAGATACACCACGGCCCCCATCAGGTCCACGGGATTTCCCATCCTTCCGGCAGGAATCCTCGACACCCAATTATTATACAAATCCGGCTGCTCGTCGATAATCTACCCCCACCAAAAAGCATTAGCAAATCCAACCACCCGTTTAAAGCAAAGGATTTATTACCTTCTTCGTCAGCGCGGTCATCATATACCCGGGACTGATACAATTAACTCTAATCCCATGCGGCGCCCACTCGATCGCAAAGCTAGCAGCCAACTGCCTCACCGCCGCTTTACTGGCATTATACGGCGCCTGCGGCTGCGGCACGTTCACCGCCGAACCACTCATGCTCCCGACCATGATTATACTCCCACCCTGCTTCTTACTCTTAATCCACTCCTTCGCCACCTCCACGGCGCAAATATACGTCCCGTCTACATTAACCCCCCAAAGCTTCTGCATCCTCGAATGCGGGTACTCCTCTGCCTTGAAGTTCTCCGTAAACCCGGCCGATGTGACCAATACATCTATTTCTTCGTGAACCTCCAGGATTTTTTGGAACGTAGATGCCACGGATTGCGGGTCCGAGACGTCGCACGTGTGAGCTGTGACTTTGGGGGGGATGTCGGACGGGTGGGAGGATTTGTAGGCTTCCGTTAGGGTTTCGGCGGATTTTTGGGCTTCGGCGCCGTTGAGGTCTACTATTGCTACGTTTGCGCCGGATTCGATGAAGGCTTGGGACATGACGTAGCCTAGTCTTTATACACCAAATTATTAATTTTTTTTTTTTTAAAAAGTTGGGATAGATGGGGGGAGTACCCTCTAGCTCCACCGGTGACGACGCATGTTTTCCCTTCGAGGCTGAAGATGGGGAGGGTACGTTTGTGATGCGGTTTTACGTGCGCGGGTGCGTCTTCGGGGACTTGTGCGGGGTGTCTGTGGGTGATGTCGGGGTTTATACGGGTTGCTGCGCCGGCGACGTCGCTTGGGGGTGCCTGGGACGTCGAGGGGGGTGTGATTAGGTCAATCGGGGTCGACATTTTTTTAAAAAAAATCTTTTAGAATATTTTATACTGGTGGTTATTGATATTGGATATTGTAGAGTAAAATTATATGAAATCGAAGTCACAGAACAGCCGGGCCCTTTGAGTTTTTAAATAAGCTATGATGTTTAAGCGGGTGAGGGGTTTCGATTCGAGTTTTCCTTTTTATATATTACTTCATCACAATGACACTAACATGGAGGCCAATGGGGAAAAAGCGGGGAGTGGCCGCGGAAAAATATTGGGGAAATGGATCATGATCTGCTGTTCATCTGGGGCAAAGTTATGCCTTATTTCTTCCTATTCTATAACTTGAATTTCGAGCCGGGTTATCAGGTTTCCGACACGGGGGGTTGGAGCTCTCGTTCGAAAGTACTATAAACTGGCGAGCTGCCGATGTAGTAGATAAGCAATACCAACCATATGATTTCTTAAGTAAGGCCGAAGGGGGTGTACGATCCCCGCAATCTCTCCGGTCGAATTTACTAAGCGTAGTTCGTCCCGGAAAGAATCTCAGTTCTCTATAACGGTTGTTCCAAATCACTAAATTTTTTTGTGGAGAAAAGGTGGGCTCGAGACGGAGGCATCGATATACAGTACCAAGCTTTTACGCCACCGGATGCCTTTACGCGAGGGCATGCATTCCGTACAGCTTAAAATGCAACAATTGGGAGGGATGTTGGCGACGCGAGGTTGCCGATGGTCACGATGGTTTCTTTCCTATCTGACGGGGTAGTTTGGTTATTCGCCGGGGGCTTCAAGGTTGTAGATAGCCTAGGTAGTACTCTCTTTTAGTTATAATACTCCCCCCTTGGATACGACACATATTGTCGGGCCGCTTGGCGGTTGTTTCTATATACGAACCCTGGCCTCGAGACTAATACGAACCGGCTTTTGTATAATAAGTTGGTAGTAGAAAAACCTGTATTATATTCGAGTGAGATCTTAATTTAAGATCGATAGCGCTTCAGGGATAACAGCAGGATAGTATAGTCTCGGGACCTCACTGTACTACGGAAAGGTAATTATACTCGGGCGAGATGCAACAAAGTCAACGCGCCCAATGCGGTAGCAGATTACAATAGAGAAAGCTACTGTGCTGGCAAAGAGTTTTAGTGGTACGTATTATAATTGAAAATAGTTCGGTAATGACGGGAGTTATAAACATTAACATGATTGAGGAATCCCGTGCAACGTCAATGGGCGGATTCAACCTCAGAGTTATAGAAAGACAACATTGCAAACATTCGATCGTGACAAATTAACCTGACTTCAAAAACTCGGCCCTAGAATTCGCACCTGGGTAACCCCTCCCCTCCATTTATTTCCATTCTGGTATACTTCAGCTGCTCCACACGTCTTTTTATTTTTATTTTTATTTTTTTTCGGTTGGAACGGTTGGAGGTTGGGCTGGCGATGATCTGGGGATTTGAGCGGTCCTGATAACGTCCGCCTTGGAGAAAGTGAGGATGCCCGTGGTTCTCGCCTGCTCCTTCTCAGCTCCCATGTATCGCGAAGTGATAAAACTGTAAAGAACGTTAGAAAATCTTAACAAAGTCCCCAACGAAACGAAGATAGCAAAAAACGGAAGGACGTACCTCCAGTTCATGTTCCCCCAGCAGACATCAGAGTAAGCCTTAACCAATTTCCTGACAACAGCATCGATCTCCTCGCCCCAAGATGGCAAATCACGCTCCGCCTGTTCCCAGACCTTGTACCTGTCGAGAACCAGCTGTCCGGCCTCATCGATAGCCTCTTGGAGAGTTTTGCCTTGTCTCAGCAGAACGGAAATGATGTTGGCGCCCTCGCTGTTGGGCTGCATAAGTTCGTTAGTCATAAGGCGTCAACGTTAACCTATAAAAAATAAGCGAAAAAAAAAACGTACAATATCCTTTGGAGAGGAGTAGATATCGTTCGCGCTATAAACGGAACTATGTTAGTAGTCATATACTCAGCCAATATGACAGATTCTCGTCATGGCGGGGAGGGCCGTACATAGAAACGATATCGATGACTAGATCTCGAAAGATCTCGACGGATGGGTGTTCCACAACCTCGCATGGGATTTTGTGCTTTTCGGTGACCGACCATCTAAAAACTCATAAGCTTACTGATAAATTGGGGGACTATGTTATGATACGTACTCGGCGAAGATACAGGTCGGTCCCATTCCGGAGCTTGGACGGCGGAATGCCAAGTACTCGTCGACTGTGAGGGCTCTATCTTTGATGTTCAAAAACTTGACTTGGTGGAGTAGTCCCGTCATGTAAGACCGGTTCAATCGGATGTGTCGGCGCCTTTCGTCTGTAATTTATGTTACCAACCTCACTCTTCCATGTTGCGGAATTCAAGAAAAAAAAAACTTGATATTTGTAGATATATGGCCTTACCTGGGGGCGCATACTACAGATATCGGAAAATAGTGTCAATAATGTTTTTTTTAAGATGTGGGTACAAGAGGACGGACTCACTTTGCTAACTCTCTTCCAGAGAGTCTGGAACATATATCGCACCCCGTTTTCTTCAGGGGCGATATCCGGGTAGTCGTCATCCATGATAGCGAGGCTCTCTATCATTTCTTCTGAAGCCCCGAGAAGATCGTTCGCGAGGTCTCCTCCGTCGACGCCTTCAATTTGACAGTTTTGTTAGTTTGAGTGTCATGAGTATTACCATAAACTTAGAGAGATAATTACTACATACGATCATCGAAAGGAATAGACCAAGAAACCCACTCCGTAAAAGCCTGAAGCGGCTGAAACGACGCATCGGGGACCATGGAAGCGCAAAGCAGCGGGAACTTCATCTCCACCCACTCCTTGGTCATCTTCTCGTCCAAGTTGAGCACTTTGCACGACCACGCATCGGTGGCCATGGTTTCTGTCAAATTTGGGTTGAGCTGCCTTGGCTCGCCGACGATGGAGATGAACAGATCAGGGATTTTGACCGTGATCGTATCATTGACGGCTGGGTCCGGCCTCGTGAGGAGGATGAGACCGTCGATGTCATTAATTAAGACACCTGGACCGGTGGCAGCTATTGCGCCGTGCATTTTGCAAAATCTGGATTTATAGAAGTTCCTTTAAGCTTAGAAATGGGTATAAAAGTGGAAGATTATATAGACTGATACGAAACTGTACGCAGAAATGCCTTTGACGGATTCGATGCTTTCATGAAATAGAATCAGAGAAGAAACCCTCGCGGTCCACCCCCTTATATAATATTCATATCCACGTAGTCGACATACGCATGCTCTCTTGCGAAGACGTCACGAAGGGAGTTGGCCGGTCCATCTCCACCAAAATCCCAAGTCCTCTCGCAAGAAATCTCACCGTCGAGAACCAAAAAGAGGGGCAGCATATGGCGAAGGCGGAAGCATGCAAAAACGCAAGAGCACAGTTGTCGAACCGTCCACGAAACATCTAGAATATTGTGACGCTATCAGTCGAAATTCAGTCCCTTCGAAAAGTTTAGCGGTTGTATGCGCATTATGTCCCGCGATTCTTTGAATCTGACATTCTTCAACTCAAGGATCGTGAAGGAGTAAGTGAATCTATAAACCTAATCGAAGTGGGAGTGTGCACCGAGATCGATATCTAGTCTCTGCAGCTAGCTAGGCAGTCGGCGATTGGTTAGCTAGTTGAAACAATCAGGGTCGAGGGCCTAGGGTCGGCATCGGTCCGTTACCGCATCCTATAGTAAGGGTCCTTTATCGATATACCGGAATAGATAGCTATCTCCCGTAATTTGCTTATCACAATCCAAGCTTGTGCGGCCGCTAGTGCACCTAGCTAGACGTCAGAAGAGGAAGTCAGCCACTGGTGTCACAAATCAAACGTCAACCCCCCATACTTATCGATGTCTAACATGTTAACACATTCCAATCGGATCATCCTGATGAATTTAGGGGCGACATAAGTCAAATCGGCTTCGTTCTTTCCGAAAGCTAGCAGATAGCAAGTGCCACATTGCGATGTATACCAGTAAACCAGTCGACTGGAATGAACACGTGCATCATAAATTCGTAGACCCCTATGCCCCATTCGTATCGCTCGATGTGCGGCTCGGGCTGAATGGGGTTCTAAGAAGCAATTATCGTATCCATTACTCGACCTCAATCGATTAATCTTTTTTAGGTATTTACTCGGTCACTCTTTGTGCGGTCTGGGTACGAGACCAGTATTTACGTAGTCTGCATATTATTCCAAGGGAGGGGAGTGCGAGGAGGTTGATGATAGTTCGATTGCGATAATCACATATCCTTCTTTTCCCCCTATATTTTCGGCAAGCATACATACTAAAAAGACCTCGATCTCAAAACGATATATGTACATATTAGTAGGTACTCTTCGTTTCAGTCCATGTGTATTTTATATTTTTCTTAGACATGAACTCATAAAACTCTGCAGAGGGTAGCTATGTATGAGTAAAGCTACGAGTCAGTGTGTACGTCAAGGTCAACGGCCCAGACTAAACAGCTCCAGCAAATTCATGGCTCCATTTTGGCTAGGCTAAGCCTTTCAGATCACAGCAATTCCAAGTCGCCTTTTTAGGCCTGCAAAACTCTCTCCAGTATACAATGGTTATTTCATTCCACTTTATTCGTTATTTTCCCCACTAGCCGGCCAAATACAAAGAAGGGTCCGAGATGAAGAATTCAGATATAAATCCATCGACAAATATGCATGCACGTCTGCAGAATTGTACTAATTTTGAAATCGACAGCAGAAAGGTGCTAGCGAAACAGCTGCACGCCTGAACGGTTGCAGGGAGTTGTTCAATCATTTAGAAAGTACGCAATTCTAGCTTATAGCTAGGGCTATGGCTGTATCGACATTACAAGTGTGCGTACATACGTATTGATACTATACTCTACTTGCATGGTCGGGTCAATCGATAAGCTCGCTTGTCTCCACATTTCTCGGTATATGAGAAGGTGGGGTCGGTTAGATATTTAGTCCCTGAACTTCGAGACTTGAGGCTGCATGTCACAGAGCTAGAAGGGCTTGAGCTTTGGTCACACAGCCAGGGGCTTGAAATATTGCTGGGCCAATCGATCGATCAAAGGGACGGTTATGTGCCACAACATGCAATCTAGAACTTCTATTCACACATTCCTACATATCCGATTTACGTACAATAATACTGCTCAAGTACTTATTATATTGTGCATCCACTACCATCAATGCTTATATGATCACTTTATATCTGTGGCTACAGATCTAGAGTGTACAATTATATATCTCAATAAATTTATGCGGCATCAATCCGGCATCGATGTCCGGGTATACGTAAATGTACGCATATGGGTCCGGTCAATTGCAACATGTCTGTTAACTTTGCATATTTTCGAGACCCCAACTCCATGGATTCACCCGATCAGGATAATTCGAATTGACGTCGTCAATGCCTATCTAGGTCCCAGGTAAGTTTCTACCACGGACAAGAAACATCCAGGTGTAAACTATTGCCGCATTAGCTGGTTAATTAGACCCAAACGTATATTTGGTGCTGTGGGACTTGTCCGTCGCTATACTCGGCATGATCCTCATTTGCCGTAGTTCTGCTGCCGAAAATCTCGAAACACACATGTATAAAACTGAGGTGTGGGAAAAAAATAAAAACAAGGAAGATGCACGATCGGAGCCTCTCGTTGGGTTGTCCAATTAGATTAAAGATAAAAGCGGCTCATGGAATTCCTTCAAGTTGTCGAGAAAGAGATCGATTCTTTGATCCCTGGGAGTGCATAGCGAAGGTGCGGACGGACACTATATATGTATCGAATCGTATTTACCGACATCCCTAAAATCTGCGATATCCTGGTCAAACTTTAACTTTCGCTTAAACAGTGATAGTCGAGTCGCGTATACGTATTGAGGTGTGAAATAGTCTTGCATCTCACATTCCTTCGGCTGCATATGGATATGCGGGCGCGGGCGGCCATTGGCTCGAGCGCTCTGGTCAGGCCAGACATGGCAGTTTACAGAACATGTATGTTCACGGAACATCGACTTCTTCGCTTCAAACCCTTCTGGTAGCGAGACCAAATGAAGTTGTAATACTTCCTTTCGAGGGTCCCGTTATCCGTTAATTGTGCCCTCCTAGAAGCACTCAATAGGGTTTCCCTACCAATAGCCGGCCAAGACCAACCTGCAGGACGTCTCGTGGCGTCTCTAACATTCCTCATTGCTTATTTTAACCCATACCCAGGGACCGGTCGACTAGTGAACTTTGTGATATAATATTTTTTGGGGCATATAGATATAACATGCACGAGTTCCAGTATCAACGTCAATGCGATCGATGCCCAGGCCAGTGCCTGGATTCAAGGCTAATGCGGTGCCGCTGGGACTTGACTCTACTGAGCATACATCGACTGCTGAATTAATTCTGTACAAGAATTCTGCGGCCTCAAACCAGGAGCCAGGAATCCTGCTGTAGAAGTCAGATACCCTGCTTCATAATTTCTTGCTTCAATCGATCCCCGACGGCTCGTAGGCCGAAAGGCTGTGACGTTTTCCGCCTTGGCGGCTATGCCTGCGGGAAGGCAAATTCCGCTCATGATGTAAACTTAAGGATTCGAGTTTGGAAATGAGCCATTTGGAAATCTTCATGATAATTGTGCAGTGAAGTTAAGAGCCGCTTGGGGCCGATCGTCGTAAGTTGTTGTATCGTGCCATATGCATGACGTTTCTTCAATCCTTATACAGGTATTATCCTCAAAGCTGCGGAGCTCTCTCCTAGATTATATTTTCAAACTAAACGGTACTGCTCCTGAGGCTTTTTTCGATCAAAAAAACTGTAACAACTCTAGCTCGGGGGGTTATAGCTAGGTGCGAGGCTAGACAACTTGCTTCCCCCCCAATATTGACTAACTAAACCAGCAAAACGGGTATTGTCAATTAGCTTAATTCATTCTTACCAAGATATTTTCGTTCCAATAAGGCTGAATTGAACAGAACCCTCTCTATCTATTTACCGGGCAGCAGTATTAATATATCCAAAAACACCCCTTGCCGCACGATGTACCGATAAGTCTCTAGCTGCAGACTTTCTATTTTATTTACAACTAAAGACCGAACCCAGCTGGCCAGTTGCTTATACACTAGGCCTAGATAGAGGGCGTGATTCAAACCCGCCAGAGCCGGTCCTGGTGATATCATTTCTGTATGTTTACATTCCTAATCATGAGCTCCCTTCAGTTTATTTTTGCTTGACGTTTTTCTACATGCCTGTATGTTCCTCCACTGACTAATAGGAGCCGCTTGACGCTTCCCCGAAGTTCACCGATCCAAGAAGCTTTTTATTAAAACATTGCATCCGCTGCAATCGGTGCAATCGCAATCGGACCACGCGGCCGTAGTCCAGGGTCTGGGTTTGAGACAAGCACACTTTTTTATTATATAATATTCTATTACGCATATATTTCGATCTGCCGGCCGCTAAAAGCAGCCTGCTGGGCTGGCTGCCGGAAAAGTTCGGTCTTGGTCTGAAAGCCTTACGGAAATAGAGCCGTCTTCTGGCTATCTAGTTATCTCGCTAGCACCCGTACCCTTAGTATATTAAAGCTTTTATGTAATCGTCAGGCCTTTATAATATAATATACATTTTTGGAATAGTGCGGCCAATATCATATGGTTGTTAGCATGATCATATGAAAACCGCATGTGCGGGTTTGAGTACGTATTAATATTTTCGTTTAGTTTTACTACTCGTCTTTTCTGCCAGATCTAGGGCTACAAATCCGCATGAGCGATTCTTTCTCACGAGATGTATAGTTAATTAACTTTGCTATAGGTTATGTATTGCAGTTAAGCCCATCGCGCTGGCAGTCTGGTATGAGACAGCAGTTAAGTCTGTCTGATTATCCCAAGATTTAATTAAAGATATAACTAAGCTGATGGTTATGTATTATTTAGATTAACCCCTTCCAAATCTTACTCAGCACCTTTATGTCACTTCCAAGCCGCCTCCGATTTTGTGAAATCCCTTTACGCGGTATCAATTCAATCCCAGGCCAGTACTCTATAGCTCGAGGTTCAATACGCCTTGCCGTACTCGCGCGTTGTCATGTGGTATTCTATCCCAGCAAGGCCACCCTCCTCATACAGTGAGATCAACAGCAATCAAGGTCTTGGATATTCCTTAACCACCTTGGCAAATGCCATCAACTTCCATAGAAGGCCCGATTGCTTACAAAACCAAGTATGGATTACCACCGCCGGGCTGAGTAAGGACCACCAAACCGTGGCAGTGCACTGACATCATTCTTTCCGGCGGGAAACTAAGGGTCACTTCAGCGGGAAGTTAGTTGTATATTATCATCGAATGCCCTGTGCTTGGGTATTACGAAGTGGATCTATAATGCTTATAGATAGGTACGCATCGGCAGTTGGGATATTTACAGCCACTTTGTGATTGTGCGACTTGGATATACTAGGAGGTTGTTAAGTCTTGGAAGTGAGGATATAAAGATGATGGAATATCCGTTTACTGCAGATTACATTCCTCGATTTCCATATTTTAAGCATAACATAGCCTCGCTAGCTTACCTTTAGACATCAAATACGAAGTAAAACGAAGGCCCAGCAGTAAAGAGAACATCGTCGATCCGACGACCCTGGGATATATTAGTTCCCCGAGATCTAGGGACACATTATTATACTCCCTATAGAAGTAGAAACATCTCGAAAAATGACACTCTCTTCATTCATCACGAAGCTTGAGCAAAAAGTATCTGGGGAGTCCTCCCACCCGCAGCCCCAACAGTACCCGCCACAGAATCCACAATACAATACCTACCCGCAATTCCAACCCCCATCCCAATCCTACCAAGGCCCCGCAGGCTACAACCAACATCAATTCTACAATCCGGTCAACCAACCCGCCCCCTCAAACTATTATAACCAGCCTGCCTATGATAACCCACAGTACGCACCGCCCCCCTCTCATGCATCGCAAGCGTACCAGCAGCAACGGCAATACCACAAACCCGCCACAAAATCACTATTACTGGCATACGCATCCGCCGGAACAGCAACCTCCGCCAAAGACCCCGATACAAACCAACAACTCTACATAATAACTTATCCCAAATACGACGGGTGGACCGGAAAACCCAAGTCCGGACTCGATCAAGAACTCCACGTCGGTGATAAAAAGGGACCGATCCTCGGCGGGTGGGTGAATTCGAAAACGACGGGGAAACCGAGTATTTGCATCGGCGAACCCAATAATGGTGCGCAGTTCCAGAAGTTGAAGAGTTCGAGTGTAGGGACTAAAATGGGGTTTGTGAGTCCGCACAATGGGAGGGAGTATGGATGGAAAAAGGGTGATGAGAAGTATGCGTATAGATTGGTCGATGTGGAGACCGGTGGTGAGGTTGCGGCGTTCGATCCGCATAAGTCGAGTTCGAGCATGAGCAAGCTTGGGAAGTTGGAGATCCAGTTGCTGGGCGGGGAGGATTGGGTTGCCGCTGTATTGATAACCGGTGTGATATTAGTGAACGAGAAGGTGGATAATGAAATTGGAACAGAAGTGCTTCAGGCGGTTCTTGGTGCCTAAACAAATAGCAGTCAATCGATGAATTTGATATTTTCTTGCAATTTAGATGTTTCGTTTGAGTTGGTTCAACCTCTTGGAATTGGGTCAATATTGGCGTAGAACTAGTGTATTGCAGGTACACTACAACACTGAGTAGACTTATTACAGTTAAGCTATGGGCTCCAGGAAGGGCTTCTCGATGTTCGCAGAATAGCTGGGTCCTGAAGAGTAATTCCGATGCATCCATGTGTATGGTCTACGGATCCCGATTCGACAACCCTGGCAACCTGAACTAGGAACCGCTCAACCGGTTGGCCGTCGAGCGGAAGCAACCTTAACTTCGGATGATGTCCTGACCTACTAAAGTGTGAGCCTAGGAAAGCTTTGACGGTCATGATTTTGGAAAGCGGGAGGGTCATGCCCCCAAAGGCAATTCGATCATGATAGTTATGATATCGGACCCGGCCGGCGTTGACTTTTCCATACAATGAATGGGTGAGCGGCCCAGGGTTCTCAGTATTCGGTATGATGAATGGGTAATCGGCTGCTGCCCGGAGTTCCTCCGTACTTGAGAGTATTATGGGGTCATCCGGTTCTGGTTTCGAATAAATTCTTCCGAACTCGACAATGGGAGTGTAGCTGGAATAATTAAGCTTCCCGCGAACGTAGCCAGTGAAACCTATTAAGGCGGAGTGTATAAGAAACGGAAACTCCGAGGGAGACGCCGGGACCAAACGCTGGCCTAAATACGGGAAACCGTCTTCAAAACGCATTTCACTTAGGGAAAATGGGTCCCTGTATCTGTTCTTCAGTAGCCTCCATGTCTCTGCTTTCCACGATCTACAAACTGCTCGCAATGTTGGATACTGAGAGTAATCGGCGAGTTCTAGAATGAGCGATTGGATTTCGGGTGGTAGAAACGTTTCAATCGGGTGCGTCAACGTAGGAAGGACTGGAATACTCTTCCCCAAAACATCGCCGACCCTGAGGGGCTCGTCCGAAGTGAGGCCAGTAGTACCCGGGGCCGGCCCCTCTAATTTCGCTACTTCAGGAAACAAATTCTGAGTGAAAGCGTATTTTTTGGAGCACTTGTGAACGTCAGTCAGCTGAGTACCATAGTCAGTTGGTGAAAATTTAGTACAAACCTCTTTGAAAGGGATTATAGGCGTTGATAGTTCGCAATCGAAGGGGTGAAACGGGGTTTGGCCAGGTTGATAGAGCGGAAGTTTGATCATAGGGAAGGTGTATCCCCACTCTTTTAGTCTCCAATCGTCCCAAATCACCACCGTTTTGTCAACAATAGGAACTTGGGTGCTCGAGCATCCCCACCAATTGCTATCGCCTACCCCAATGATGAGTTCGTCCTTACAAATACGAACAAGTGGCAGATATGTATTTCTGAATTTGGTTGTGTTCCGAGCCTCCCTGATGAAGGAACGGGGATACACGAATCCGTTCCCGACATCGGTGGCACAGGCTCCTCTTTGCTGCTCTAGAGAGGATTCGAATATGAATTCCCATAACCCTCGAGGGCCAAGGGCCGCCATCATGTACCACTCTGCATTATAAACATGGGAAATCAAGGTTGACGGAGGGACTAAGTATAAGTAGGGCATCGTTAGCAATCGGATCGGCAATCCATATCTTAGTGGTTTGAAATACCGTCTGGGAGGGCTCTGTTCCGAATTCTGGATATAACTGGTCTGGTTACGCCGCCCATGTAATCCAAGAGTAACTCATGGATGATGGTAAGATCCACATAATCGAAAGTTTCTACAATTGCGTAGGTCAATGCATCTTCGAGGTCGGCGTTGTCGGTTACCATTTCATCATCGTACCCATATTCTTCGTTCGGATCGACGATATTGAACTGGCAATAGATAAGGCATAGGAAGAGCTGATAAAGGGCCCTCGCAGCCCTTATGGTCTCATGATGCGTGGGTGGAACAAAGCTTCCCTCAGGCACCGGACCCTCAAGGGGTAGATCCGATTGGCGGGTAATCCGGTCTTCCAGTTGGGAAGCTAGGAAGCTCTCTGACCACTTGAGGATATATCTATGGGTTTCCTCCAATTCGGACCTTGGGACTTCGGGGATTTTAACCGATAGTTTATGCTGTGGCGTGGGCGGGTTTGCCCAACCGATATATTCTCTCGTCAGCTCAGCTGCTAGAACGGCCGGGACATCATTGCGAACAGCAGATAGGCCAAAGGACTTGGATATATGGATGTAAAATCGACAAAATATCTCGCATTCTGCAAATGATTCATCGAAGAGAGCTTGAGGCTCCGCTTGTGTAGAGGCAGACGCCATTCCGCACCTGTCGTCTAAAACGTTCGACACCAGTGCGGCACCTGATCTTAGTTTGGAAGCAGCAGGAAGCAGTGTTTGATGTTGGAATATTGAGCCTCACTGACCCAAAAAGGAGAGGCCCGGTAGTAATTCCGAAGCCAAACCCGTCTTCGTAAGCGTCAGTACTGCCGTTGATGTGAACGTTGAACTGTCAGCCGGGGCCCGAAATGAGGCCTGGAATGATCTAATCAGTGTTAGTGTCACTTCTCTCAACAGAACAGCCAATGGCAGGGGAGAACAGGGAACGCGTACACAAACGAACACGCTAAAAGTTGCTATGATGTCGAACAATACAATTTTCGATTGAAAAAAAAAACAATTTGGAGGGGAATTTGTGAGGGACATCAAGACCGTCATCCATCATCATCATCGCTTTTTCTCCCCTGAATATCCATTTCTGTCGAAGCTGTTCGCCGTCGACATTGACACCGTCTACCCGCCGGCAGACGTATTATCCGAGCTGAGATATTGCATGAGAAACCTATATTTCTCCTTGACCTAAGACTGTCCTATTTTCTGGGTGACTCTTTGTCATCGGGGCGTTCGAGAAGCTCGGTGCTTTTTCGAGCTGTTGGTGTGAAGAAGGATTCGTTTTGCTTCCTGCTGCGCCGCCACCGACACTGTTTACTTCGACCATCGACCCATCCTTCACCACCCAACATCGCCACCGACGTCTACCTTATTATTATCATCATCGAAAACAAAGAAACAGGATTCAGTACCTTGTCATCGATAGGTACCGACAAAGAAAGCAAAGGGAAAGGGAAAAAGGAACCAAGCTGAAGAAATTGGTTGGGAGCTTAGCTGCCTGTCTACCAAGCTGCTTTAAACCTGCGCAGAGGAACAGGTGCGGTAATAATGGCGCGAAAGGTTGTTCCTCGGCCCTACGAGGCCATTTCGTACCCGCCCTTTGAAGACGACCAGGAAGACTCCCTCTACACGGACCCTTATCGAGACTCCCTCACCACAACATCAGCGACTGCCTCTTCCTCCCACAAACTACAACCGTCACATCCTTCAGCTGGCCAATTTTCATCTCCTAGCTCAAATTCATTCTCTGACAAAGAAAACGCTCCGGAGCATTCGCGAAACCGGGGCAGCAATACTTCACCGCTCGTTAAGAAGGAGAGGGGATTGATTGCCAAATCCGCCCGTTCGGCCCCGTATACGATTGCACAGGGAGGAATGTCTCCGAGAAGGTCGAAAGCATCGGCTTCGTCAAAACCTTTGGCCGAAAGGTCGAATGTTGACGGTGTTAGAAAGGCTTCGGCGTCCAAACCAGCACTAAGAGCGACATCGGCTGCTGCCTCAATAACATCATCCAGGTCGCCTTCTGTTGTTCCCGAATCACCGGTCGCTGAAGAAGAGGATGTAGAATCAGAAGAAGGAGAAGGAAACATGGAAGAAAGCGAAGAGGAAGAGGAGGAAGAGGAGGAAGGTGCTGAAGACGACGAGGAACAATCCAGACGGACACCTAATCCGTCCCAAATCCCAACTGGCTCGCAGTTTCCAAGCTCCCAGAGACACCCCGCCACTCAATTCTACGACCCTAATCAGTCTATGGCCGAACGACGGAGGGTTAAAGGAGCCTATAATTCGATCCAGCAGGACCTAGCTGGTATGTCATCAATGCATCTGCTGAGATATTTCAATTTGCTAACTCTTGCGCCCTACTAGACCAAAGGGACGAGCTCATGAAAACGGAAAATGGGGGCCTTCTCGACTACATCAAAAAGGCCAATAAGCTTTTTGGCGATGTGAAGCAAACCTCAGACGCAATGGTCGATGGCAAGGTACAAGTTGAGATCGGAAGAATTGCTGCCGAAAAGGCCAAAAGAGTGGGAAACGGTAAGACAAACACAGGTCTTGACGTCGATGAGTTTATCGCAAAGTGTATTCAGTACATGAGCAAGTCAAGGCCAGGTGATTCATCTGATGGCCATGATTGGGCCTATCTTGGTCGTGAGGTTGCCGCACCGTCCATGAAGACAGCAAAGACCTCGGATTTCATGTACGGGCCTCTGGGAGTTCAAAAACGCCAGAGATTGATCAAAGAACGGAAGAAGGCCGTCCGTCGCCGCCCCGAAGAGTTCATCCGTCCCATTGATTTGGACGAAAAACAAATCGCCCAGAATGAGAACAGTACAACAAAGAATGTCAAGGACATCCACGAAGCCCTTACTAATTATTTAAAAACGAGCGGCGAAGATATCGTTGGCTATTTCGAATTTGTTATCAACCCAGAAAGCTACAGTCAGACTATCGAAAATATGTTCTACCTGGCTTTCCTGGTAAAGGGTGGGAGAGTGTCCCTCCTGGAAAGCGAGGATAATTTGCTCTATATAGATTTGGCAGATCCAGCGACCCCGGAGGAAGTACAAGAACAGGGCATTGTCAAAAAGCAGATTGTCATGCCGATGGAGAAGCATGTCTGGAGGCAACTGATTGAGGCGTTCGAGATCAAGAAGAGCATCATTCCAACAAGGCCTAAGGAATTGGAGGCTATCAACGCTAGCGGGTGGTACTCTTAGGTCTATGCCGTTACTACCAAGTCGATGAATACAGGTTATTTGGTCGAGAGCTCATAGAGGGTGGTGTAGATGGAGCACTGGTGGTCATTTATACATTTTCCCTTTAATTCCCCTGTTCACTGTCTTTTTTTTTTAATTATCTCGACATGCTTTTCTTTACATCGCATCGCCATTCAAACCAAAAGCCATGTATAGGGGGGCGGCAGGTATTCTTTTTTTTTTCCTTTTCCTTTATTCCCTATTCTCTACTCCTATCTTTTCCCCTCTTCTATATTTATTATTTTTATTTCCTTCAGCGGCGTTCACGAATGTGCTTTTCGGCGTTCGAGGGGGGGGAGGCTCTGTCTTTGCATGTATACTATTTTATTTTGATTCTAGACCTTCTAGATTTTCTCTAGATCCAGTCTATACGACAACATCGCTTCCTACGATGGTTTCTAATGCATTTTACCCTGCATGGCGTGCAATCCATTTTGCATACAGGCTCCATTCGATTACGGCTCAAGACCCTGGGTCTGTCTTGCCTGTCTCGTGTGTCTCGTGAACCGGTAACCATACTCAAACAACCGATATCGATAGGGCTCCCAGCCAACCAGATAAATGGCAATTTGGGATCTAAAAAGGCTAAGAGGAGCTTGAATTGTGCCAACGAGCTGGTTTTATCGCCAGCCAATCAGAGGGCCAACGTGAAACAGCTCCCAGATCCACTTTTCCAGGCATCTCCAGGGTCTCTCTCCGAGGTCAGGCCTGTCCACTTTCTGGAACCGTGGCCCCGTGCGCCCGAAGCGGAATTGCCAAAAAAAAAAAAAAAAAAGTGGTACGTACCAGCACACGCACGATTCCGACTTTGAACCGTCGACGGCGCATCCGTATGTATGTTCATATGTACGTGATAGAAGCCTGCATATTGGATTGGATAGGATTGTAATATACATTCTGGCGTTTCGAATTCGCAGTCGGCCGTCACAGTTGATTCGACTCTCCCTCTCGCCGCCGAGATGCAGGAATGGGGAATCAGATAAAAACCCACCTTCCCTTCTGCCACTAATCTACCCTTTTGTCCTTCCTTTCCTCTTCTTTTTTTTTTCTTATTTCATTGCTTTGAGACCAGGCCGAACGATAGCGTGAACTTGTGCTAAGCTTATGGTAGCAGCAGCGGTGGTGCGATTCCCCGCATTCGTATCCTCCTCCTTCTCCTCCTCCCAGTCCAATCCGGGTCTGCAAATCGCATCCCGACCTTTTGTCATCCGAGCCTGGCGTCTAGCATCCCTCGAAGAGAAATCGATTAGTCAATTGGGCTGACTGCCTCGACTGTGACTGTATCGATATCGTTAACAGAACGATCGATTGGATTCAATTCGTCCTGTGACTGCCCTCAGTCGCTTGTCCATACTGCGTCGCTTTGTCAGTATCGGATCAAATCAACCTTGTCGTTGAGGTAGGAACTAGACCGGCTGGCTAGCACCGTGGCGCGAAGGAATCCGGACCGGGGTTTGCTGTGGTGTTCATATTGTGTATGCAGAGTCCGTAGTATTGGCCGACTTTGACCACCCTGTTGCTTCGTACTGGCAGAGCAAACTGAAGCTAGCTGTACGAGGAGCTAACCGGCTCTGATCTGATCTGATCTGATCTGGCGGACCCCTTCGAGACTCCCTCTTCGAATCCTCCTGATATTATCTCGAGGGAGCATCAATTGTGGCTGACTGGGCCATATTGACACCTTGCTATCACAATTAATATTAGCTTCACTGCCTGTTCTGGTTCCTCCCCTTTCGAAGCCCCGGCCCAGCAGATAGTTATCGCTTCCAATTGCGAAGAAAAGAAACGAGATTCATTTGACCCTGATTCGATTCGATTTGATTGATTGAATTGACTATTTTGATATCCTCCAGGTGGTCTTCACTCTTTAAATACGGCCATCCAGCCCTCTCGCTCCTCCGCCCGAAACACCAGACATTTTGACCAAAGTCATCGTCGAGACAATCAATTCCAAAGTCATCGAAGCCGAAGTCGAAGCCCGGCAAAAATACAAAAAAAAGAAAACGTTCGTTGGTTTTGGAGGCTACCACTTTCGTCCAGCTCGTTCTCGCCAATAAATCCCCTCTCCTCACAAAAACTAGTGTGTGTGCGAGCAAAGGATCCTGAACCTCTTCGCCTCAACAAAATCTCAGCTTGGAAAAAACACCAAGGGAGGAAGGGCAAAAAAAAAAAAAAAAAAAAGAGTATCTACCCGCGCAGAAGACGACGATACGACAACGAATTGACCGCCGGAGAATGAGTTCAGCATCTTCGACGGCCGCCGTCGAGAGCGGAACCGTGCCAATGGCTCGGAAATCACCGCACAATGGCTCCACCAGCAGAGCTTCCCTCCAACCTCCAAACGGTGCCCCAAGGCGCCCAAGGAGTCTCAGACGGAAGACTCCACAGCCAGAACCAGTCTCGCAACCGTTGACTATGGCTTCCATTGCCCAGTACTTCGTCGACCACCAGATCAGTATGTATTTCTGCTCTTTTTCACAAAATTGTCACCGTTTACGTTTGTCGGGGCATCGCGAAGTTATCACATGCTGACTTGATATCTCTGCGAAACCACTCCAGGCCTTTGTGCTATCCCTATCGCCACCCTTCTAACACTTCATTTCTCGTCTCCCCTTGACTCCAACATACACAAATGGACCTCGAAGTTCTGGACACCCAGCTATTACAACCCCCAAACCGGCTTGTACGCCGTAGGCCTCGATGATGCATATCTGGTCCTCTTCTGGGTCACCATGCTCACCATGCTACGCGCTTGTTTGGTCGACTATATCGCCAAACCGTGGGCTAGGTCGCAGGGGATATCTAAGAAGGGGTGCATGAGGTTTTCAGAGCAATTGTGGAGCATGCTCTATTATACTATTTCGTTCAGCATTGGGATCGTATGTTTGAAACTCCCTCGACAACCCCTTCCATTAGAACTACATTGCTAACTAATATAATTTAATGTAGAAATTACTGGCTAATACCAACTATTGGTTCAACTGGCCCGAACTATGGACCAACTGGCCTATCAGGGAACTCGATGGCTCAATCAAGTGGTACTACCTTGTTCAATCTGCCTCCTGGGTCCATCAGATCTTCGTCCTACATGTGGAAGAGCGACGGAAAGATCACTATCAAATGTTTGCGCACCACATTATCACATGCACTTTAGTATACTGCAGCTACGTTTACAACATGACTCGCGTCGGACATGTTATCCTCTGCCTCTTCGACTTTGGCGATATTTTGTTGCCAGTAGGTTTTGCCTCCTTTTATACACACCCCCCTATTTCGCGACAGAAATCCTAACCTAGAAACTCTCAGGCCGCTAAAATCCTCAAATACCTAAAATTCCGAACAACCTGCGATGCCGCATTTGGTTTATTCCTCCTCTCCTGGGTTTACACCCGTCACTACCTTTTCATCAACGTCATCATTTCCGCTTGGCGAGACACCATCGATACCGTCCCTGTTGGTTGTTTCGAAGGCGGCGCCTCCACCTTCACCCCTCTTGACGATTCCGCTCCAAGTGCATTCAGCATGTTTTTCAACCCGGGACAGAAGGTCTGTTTCACCAGGGGTATCTTGACGGGCTTTGTGGTACTGCTTTGGAGTCTACAGGGGCTTACATGCATGTGGTTCTACTTGATCATGAGAGTGGCGGTGAAGGTTGTTACCGGCATGGGCGCAGAAGATAATAGAAGTGACGACGAAGTCGAGGAGGAGGTCGACGAGGTCAACGTGGAAGTCGATGTCTTCAATGGAGACTTGAAGGTGCCTCATGATATCCATGCGGAGGCCAGTGGAAGCTCAGTTAATGGCAGCACCGCAGCTAGGAGAAGACGAGAGCTAGCCAACGGCACGCCATTGAGAGATGTTTTCAGCGCTGGAATGGCTGGACAGAGCCAATTTATGGCCGCCCAGAAGCTCGCAGAAAGCAAGATTGGATGCGGTGGTGATGATCGTTAAATTATATACCCCCATACTGGTGCGAAAATCGAAAAGTCGTTTTTTTTTTGGCTCCCCACATGGGCTTTTCCATTTACGAAATGTATCAATGAGAACGATCAGGTTGGTTTTTGGTTTTTTATGCTTTTGCTTTGATTGATATGCAGGGCATTGATGACGAATTTCATAGTCCTTTTGGCTTCCTATATCCAGATGGTTTCCTCAATGTATTGCATTCAGTTTGTTTTCTTTTTCGCCTTCTCATTTTTTATTATTATTGGTCACAACTCTTTGCAGCTGAAGGTTTGGCTGCCAGTGCCCTTTGGTTGTTTTTATATTTCATCTTGTCCTGCGCTGCTGTCCCTTAACGATATCTTGGTGGCTGTTCCTGGCCTTTTGTCCTCACTACTATGATATGATACACATAGCTGCTTTTGTTTCCCCCCTAGACCCCTTTTCACTCCCCCTCGTTGACCCAAATATGCATATGATATAGTGTTACAATAGGGAGTTTTCGTTCCTTTTTTCTTCAACCAATACTCGTCTTTTTTTTTTATTATTATTCTGGGGGTGGTGTTTACTCTACACGCTGGGTCTAAGGATCTGTAGCTAGATACTACATAGAAGATTAGAAGCATGCGAATGGTATCCTTTTCACACAACATCTCAAGCAATTGATCTCCATTCCAATACCTTTCGCCTAAACGGCGAGCTACACTAATTCCTGGGGAAGCGAACTAAAATCGATTCCCCCCAGCCACCGGGTATAGAATATCGCAAGTCTACGCGGAAGTGTACAACGTTGCAATTAAATTTGATGGCATGTCGTCCGGGTGTTACACAAAAAACAAAACCCTCTCATGGGGCCGGAAACATACAAGCCACCCTGTTAATAACCGTTTAATCGATAAGTTTCTGGTTTTAAAACCAGTTGGGCCTTTTTTAAAACGGGTGTGATTGAGACTAATAGGTCACTTTTGTTAAGTGGAGGAAGTGGTAGGGTGTGAAAAAGTGGTGACTATGCCCTTTCCGCTTCGTTCCGGGAGCGGGGGTTTTGGCTGGGTTTTTTTTCCTTTGACCACGTCCTGCTTGGGGATTGTGATAGCTCCCCTCTCTCTCGCTCTTCTTTCCCGGGGACGAGGTTGGTTTATCCAGAGGGGGTTTAACGTTATGAACTCTGGGGGGGTTGGAGCACCGTGGGATCGTGAGGGGTGGTAAGCTCGGGCTTCGGGATTCGGAACGTGGAGATATCCGGTGGCCGACGGTTTCCCAAATTACCACACGCTACTGCTGGAGCTTATGCTTAGTCAGAGGAGCTTTGAATTGCCAACAACTTCTTAGGGGGTCGATTCTCGAGTGTGTATTCTGGGAAGATGGGTTGAACTGGCGTGGATGGGGGTTATACAAGTTGCCTTGAATACTGGCGATTGTGAAGGTTTTTATTGTATATATTGAGTATTAAACATTATCATTATTTATTGTAATCTGAAATCCCAAGCTGGCTGTATTGATCCAGCTCGAGTTCTAATCCTAGCTATAGGTGATATTTACAGAGAGAAGAAAATGTGAATCAAGAGTTATTACAGCAAATCCCACGGACGCCGCGGCGTGCGATGACCGTATATCCCCAAACCCTCATATATGAACCCCCCTCATAACAAATATATATAAAATATCCAAAAATCCAAAAAAATGCCGCCTAAAACTCCACAAACACTTGATAAACCTGCCCCGGACCGGGACAACTATAGCGGTCAGGAATCCAAAGCCATTCCCCGGTAGTCCTCTTCAAATCCCACAGCATATCCAACCCAACCTGCACGAAATCACTCACCCTCGCATTCCTATAAACCGAAAAGGTGATACACTTCTCCTTCCACGAGCGTACCCTCCAATCCTCCAATCTGTGGGAAACCGGACGTCCCGAATCCTCCACCTGGTTATCAAATAATATAAAAAACGGCTTCAGAGTCTTCCACCTCCCCGCCCTCCTTACCGATCTACTGAATTCAATTTCCCCACTGCTCGTAACTGTAGTTTTGGGGGGTATGGGTGCATTAAACTCCTTCAACGGGATGATTCGATCATCCAACAAAGGACAGTTTGAAATATCCCTCCCAGCATTGATATCCGGAACAATCAAACGCCCGTTTTGATCGCGATTCAAAGCCCTTCCGTTGTCTTGTATGTAAAAATACGTATAAACGTCCCCATACTCGCAGGAGGTTTTCACGTACCACCCCCTTCGACCGGAGTCCAGGAAGACGGAGAGATCGCGAAATCCGGTTTTTGCGTGGAGTTCTGAGAATCGACGGGGGGATTGGGTTGCGTGGCTGGAGAGGAGGAGGTCGGCCCAGGCCCCGTGGGCCTCCGATGCGGCCATCTGGGAGTCTAGATCTAGATAGGACAGAATTTCGATTTGGAGTTCTTGCGGGAGGGATAGGATTCTTTCGATATCCATTTTTGGCGGGGCTGCTGCCTTTTTCTTGGATCGCGTTTGCATCTTGTGTGATGAGGTTTGGGCTTAAGTTCTAGGTCTTCTTGGTGGGAATCGGAAGATTTATTCGAGGGTTTAAGTGAGTAGTGTTCGTACATCTACTGACGATGAAGCGAGGCGCATGGCATGTAGAAGTACGGGTGATCGGAAACTTTAAATGGTCGGTAGGATATCTCGGGGGACTGCAGCTGATGGGATGTCGACATGTTGACGAATGCACCGATGGCAAAAAGGCCCCCTTCTCGATAAAGGATAAACCAGCGGACAAATATCTCTTATACCGACCCTCACAGAAGCAGTATACGTGAGGGTTGAAGCTCGAGATTGTATATGAGCTTATTATATTTAGAGAATCAAAATCACTCGAGCGAACGAGCCTTATAAGCTTATGGTCCATCAACACATTTCCTTGTTGTATTTGTTCTCTATATCTGCAGTCTTGTAGGAGGTAAGTTGTCCTACAGGTAATGAGCCCGGGTTATTATTATTATTTCGGTAGTTGGAGTCCCGACGTCGGTTATTCCGGGCAGCCAGTTGCGTCTCAATTATAACCAGTTCTTTGGCTAACTCATCATGAGTAGTGACTCCAGCTTCAGCTTCGACCTTTGTAATTATATATATATATTCATGGCTGCGACGTCATAGTCCCGCGGTAGGCCGGCTGAAACCATCAAGACGTACTCCAAGAAACCTAGGGTTCCTCCGGCCGCTTCATATTTGTTCTTGAAGCCTTTCGCACCAAGAGTTTCTCATGCAAGCTAGTTAGGCCTTAACGGATAGTTTAGTTGACGTTGAGGACGAAACGCACGCGCCCGAAATTTGTCTATATAATGCCTTGAGAAACCCTGTATATTAGAACTTCACGAATTACATCATTCTTCCAAGCATCACGCCTTGTTTATTATTTCCAAATAGGAGGGAAAGTGACAACCTACTTACTACAAGTATAACCGCAGAGGGGTGTTATTTGGGTAGTTGACTAGAATGTATAGTTGACATATCGGGTGCGTCGAAGAGTTTGCGACTTTGTTATAAGCTCTCTCCAGAGCCTGCATACCCTCATCGGCCCAATACTTGGTCGCACACATTTAAATGCTTGAAGATTTCGATCTGCACATAGTGCGGCAAACATAGTAAATTTGTATTTTGGGAGGTAGTCTTTTTAGATGATTGTGTCTTCAAAGCTTTCTCCATTGGCAGTAAATTGGACTTAATCTGCCAACTGATTTTCGAGAAATCATCGTTTCTAGTACAGTCTTGGGCTGGGTACGAGACCACCGTTTCTAGTGTTCTAAAGTCGTAATATTAACTGTAGTTGTAATGTATATTTTAGTTCCTGAGTTAGTGATAGTCTCGCAATTAGTATTAATGAGCTGCGGGGAAATGCAAATACATCTAGGTAGGTATATATATAGTGGGGCATAACATACTAAGGCCTCCGGATTCTAGGGGGCTGTTGGGCTACTATGGCGAATCCTTTGCTAGAAAAAGAGTCGCGAGGGACAAGAACTCAAACTATTCAAAAGGTAGAGTGGGTTCTCTCGCTGGAGGAAAGTGATGGATCTAGGGAGATGGGTTCGGTTTGAATAGTTTGATTGTAATTGATGGTAGGGTTTCTAAACTTTGTGTAGGCAATGATGGAAATTCATCGATCTGCGTGGACACACTGTACAGCCTAAGTCATACCAACTGAGCCAACGTAGATACAATTTCTAGAATCCACTGTTATACTCTAGATGCCTAGGCCCAAGCTAGGTAGTTCCTACCGGAAAGGCTACCAGTACAGAGACCGGCATATTTGCCAGAAGCTCCTAGAATCCCAGTAGACACCTCATTCCAACCCACTTTAGTGCTAATTCACTGCAGCCTGCAAGTAATGCACAGCAAATTTTTGTAATATTATAATACACATATTCGAAATTATAGGTCTCATTGTTTCCAGAAATCGGTAGTATCTCCCGAAATCATACAACCTCTAGCATGATAGAGAGAATCACATCATAGCAAGTCATCTGCCTCATTTATAACTCCTTCAATAGTGCGTTTATCTTATAGCGTTATGAAGCTCTCGCCTCTAACTTCGAATAATTATATAAAAGGATGCAGAGGAAAGAGCGATTTATATATCTTGGACAACGAAGAAAAACAACAGCTTTTTATCTACTATACATGTGCACCCAAAAAAAGTATAATACAAGCCGTAGGACATAAACTCTTGGTCTCGAGGCCAGATAAACTCTATGCTGAGGGACACATGCATATGATCTTCATTTCACCCAACTGGCCCCGATGATTCTATACGTACCTAAACTCAGAAAGGCCAGTAATTACTCTTATATATAACTCAACCTCTTTCCAATTCCAGGACGGGATCTGGGGTGCCAAAAGACTTATAAAAACCTCTGAAAACGTTTAAACGAATAGTCCACGGTTTCGGTGAAGTATCTGTATTTAAGCTTCACAAATAGCTGGGATATACACCACGAATCAACAATATAGACAAAGATGATATGATATCTATTCTTCGTGCTCTAGCCCGCCGAAATTGCGCTATAAACATATAGGGTATACATATTTAAACAAACACAATGTTGACAATGACGGCCAAATTCATTTCCCGGGGTGCAGAGACTCGGCAGCAAGGCATAGCAACCATGGTTCATGATTCAGAGGATTTCCCATGTAAGGAATCTGACCTCTATCTCAAAGTGAAATGGGTTCTGAATTTTGGCCAGATTGTGATCTGGAGGTGTCGCTCTGAGATTCACCTCGATCATATCCTCTGGTTTGCTTGATGGTCAACCCTAGTCTAGTAAGAAGGGTCAACCCAACGATATCATTATCCGAAAGTTCAAACGTCCAGTATGCAAGAGCATCTGGGGAATTGACAAGGATTTGCAGTTGACGGCCCGATGTCCGTTTGAGCGGTTCCTCCGGATCATACAGCTCAATAATTCTCCTGGCGTCGTATCCAATGGGGCGGTATGACAATGTCAGTTCACCAAGAAAGGGACAGTTGGCTATGTCCTCAACCCCTTCCGTCATAACCATATAGGACTCGACGTCCAATTCGAGAGAGGCTGGGTGCTCATACTGATGATATATTTCTATACTATCGCATTCAATTTCTCTCTCCGCACTGTCGTAATAGTATCGAATAATCCGCCCGTCCTCGACCTTGGCTTTGAAAAAGAAGCCGGCTCCCACGTTAAAGATCGTCCGGGAACTTGAGCCCTGGGTATCTCCCATTCCTCAGGGCTTCAGATCTTATCAAAAGTCCAGCCCAAATCCTGCGTGTTTTCACGGCCTCAATTTGATCACGGACTCCAAGATGGCCGATAATTTTCACTTGAATATGGGGCGGAAGGGCTAAGATTCCATTTTTCTTCACGGGATGAGAATCAGTGACATTGGATTCTCGAATTTTTGGTTTCTTATCCGTCATGTGCACAAATACGTGTGTCATTCAACGGTCCCCAACGGTCTCTGAGTTGATGCCTTTGGTATTGTGACTATATGCGATATTAGCTATATCTGAATTTCGAATTCAGCCGTTCAATCTACGGCGGGGGACAGGCATATAAATAGGGACAGTAAGGCCTCGAGAGCCCAGCTGAAAAATTCTACATATATACCAACCGAGGTTGCAGGAATCGCGATCCAGTATATCTCGATAGACGAATTGCAAGCTCGGTCCAAGGGGTAAACCGAAAAGTCTTGCTTGCCGAAGGGCAAGTAAAAAGCTGGTAGAATAAGTTGGTTGGTTTGAAGGATGTCTGATAGTGGATTGTGTATGTTGATTGGAAATTTTTGATTGCAAAGGAGTTTCATGCAGGTGCGACTTATAACTAGTCCCACCGTGTAAGTTGGATACATACTCATCATTACCGCGTACTGCTTACCTAATATAAACCATAAAATATATAGCAATTTCTATTCCCAAGCACTTGTAAGCGGATTTAAACCTCCCAGCTACACTACTCGAAAGTTATCTCCTAAGGCAGCTAAGGAGATACAGTGGTACAAAGTTATTATTACGTAGCAAGGCGGCGGAACTTTAACATGAACCACCTAGATTGTAGGTAGATAGAATCAAGGAAATTTCCAAAATAGAATGTATTCATTGATAGTTTAGTCTCGTTCAAATAACTACGTACAAAGAGCCCCTTACGGGGGTAGTAGTTGTATAGTCGCTAGAAGAGGTAAAACACATTCTTTGCAGTAAAAAGTCCAGAGTAAAAAATCGAAGCTAGGAAAAAGAAGAAAAGTCCAACGAGGTAGTAATAATGGCGCCAATAATGCTACGAGCAATCAGATAAAAGGTATGTCATACCCGTTAATTATTCGCCGCCATTATTAAGCGTGTCCTCGGAGTCAGGGGTGGGGGCATCATTGACGGTTGTATCTTCGATAGTGATCATGGGGATGGTTAGCCCAGTAGCCGGATCACGGTTGTTCTCGCGAGACCAGGTGCCGTCCATGTATTCCTTCAGATGAGTGTTGAAGAATTCATCGACAGCGTTGCCAATGATGTCCGGGGTCTCAATCACATCATCTCCATCAGCTTCAAACCCATAGATGTACTCCTCATTATCGCTATCCGTTTCCGCCATCAACTTGGGAATATTCCAATCGATGTCAGCGAGGTATCTTTCATCCGAAGTCCTGACAAGTTTGAGGGTCTCAGCCTTTTCATCCTCAAGACATTTGAGTTTCTGATTGAAGTCCGTGTCGTCGTCGTCTTGAATCTTCAACATCCTCATTTGGATTTCTGCCTCTTTAGCCGCAAGCGCTTCCTTTAAGTTGGCGAGTTCTTTTTTGTATCCCGCGAGTTGATTCTTGGCCTCCTCTAGCTTTTTTTTCTCATCTTCCTTCTTTCCCAATAATTTTTTGATCTCTCGGTCGACTCCATCAACCAAGGTTTTCAAATACCCAGCCCAGACGAATCGTCTGTACTTGGCGTCGTCGATGACAGACTCGGCGGTAATCTTCAAGATCCTGGCCTTCTTCGTACCAGAGTCGTATTTGAGGAATCGCGTGAAGTCCGTGGCGAGGGCCAAATACCCCTTGAGTTCCTCGACAGAGCATTTGCGTCGGTGAATAGCGATATCTTGAACCTTTTTCAAGGTGGCAAGGACATCTTTCATTGGTCCCCTCCCGGCCAAGGCAGCGATGTTGCGACTATCTTCGGGAGTATTTTGAAGCTCAGAATTGAGAAAGCCGAGCCAGATCGAGAGCTCGAAATTCTGAGCACGAGCGTAGGTGGCGTCGGATCTGTATTTGGGGACCCACGCTTGGAGGAAGGCCCAGCAAGACTTCTCAAGGATGGACTGAGCGATTGAGAAAATCTGGTGTTGGATATGAGTAGGAAGGGCGATTGGGCCAAAGGTTTTGTTGATGAAAACCTGGTGGTCGGAGTCTTGTTCCTCCTTCCTCAACTTCTTTGGCAGATGGTCGGGGCCCGGTTCTTCGAGCATATCTGCAAGCTCCCTGAGGGGTCCGCTGAGAGGAGAGATCTGCTTTCTTTTGTTGACAATAAGATCCTTCCTTTCGCCGACGGGGAGCTTGTTTGAACCAGTGGCTCTGGCGAAATGACCACCGGCGGTGGGAACCGGTAGGAGGGATGGAGCTGGGACCTTTGAGCGCCCCCGGCCGCGTTTATTACGCTTCTTGGGTGTAGTAACTTCACGGTCACTCTCTATCCCAGCTTCAAGACCGTTTGGTGGGGTGGATACACCCAATGAATTCTCACCACCTGCTCCATTCTTAGCTTTGGTATTGGCATTCGAGCCAGGAGCATTGATGAGGGTGCGGCTGTAGTCAAAACAACCGCAGTTAAGCATTGGATGGCCGTCCCAAGAGTTGTGAGGAATTGCAGGGAAATGTGTTTTAGCAACCTTCCCATCAGCCCCAAATACATGGGCCTTCAAGAAATCCGAAAGAATATCAGCCGTTTCATCGCAGTCGATTCCATACGGATTGAGAGCCGACCAGAAGGCGTTAAACTGTCCCCAGAGAACAGCTCTGATAGCCGAACGGGTGCGGAGATGACGGTACGGCTCCAGGCAGAAAACCGGGCACCATAACAAGAACACGAGTTCCTTCTTAAAATAAGGATAATCTTGAGATCGGGAGGTGTTATTGACGTATTCCCTCAATTTCGCAGCAAAGGTGCCCTGTGCAGTGGCGACACAGACCTTTGCCGGGATCGGTAGGTCCTTTGCAGGGATCGGTAGGTCAGCCAGAGCTTGGTCCTGAGTACCGTGGATGTCGGGCAGGAGAAGCTCCAAGGGGCTTCCGTTTTCAGCCATATCGAAGTAGCTTCTTCTTGCTTTAGCTTGTTATTCGCTGAGGTATCGTCAAATGAAGCTCTCTAAGCTAGCTTCAAGAAGAGGTTGGAGGGATGAGGAGCGTAGGTGATAGTCTTGATGAGAAGAGAGACGTCGTGGTGATTGGTGTAAGTTGATGATGTTAGATGAAAGTGTTTACGGATGGAAAAGACGTTGCTACCCTTTTGTAAACAAAAAAAAAAAAAAAAAAATAGAACGAGGCCTGCGAGACCAAACGATACTAACAACTATCGCCATTCCTAACGTCGACGGCAACACATATTGATGTGTTGGATTTCACAGGCTCGGCCCAATTCATCCCCTGCCTAATGAGGGAAGGATCGACGGTCCTCAAGCCAACAGCTTCGAGCAATGTTACACGGCCGATAAATCTGTGGGCACGCGCACGTCGGAAATATCAATAGCTATCGATAGCAGAAACAGTATGTAAGCTCGAACTTAAACCACCAGGTACTCGAGTGACTTAGTATCATGTAAAGAAGCTATGGCGTTAAACTAACCATGCTACTAATCAATTCATCTATATATACAAAAGAAAAGAATCACCCCAAAAAAACTCCACTCTCGACGAGTCGGTCCAAATAATAGAGTTATCAAATCCCCCAAGAATAAGAAGAAAGAAATAAAATATAAAAATACAAAGTCTCCAGATTCGAATATTCGCCCATTATTTCAAATGGCTCGAACAAATCTTAAACCCTTCCCAAAGAACTTTTGCTTGCAGATTGCTTTTTGAAAATGCTTTTTTTTTACGCTCGAGTAGAGGTCCTGTTCTTCTTCTTACAATCCTTAGCTGACTGTCCGGCACGTCCGTTGGCGTTTCCTCGATTGCGGCCATTTTGACGTCCGTTTCCACGGTTGTTTCCACGGTTTCGTCCATTTCCGCGGCCACGGCCGTTACCGTTTCCACTGCCAATGGCTCCACCGTTTCCACCGTTTCCGGTGCCGTCGGTAGGAGTGGGCTCAACAACTTCATCATCACCAGTGGTAGGCGAAGGGGTTTCAGTTTCAGTGGGTGGCTCGGTCTCAGTGGGTGGTTCGGTTTCAGTAGGGGCTTCGGTCTCGGTAGGTTCAGGCGTAGTCTCGCCATCATCTGTAGGCGTTGGCTCTTCGGTTGCAGTTGGTTCAGGTACGCTACCACCGGCACCGTCGGAAACGGTAGCGGTAGCGCTAACAGTCGGAGCTGGGATAGTCCTGAAGCCATCGGTGGGGAAAGGGGCGAAAGTTGGGATGGTATCGTTGCTTGGAATACTGGTAGTTGTGGTCGGCTCTGGCTCTGGCGCTGGCTCTTCTGGTTCGGTACCATCGACCTCGCCACCAAATGTGAAAGATTGAAGCTCGTCGGCGGTATCGCAAGAGATCTTGTCTAGACGAGCGCCGGAAGATGTGAAGCAGGTGCCGGCTTCGTTCAAGGGTTGTAAGGAAAGTGGGCCGGCGGTAACCTCAGTGAAGGAGAACAATTGGGAGTTGGTCACAGTGCCTTCGCCAGCTGCGCGGCCACCGCAAGAGAAGATGTTGACTTGATCTCCTGCTTGTCGGCGGGGGTCGTAGTTAAGACAGCCTTGTGTCTAAATACACCAATTTTTATATTAGTAAAATTCGGAAACCCTCCAGGATTGACTGTGAAAATTGACTTACCAAAGCACTGACAACCAACATTGTTCCTTCCTGATCATTATGTTTTCCAGCAGTGATAATATCCCACTTTTGGCCATCACTTCCATCACAAGCCTTGATCTGAACAGGCAACAGGTTGGCTCTGAAGTCGCCGGATAGAGGATCAACGAACAGGCACTTTCCGTCACCGGTGTTAATTGTTACGCTGGAGAAGGCACGGGTAGCAGTATCATCTCGCTGGTGGGCTTCCCGGGTAGCTTCCTCGTTTAATTCGTCGACTACACGACGGAGAATGGGAAAGTGCTGTGGGAAGGCGGATGTGAGGGTAGCACCCGCGGTAAGGGCGAGGATGTAGAGCGACTTGGAATGCATTTTTGATATATATAACTCTTAGGGCTATCTTATCAAAAGATTATACTGCCTGAATATTCAAGTTCTCACGAGAAAGCGTAAAACAATTTGTTCAAACCCGAGGGGAGGGATCCAGTCCGTTAAGCAATTCAAAGATTACTTTTTGTACTTTTATATTTAGTTAAAATTAAAAAAATTAGTGTAGAAAAATATAAATGAAAGTAAAAACCTCACAGAGGCTAGAAAAGAAAGTAAACTTTGAAGAAAAGTTTGTATTGTGGGGACCGATTGACCTGATCGTGGGGAGAGAAGAGAGAAAAAAAAGCGAATCGAAATGGGCGGGAACGTTGTAGTTTATATAGCGTGTTAGCATCTCGAGATGCTGAAATGTGCCCGTTTCTTAAAATCTTCACATATAATTCGCCAAATATTACCCTGCCTACTTTACGAACCAGGATTTCGGTATCCCCTTTCTGAAATTCCGATAGCTCTGGGATCGCTTGCACTTGAAATCATTTGATACCCGCTCACCGGCCCCTTGCGCTAACCTTCTGGATACAGGCGGACTCGAATCTGCAGGCCCTGTGATCAATCGGATAGGCGAAGGCTAGCCTTGCAATACTGTCAAATGTTTCGATTTAATCCTTGTGGTACCTGACAGCTGTGCACCGTAATACGGGCGGCCACGGAGACTGGCTGTTCTCGTCCAATAGAAGCCCAACTGCAAACGAAGTGGACTTCATGGGGTTTTCTAGGGCAGCTTGTATAATTGACGTTTGTCCCGTTTCACAGGCCCAGGTTTTCAAGCAGGCAAGGTTTCAAGGATACACCTCTCGGTAAGCAGAGCTTGGGTCATCCCGCCCAGTGCTCGAGTTTCAACAGGTTTCAGCGCATTGAATATTTCAATAACTGGTGGCTAATATTCCCCTCTGCAAAATGCGTTCAGCCCAGAGCAAAAAAATCGAAATTTTTTTCCAAGATTTCCAAATTCACTCATCTGTAGACGACTACAGGGCTATGTAGTCGGTATATTATTATCGCCAAGTACATTGAGCTTGCGCGGCCGATACCAAATAGGTTAAAGAAGAGGCGGTGGTTGACATGCGCCATCCGGCCAAGCGAACCGATATCGGTTTGGTTTCGAGCTGTGGCACCTAGTTCCGTGGGTTGGCGGAAACATCACGGGTTTCATAGCTCTTCGGGGAGCAGTATCACACAAAGGAAAGTCGACACGGTCTGGGCGTCTATTCGGCCGACTAGGTAGCACGGCAAGTCGGTAATTGAAATTTAAGACATTCGTTATATGGAATTCCATTAACATGACCAATCAGTAATAACTCTTCGGCCCCATAGACCCTAGGATGGTAGAATTAATGTTAATTTGATCCCATGATCCTAGGCGATATTGCTATTCAGCTTTTATTTGCAAAGGGCGATATATCAAGAACTCGTTAATGTATTGTGTTTATTGTTTCTTATCCCCTAAGTCTCCATGTATTTTCTACATGCTTCGCTGGCGATATTTGCAAGAGCGATGCTCGAAACGAGACCTCAAGGCCTCCGGAGCCTATTAGCATATCCAGGCCATCCATAAAAACAGCACTATGATATCAGGAATCCCGACATGCCACGCCACTCGGACACAATTGTAGTACTCCCGTATAAACGTCAAGCCAGTCAACGAGCCCTCTAATTCCTCCCCACGAGGGGCTCGCTCTCGTCCAACTGCCCTCTTTCCTCAGCAAACAACCGCTCGACAGCTTCATCACCATCACCAACCCCATCAGCCGCAATATACGGGGTAATAAACCACGCAGCCAACCAAGCAATCGCAAACAAGACCACAAGAACGATAAAAACCGCTTGCGGGTACGTCTTCGCCGTCCTCGAGTAGATCCCATTAAACGCCGTCGGTCCGATAACTCTAGCCAATGAATGCAGTAAGGCAATAACTCCCAGCAGTTGGCCCGTTTTATTCGACGGCGAGTGTTTAGTTAGGGAACTTTGAATCGTTGGAGATCCCAAGCCTCCGAATGAAGCTACGATGCCACCAGCCATAAATAATGGTGTGTCCTTGGCAGCAAAAAAGAAAAGAGTCCCGAGAACTTCTGTTGTTAAAGCACCTCGGATGATCACGGTATCGAGGCGATCGCATCCACCGACTGGTGCCCCAGGTTGTGGCTTCTTGCGGAATAACCGGGTAAGTAGGGGAAGGACGACGAAAAGACCGACCACTCGCGACGCATTGACGATGCTGGTGTAGTAAGAAGCGAATTTTGTAGTCCAATGGAACTCAACCTTTTTACCAGACACGAATATTCAGCACATCTTTCCAATGAGCCTGTCATAGGGTAACGGGGAACTAACCTTCGAGTATAATAGTATGACTGTCATAGAGCCAAACCCTACACCAAACATAATAAAGTCGATTGCCGCAAGCAAGATCATATTCGCCCTAAGTTTTGTCAGGTTGCCTCCCTCCTCCGGCCATAGCACGTCCAATGGCTTGAAAACGTTTACCACTCCTAGAATCCTGCTACCCCAGCTGGCTGAAATCCGACTATCCTCTACATGCTGCTTTTCTGCAAGCTCCATTTTCGCCTTCGACAGAGACTCGGGCAAGATGAATCCGACATAGGTCATGAATACACAATGGACAGCAATCACACCGTAGAAAACGACGGCAATATCGTCTGTTTTCGCGATGACCAAACCACCAATGGCAGGCCCGATTGCTATCCCAAGGAATAAAAACCCATGGAAAAGCGAGAATGCCGCGGAACGTTTCGCAAATGTTGTACAATCCGATGCGTAGGAATGTACCAACGCCAAAATAAGTGTGAAGGCTCCGACGATTCCCTCAAACGCACTCGCGAGAAGCAGCCAGTAATAGCTGACGCTATCGGATTTCTTGAGGCAAACGATCAGAGTTAACTCGCACAGGCATGCGCCAAACGATCCAAGTATCAAGAGCTTTCGACGTCCGATTCGGTCGGAGTACTGGCCGAGGCGAGGCGCAGTCATCGCACCTAAACAAAAATTAAAATCTTGTGAGAACCCTCAGGGGGGATGGAGCGGATCCAACTTAATATTCCTGTGATAATATTCATATATAATGTAAATGTGGCAGCTTGTGCTCCAATCTTTCATAAGTTACGTAAGTCCTTCTGGATTCTCGAAGCAAGTAAAGGATATCTCGAACATACCTCAGGAATCTCACACTGCGGATTATCTGCTCCAAGTAATAACTTTATAGGCATAAAGTCCCCATTCGTCGCTTCCCTCTCCTTCCGGTTGAGATAGTCTTGACATACCAGTGTCAAGACCAGATTAACGCGAGGAACTGCAGCCCTGTGTAACCAGAATATATCATCAGCCCCGTGCCAAATCGACGCATTGCTCGAGATCTCCCGCATATAGCAGAGGTCATATGCCTCGGATAGAGCCGTAACTTACGCTCCGAGGGCCAGTGCATATAATACAAAGGGCGGCATTAACATCATCAACTGTTAGACCCGTACTTATTAGCCACGAACCGATCCTCTGAATGCCGCATCCATTCGTAGTAAGAAATCCATACACTCGGCTGTTTCAACCATTTAAAACGAGCATTACCGCCGCTTTCTGGTAGAGCCTCGTCGTCGACCTCATTTGTACCGCGTGTTTCCACAGGCGTAAGCAATGGCCTTGACTGTGCCTCGATACCGTCCACATCCTCACTTTCCCTATCCCTTCTACTATTATCCTCCACCTCGTCGTTCTGGCTCCTTTGTATTAAGCGTCCCCCAGACGCTCCGGCTTGGGTATCGGCCATATTTCAATAAATATAATGTTGGATCGGTGAGAGCTATTGTGTTGTTATCTGGGATGTTGACAGGGGTTTCGACTTCAATCTCCAAGATACGCCTCCCCCCGAGTTTAAGATATCGGGTTATGAACTCGAAGTAGGTATAAGCCAGCTAGCTGAGCGAGGGAGGTTTTGGACGGGAGGAATGTGATATCGGCCCTTCCGGAAATGCGCCCAGCTGTCTATCTGCGGCCGATAAAAAAGATAACAGAAAATATGGGGGAATTAGGCCCAGATCCGATCTATCTGGAGGGATCAGACTGCAGACCCTGTGCAGCTGTGTCTGTTTCACCTGCTGTGCGACACAGTGCTATACTATCCTTATCATCGCGAGCTCCCAATTGACTGCGGCACCTCCAAGTAGGCCAGGATTGACGTAGAAAGATGGCTGGAAGAGCTAGGTCGGCGATCGTGTAATTATAAAGGCACGAAAGGACGTTGGGAAGTGAAAGATGAGGAAAGGTGCCCGCTTCGAACTGGAAGCTATGCCAGGCCGGGTCTTCGTTGGGTACCAAGCTTGATCAACTTGGCTTAGAAATCCGCACGGGACTTAACGGTTTTCGGCCGGCAAACGAAGCCAACGAACTTCGAAATCGCTAGCGATGGGGGCAATTTGAACCAACTACTACATCATCATTTAAGACATACTCAAGTGCCCATGCGAGAGAATCTCGGCTCGCGATTGCCGGTTCGAGTTCCAGTCGTCGATTGGCTGTAATTACAAACTGTCGGTTCAAACTGGAGCCGAGGGTTGGTTGGAAATACACGAATTCACAAGGTAGGAAAGTTTAGATAGGAACCGGTCAGAAATAAGGTCCGAACGCCCGTTCGCTAGGAACTTTAGCCCCGGGACGATATATTAATACAAGTATTGTTTAATACAATTCGGTCATATGCGAGAGACAGATATAAAATTGCGGGGGCAGCACTTTTCGTGATAGAATAAAACATAAAAGTAAACGAATCGGGGAAGGGAAAGACGGGGAAAGAAATAGTTATATATCAAATGGAATCGACCTTCAGACCATAGCTCTCGTTTTATTTTCATAGCTGACCGAAGGAAGATTATACGGACCGGCATTCACCGAATCCAATATGATCCCCCCCGAATCATCTCGAACTTAGCCAAGTTTTGGACTTGAAATCATCACCAGGCCAAACCCAACAAAGCCTTCCTCAGTAACGAAAAAAGTATTGAAGAGTTTAAAGGGAAGGGGGGTAATATTATTTTGTGAAAGGGGGGAAATAAAACCAAAACCTTCAGATTAGCTCTCTAACGGTCATCATGGCGAACACACGGATATGTATATACATCCAGGTTGGCCTCGCCCTCATCTAAATCCAAAAAGATGGAAAATCGATAAGGCCGTTCAACATTGGCTTGTCTTCATCACTAGGTCCATATAGGTTAAATGACGAATACTACTCGAGAGTATAACGCTGGCGATAAGATGTATCCAAAATGATGAATGTGCAAACGTCCAATACTCGAGATCGTAAATGTCTAAATTATCTGTTAGCGCTAAACCCTCAATATACTGTGTGGAGAAGTGAGAAACGTACCTTGAAGCTTCATCCGATTGAAAACTATAAAAAATATATATAAAAGTCGGCATAGACAAGCAGCACAGACACGGTATGACCCGCCGGCGCGTCTTCGACTCGAGCCATAATTATCGTCCTCAAAGCTCATATCAAGACCGAATCTCGGGCACCAAACTCCATCCACCAAGATACCCTTCCAAACCAAACGGTTAACCTCCCATTCGTAAACGCCGACACGCGAGTCTAACCAGACAAAATTCCACCCATTCATCCCGTATAACCCTCCAAACCATCTTTCTACGATTTCCGTTCTATTGTTCACCCATATTGGTTGTATGCAAAGCCTAGCGAGGAGGCCGCAGTTGGCACATCGTGTAAGGAAGGCCAGGAGTCATGTGCTCTCTAAATATCGTCATGGAAAAGGTTGGAGGTTCAGGGAATCCGGATTTCATTATCTCTAGATAGCATATTAGCATTCAGGCTTCGAAGTTTCTAAAGATCGTGGGGGTACTCACCAAAGGTGGAAACGCGATGAGGAAGAAAAGGAACAGAGAGCATCGCGTGGAGGGAAATAAGATGACTTGCTGTCACGTGAGCCGCATCGAGACGTCAAACCCAACACAACCGAGAATTGGGCTTCAATGCTTTCTAAGATATCAGACCACAATTAGCGACTCCGAAAACCGGTCCGTAAATATCTCCAATCCGACAATCCGGCCCCCATTGCCGAAAGAAGGCCACCCGTGCGCCTTAAAAAAAGTCTACCAAATGATACTTCCATAGTATCTCCCGTGGCCACCGTACTTCGAGATGGCCCGGGAAACTCAAACGACCCGTGCTCTGCGGGAGCATGCCTCGAACCTCAAAGCCCCTTCCCACAGGGCCCTTCGGTATCTCAGGTCCATTGTCGATAACCGACCATATACCGCGCTCCCAGCATGCAATGCCGACCTTAAAGAGCTCGAGGAACTACGGCAAATGGGTCTATGGCCTCTTCAGACTTGCAATGGTGCCCGAAACGCCAGGTGGAAGGAAAGAGGCGAAGCAGATGTCTGTGGGATCTCGCAAAGGGAGGAAAATGCAGCGAATAGGGTAGTACATGGGCTACAAGGACGACAGCCAGAACTGAGGCTAGACTACGAAGATACAAGCATTATAGGGCGAAATCGCCGGCGGCCAGTAGCCTCTGCGTCCCTTCCACAGAACACCACCAATCGGGTATCCGGCGGCAGAGGGTTACATACAGATGCAAGAACAGACGTTAGAACAATGCATACGAGTGTTAGCCAGTCGCAGTCATCTACGTTGCTAGCACAACCTCTTCCAACTCCCTCAAAGCCCAGGAAGCCAAGGGTAGGGAGGCATTGGCAGATCCAACTAGCAGATGCTGGCCGTCGTCAAGCAGAGGCCCGAAGAAATGATACGACACCGTTCCTTCAGCAGCTTCAAGCTAAGAATTTTACGACAACTATAGACGAGGACAACCGAAACTTGGAGCACCGTATCTGCGACTTCCTAAAACGCCCTCACAGTCGCCCACTAAAGTGCAAGGGGTCCCGGGTTGAAGACAACCCCCAAGATTTAACGAAAGAAGAGCAATACAGAGAAGCTGCGGCTGCTCTTTACTCGAAAGCTCATGATCCGAATTTGGGTATGAGGAGCGTAGAATCATCGGCTACAGCGTATCGGAAACTTGGGAGGGTAGCGACAGCCCAAGCTATAACAGAGAAATACAAAACCGGACGCAAACCTTCGGAAGGCATGATGGTTATGCAGCTCAAATTACTTCTCGCAAGGAATAAAGTGGATGCAGCCATATACTTTGTCCAGATGGCGAAGGACACAGCCACCGGATTCGGAGCCCGATTGACTCAAACCCTTCTCGAGGGTATTCGTCGGTTAAGAGTGGAACTTGGTGTCCTCAAGAGAGTTTTTGAACTCGTAGAAGGCTTCTTCCCTTCCTCTCAAAGTATACATTTTTCTATATTTATAAGAGGGTGTGTCGACAACGGGAGGTTGGATCTAGCATCTGAATGGGTCTTTAAAATGCAGGATGCCGGACACACTCCGGACGCAGAAACCTACAACGGCATTATCTCCGCCACCGCTAAAAACGGTCAATGGGAAAGTATTGGGTCTTTACTCAAGCTCTGTCAAGAAAAGAACCTAGCCATCACGAGATTTACCATGAACGCCATCCTCGATAGTGCTTCCGATCGACCCGAGGTCACTCTCGACGAGATACATAAGTTAAGACAAAGGCTACAAGCGCCAGCAGACGCAGCAACCTGGTGTATCCTCCTCAAATCCATCCTGGAAAAATCCCCCCTCGAATCCATCGAATCCGAACTCGAGAGCCTCCTCAAAGAAATGGAAGAAGCCAACCACCTACCATCCGAAGTCTTCGTCAACACCCTAATCTCCAAAATCGACAACAGCGGCGACGCCTGCCCACCAGTTCTCCGCCGTCTCTTATCCACCATCAAAGGCTCAACCACCCCAAATACGGCAAACACCCACAAGATCATAGTCTCAAACATGCTGGCCAATACATCCTCCAAAACAACCACAAAGGTCATCCGCAAGGACGCCGACACATACACAAAGGACACAACATCCCTCCGCATGATCGCCCACATCCGTGAACTCCAACCCCTCGAATCCCTCAAAATCTTCCAATCCCACATCTCCCAATCCCTAAAACCAACCCAGCACCTCCTAATCCTAGCCCTCAAATCCGTCTTCCTCCTCCCAAACCACCCAAGCTACCCCAAAACCGCCACACCAGCCGAAAAGACCCAACTGAAATTCAACCACAACCGAGCAAAATCCCAAACCCTCGACCAGATCCTCGAATTATCCGCAAAACACGGCTTGGAAATCCACGCCGCCCTCTCGGGATCAGCGTGGTCCTTCCTATCGGCCGTATACGGCTATCGAATCTCAAAATCTCGGGCGAAAATGAATCCAATCCTGATAACACCACCCACCGAAACACTCCTATCGGAAATCTACGAGTTTCATCGTAAATACGACTTGAAGAACCCACACCATCCGCTTATGGTTAGTATCTCGGTTCTGTACAATCGAAAACAATACCAAAAGATCGTGGATATAATGAGAGCAGTGGCGTCATCGGAATGGGGAAAAAGGTCGAGATTCGATATCGTAGCCTTGACGATATTGCTAAAAGCATACATGTCGCTACGTGATGAGAGGGGTGTACAGTGGATTACGGAGCATGTGGTGGGGAGGAGTATGGACGTCGACAAAGAGTTCATGAAAATCTTGAAAGAGGAGAAGAAGGTGCCTTTAGCGTCGTTCGCGTTAGACTGGGGGGATACGCAGAGGACACTGTTAGCAGAGTGTGTGAGACGGTGCGAGGCAATGGTGGAACGGAAGAAAGGAGTTAAAGGGAGGAACAGCGAGTTTATTTTAGAATTGTTAGGGAAGGGCGACAAGTTAGAAGAGTTGAAAATACCTGAAAGGGTTAAAAAGACCACAGAGGTAACACCTGGGCCTGTTCAGGACATCCAGCACCTAGTGGAAGAAGTACCAGTCGAGAGTATATAGTCTCTGCCTCAGGAGCGCCCGGTCTCGAGGCTAGGAACGGGTAAGTAAGCGACTGCATAAATTCTGTACATACATTTGTGATACCCTATATATTGAAGTACTACCACCACTACCAAGAGTGTGTCAATACCAGCCTATCTAAAACCGTGTAAAAGAGGATAGGACGCCTCAAAAAACAGAACTCTTCAACACCAAATTGTTTATTGATATATGTCAAATCTCTATAGATACACTCGCAGTCCAGCGTCCCAAGAAAAAAAGCACCCTAAAAACCCCCGGACACGCCATTAATACCCCTCTCTTGAATATACACCGAATCTTACGAAGCCTACATGAAGTAAAACTTGCTCTTCGACGAACGCATGGAACGACAAAAAAACCGAAGTGCTGGAGGGAAAAGAGAGAGAAAAGGGCCGAAACGATCCATGATACCAATATCAATATGTCCCATTCTTCTGTTTTCAATATACTCTCCCACTCCGACTGCAAGGAAAAGGAAAAGGAAACCAGGCGACTTGATATAAAAAAAGTACTCGCTTCCAAATATGACGCCCGGAAATATGTATCCTCTCTCTCGATTTTTCAATCCAATCAGTAATGCAATATGTATTCGAGATCTTTTTGCCAAATTTTCTCTTTGTTTTTTTGTATATATTCCAATCGTCGCTATATATCAATATAATATCTCTTTTGTTTTTCTCTCTTCTTTCTCTTCCACTCGAATCCTCCATCTTATCTTCCTTTTTAGTTAATAGTAACAAGTGTTTAGAAAAAAAGAAAATGTACATGACAGTAGGCAACGATGCAGTGATCCAAAAACAATTAATAAAATGCATCCGAAAAGAAGAGGGAAGAGCTGTGCGGCACGGAATGACGATGGGGGGATATCATTTATTTAACAGGTTTCAATGCGGCGATGATAATGACGATGACGGTGACGGTGAAAGGAAGAGGAGGTATTACAGACAGACAACTTTCTCCGCAGAAAAGGGAAGAAAGACAAAAATTCGATGGAGGGTACATCCAAGCCTAGAGAATGGCTTGGAAAGATGGAGAGGGGGCATCGATTTGGATCGAAGGCGAAGGCGAAGGCAAAAAAAAAAATTGTTAGAATCGCAGAATATACATGAATTGAAGGAAAGGAAACTAGTAGCTAAAGGAATAAAGGCTCGCACGCAATTATAAAAGAAAACAACCTATAAAAACAAACCGCTATCCTTTTAAACACAAAAGACTATGATGGGAAAAGGAGACATAAACAGACAAAAAACAGCACACAGGAATAATAACAACAAGGAAATGTGGCATATTGAGGATTTGCTGGGGTAGGAAGGAGGTGTGCGCAAATGGGTGCCGCTCCGAATATTTTAATGCTGGATGGGGTTGACTAAGTACAAAACGGCCGGGCTATGTGTAGTAGACGAGCAGGTAAAAAAAAAAGCGATGTAATTTGTAAAAAAAAGTGCTTGCCGTGTAAGAGGAAAATCGGATTGGAATTGATGGGATAGGCGATCGTGTTAATCTCGCCCTTTGCCATTGCCTTATCATGGCATGCATATGTGTACTGTGATCCCATCCTACCACCAGGGAAAGGTTGAAGTTGAAAGGCCAGCCGGGACCGATACCCTAAGGAACAGCGAAGAAAAGGACGGGGAGAATCGGAATAGTTGATATCGGTTACCACGGACGCCGCAAAACAACCCAGAAAACATTCTGATCCTTCTATACAATCTTTCCTTTTTTTGTGAAAAAAAACTTTTTCGATGCAATCGGAAAAATTCCCCGGTGAAACGCCCTAGCGCAAAGTGACAGAATCCTCTCCACGAATCCTCGTGTCGCTTATTCCTTCCTCTTGGATGTCGAAAATAACTGACATATGAATCGGGTCGGGGTCGCAAATGAAAATGGGGTGTGCGAATCGAGCCCTTCGATGAGGAAGGCAGAGGTTGCCGCAAAAATAATATCGATCTAAGAAATCGCTGAGAGAAGAAGAAAGCAAGTGTAGAAACGGAAAATAGAAAAGACGCAAACGAAATATTGCATGTCAAAATCGTTAGAAGCATGATCATAAACTCATACAGTCTGAGCTATACGGCGTAATCATGTTCATAGTATCAACTTCATGTGTTTAACCGCCTTTGCGGTCATCTCCAGTAGCCGGGGCTGTATCCGTATTTGCCGCAGGTCGTTTCTTCTTATTACCACCCTTTCGCTTATGAGAGTTCTGATTCCACTGTTTCTGCTTAGAATGTGTGTTATTCGAACCCTGGCTTGCCGGCATAGGGCTATCATCCAACTTTGTAGAGGGGGGAGATGATGTGTTCGATTTGGGGTTGTTAGAAGCAGAGCCTTGGCCAGCCGTGCTAGCAGACTTAGTGATAGCTTGGATGGCATCCACGACCGATTTCGCCCGAACTGTCCCTGACCTACTTGACTGATTCGTTTGTGCTGTTTGCTTTGCAGTGGTGTTCCCATCCTCCGATGAGTTATCAGCTTCGCTACCAGACGGCTTCGCTTTTTTGCCAGAACCGTTCTTCGGCGAAGGGTTCTTCCAAGTTGAGGCGGGTGTGTTTCCAGTCTGCTTCGAGTTCGCTGGTGCATCGCTAGGGCTGTTGGCGCCCCCTTGCTTGTCCTTGGTTGGAGACGCTTGCTTTGTCTCCCGAGCTGGTTGGTTATGGTTTGGGGTTGCAAGGTCGAGCTTCGGTTGCCGTTGATCCGCACTTCTCGACACAGCTGGAGGTTGTTCAGCATCGCGTTGTCGTCCAAAATGTTGTTGCTGCTGCATTGTCTGTCGGTTCCTGGGCTTTTGGCCAGCATTTTGGTCAAAATTGGAGGCAGGCACTGTAGCGTATGTCAGGGGGAGGGATAGGAACGTCGTGAACGGGATTGGGTTTGCGTTAAACGCATCCATAGCGTAGCTTCCCTTCCCAAGACCACTCAAATCATCATGTGCGGCTTGCTGGCCATAAATACCATGCTGGTGGGTATGATCAAGAATTTGTGTTCCGTAATTTGAGAACGCTGCAGGGTTATGGAACATGCTTTCTTGGTGAGGAGAGTCTTCGGACAGGGTAAGCTGAGGAGAATCATCATCGTCGGGTGGCGGCGTCACCGGAACGCTGCTAGCAGAACCGTTGACGATAACCGGCCCGCGCTGCCTGGGTTCCTCGTCAAACGAATCTTGAGAAATGGACCTTTCGCCATCACCATCTGAAGAAGACCAAATCGCATCTTGACTCTGGGCAAATCTTGAATGATTCGCCGTCTTAATGGGCGAAGGTGGCTGCGATGGTCGTCTATGGTCGCTAAATTTGGGCGGTGACATCTTTTCCTTCAGATCAGGCGAAGCACTAGCCGTGTTATCCTGACCAGGATAGTAGTAAGCATAGTAGTCCCCGAAGCTATCTTCTCCAGTATGCGATTCAGAGGGCGTATTTGGTTGTTCGGACGTGCTGGAGGCGGTAGCTATACTCTCCGTAGCTCCTGGGTCCTGGTTGTCTGCAATGGACTCAGGGTGTAAAACGCTGGACGTTTGTCTTGAGGCTGGATCTAGATGCGGCGCAGGTTGCGAGCGCGATCTAGGTCCACCAGGTTGGGGATTCTTCGCTCGGTTCGACCGTTGGTCGGCACCAGCCTGCTGTGGAGCCGTCCCTGCCAGTACGCCATTTGTACTAAAGTCGCTTATTGTATTCAGGTAGACAGGCTGTGGGTAGAAAAAGTATGGTTGATAACTAAGAGCTGGAAACTGTTGTTGTACGGGCATCTGAGCAATAGTATTAAACAGATGCTGCCGAGCAACTGCGTTTTGCCTGAAAGCGTGCACGTCTATCATGGGCTTGGATAGACTCTCCACTGTCGCAAAGGTTCCATCCGGATTCGGAACCAGGTGATAGGATCCTGGTACATTCAATAGATGTGTCGCTATTGGTAGATTGGGATTCGCAAATGCGGCTCCACTGGAGGCCCTACGGTTGTTATACGTAGGGTTTCGTGGGTGGCTGTAGTTGCCGATTCGCCCACCTTTAGCTCTGCCATTGTCGGCTGATCTCCCCTTGTTGGCAGAATTACTTCTAGTCATTTGGATGGGTCGTGATGCAGGCTTGACAAAATCCGAAGCACTGGGTAGCTCTTCCTTGGGGAATATGTATTCTTGGCTCCAGGCCTCAAGGTTTGGAGGTGATTCGGCCAAAAGCTTGAATGCCCGTCTGAACTCCTCGTGGATTCCCCGCACAGCATTGTCGTCGGCTCCGTTACTCAAGTTCCGCGCTATACTGAACGGCTCCTCTACACAAAGTCGGTTCCCGAGCAAAGCATCCCACTTCTTTTCAGCTTTCGAGATGAGCTTCCCCATACGGATCGAAATAACCTTTTTCTCAAAATCGATTTCATATCCATATCTCTTGAAGAAGTTGAAAAGAAGAGATCCTAGACTTTCGGTGTTCGCCTTGCCGAAATCACGGAGCGTCTCGATATCGTCGTCGAAAGATACGTCAACCCCGTTCTGCGGTGGCCGTTTCTTATGTTCACGCTGGTGCAGTGAAGGTAAGATCGGCGGTTCCCGTGTTTGAAGGAAGCTAACAATCATGCAAATCCAGGTGTAGGACGAAAGGGTTCCTCCACCAGCTACCCAAAACGATCGCTATTAGTCGGAGAACCTACAAGGCACAATAACTATTGGGGTCATTAAATTCTCAAGACATACCAGCATCGTTCAGTATTCTCTGCTTCGTCCAGTATTTGATAATCATCGCCAAACGCTGGACTCGCGGATCGATATCAACATAGGTCTTGACCATCCTTGTGTTCTCCAAGGCAAGTGTATTATTCACGTTCATGTCGCATTGCACCTTATACTCCGGATCCCATATTCGAACAATGGGAACCTTGGCGTTCTGAACACAAATAATACGCTCCATACGATCTAAATTGCACAAAGCGTCAGTCCCGAAATCGATCTAAACGGATGCTGGTGTTCCCACGTTTTCCCAAAACTTTCGCTAATAAGCAGACGTTTTCGAGGTCCTTGAAATCCGTTACGATGCAGACATCAACTGAAAAACAAAGTTAGCTAGCCATATGAAATCCTGAGCGTCTTTCGAAAGAACAATACCATCCGAATCCGTCGAGCAAAGTCTGTTCTCTGTTGACCCGAAAGGTCGGACTTTGATTTCATGACCAGGCCATTCGTCGTTCAACAACTTCTCCAGCTTTTCCAGGAATTTCCGTCTTCTTTCGTTGCTCTCCTCCGAAGGAAGAAGTTCGGAATACAACTTTTCCAGATCAGCCGTCAGCTTCTCCTCATCTTCCGTCGATAAGGAATCTTTCGGCGGCTTTTCGTCCGGCAACGGATCGCTTCCTATCGAATACTGTATCCTCCTACGCTGGAATACCAATCCACTTTCATACTGACATCTGGAACGTATTGCGGGGTGGTTGCTTGGATCGGACGCTGCCGAACGGGGAGAGTCGAGGGCAAAGGGAGGAGGAGACGGAGAACGAGATTTTCCAACATCATGTCGTGTGCGAGCATGGCGGGGAGTAGACGGCATAGAGCTCGACATTGTGTAACTCGATCGTTGATTCCGATATTGTGGTCGAGAGGAGGGTGGTTGGGCTGGCAACGTAGTCTCGGACCTATTATTCGCCTGTAGGTTCGCTATGCTGTGACGAGGACCCAAAGGTGAATTTGCTAATCTAGACGAATTGCTATTGCTCCAACTTGAATTCGAGAAACCCCCAAGTTCAGGCTGAAAGGCATCCCTATCAGACGATCTTGATTGGCGTCTCTGGTGGTTGTTCGGACTGGAGTGTCTGAGACCTGCAGGCCGTCCCTGTCGTTGGCCCTGCGAACCACCAGCTACAGCGGCGGCGGCGGCGGCGGCGGCGGCACTGTAGTGCGAAGGATACCTTGCTACAGACTCAAAACTCCCTAGACCAATAATCGAAGAAGGTATGAATGCATTAGAAAGGGCCGGGTGGAGGAGGCCGTCGGGTCGGAGAGGAATAGAAGAGCCGGTCAAGCGTCTCCGGTGGTTTGTAGGAGATTGAGGATCGGCAGAAAGATGAGCAGAGGAGGAAGAAGAGCTGGAGGGAGCCGAGAGCAAGGTTGAAGGATAACCTCCTGATGAATTCGCCACGTCCTCCATGAGATCCGCTGCTGGGCGGAAAGCTTGTATCGCCAAACACAGGGTTGGCAAGGTTCTGGGGTCTCGAAGAGTACGGTATTATTGAATTCGGAAAGCAGTCGCGGATTTTCAAATTTCTCGAGGTTCCAGAGGGCACAGGCCGGCTTGCCGTTTCAATGGAATGGATTATAACGTCGTCAAGGAACGGGGTATCGGATGTCGTTAGAAAGCGGAGGAGATTAAGGTGGCGATTAGGGAGGAGTTTATTGGGCGAAGGAACGGATTCGAGGAAGCAATGCAACGCCAGGTGAGTGGTAGCCGTCGTCGACAAATATTAACCGGAGGAGTGTGGTGATAACGATGATGAAGGTGCCTTAATAGGAGATGCAGCAGGGGTACGGAGAGATGGGAGGGATGTTAGCTGATGGTTATTGTTATGTTAGTACGATGTACCTCAGTCAGTTATGGTGGGCGGTGGTGGATGGGTTGGTGGGAGGGTGTGTGGGTGTGTGGAGGAGAGGTGTGGAGCGGGAGGGAGTTCAGTGATGCCGCCTCGCTTTAGTCAGTTAGTCTGGTTGCAGGTGCAGTTGACCGACAAACAACCAACAGGAGAACGATCCACCGACGAATAGCCGCCCTGCTCTCGACGGCCGAAACCAGCAAGATTGGATGGATGGCCTGCTTCGAGAAGACCTGAGGAAGTATGACTATGAGGATGATTGACTGACTGTGCAGGGCTGAAGGGAGGAATGATGATGGTGGTGGTGATGATGGGTATCGATGGAGGCCAGTCAGCTGCTGATTTGTTCGGCGCAGGTACAGTAAGTATAATGCAATATACCGCACAGCACCCTCTAAAAATCCCCGATTCAGCTGGCGTGAACGGCCCCAACGGTAATGAATGAACGAACGAATGAACGAACTAAAGGAATGAAAACGATCGGTCCAGCTCCGGTACCTGTTCCAGCCGCAGGGAACACTAGAGTGACGACCGATGGCTGGATTCTTATTTCCGCCCGCTCGAACTAACAAACGGAACTAATTGACTAGGTACTAACAGATTTGCTTTAGGTAGATCTTGTTCTTATTATTCTCGATCTGCCTTGGGAATAGATTTCCGCTGTGACTTTCCGTTCGACTTGTCAGAATGACTGACCAGATCAAAGAATAAGAATAGTTAAAACGAGAATAAGAATAAAAATAATCAAAAGCGCATGCGCACTGCGGAAAAAAAAGGCGAAGTGAGACGTCTAAAAAGACCCAGTCAGAGAGAGAACTGCAAAAGACAGGCAGCCGTCAGAGCCCGCCTAGTGCATCCGAAGGACGGGCCACTGAAATCTCAGGCACGCACTTCGCCGCTTGGTATAATGATTGATATTGCTCAGATCCAGCTCGCAGTGATTATGCTTTTGAATCCAGACACTCCAGGAATCATGAACCAGAAACTGTCCGTGGCCAGCCTTCGAACGGAAACAAATACTACAGTCCAACGGGGGCTGGGTAAATCGTCGACCGCACACAGGAACAGGACTCGCTTAATCGATGTCGGAGTTGGTTGGTTCGATTCGATTCGACTCGACTCGATTCGCAAAGCAATTGAACCGCCAGACTGCGTATAGGGATATGGATGTGTATATCCTCGAAAGAATAACGAATGGATGAACGAAATTGAGGAAGAGGAGGAGTGAATATGTTATAGTATGTATGTATGTGTGCATATATGTACGGAAGGAGGCAGTGGGCAGGGAGTAAGCGGGTTGAAGTAACGCTGTGGGCTAATAATAAGAACAGCGGTAACAAGGAGGAAGCCGGGATGTCGACCGAATGCGAAGAACCATCGGAGAGCGGACCTGACGAACAGCCCAGGCACAATCCAGGAACAGGAAAGCTAGGGAAAGGATGAATGGCCAAGTTTACCGTACCTGAACAGTCGTGGCACTTGTGCCGAACACAGAATTCCCAGCTGAAGTACGAAGAAGTACGGTGTATGTAGGTAAGTATTCTTGTGGACTCGAGTAACGTAAGTATAATATTCCCAATGCAATGCCGTCTAGACGTAAGGTCGAATTGATGCCGTGAAATAAACAATATGATTAATGTACGCCCACAACCTTTGCTTCGGATCGAAAATGTTCTCGAATAGTGAAAGTTGCTGGAGTCTTGCGTATTATTAAGTATGATCTTTGTGATTCTTTTTGAATTTGTGGATAAAGGAGTAAGGTAAGCAGGATGCCAGGCAACTTTTGACTCTTAATTCAATTTCTTGTTCTCTGACCAGGTCCTGTCGCCAAACAAATAACAATAAAAAAAAAGGGAGACACCTCGGCCAGCAAAATGCGACAGCGACTCTGAGTGATAATAACATTAATAACAGCACCTGTTCCAGCAAATGAGGTTCAAGCAGATGCCTTAGCGCAAGATGTTAAGGGAATCCACATTGAGGTGACGCTTGTGGGGATCGTTTGAGGGAGCTATTGCTCGATATGATTAGATGTCCCCTCGAGTCTGTCACCGCCGCTGCCGGATTGTTTACCAGGTTCATGGGCACGTTTCTCAATGGAGGAGCTGCTTATATCGAATACGGTCATATATTACCCTTTGCATTCAACGATTAAGTCATCTGCTCGTATCCATCAGTATTCTGCTCTGCCCTATCCACAAGCATCAGGGTCTGCGATAGGCGTGATATCCAAATGCAAATGCTCTCTCCCTCGCCAAATTTGGTGCCGAGAACATTAAAAGGAGAGCTCGGACAATTTATCGATACACACGAAAACGGAAACCTCGCGGTCTAAGCTCTTCGTTGACTACAAGAAGTCGCGGTTGATAGCTAGAAATTGATTTCCATGGGAGAGAAATGAATTTACCCTCGGATTTTTCAGACACATCGACGACAGGCGCATTGCCTCAAGCAATTTAACAATTGACCCACGGGAACCTCGAACATGCCGATATCGTCGTGCCGCTGCAGATGCACTGCACAGTCCAAGGGTCTACCTCATTACGCTTGGTTCAAATCGCATGCAAGATACAGATCAGGAAGCAAAGAGCTGCAGCACTTCCAAGCTGTCCATTCAATGTGCCTCTTACTTACACATTTCCCCTCGGAAATTTCCTCTGGATGGAAGAAAGGACCCAGCGAATCGATCCCGCATCTTTCTTTAAAAAAGACCCTCACATTGTCATGCGCCGATATGCTCTCGTAATGATTTCTCCTGCCGTCATGCATCTACCACACTTACATACATGCTGCCTACACCGCATCTGTTGCTGCAGCCCAGGCGCCTGCGCCTGCAGCACAAGTCCCGTAGGTTCGTGTTCTGGTTCCCCTCAATCCACGCCATCTGTTTTTTCCCTCCCTCCTTGTGGACCTAAGGGTTTGTACCGTGCTTCTCCAGCTCAATGTTTCGTCCTACCCAATCTTCGGATCCACCCACACATACCCGCTTCTCTGCTACACCATCTGCTGCACGATCCGTATGGGGTACTTGACATGAGGTGTTTCCTCCGGCTTGCCAGACTTGGTACTTTTTCTGCTTTGCCTGGGAAAAAAGGGCTGCTGTCCCTTTGAAGCGGGTCACCTGCTGTCAGGCTCAAGCCAAGCTGCAAGCTGAGACTGCGGCTTGGTCTATTTTCCAACGCCTCATTTCATTCCGTTTCTCAAGCTTTTCTAGACTGTTGGAGAATCAATTGTCCAGAACCAGCAGTTCACGTTCACGATCAGCATGTCCCGCCAACCGTCATCAGGTACCAATTCCCCAAGGACGGGACTAAGAAAAGAAAAGAAAAGGTACGTGAAAGTTAACTCCTTTCCAAACCAACAAAAATTACCAGTGTCACAAACAAGAAGGGTATACCGTCTTTTACCTCCACCTTAGCTCGATTTTCTTTTCTTCCCTCCTAACTAGCGTCTTGCAACGATCATTGGGTTCCTCTGGTTTCGGTACGTCTCGCCGTCATATCTCCAAGGTACCCCAGCCCGCAAAACAAAAAATGAACTTGGGGGGAAGATTTCTCGCATGTGTCGGGGGTTCCATATTGCCCACTGGCACTTTTCCAGAACCGGTTTAACCCCAGAAACCTGCTTTACCCCAATTAATTGCAATTACAATTGCATCGACGGCCGACGGTTATCCCTGGGAACCAGCCTGGAATTGAAAAACTTGAGGTACAGGTTTCTGTACCAATACATACCCAAGTGTATGTAATATGTATTTCTCATTCAACAATATATAACCCCTCGTCCTCATGATATGTTTGAAAGACGTTTTGAATCTAGCCTCCCCATCAACCCTTTTCGTTTCCTTTCCACCCAATGCCAGCAAGAATAGCCCATAGTATTAATATGCCCCAATCCATATCAAATCTCCCAGCTATTTCTCAATCAAAAGGGGTAGAGAGAGCGGATATGCATTTTTTTTCTCGCTCCTTCCCGAAACCCTCAGGCATCAAAAAAAAGCTTAAGGTCCATGAACGAAAAAAAAAGAGGAGAACCTCTTTAAGCCGAACCTCCATTAAATTGTCGGCCGGATTCCAAAAGAAAAGAAAACAGAGACGTCGCGAAATGTTGACAATTTCGTTTGAAACGCCACTGAGGGAAAACCGTCCCCCAATTGCAAGTGATGTCTCGAGTTTCCTTTTCGTGGATTCGGGAGAGTAAGACTATGCACAGCTGCACAGAATACACACAGCGCATTGTGTGAAATGAATAAAAATAGCAACCAGACCGACGTTTTGCCTCCTACGAAGTTAACATCTTCTCGAGTTCCTTAGAATTCCCTAGCTTGGGCATTCTATGAATCTAGTGTCGAGACTGGACCAGCTGCTTCGAGACGGACCAGCTTCAACATTTCGAATTTTACAACAATATGCAACACGTTCCCGGCTACCGGGTCGATCCTTTTTAAAAAAGGGAATTCAACATGAAATAAGCTTAAAATGGAGTACGAAGAGACATGTTGAAGGCCCTCAACCAAACCTCTTCTATTTCTAGGTCACCGATTGACGCCCAGACAGCTAGGCTAGACATCCAGATACCGCGGAAGCGAGACTCTAGATACCACGCATTGAGAAAAGTGCATTATATCACGATATCATAGCATAACAATTAAACACATGTGTCAAGGCATTTAAAGATCGTGAATTATAATCTAAAGTACCACCTTTACCTCCCACGCCACAGCGCTAGCACGCACCCCGCCATCGACGCTGCCACATCCACGCAGCGATCAAAAAAACCCTGCTCACATGCGCAAGAGAATCCATCGCCACATTAATTACAAAACGTCATGGTTCAGTCGTCTCCCATGTCCAAAATAGCGCGCGTTTACATGTACAGTACGAATTCGCGAAATTTCGAACCAATAGTCAGTGATCGACGAAGGCCATCGGGTCTCGGAAAGACCGCTTGGACGCTCGTATACGGCAAGTACAACAATGGGCAACGCGGCGGAATACCTGACAGATCACCCCAAACTCACTCGACTAAGGCAACATCGGGGAATATTAACTAACTCGAGTATTTTCAAAAGTTATTTCGTGGTAGTTAATTACGAAAGTTGGAGAGATATACGTACGAGCACGCCTTAGTGTGGCGTGCAACCAAGTCTAAAAATTACAAATATAGGTAATCTTGGACAGTATATGCCTCTGTATTCTGAAAGGGGACGGTAGGTTATAATTGATGTTTATTTATATAATCCAATGACGTCTTTAAATCCGCAAAAATGTCACCGAAGGTTAAGAGTTACCACTTGGATACTGGTTTACGAGACAACTTAGATGTCCTCGAGTTATAGTCGCAGATTAGCCTAGACAGACACGGATTCGCAAAGGTAAGGAGCTAAGTTAGATAGTAGCTACCTATCCGACCAACCTTGCATCATTGCTTCAAAGATTTCGAGCTGTCTCTCAGTCCTCAGGCCCAGAAGTACCTAGGTGGTTTTTTTGGAAGACGGCCTGCAATTTCAAACTCTAGGCCTTCTAGGCCCTCCTACTCGTACTTGTTTATGTTGCTCAACTTGCGTGTGGAGAACACTAGCTCAGCTCTCAGATTCATCATATTTATCTATATAGAGCCTAAACAAAAGTGTAGCATCTACAAAGGGCCCTCGGACCTAGCACCAAATTATTCTCACAACAATGTCCCGTGCCTATATGACATATGATAGTCTCCCAGCTAGAATTCTACGGGCGATTTAACCCCCCACCGCGATAGCCAAAATAAAAGAGTTATCAAATAATACTTTCAAAATCCAGCTTGTGCACGTGGACGTGGCTACATGTTACCACTTTAGTCTCAATATAAATTATATGAAATTATAAAAATTTATACTACAGATCTACAATTATAACCAGGGCTCGACATACATGGTCTCGTACTCAGGCATCACAGAGCGGCGTCTGAGCACATACCCTACGCATATATAACTATAATCCTGACATAATAGCAATCATTAATAATATTAGGCCATAATTCCACCCATGGCCATGGGTATTCTGCAGGCAGGAAATCAAATATCTATTTAAACAGGCAAACAGCTTCCTTCGGACCTAAGCTTCCTGCCGTCCCTCAAAATCATACCACCCTTCTAGCTCTAACCACCACTTGCATTTGGACCAGGAATCGGGGTAAGGGTCGTTAATGGGAGGGAGTGGTTCTTTCGCCATAGTTGGGGTGGCGTGAAGACTATAGTACCAGGGTACTTTACGTTCAATGCAGAGCCCATATTAACAAATGATTCTCATCACTATGATTATTATCCCATAGATTGTGGGAATCCCTAGTGACTGGTAAGCACCTCCCGCCAAAACGAGAGACTATCATCTGCTAATATAAAATTCCTAGATTCATCACCCGATTCAAAACAATCTGATGCCAGAAAAAAGGCCACCCTTCCTATGCAATCGGCTCGGAGCTAAAAACAAAACCACCAGCGTCTGTGTTTCAATCCTGAAACCGCTATCATCCAAGCAGCACCTGTTGGCTGTTAAATCCAGTTATTCAGCCAGATGCCAAAGCAATTGCAATACTCTAAATGTACAGAAATATATTTAACGATGTTATGACATCAAGAAAGGACATGCGCGCTCCTTGTTAGGTAAGCACATTATTTATCCGAACGACGCGGAACTACATACGTTTGATGTACCAAGAGGGCTAACATCGAACCGATCTGATAGATAGGGACTCAGAAAAAGAGATCAATATTGTCATAGATATGGGAACATATGTGACAGGAGGTACGAGATAACCCCACTAACTGGATCAGTTCGCATGCTACCAGATTAATTGTACAAAATATCTAACTAATACACTGTGGCGATATCTAGACCTGCGAAGACAGGGCCGTAAGTTCTTCCGTCATTGGGTTTGGGTTAACAAGGTAGAATCACCTGGATCCGGGTCCCATAGCTTTTCCCTTTTCATGTTGGATCTTTTCGTCGTATCCGTTCCATGGAATCCAGATCTAGAATTAAGTTTACTTGTACGTGCACACACAAACACACCTATACGTATATACACACCTGTATAATACGAAATTTTTTGAGATTTCGTTCAACTGTAGCTGTGCGATAGGTGAAGTTGATCGGGAAGGAAATATGTTTCGGTTTTATTTTATCATTGTATATGCGTCCTGGTTGGGTTTTGTAGCCACGATGGCGAAGATACATTGCAAAGACTAGACTTACAAATAGTTCATCGAAGAATGCAAAGACCATATTAGACCCATTGCCTTTAATAATGCTCCCGGATTCATTCCATTTGATCCTGTTAGTGAGGCACGGGGCTAGAGGAATTGTAATTTGAAGTGAATTAGCTTTCAAACTTGAATCACCAGTGTGGGATATTGAGCTCGATAGATAAATACAGCCTCAACGATAAAGATATGGTAGGCAGTAGGGTGTAGATATCAATATGACCGTCCATCCATAATTAATCGTCGAGTCGGGTGAAACTCTCAATCTACAAAAACCCATTATATAATGATCCTACAGAGAATCGACCGCCTGCCATTCCTCTACTATTTTACATTTATATCAAGTTGACTACCGCTCCGAGCCCGAGTTAAAACGTATCGTAGGAGCTCAGCCTTGCGGCGACTCTGCGTTGGAAGGGTTGCATTTCCCATTTAGCAATCTGCGTAGTTTAGCGCCGCCGGGTATTTCTTCACCTTGGCCTCAGCTAGACTACATTCGAATATAAGGTCGCGACCTAAAAAACCCTCGAACAAAAGATCTCTACCAGCCTTCCTAGATTTTTTTAAAAATCCAAGATGCTAGTCGCCGGCTAGCTTCAATTGTGGAGGTTCATTGGAAGTCCCCAGCGCCGCCTCATACTGCAGGCCCTTTCAGACATTTGCTCCTAAACTCCGCCTCTCAGCACCGTCCCCGCACTTCAACGTCACTTTCGCCGGACTGAATAAACCATCGACGCCTCATACACTAGCTCCGAATGCGGTAAACAAACATTAAAACTATCGATTTGGATTTCCCCAGACGTACCAAAAGAACGAAAGAAACGGAGATAAAACCTGAACAGAAGCGGTTACACAAAGATGGCGCCGGATCTCGCTTTCCTACTTCCAATGACCTTCGTCATCATCATCGTGGTCCTTCTCTTCATCTACCTTTTCACCCGCAAAAATGTCCCCGCGGGACTATGCTCTTTTAACGGGATCAGTGTCTGGGAGGACATCAAATACTTTTTCGCCGGGCCGGCTCGGACGACTACGGTTGTCGAGATTAGAGATGAAGAGTCGGGGACTGTTAGGACTGCCAGGACTGGTAGGAGCAGCAAGAAGTCCAAAGGTATGGGAACTGGAAGTCGTATCGTTGTGCTATAAGATATAGAACTTTGCTAATATTATGCTCTATCGTAATATAGGTGGTGCCGCAGTCGTTGAGTCCGATGCTGGATAAAAATTTTGACAAGCTCGAAGCTTTATCTTGAAAGATAGATTCTCTCGCTCTCAATCCTTTGCACTACGAATACATCTACTACTATCGGCTCAAGCGAATTTCATTCCCTCACATTTTTCTCGTCAAAGTCTATTACATACCCCTCAAGCGTTCAAGTTCTGCTTATCGATTAACGCTTTTGTTTTTTCCCTTACGACACCCAATGCCGAATGAGCGATTTCTTCGATTTAGCGTAGCGTTTCCTTCCATGAGTCACGATTACGATTTTTTGACGAACGAACCACAAAACCATATGTCCAATCAGCCATCATGTACATAAATACATACTATTCCCTCAAATATTTGCTTTTACAATTTACCGTCCCGAACGCATGGTCGTCGTCGTCGACGCTTCAATATATGACCCACTATCATGCAGGAACCCCAGGGCGTCGACGCATATGTTATACCTCAAGAATGCAGTCGACATACATACATATACGCACCTACATAAAGCAAGGGTCATATCAAAACATCCCGCCCCTGGGAGCTATAACTCTAAAGGACCCTGCGTTTAACAATCCCCTTACATAATCCCTCGAAACAATCCTGGAGGGGGGGGTTCCCGAATTTCAAGAAAGAAAAAAAGGTAAAAGCGTATGTGGCAACTAAAAACAAAAAAAAAACCCTACCCCTGATCCCGAGATGATGGTACTTGGGCTTCCGAGATCGCAAAGAGATATACGTGGTCTTGTTGATGCAAGTATCCGCAATGCGCGCGAGCTGGTATATATAGTAACAAACGGGGTGTAAGCTTCCGGTGTCTATGCAAGCGGCCTCCCGAGCGAGCGGGATGCGGGTCGCCTATAACCTAACGACGGGATCTCACGGTGACTGGTTTTACATAAGAAAAGACTAATCATCGGGAAGTCATAAGGTTGTATTAGAGTGTGTGTTAAGTTCAAGAACAAGATAACCTAGATATATAAATTCGATATCAAATTGAAACTCCCATTCGAAGCACTCCCTGTGTATTGAACTGTATACATGGTTTTCTCCACAGTTATTGAATATACAAATTTAAAGGGACCGCACCCGATTTTATCCTCCGACGTAGACACTTAAAAAGTTTTCCCACCAAGTTTAGATCCACGAAAGGATCCAATTGTTTTTTTATATTTGTTATATATATCTCAACTCTCAAATAACACCTGAAAATGTTAAGAGGTAAGTAGAAGAAAGATAAAAAAAAAAAATGATAAACTAAGCAGCAAAAGGCAAAAGGAAGGCAAAAGGAAGGCAAAAAAAAAGAAACCCTCAAGCGTGGAGCGGAAGAGCTGACGATACTATAAACGAAGGGAACGTCGTCGGTTTGGTAAGTCTCCGAGAGAAAAGAGAAGAAGAAAACGATCTGAAACTCGCAAGAAAAGATGCAGAAAGTGACAAGATGCTTTTTTATTCACTCCCTTAGTTCCTGTAATCCGTATTCTCCGACATCCAGATATCGTGTATCATGCTCCAGATGAATCCCACACTTTTGAAGTCCTTTTTTTTCCCCTTTCCAAAAACTCCTATCCATACCCACAGATAAGATAAGAAAAAGTTTTTTTTTTCCTTCGTCGCCGTTCCGTTCCGTTCCCCTTCTCTCCCTCCCAATGTCGAGCCCCATCGTCGCGATATCGTGTGAACGCCGTCTACTATTCTCGTTCTTTTTTGTTAAAGATTTTTTTGGAGTTAAAATGTGCAAGTAAGTGAATGTCTTTTGTATAGCCCCCCCGTAAAAAACTACCCAAGCAAAGATACATGATTCCCATTAAACTTTGTTTCCCGTTAAAAAAAAAAAAAAGCACGAACCCTGACAAACGTAAAAGTAAAAAAAAAAAGCTCTTCTTCGCCAGATGATGTAACACCTCCAAAGAAAATATAAAAGAAAACGAAAGGTAGAAGGAAGTTGAGAAAGAAAAGGAAAAGAAAAAGAAACACATCCCAACATGGCCAAAGAACTCTCATCTAAAGTTCGACAACTGCTTCAAGATGTCCGCCTGGTAGCTCATGGAAAAACTGGTTATGCAAACTTCGAGATTACATTATTTGGAGATGCCGTGATGTTAAAAGAAAAAGGAAAGGTATGAAAAAGAAATGCCACGATAAAAATGAAGCAACCCCCTCAATGTAGATGCGCCGAATGAACCCGATAACACATATATGGATCCGAAGGGGAAACAACAAAAAGATTTTTTTCGACTGAACACCATGACCATGTAAGTACCCTCCCAGATGGAAACGATAAATAGTAAAAAATTTGGAGATCGCGAAAAAAGAAGAACCCCAACCTGTCCGTTAAAAGATGTTTTTCTTTTTCGCAAATATAAAAATCAAACACCGTAAAAGATGAAAGATGGATATATGAATGAAAATGATATTTTCCCCCGTCCCCATGGGGTATTATTTAATATATAAAACAGATAAAGCAGAGTGGAGCTTAGCCCCAGACGCTGGCAACGGGTCCGAGTCCCTTGCTGCTGCCCCAGACTTTGCTGCCCCAAGCAATGGATGGGTCCTGGGATGAAGTAGTGTGGTTGGATGCAGCAGATGCTGATCGCTCGTTTCCAGGAGGCTTGTTGCTTCCCGGTGCTTGATTAGAGTTCCCAGGGCTATGATAAGATTCGTCACCAGGATAGTTGCTATACCCCAATGGGGATGGAATTGGTGTAGTGGATCGTTTTTGCAATCCGCCGTTTGGTGGAGGAATTTGGGAGCTGCTGATTGGTCGAGTTCCGATTGGGGCGACGCCGGAGTTGGTGACCGGGGTAGTGGAGACTCGGCCAAGCCTTGGAGGAGATCCGCTGGGAGAGGTGCGGCTAGACTGGGAAGTCTTGAAGTCCTGGTGAACGCCATAAGGACCCTTAGAAGATGGCGAGGAGACGCTGTTGGTTCGAGAGCGAGTCGGAGAAACCCCGTTGGTGGCACCGACAGGATGCTCGCTGGATGGAGTTTGGACCAACCCATCCTGTCCATTTCCGTTTTGGTAACCAAAAGGATCGAATGCAAGAGGAGAAGGTCCTCGAGTTCCTCCGCTGACGGATCCAGCGGTAGATGGAGGGTTGGATCCACGAGAGTGAAGGTCGAATGCCCCCAAGGGCTCTTCTTCGCGGCGTTCGCCGTAGAGAGCACGATGTTGACGAGCAATGAGCTCACGGCGTTCTTCGTCGGTCATGCTTCCGGGACTAATGACGCGATCTTTGCCATTGAAGTTGGACATTTCGGCTAAAGTAGCTAGGTCAGTAACTCAGTCCGAAAGGGGGCCTTTGGAATGCCAAATCCGAAATAGGAGGTATCTCATAACGTACTGCGATTGTATTGCTGCTCCTGGTGAAAATTGCGAAGCTCCCTTTCACGCTGAGCAGCAAGACGCCTCTTGGCCTGCATCATCTGGTCCTGTTCGGCTTGACGGGGAGCGAAACGGGCCGTGGCATAGTAGTTCTGTAAATTAGCAGCGGATTGGCTGCGCATAAGGTCCTCGTAGCCTGGTCCAGCGGCGGAGTAGTTTCGATGCATCGGAGAAACTCTTGGCTCTACAACATCAAAATACCAAATTCAATTAGAAGCCGTACCTAAGCGAAAATTTTTGTTTAAAATTTTTTGTGATGCATGGAGTAAAACTTACGGGGAAGTGCAGCTGGGAGTATCGGCATCGATTCACGACGACCAGCAAACATCTTTCCACTCTTGACGAGGTTATCAACAGCCCGGTCGACCTCTGTATATCGATATAAAAAATTAGCGCAACTCGTTTACGACATGCATCAAGCATGGCTCCCGAGAAAACGTTGGAGTCTCGAAATCTTGTGCAACCATATATTGCCTCATATAACTCCACATATCTGAATGTACGTATATGTGTATACATAAATGGTTTTCTGACAAAAAGAACTGCGCACATACCGTCAAGTTGAGATCCGAAAGCCGTCGGTTCCTCGGTTTTTAAACGAGCAGAGGAAGGGCGCGACGAGACGTCCGTGCCCTCTGGCGGAAACTGACGCTGGAAAGGCACCGTCTGCTGGCCGTTATTGTTACTACGAGCGTCCCAACTGGGTTGGCCGGCGTTAGGCCATGCGCCGCCTCTAGGCGCAGCAACTGGATCGTAATACGACATGATGAATCGATAGGAAAGATAGAATTGAAGCCACGGGGAACAGAGGCTTCAACTTTGTAAAAACGGGTTTTACTGAGGCAATAAGGAGAAAAGGGAGTGGCGGTAGAGAGAGAACGATTTGGGGGGTAATAATCCTTAACAATCAAGAAAGGATTACACTATCGTCAGTCAGACGGGCAAGCAAAAGACCCAAGGAAAGGATGAATAGCGAGTTTCAGGAGTTCTGTGGTTGGTGATGTTGGTTCCTCAAGATATGAGGTAGTTGTGAGGAAGAGGAGGAGGAGAAATGCCAGAGGTGTGGTTGGAGAGAAAGGGAAGAAGAAAAATTCGGTTCTGTTTTTTTTGGTGTGTGCGTCCAGCAGGAAAATTGCAGTTGGGGGATGAGGAAAAGAAGAAAAGAAAGGGAAAGGTAATCTGCCACCGCTACACACTACGACACCCCGAGCTAGGCAAAGAGGGAAAAAAAAAAAAAAAAAAAAAAAAAAAGAGGGAGGAGAAAAAAACTTGGGCCCGTCGTTATTCGTTAATTTACCAGAATGCCCTACAGGTACATTTACACATGTGTATAATTCTATGGCTTTGGAAAACTTTTGGAAAACTTTCGGAGATTCTGTCGTCGGCGTATAAAAGTTTTCCCGGATTATATTTTTTTAAATTTTTTTAAATTATTTTGTTTTTATATTTTATTTCATCGTCTTGACACAAAAAAGAAATGGCGGGAATTGATGGGATTATTTTTCTGTGATGTTATTATTGCGAGCGTGAACGGCCAAACTAGTTAACCTCCCACATATAAAAAAAAACGAGAGTGCTCAATGTGTGACTTCTTGTGCGTGGGTGAGCTAGCTTATTTTCTGCTCGGAGTTCTTGAATTGCGCACACGTTGATACCCCAAAAATATTGGGTATCCCTATATATGGCCTTGAGCTATCCGATGTGACTTTTCCATACCCTCTACTAACTGTTTGGGTACTTATTAGTTACGCTTATTCTCTCGTTCGGGTTCCTAGTTAGCGGCCCGTCGGACACAAGAGATATTGTAGTTATGTTACGTTACAAAGGCCACACCGGAAAACATAAAATTATGTCTTGTATACAGGTCCTGGAAGAATGGGGTAAACTTCTGGATCCCGAGCTTCGAACTTCTTAGGCAGAAAGGAAGAACCGAGTCGGAGAGGAAGTGAGGAAAAAGCAATCCCTGAGAGTGAGGAGACAGCAAGCCACTCAAGGAGAAAAACCGAAAGGGTTCAGGTTGGAACTACGGGTGAATGAGGAACTCGAGCAACTGGCTCCCTTTAAAATGACGGCAAGGCAAACAGGGTCTCCGAGGGTTTAAAACGCTGGCCAGCAGGCCTATCGGAGCCGATAAGTGACAGGTCTTGACAGTAACATTTTGCATGATGTATATTTTTTATTCACTCGTCATATTATATTATGGACAATAGATCGGTGTGTGCACCCTCCATATATATTTTTTTTCGTATAGCCACCAGCCCGCGGCTCACGCGATTTTCCATACCATAAATCATACCACTCCAGACTTTTTTTTTTTTTATCGTGGGGACGGCGAGTGGGGAACTTGAGAGCTACAAACACCAGAGAAGGAAGGCAGCTTCGACGCACGGAACAATTTTCTGTTCGACAAGCGACTGTGCGCTCTCTGGCTTCCACCACTGGCTTCCTGCGGCCTCCGATCCCACACACACCGGAGAGACTGCAAGCTTTCTGCGGATGCGCCAACTGTTACAGTTTGAGGAAACGTTGATTGACAGCAAAAACTGTTGGAATTCCTCACCAACCCGTTTTTTATGTTTTGCATCCCGCTTTCGAAAGTTGGATCTTTCGGATGATATGGAATTTCCAGAATATTTTAATAGGTTGCGAATTCTGGTTGTAATATGCGAAGAAAGGAACCATCGGAACAACTAATTTTTCTCTCTCTTCCTTTCGCAAGCGTGACCTCCTTCTCTGCGGAATATTTTGGGGAAATTGGAGTAAGGGAACTCCCTGTATTGGTGAACCCTTTGGCCGAATACAAGCGGCTTCCTTTCATCCTGGGACAACCTTCCTCATACCCACAGATATTCGCGAAACATTTTCTTACTACGTACCTACGTACGGAGTAGAATAGAGGGGGAAAGGTTTTTGGCCACCATAATCTGATCGTCCCCGTATTTGGTGCAGACGAAAAACACGATCCCCGATACCATGGCGCTGCTGTGACCGTCACATTATACATACATAGGGGTTGCCTTCCGATGAGATACTTGTCGGCCAAAAGCGCTACATGTCTCACCATTCGCAACGATCAAGGAAATCGAAATCTTTTTTTTTTTCTCTTTCTTTCTTGAATTTGAAGATCTAACAATGATGACCGAAGGAACCTTGGTAGGTGGTTAATTCGATGTAGTCCGCGAAGATCTGATGGCTGCGGAAGTACATCCGAGGTACGGATGAATTCCGTACCGTGCTAGTGTTAGAGCCTTGGCTCGGGTCCTTGGCATATGTAGCTCCCCATCCTTGCAAGGCCGTGTCTTGTCTGTCGACATTTTGTTTCTGGCGAGATTGTCGAGTATCAATCTTGGATAGGAAGGTTCCCCGGCTTCCATCCTTTCGATCCCACGTTTTGCCGCAAGGTCATTCGCCATTATTAATCACGTTAATATTAATGTTATAAGCCTCTGATCTGCCTTGGCTTGGTCTATGCGCGCCTCACATTGCAAGCTCGTGCAGGATAGTTATTCGGACTTGTGGTAGTCAAATTACTTACGTCAGGTTTTGAGGTTGACAGCCTCAACACGACAGGATGTTGGAGGTTGGGTTGGAGGTTACACAAACCTCTCTGGCTGTCCTGAGCGCAGGCGTCATACATAATCGACAGTGCAGGATCCGAATTATAGCCTCCTGCAGATGCCCTTTAGATACACGATCCTGGCCCTGCCGGCATACATCCTGCTCTCCCTGGCTGGGTTGTCAAATACCCTCACGCGGCCGTCCGCATGCCTCCAGATCCTTAGTGCCGCGACCCCAATAAGGCACAGCATATGATATAGTACTATAGCATGTTAATAACGTTAGAAGCGTGTTTCTTCATTATTAGTATTATACCTCGACTGCAAAGTATAGTGCAGCTATGGCTATGAAAAGATAAATAGATGTACTAGTACTCGGCAGGCCTGTTTCCACCCGAGCATACACCCATGTTTTATAATCCTACACTTGGATATCGACACGTAGCCTCGAATCCAGGCGCTTAAACATGTCAAAATTTCTTGCAAAACTTAAAAGCCAGTACTATATATATAATGCACCGAAAGATGAACCGACTCGAACCCGGGCCTGAGCCCTTCACAAGACTTTTAGCTAAGAAACCCAAATAACAAGTGCAAAACCAAGTCCAAAATTCGAAAGTAAAAGAATCACATCCTACGAGACCAATCTAACCCACTTCTCGACTCCAATCTGGGGGCCAGCCCGGGTAACGGTCCTAAAATTTTGAACCCCGAAAGTGCAAAAACAATAGCGCATCAGAAGGATAACTCCATAACTCCCTAGTACTAGCTTCAGAAATCCACAAGGCGTCGGATTATGTAAACTATCAGTTTCATGGTTAAGGATTAACCAGAAACTGTCCCGTTGATCCAAGTATTCCCCAGTTGTAGAGCAACTTGGTTATTCTTGTCAAGCGTCGACCCAACAAATACGACCAGGACCGCACAGTACCTAAATCATGGCCACAAAACGAAGTTAGTCGTCGGCGTTCAATATATGTACTACTATCTTGGTGAAAATAGTAAGACTCGGGGAAATTACGAAAGGGAAACTTACGCAGCGGACACTGCAAAGACCTCACTCTTCTTAGCCGTCGTGAAAACGGCCGTTGCGATCGCACAGACTAGTGTCGACAAGAAAAGGACCAGCAACCTCAAATTGTTTACATGGACGTAGTATAGTGTAATAACTCCTAAAGATAATACTCCTGCCACAATTATTCCGAACAGAACTCTGCTCATGGTTCTCATCCATTTCTGGGAGTATAGGACGATCTCGTCGGTGCCATCGTAAACTGCCTTTTTCTTCGTTTCGAAGATCTAAAGAGGAATGATCTAAAGTATCAGTTGTGTTTCGATTCCAAGTTAGAGGAACTTAGGGCAAGAATTACCCATTTAAAGCGGTCCAATGGAAAGATCTTTCTCCGTAGATTAGATACCCACTCCGACAATTCAGCGACGTCGTCAGCCTCCTTCATCATCGAAATGAGGTCGTCCTTTTCTATGAACTCGCTTTCTCCCGGGTAAATGGACCCCTTATGATCCAGCAGGCTTTTCAGGTTCTCTTTTTGCCACTTTCTAGCCTGTGGGAAATGTCTTATCTGTCGATACAATATTATATCCTTTTCTACGAAGTAAAAAAGCAATCAGTAAACATTGCAAGATTGATATGCATGCATACAGACTAAAGGGGGTTTAGGTTTAGTCTCACCATATCTTCGAAGCCTCGCCGCGATATCTGTGATTAGTTTTTTCCTCTCGTCGTTAGACTTGCTCTCTGCTAACCACTTCATATTATAGGTGTCATCATGATCTTCCGCTTCTTCCAACTCAAAAAAGTCAATTTCCGCAAGTTCCTTTTCTTTTTGCTCGAGTTCTGCTTGTTGGGTAAGTAATACCCTTGCCTTCAAGGCGCCAAATCTTCTGAAAACTGGTGCGGACTCGCGCCCATCGGCATAAGCTGCTACATAGGAGTACCCATTGGGTATATCTCGGACTACATAAATATAATTCCTTCAATCAGTCTCTCGCAATATTTCATCATTACGGCCGTTGACCCAAGAGTCAAAGATTCTTCATGGGGAGAATTTACTAACGTGGTGTGGTTCCAATTCCCGTCGGCGCTGGCTCGTTTTTCTCAAGGTCTGGATGCAACACAGATCCCCCACTATCCGGGGGATTTTTGTTTTGGAACAGTGAGGCCCAAATCTTGGAGGTCATAATATATATATCGGTAGCGTAAATATGGAAGATCGAGATATTTTATAACTTGAACACTTAGGTAAAATTTAAAGTGGTCGATATCGATTAATCGCTTTTGCTTGGGAGGGAAACCAAAATAGATAGTCTATTCTAAGAGTCCCCGAAGTTTACACTGGTCGAAAGCGAGGTATTTATACTAACAATCACGTCGCCTTTCCCGTCATTGGGTAAAGCCGCAGGAGGCTATCACTTTTCGAAGAACCCAAGGTTGACTGACCTGGACTACTTTTATTGGCACACACCTAAAATTCGATTCCTTCTCACATACCCATTTGCCCCCGTGATTCCCTTTCCTCTGCTGAGTATATCATTCATTGCCTGCATAGTAGTAGTCAGGATATGGACTGGTGAGCAAGTTGCTCATCGAACGACATATTTATTAGATGGTTGACTGGTAATATCGCGCTATCTAGCAACGCATCTATACGACTTCTAGCTTCTAAGTTTATACCTGCTCGGTTTATGGGTATCTCTATCTTGCGCGGCTCCGCTATATATTAATATTGTAATAGGATCCATAACTAATTCAGTGCAATACGTTTTTCTTTTTCTTCCCTTTTTTCGTAGCCGGATGAAAGCGCACAGGTTTCCTCGGGCCCGGTGATCGAACTCCACGGGAGAGGACGGCACCTGCACCATAGCGGCTGGCGCAAGAACATGGCGCTAGCGCAGCAGAAGGAGCGTAGGTTAAGCATTCTGAAGCTCATATACATCACACATATATATAACCTTCTTAGATGCATGATGATAGAATCCCTCTCTTCTCTTCAAACTCCACCTTTCCTCAGATTTAGAAAAGGAAAACAAGAAGTTGTAACTAGAACAAAAATAATATATGGGGCGATCGAAAACAAAAAAGAAAAACCATGTTGACGCTTCGGCCAGCTCTAGTATACGAGACAATGTTGACGCACCCCTCTCTGTGCACGACTTAGAACTAGTCTTGGGTTGCGGGTTATTACTTTACATGCACCCACTTATCTGGACTTTCAAGGTCGCCTTCTTTTACGGTGATATCGGGCCGTAGTGACTTGCCGTCGCTCTTCCCGAGGCGGTGGTCTTTGAGCGTGTATTTCCATTCGGGTCGTTCATCAGTCTTCAGGCCTAGGTATATATATTCTCTCGTCTTGAACTTCCACTTCGTCCCGTCCGCTTTGTTCTTGAAAACGTCATCGTCCTTGTACTTGGGGTCTGGTCGAGCGAACCCGATTGCCTCGATTTGAGAAAACCACTTCTCGGTACCGTTTGAAACTCGGCGGTAACAGTATCTGCCGTTCTGAGCTCTCGATGTTTTTGTTGAATGATGAAACCATTGGGAATCCTGCCAAATAATGGCCTGCGGGACACCTTGATCTCTAAATCCGGAGTAGCGCTAAATGTGTTCCAAATTAGACCTAGAATTAGGTTTTGAATTATAAAGGGGTGTGATATAAATATCTAAGGATCATGGCCCGTTGGCTCTTTGGGAAGTATTTCAATGTGGGGGAGGACCGAACAAAAAAAAAAGAAGGAGAAGGGAGGGAGATCATTGATCACCCTGGGTGATGCTGGGAACGAGACCAGGCGAGGCCGGAAGGATGGCTTATAGCTTACCGATACATGTTGATTTTCGCTGGGTATATTATATCTCATATTCGCTGAGTTTGAGTCGGCAGTAAAGCCTAGATGGTGCCATCCAAACCCTAAAGTTATAAAATTAAGTTGAAATTACCCGCCGTTAGCCTCAACTTGGAAAGCATCTCTTGTGATTTCTTCCCCATTTAAATATTGATATAATTCGATTGTTGCTAGTCTGGGGGATTGTTGCATTTGACAAGAAGGCCCGAAGAAGGCTAGTTTGTGGTATAAGAAGAGACGGACTGAAAGAGTGACCCCCCAGACTAACTGAAAGACAGACCTGGCCAAACCAACCAGGGCTTAGTCTTCGGCCGCTAACACCACTCTTGCGACAAATCAAACGATAAGTCTTCAATAACCAAACTGCACTTCATGGCTCCCAAGTTTGAGAACTCAACTGGTCGGGGCCTTGGTGCGATTTTTATGTTTATTTTTTTAAAAAAAGAAGAAGGAGAGCGCCAGGGGAATAGGAAATCGGAAATCTATGAAGGATCCCATATGGTGTGCGTACCGTCTAAAGGGCCAGGCTCCTGTTCGCGGCTTGTCTCGTCATGAATATCTCGAAAACCATTTGGTGGAGAAGGATTCATGGATTCCTAGGCGACTTATGACCGAGTTTCTCGTCTCAGGAAGGATATAGGTAATCACCAGGGCAAATTAAGCTGGGTCTGATTCTAGGAACACGAGGGCTGTCTTGCGCGAGTGGCAATCAGGCCAAAATGGCGGCGGAGCATCTTCATATAAATACGTTTCACCCTCCCAATTGCAATACATGTATACATTAGGGAAAATAGGACGAACCAGGCCTCATAATCGACTTGGAATGGGAAGAAATCCACTCAGTGCAGAGCCTCACTGTTTCTTTGCTTCCACATAGCTCCTAATGACTAGATCGTGGTCACGCTAATGCAGTGGCGCACGGCTGCGTTTGGATCCTTGACGAAATATTCCAGCCGTGTACCTCGTTTGGGCTTGTAGCACAAATAAATGCGTTTGAATCGATTGATTCCGCGAACGCATTTTGACGCAGACTCAGGCTCGCAGATACCGTACCACATGCAGGCACAGAGCTCAGATCTTTGCCCACAGCCCCTCATTACAACCTGCCGTCTCGATATGCTACTGGATGAGTTTGTCGCCAGTATTTGCCAGAGTATTAATGCATATTGGTGAGCCTTCCGCCATATGCATGGGACCCAGGACTTCCCATTATCCGGGGGATATCGATCGATCAAGAATACCCTTGTTAACGTTTCCTGAGCCGCCCTTGCTCTCTCAAGCCCCATACGCTGCATCCATGTCGCCTTCACGGGGGTGCATACGTATTCGTACATAAGAAGGCTCCATACACTTCTACCAGCAGCATAAAACGTCACTATACCTGGAAAATAAACTTGTTGCTAGACGGATTTTCAGCCCCACGATAATATCGATTCCGATCGATCTCTCCGTACGCGTACCGTACACGATAAGCAAGCGAAAGATCAACATGCACTCTTGACCTGTTGAAGGGATTTACTAGTTAACAGACAGCTCCGCAAACCATAGCTGGAGCTACAGCCAACGCTAACTTGAATTCGAACTATAGCCATTTAAATATTTACTACTCAAATACATGAAATGCCGGTCCTTACCTGTCTTCCCGTAGTCCCAAATGTTTTCCCCGACGCCCAAGACGTTGATGATGTCAAGACAGGACGCCAGACAGCCGTGTACCCAAATTTCGTCAAGAGAAATGCGGAAAACGGTCCCATATTTTTTCCGCAACGGTATCCGACTTCTATAACAGCATCAGCGCAAAGCTTAAGAGGGAGTTGGCAGTCTGTCGATTCGAGTGAAGAGGGTTCAACCGAAACACGACTCGTCGAAGGTAGTTTCGATAAGTATTGGTCGTTAGTAGAACCTGCTCTTGATTTACATACCTAGTTGTCTGCGTACAGATACCAACATACGATAATGATCATAGAATAGGCCAAGAAGCCGCCGAGAAAGAGCGAAATGAAAGCCTTACTCTCGACGGGCCCAATGCTGCGGTCCCGTCCGGACACAACAGAGGTACCTCAATCGCATCGTCGACATCCCAACCCGACAGTTCAAACCAGAGTATCGGTAGCACTACTCCTACCGAGATCGATGGTGGAACTCTGGATCCTCAGGCACAGGAAGAATGGGAGAGGAAACGCCTGGAGGTTGATGCTTTGGGAGAGCGAGCGCTGATTAAGAATCCGGAACCTCCTGCTGTGGATTATGTACATGTACCTCCATCCAAGGACGACCTAAAGCTAGCTACCTCTGAAAATTGGCGCCGAATTCGGGCCCAGACTCAATACAAAGATGCGATGTTCTCAAACGGCGTTTGGACAATAGACACAACGGACATGTTTCCCAGGGCTATCTCGGAAATACCTGCACGAATCGCGGGGCGACCAGTCATTCTTAACTATCTACCCGCCGTACACGAACCCTTCCCAGACTATCCGGACCCCATGGCCGGCAAACAAATTGACCCAAGGGAAGACATTAACGACGAAACTCTCAGGCTGCTCTTCAAAACATACCCCGGGACAAGAGCCGCTTGCGTCTACCTGAATAAAACCATGGTTGTACTCCATGGTAGGAAATTCGACCGTCGGACTGAACTTCGCGAGAGGCCTCGTGTTTTTGGAGGCCTTAAAGTCGACCATGCTTTGTTCAACCAAATATATACAAGCTCGCCATTAGAGGCAGAAATAGGCTCTGAAAAGTTCTGTGCGGAGTACTACCCAGGGGGCAACCGGGACCAAGAACCTGAAGGAGGACACCACAAAGTAGGATTGCGCCTAAGGCACAAAGACACTCGTCAAGAATACCTAACTACTGCAACGCACTTCTTGGTTGAGCTTGGTGAACGTGCGTTTATAAAAACAGAAGCGATCGCGGGAGAAAGGGTCAACCCGGAATTCAACCCTTGGTACAATGCAGAGAAGTTCTTGAACGAAAATAAGGACAGCTATAGTTTTTATTACGATGACGAAGAAGTAAGTGGACCGACCTCCAAATCACCCCTGCAGCATTCCCAATCCCACTAATGTATCTATAGTTTGGAAAACTCGTCTGCCATTTTGACCCTAACATCCTTTCGAGTTTTCGGGGCAGCTTCAAAAGGCTCAAAAGCGACATCTCGCTGATCGGTTTACCAGACGAAACATCGCCCAAAATGCCCATCCCCGTATTTAGACACTCGGACCCTACAAAAGGAGGCACCCCTTGCAAAATCGAATGGGGAGACATAAATGATCCAGATCTTATTAACCAGGAGTTATTCCTCCTAGGATATAAAATCGAGCAGCAGAGGCCCGATGAGGCTGTGGCAACCGGCACTGGTACTTCATTTGAGGCAGGCGCCGTGGTTTCAACCCCAAAGGATTATGAAAACAAAACCGTGAAAATGGGCCAGACATCGATGGAACTAGGAACGGAATCCAGCACGGAAATCGACAGAACTCAGGAGGAGCGCTACGGGTCCTCTCAAGCTACCTCCCAGATGCCGACTACGTATAAAAGCCTTGTCGCCCAGGTTGAGGGCAAGGTGTACGAACTAGTCATTGACCTAACAAAATTCGGTCCGGAGGAGGAAATAGAAAGTTTCCGTCCCCGATTTGAGAATGGAGTACATACTTTGAGCGTGTTCAAAAGGGCGGTCCTCTGGAGGCCAGACTTCGGAAGAGACCCAGACAATGGCAAACTACAGTATAAGCGCGATCGCGCCAGAATTCCATTCCCTTCCATTCGGGGGGCCAGCGGCTGCCCGCTAGCCGTGAAAATTGAAAAAAAGGGGGAAACGATCTACAAAGTCATTGCGTTCCAAAGCTCACAGAATATCACGAGCGCTCAGGAAGACGATCCCGAAGAATTCGAAGATAAAGAAGCTTTGCTACGGAGGGCGTGGCACGGAACCTTTCGGACATACCAAGCCACCATCCCTCCGAAGGACCTCATTGACAAATATGATATAGTTTGGGGCCCTGGCCCTGGGGGCTCGGACACCATGATACCTAGCCAAAAAGACCGGAATCCTCAGACCAAACGGACCAGACGCCCTATTGGAAAAATCGCCAAATTGTCCAATACGCGCGTTAAAACCCGACCCTTATTTAACCTTTATCAGAGAAGATATAACCGATATAGACTCATTCGAGAGCAGGAGTGGTACCGCGCAGATGGACCCATTCAAGGGTCCGAGTTAGCCTCGAATTCAGGCGTGGAGGCCAGCATGTCTAGGTTCGATCTCTCCAACGCAGAAAAGGCTTTATCCATCTGTTGCAATTTGATCACCTCCACAGACATCACATCCCCACAGTTCCACGGAACCCAAACGCTTGACATTGCCGAGAAAATGCTCAAGGACGCTCTTGCAAAGTTAGACGCCCTCCGCGTCCCATAACCCCCATCCGCGGTTGTATGGTGTAGTGGTTAGCACTTCAGATTCTGATTCTTCTCTCGAATCTTGAGATTTCTGGCGACTTGGGTTCAATTCCCAATACGACCTTGACTTTTTGGCTCTTTTGCCATTGAATCCCAGGCTCCTGTCAAAAGTTTTTTTTTGGCCGGGGCCGGTTGGGAACGAGCTCCGGACCTTCTCTTTTCGAGATCGGTAGACGGGCAGGGGTCCGCACAATGTGCGCAAAAGTTTACTGACAAGAACTTAAGTCTTCTCAACAAACGTAAACCTAGCAAGTCTATAGATTTAGCGGCTAGGGCAACTCAAACCAGAGAACTTCGTGCGCGGTATATATGCTTCATGGATTCATGTGAGGCATTCAACATAGGCTATCTCGAAGAATCCTCACTATAGCCTTGTGCTTTTTTTTTTTTTTTTTTTTTTTTTTCAAGCTCATCTTAGTGGCCTTGATCATATTATAACTCGGATCTCGTCAATATCAAAATCCACACAGCCTGAACTTGACCAAACCAACTCAAAAAATACCACAAACTCTATGAATTTATACAAGGCGCCGAGACTGAAGGGTTGGTTGGTGCCATGATATATCAAAGAGATATACATCTTCATAGCCCTCTCAGGGACGTTAAAGAACTAACACGGTTTTGAGCGGTCACTTTTTGTGCGGCCTGGGTACGGGACCAGTTTCGAGACTACTTTTGCCTCATACGCATATGAATTCGTCGGATTAGGTAGTTAGGCGTTATCATTCTTATAGCTAGATACCACTCGCTATAGCCAATACCCCCTCCCTAAACCATAGATATAGTCATAAACGTAGATATAGTCATAGACATAGATGTAGACATAGACATAGATACAGACATAGACTAGCTAGATTTCCACCACCCATAAATTAAATTATATACAAATACTTAAGTACTTACAACCCACTAAATAAGCACCAGGCCACAATCCCATATACTAGACTACACCACTCAGATCAATCAAACACCTCAACTTGCCATACACAGCACCCACCTGACCCATTACCATATGGAAAACATGACCTCGGCCGGAAATGTAAATCCGTCATCCTAAAGCCGCCATCAAAGCCTCGCAGCCGCATAGCTATAAAAGATGCGTAAGCGTAAAGGGATGGTTACACAGCACGATGCGCATTAGTCCATCTCCCCAAAGTATCCTAACCTATCTATAGCATCTTACTAATACAGCATACCGGAATCCATCGGAAACCCCGCAAAGAGGGTATATCACCTCCAAACTTATGTAAGCCATTCTCTCTATAGATCTATACCATCAACTCCCATGATAAACCAGAAACGTGAAACAAGAGATTTATGACCACGAAACATAAAAATTAAACAAATGCCCACCAATACACCTTCCAGAACCCCCCAAAGAACAACCGTCAAAAGCGGGGAAGAAGCTTAGCAGGAATATAAAAATCCACACGAGTTAATTTCAGGATCACCGCGTGTGTAATCTCAGCCGCTATAAGTATAGCTTCCCACCGGCTTTACCTCCTAAAGGCAAAGTCCCAAGTCGGACATCACAAAATCTTAAATGAGGGTTTCATAACCTCTTGTAACAAAATAGTTTAAAAAAAAAAAATTCTTACTAGCACCGATCGCAATGCCCTAGATCTAAGTCATTCATCTTAGGATAACTAAAAAAGATCTGAAAGACCCTAGCAGCTTAATCAAACAAAAAAATGAAGCTTAGGCTAAATCGATCACAATCACAGACACAAGCAAAAACCCAGCTAAGCTAGAGTGCTAGCCGCAAAGCGACCATTCAAGTTGAGGGAACTGATTCGAGTAGAGACATTACTTTTTCCTCCATTTTCATAGTTCCTGAGTACGGTGGTTCGAATATACAAGTAAGCTAGGAGCTAGAAGTAAGAGAGCTAAGAGGTTTGACAAGGTTTAAGGAGCGAGGTTGGGAGAAGAGAGATCGCGAGAGAGGGGAAAAAGCATAAGCAGACCAGAGTAGCATGATATACAATGACATATAACGTCACACGAAAAGAAACGGAGAAGACGAGCACCCGCAAAAATAACACATGGTCAAAAAAGAAGCAAAGTTGAAAAGAGCCTGGCCCAATCCCCCAAATATGAAAAGAAGTCTTACGCCGGTTGTTTTTGCAAGAAATGTACAAGTATAAGGAGCGAATTCGAAAGGAAAAAGATAAGAATAATAATATACCATCAAAACGACCAAGAGTGGAAAGGGAAGATAGAAGGAAAAAAATAAATTTGTAAGCAGGAAGAACGCCTGGTATCTATGCTTGCAGAAAACCTTGGGATGGATATGAAACACGAAATGATATAACAAGGGGAAGATAGGGATAGAGTCCCAAAGGGAACAAACGGGTGGAAAGGCTGAATTGTACTGAAGACTGTTGTAAGAGTTGTTGAAAGGAGATCCGTTAAAAGTCTTGTTGAAGGTTCGTAGCTTCGTTTTGATCATGAAAAAGGAAATAAGATGATAAAAGAGATTATGATCCGATGTGTTTCAACTGTGAGGATCTGGCGATGTGTGCTGGAAGGCAATCGCTGAACTTCAGTGAACCCGCTCAGCCCGGTTGTAGGTAAACTCCCAATTGTTGACTTTTTTCATTAGATAGTCCATGAGCTCGGTGCTCGACATAGACATGGTATTTGGCACTGGCAGCTCGCTTTCTGGTTTGTCGGTGACCACTGTCACTTTGTCAGGCACACCAGAAGTTGGCGTAGGAGCCGAGGTGTTGGAATTTGGGGTCTTGCTCTGATCCAGCAAGTTGAATAGGAGGTCTGTGTTTAGGCTGCCGGTCGAAGTGGCAGAAACAAGAGCACCGAAGACCGTGGTTCTCTGCTTCTGGCCGACCATGTCAACCTGTGTTTTGGAAATGAATTCGGAGATGCCAGTTACTCGCCGCCGCATCTCCTGAATCGTAGTTCGGGAGTTGGGAAGACGGGGCTTCGCTGGTCGGTCGTGGACACCATTGCTGTCGGTGCCTTGAGCAGAGGCGTCCCTAGCCATTGCATGAGAGGAGTTATCGCCGGGGTCTTCGGATGCACGGGTGCGTGTACCGGCCCGACGCCTGCTTCGAATGCTACGTTTTGTCATTGATGGAGTGTCTGGGACTTCAAGAGCAGGTGTAGAGACGGTGGGAATGTGTTCTTCCGCTTTGGCAGACGCTACGGTGTTTCTGGTCGGTCTGGGTGGCTCTTCTGATTGCTCTGACTCTATGGTGATGTCAGCATGAGTTACCAGAGTGACTTTGGTGGGTGTAGCAGTACCGTCTCGGCGATTGTCCCTTTCCCCTCTGCTCCTTCCTGGAGCCCTCTTAGTAGAGCTTGACTGTGTTGTGGTGGGTGCTGGGGCTGAGGTGGGTGCAGATGCTCTTCCATTGCGGGATTTCCTGCTACCAGGGACGGGTTTATCGGCCGATTCATCATGGGCGGGAGTTGGTTCCTTCTTTTCGGGGGAATCTGAGGTCCTCTGTCGTTTTGTGGAATGTCTGTGCGAAGAGGAAGAGTGGTTAGGGCTTCTGTAACTTAAGCTGAAAGGCGGAATGGGTGAGAAAGGGTTCTCCTACTCGTCGGAAGTCTCACTGGTCCCACGCTTTCTACTCCTTGAACCAGTGCTTTTCTTCTCTTCCTGTTGTTTGCTTTGCTCGAGGGCCTGGTGGAACATTTGTTCATCGTAAGCTGCATCGCGGGAGTTCATCGTGGACCGTCGTTTCGTGTGATGGTCCTTATTAGGGTCTACGCGTTCCGGGCCGAATCCAATGTAGGTGGAGTACGTTCGCCTACGGTGCGTCACTGTTAGCAGGTTTTCGAACGATGCCGGGTAGCCCAGCGTAGGATAGATCAGAGGCAACTCACCCTCCCTTCTTCTCATACAAAGTATGATTCTCTGGCTTGCATTGCTCGCAAAAATAGTTTTCGGGAGCCAGGGCCTTATCCCTGATCCCGACACATAGACCATGTTGCCAGACATGGCACTGGTCACACTGGATGAAAAGTCCGTCGGTGAGGTCGGTGTGGCTGTCATCGGAACCGCCTTGGTATTCTTTGAAGCCGCAAATACACCGCGTCTCGCCTTCCTCTTCCTCGTTTCCAGAATAATTGTCTTCCATGTCTTCGTCTACTGGCTCGTCTACCTCGTCATACGAGTCCGCTCGGGTGACGCTGTGCGAGTCACCGCCGTAGCGAGACTTGTTACGGGCCCGACGGGTAGAGGACGAGGACGAATGCGAGGATGCCGATGTGTGTGAATTGCCGTGATTGGCAGTTGAACGCGCCCTAGATGACCGTCGAGGGGACATTGTAGGGTGGTGATGAGGATATCGCGTCTAGTAGGAACGTAGACGGAGGAAGGATGTTTCGGGAGGGAAGAGGAGAGTGTATGGATTCGCTCGATCGAGAGAGTGTTAGAGACGACACAGGTACTTGAGCGGAAGTGAATGGGACGAGGTCGTGGCGTTCCAAGGCCGTTTAAGTATCGTCTGAAGGAACCGGAAAATAAGAGCGGAGGAGGAGAATGCTCATCTGATCGGGTGGCCGCAAGAATCGAGTGATGATTGTTTTGGAACGGGTCAAAGGGGAGGATACGAGACAAGGGAAAAGGCGAGGATGGATTGAAGCAAAGAATAGAAGAGACAGGAACGGGGAGAAAGAGGAGGAGGAGATGAGGGCAGAAGAGGAGATATCACGGCGGAGGGAAGCAGCAAGAGAAGAAGCAGGAGAGAAGAGCAAAGAGAAGGAAGCAGCAGCAGCAGTGGTAATTGTTGGAGGGGGAAATTTGGTGCATGACCGCCGGCCGAAAGTGATAAATTTTGGTGTGTGGTGTGGTTGGTGTGTGTGTCCGGCTGCTTTCCCAATCAACCACGGATTGGATTGGCTGCTGCTGCTGCGAGGAATCGAGCAGAGCAACAGCAGAAACTTATTATTCGGACACACAACAGGCCTTCTTTCTTTTTATTGTCTCTTTTGCTCTGGGACATACACACATACATGCTTGGTGGGCGGGCGGGCGGACTGTCAAGCTGGACGATGATGACGGGGTTGCGCAGTATGTAGGCAAAGTAGAGTAGCTGGTGCCCCGTAATGGTACTTACATACTCCATACTACGTAGTATGTATGGGTATGTATAGTCTGTTATGTATGTATGTATGTGCATGGCCATGGGAGACAGCAGCTGCCGGCTAGTGCGAGAAAAAAAGGTGGCCGACCCAGTTTTTTTTTTTTTTTTTTTTCTCCTCGCTGCCATTCGGTCACTTCACTGACTGACTGCTTAGGTGAGTGAAGGCCTGCAGTGGAGGAGAGGAAAGAAAAGCAGGTGCTCCTCTCCATCATGCTGTGCGAGTGCCTTCTAGCCTAAACTGTATGAGGTAAAGACTGACCAGGTCCGGATAGGGTGGGCCTTGTACCAGCACATACCAAATTCTATGGGCGGTGACTTCCTGACGGACTGGGGAAATGGAAATCTTGGTCCGGATTATGTGATGGCTTCTGCTCTGGCGCTATATTTGAACGCAGCTTTGGCGAAAGAGCGACAGGCCTTCGAGAACATGGTGGGCTGAAAAGAGTTCTTCGTTCTTGATTTTTTTGGTTTGTTTTTTGCTTCTTGGAGTTTCTTTTTCTTTTCCCTTTCCTCCCATTCGTCGGCCCTGGCACAATCTGGAAATCGTGTCGATTGATGCAGGTTAAGTTTTGTTTGACCAAATGTTTTGCCAGTTAGTCGACCAGAGGTCATAAAATATTATGCTGCTGGTGGTGGCTGCTTTTGTGCAGAGTAGGGCTGCTTAGTTAGTGGGAAAGAAAGCACTTTGAAGCATTGAAGGGGGAAAAATCCTCGGTGATATCAAAACTGTCCTCTCCCTCTAATTTTTTTTTTTTTTGTTTTAGCGAAGGAGTTGGTGAGACAAGCATACCCAAGAATGATGATGATGATACGATGAGATGCCTGAAAGATTGGGAAGGTGGGGTTCGCCGAATGGGTTTATTAAAAGAACCGCCAAAAGAAAAGGCACTCCTTGACTGAGATCGGACAGATATTGAAATGGAGTGAAAAAGAAGTGTAGAACTTGGGATGCCCGCATCATAAGAATTTTTTCATGATGGAGGGGCCACCAGGACGATTCGACTGTGATGGTGCGGGGACCAAGACCCAATAGGTATCAATCAATCAGAATGGACCGTCGAAATCCAAGCCGAAAAAGACCTGTTTGCTTGGGTCCATCACTAAAATCGTCATCGTTTCGGACGGCGCTGCTTGGAGCCAACCGCCAAGAGGAGGGCCTGCTGTGGGAAAGAGGTCAGGGGTGCGTTGAACGATTCAGTTGGTGCCCCGATTTACGCCGATATGCGCATATCTGAGTCCAAAGAAAGGAACCAAAAGGGTGGCTTCAGGTGATCCTAAACGAGAAGGAAACCCGAAGCCGAAGGTCTCTCGAGAGGTTGGAGAAGACCAAGTTGCTGTTGAAGATATCGATCATGTCGGACCGGTCCATGCTTTAAAATCTTGATTTTTGATGATTTTTGATGATTTTCTGATGGATGAGAGTCTGGATAAAAATAAAAGAAACCTCTGAGGGCAGAGTTCATATAGATTTGAAGGACAGCTGAGTCGTTGACACGCGTTCGGATCCCGAAGAAAAGGGAAAGGGAGTAAGTATAGTAAGAAAGAGCAGGAAACGGACAGACCAAAAGGCTGCAGCGTCTGGTGCGTCGAATTAACAGCAGCACAGGATTTCACTTTTCTCTCGCTGTTTTTTTTCCATTTGCTTCTTTAAATTTGGTGGCATGCCGGTTTGATCCATTTCTGTGTAATGTGAGCCCTCCTCATCCGTTCATTCTGCAAGTGCCAGCGGGGCCAAGCGTTCCCCTGCTGTGACTGGCCGTTAGTTATGGACGATGTCGACATAGAACCCTGCCTCATTGGTGGGTTCCATCATTCCCCATGCACGCTTGTGCAGTGAGCCGATAGATGGTGGGTTCGATGGTTTTGTGTTGCGAAGCCCAGCAAGGCGGGGTGACAAGAGGCATAGGAGGGGGGAGAGGTAGGTAGAGGAAGGCTCGGGATTAATATTATGGGAACCCGTTGATAGATGTGATGAAAATGAAAGGACTTATGTAAGTTCATGCCATAAGCATGCTACTCGACCTCGCATGTTTGGTATCAAACTACCCGCTGGTTGCTACCATATTTTTCTCTCTTTCGTTCGTTCTTTCTTTCTTTTTTCTCTCGTCAGCTTGTGCGTCTCATGAGGCTGGCCGGATCTAACTCGCTGAAGGCCGGCGTTGGATATAAAGTTGTGCATGTAGAGGAAGGCTCGGGCTTATGGGAACCTGTTGGTTGGCTTTGGCATCATGGTATCAAGAGGATCATTCATGCTATGCGAATTCCGTGCGGTTTGGGTTTCAGAAAGTGCAAGTCACATTGGCTCTTACTAGCCTTCAGGTCAGCACTCACTGTCGCCTTCATAGGACCTCTAAGGCACACACACACACACACACACACACACACATACATATGTGTCTGTGTGTGTTCGGCATTCTCCATTCGATATAAAATCGATATGTCGATATCAGATCTGCCTCTTCGGCGTGATCAGAAATCGGATAGTTAGTGGTAAGCAGTGCACACAAGTCTCAACGGCGAGGCCGATGTCCGAATGTCAACGAAGGCATAAATAAAAGGCTGGATAGATATATTGGTGCTTACCTGAGCATATACCAATATCCAGGCATTGCACACATAGGTAAGTACTTATTAGGCGTAAAAACTTGCTTGGGCAAATTACGCAACTGTCCGTTGGAAGCCATCCATGGCTTGACACAGAGCCTCATCGCATGGTGCCGGTTGTAATCGCTACCACCATAAAACTTGCCGCCACTCTTGCACTCGACTCTGGAAAAGGCCCGTTTCGAATACAACTGCCAAACGGCCAGCCGGGTTTCCAGGGCTGGGTGGATCCATACGATCTCATTCAAAGCATGCAGGGGGGTGCGGTTGCAAACCCTCGGATAACCCGGTTTGTATGTGTATGCTAACTTACAGAAAAGTCAGTGGTCTTGATTTCATATACCAAAATATCTTGAATTGCATGTCCAGCCATCGGCTTACGGAAAGGAAGGCAAGGGCCTGGTCTAGGGTGTCTAGACGAGCATCCAACAATCGTTTGCAAAGTTTGCAACTCGGGGCCTCCAGTCCTGATTAGATCGAGTCAGACTTGAAAGTCGTCAGTTAGTAAACTCAAAGCTCAGTAATATAGATTGGACCAGAGCAGGGAAGCTTAGCTTAGGTTGTTTACAGAAGCTAGACGCCTACCTCGACCTGTGGTTGGAAGAAAAACCACAAACACAACACAAAGAGGGCAGTACATGCAGAATAGGACTTTAAGCTGATCATGAGCAGGATAGCAGTTGTTTAATCCCTTAATTGGCCTGTCCCTGCGCAATGAGATAATACATATACAATCGCTACCCGACAATGCATCGCTGAGCCTAGCCTCGAGACTAGGCGCGCCTGAGGCAGAGCGCTGAGTCCATGGCCGCTCATGGACCCGCCGAAATGTTCGTGGCACAGGTGGCACGGAACGCTCTGAGGCTTGGCAGTATAATTCAAGACGAAGATATATAGCTTACACTCCGGTATCAACCTACCACGTAGGTATACTGCTCTTCCTCCTTCTTACGACACGTCAAATCGCCCAGAACAAAATATGGCTGCTTTGGGTTCAAATACGTCCCCGCCACCCACCCCTCCGCCTGAAATGCCTGCATCACTTGCTGAATGGAGATTCGAATATATTCCGCGATTTGAATGTATTGAGGCGTATCGCCCAGGAGGTTACCATCCAGTTCACTTCGATGACATTTTTCACAATCGATATAAAGTCATCACTAAACTAGGCTACGGCCAATATTCTACTGTTTGGCTTGCACGGGATATACGGTAAGGTCTTCTCTAGAAGGGCTCAGCTTCGAGCTAGGATGCTCGAGGCGGAGAGAAGGGCCTGGAATCTAACATTTGCTTCCTTGAATCATTCTTGGTCTAGGTCCTCAGAATTTGTTGCACTGAAGATAAAGACAGCTGAGGATTCCATAGAAGACCGAGAGATTGCGATTCTGAATTATTTGAATACTTCAGAGGTATCAAAGCTAGGCTCGGAATATGTGGTTCATCTTAAAGATAGCTTCTATCATCAAGGCCCGAACGGAAACCACCTTTGTCTTGTATTCGAATTCCTCAGTAAGTCGGTTTTCTCGATACCCAAGACCAAGAGGGACCCATATTAATTAATTATGATCAATAGGCGAGGATATCTACTCAGTACTTGAGGACTATTCACAAGAAACTACGGGGTCCGACAACCTGACCAAATTTCCAAAGCCAGTGGCAAAAAGAATTTTAAGGGATATTCTCATCGGCCTCAACTATCTTCACCAAAACGGCGTCGTTCATGGCGATCTGCATCCCGGAAATCTTCTTTCTTCGGTAAAAAGGCAAAGTCTTGATAGCCTTAGATTGGAGGACCTTGAGGCCGGGAGACAAAGAAGTACGGTTGAGGTAAAAAGGCGTGATGGAAAGTTGGATAAATGGGCACCAAAGTACCTCGCCGCGCCACCATTTCTCATGGAGATTGACCAATGGCCTGTTTTTCCCATAAAGATATCGGATTTAGGTGCAGGTAAGCCTTATATCAAATATCACTATGTGATCAAGCAGCAACTGAATTATATCCTTCGCCAATATAGGGGTCCTGACTTCTGAATTACTTACCGATAAACCACCGGTTATGCCTGTTGGTCTTCGGTCCCCTGAATTGATTCTGAATTCTCCTCCATTAGATACTTATATCGATATTTGGAGTTTTGGTTGCCTGATGTTCGAGATGCTTGTTGGAAGGAAATTATTCTTAATGATGCCGCCGATGCCTGGCAGCAATATCGATAACTGCAACGACGAACACCTACTTAAGATGCACGAGATCCTAGGGCCACTACCGGAGGACATACATGCAAAATGGCCTCGATCAGGAAAGTATTTCCGACTTGCAGCTGGTTCAAGAGAGCACTATAACTCAATGGTCGATGGCCCCGAATGTATCCTAGATCCTCCTCCTAGTATGGAAGCGAAGGTTCGTGGAGCTGTATCTGAGGGCGATGGTGGGCTTAGCGAAGAGGATGTAGAGGTTATCCTCCCTCTGTTGCGCGAAATACTCAACTACGACCCATTGAAACGACCTTCGGCCTCGGAGATTTTGAAAAATAGTTTCTGGGATGTCGATGAGGACGCGGCGGCATGAAAAACGCTACAGCCTGGAAAGCAGAGATCATATGCTCTGTACATGTTTCGTTACTCCGGTTGACTAGACTTCCTAGGAATATTTCTATCCAGCCTCAAATAAAATAGATTTGCTTTTGATTTCCCCCGTTTACTTTGGCTGTTCCCTGTTGCCTGCGATTAGCGGTGTATAACCGTCTTCATCTTTGGCACTCAGCCTGTATCGGTTCATTATTGTAACCTCGAGTATGCCGCAATGTGCATTAATACTATTTAGCGAAAGAATAATTATAAACAATATTGTAACCAATAAGCTGGCCCAGAGGGCTAGTGCATTTAGAGATACCACTCGAAAATAAATCGAAACATGCATCGATACGATCTATATACATGTATCGGTATATATAAATCTCCGGTGCTTAGGTCATCGCCTAAGGAAGTCAATAAGAACTGTTAGTTATCGGGCGATAGTTAGCCATTACTTCATGGTCAGGGCTAGAGACATATATATTGGGTGGCTTGTAGTTAGGGTTTGGGTTTGGAGCAAAGTGGAAGTCATTGTCTGCAACTTTTCTCACCAGTTGATGCAGTCACGATGCATCGCATGAGATTCTCGGAATGCTGATGTGCAGTCGGTATGATGTTACAGATCTGAAGTGAGGCGAGGCGAAGTGAGGTTGGTTTGATGCATTGTGGGAGCTCTGAAACGACATTCACCACACTACAGCACCCTCCATCAGGCCTGCATGCCCACCTCAACCACCTGACTGGCCAAACCCGCGGAAGGAAGGATTCGATTTGATTGACTGATGACATAGGTATTGGTTACTTTTGTGCATAAGGATGCCTGCATGTATCCCATCGCATACATAGTTAATTGGTAGGTATACGTTGAAGAGATCTTGACGGGACGGTCCGTCGATTGTCGTGCATTTTCAGCCCTACCCTGGCATCTAACGCATGATCTCAGTTGCTCAGGCTAAGCTGATACTCTTTTTTGAAAGAATGAAAATGGATTACTTCTGCTGATGATTCATAGTGCGGTCTTATACAGCTTATTCGGTGCATATATTATGCACCCACCGTGATCATGCATTCATTCGATTCGCCTCTGTGTAGGTGTGCGGCTAGAGCGAGAACTCGCTGCAGACGGCTGTAATGCACTCAGCCATGACTGAGGGCCGGAGCTGCCTTGCCTCTATAGATCCTGAAACCCGGATATACTGGTGCCACTGTCACTGACTGCGCACCACTCAAGTGCGCGAGTCTGGCGCTAGCATTGCTTTTCCCTATGGGGTTCGTTATGGGCTGCAGCTGTCATGTCGGCCGTCACCGCACGCCATCGAGATCTGAGCCTTGAAAGCTTGTGTATCCGGCTTTGAACACTGGATTCGACAGGTTACCGGGCCGTGGGATGTGTTTTATCTCAAATATAGCGTCCCCTTGGTTCAACCCTATCATATCCTCGACCATTTGGTGCCATGGTGGGGGATGGGAAACCTTTCATCTGATGATGGGATTGGCAATATAAAACGCTGTATCAGGCAAGGCCGAGTCCCGAGCTAAGCTAGCTGCTTATTCGCTGGTGGCTTTCATACACTCAATCAACCTTCGATTTCCATGCCCTTCCATTCGCAGGTCTTTGTCCGTGGCTGAACCTCACTCAATCTAATTTCGATTTTGAGGACGTTGTGGCAATACGAAATATCGGGGACAAAGGCCTTATTGTCAAAGCAAAGGAGGCCGTTTTGATTTCACCGAAGGGATTGTTTTATTTCTCTTGAATTTCTTCTACATATTGTTATTTTGATTCTGATCGAGAGCTTGAATTCTTCTTTTTATTTTTATTTTTTATTTTTTTATTTTTTTATTTTTTCTTCACACCGAAAAAGAAAGTGTGCTGTGAGCGAACAGCCGATTCGAACTGAACTGACACACACATATTAATATTATTAAGACAGCCAACAACCTCCACTACAAACGCCCACACTCCACTTTCAACCCCCCATCGTCATCTCACAGCACATCATCACACCCCCCAAAGACCGGCAATTTATCACCACCGCTTCGGATCTTAACTTCACTGGCAGATGTTCTTGTTCTCGCATCATAGAATTGTTCTGTTATAGCACATCGTCTTTGTCTTCGAATCGATACCCCTTCCTCGGTCCTAATCAAGTGGAGCAAATTCGGTTATATATCTATCCTTCTCGGAAACTTTGAACGGCTCTTGCTTGGTCGAATTGCCCCCATCTTTCTGTGCACCGTAGCAAATACTCTTGCACCACGTTGAAGCATGGCGGCAGCAGGAACAGCGGCAGCGGCAGCGGGTATGGTCTTTGCTCCTCTCCTCCCTCCGTCCCATATATGAACATCCTCTATCCATCCGTCCATCTGCCACTACTACCCCATGTCCCCGGCTACGTACACTTCATGTGATACCCGTATCATGCACGAACATATGGTTCGGAATATGCTCAAGGTGTTTTCTCCATCCGCTTTACAGATACAGGTCTATTCAGTCCGGTGCATGGACGTCCCATCCGACCTCTCCCAAAGAGGACCCTCCGAGACCGTCTGTCACCCGAGTCTTCTAAGGCCATCTTGAGCCCTCCTGCGCCTCCAAATCCTACGCCGCTCTTCTATCTACCGTATACCTATCCACCGCCGCCGGGTGGGTCGACCGGGTCACCGTCCGGCCATGGCAGCCACGAGCACAACGATTCTTCGGATGAAGATGACGTATCGAATGCATCCGTTGGTCGTTTTAGCAGCAGCGGTCAGCTAGATGATGCGCACGACCAAGGGATTGGTGGTCCCAATGACGGGGGCTACGATTGGTCTGAAAACACCAACAACAAGAAAAAACGCAAGATTCCTACACCTGCTCATCCTGGTGGGGCAACATCGAACGGGTTTACTACCACTGGCCACAACTATGCCACCCAGTATTCCCAGGCATCTACTGGGACTTCGGTTCACTCGACCCCACGGCGATATAGATCTGCTGGAACCCAGAGATCCCCTTTATCGACGCTGTCGAGTGGTGGCAATGGCGGGATGAGAAGAGTAAAAAGATTCCCTGGGGCTCCTTCTGCTGGCTCCGGAGCGTATCCTGAGAGTGGAGGCAAATCTCCTGGCGCGGGTGGCACAGACGATGTTCCGAACACCCCAGACAAAGAAAACCGATTCGATAGAGCCGGGATCAATGCCCCGACCTCCCCATTCACATTCAAATGTGATTCTCCTGTTTCGGCAAACCTTGCGTATTCACACCCGCCACCGAGTGTAGGTGCGAACTATCAGAGGTCGATGTCGACAGTTGGGACTCAGACGTCGCCTAATATGTCTGGGAACAACTCCTACCCGCAGCAACAGAAGAAAAAGAGTGCAGCGAGAGCGGCTGCACGGAGGGAGTATCTCCAGCAGCAGCGCCTCAAACAACGGCATGCGAGTGGGAATAAGGGTGAAATTTGGATATGCGAGTTCTGCGAATACGAGGCTATTTTCGGTCAGCCACCCGAGGCTTTGATGCGGCAATACGATATCAGAGACCGTCGGGAGCGAAGAGAGCGAAAAGAAGCTGAGAACAGACGAAGGCGGGCCGAGGAAAGGCTGCAAAGAAAGGGCAGGAAGACGAGCACCAAGAATAACAAGAAGCAGCACGCTCATACAAATGCTCATAACTCTGCCCACATTGCGCCGCCTCCACCCCCACCAAGCCAGACTGATTCGCAAGGCACCCAATCTGACCACACCCCAATTCCATCGGCCACTACAACACCAGCGCTGAAACCTCATCATCCCGGAAAGCATCACCACCACCATCACCACGTTCATGGTGATGGTTGCCAGCATGATCATCATGAATATGGAAATGGGACGGCGTATCGGAACGGCCATGGCGGATCATGACTCCTAAGAATATTGGAGCATTTCTCCACACTGATGGCCGTTTTGCACGTATGCTTTTTGCTTCTGGTTTTTCTGAAACTGTTTTTCTATCTGCGGTTTGGTGCGGAGAGTCTTCACGGCGTATTGGATTCCGCGTAAACCGCACTGTCTGTCCCTTTTTTTTGTACCCTTTGGTTTGCTACCCGGTTACTTTTGGAGTTCTCGGTATACCTCCTTTCCTGTGAAATGCCACAACGCCTCTCTACTATTCAATTTGATTTTGCTCTACTGGGCCAAGGTCCTTTCGTCGGGCTGTAGCAATACACACACCCCTTCACCCCAAAGAACTATCCATCTTCTTGGTTTTCTCTTCATAGCCTTCCTTTCGCAAATCACGAATTTCCGGCGATTGCACCTGCGTAGCCGTTTGGAGCGTGCATTTGGACTTTTTTTTTTTGCTTTCCCTTTTCTTCCCAGAGACTGTATATACTGTATAACCCTCCCCCCTTATACCCGATTTCCCTTATCAAAGCCCATCGACCTTGCTCCATACCCCTATTCATACCCCAATCCGTATCCCAACCCATACCCCGAGATTGCCCAAACCTTCCACTACCTCACCTTTTGAATTCAATACGATATGATACATCACACACCCCAACCAACAACTACGCTGCATCTGAATCGTCCGTCCCTTGGCCCCTCTCTAAACTGAAGGAACCATTTAGGAAGATGGAGAGAAATAACAGTGTAGGATTTCTATGATCGATTTGCTATGGTCGATTGCTATCGGAACGCCTTGGAGGAGGATTAAATACCAAATTTAAGGCACCTGGAAGATGGCATTGTAGAACTAGAACGAACGAACTAACGAAATGAATGAATTAACCACATTTATAAATTTATGATACAGAGATTATTGGCATGCATGGTGGTGTGACATCAAGTAAAGACAAGAAATCGACCCCGCTTTATATCTAGCAACCGGCTCCGATATCTCTAATCGATAGCGGTAGCGTGTGAAGGTTTTATTTATAATTGACATACAAAAAAGTATTTATGCTTGCGAGTGTGGTGTGTGAAGTGGATTCTAGAAGGGCCGTTTTTTATGCAAGTCCAGGTGCTCCACTTTTTCTTGACTTGAACGGGTTTCCATGCATGAAGTATGTAAGAACAGACCTGTTACATAGGCTTGTTTTTCTGGGATTTTCCCTTTCCTTCCAAGGAAAATTATGGACGATTCGATTCTGCATTGCATGAAAGAACGACGTCGACGTTGGCACAGACCGGGCAGGGGGGTGGGCTCAAAGCTTGGATCCTTTTTTTTTTTTTTTCCTTTTAAAGGTGTTACTGCGGTATTGGTAGACGTGCTTAGGCTGGAGATTTATTTAACCCGATTTGCCCCGATGGAGTTTCAGTTTCGTTTTTTCCTTTCCCATTTCGCGATATCTATACTTACTTAAGTAGCGACCGTTGCCTCTTTGAAGAACTTCCGTTCTTGTTGGGTGACAGGTTTGAAAGACAGTTTTTTCCCCTTCCTTTTTCTCAACGGTTCACTATCGATCTTGTTCCTTGCTTGCCGCTGGGTTTGCCGGCGACGGACTAGTTTGATTGATCACGCTTGCTCAGGTGGAGGAGTGGGTAGGACAGGCTAGCTCTGTGCCGCTAGACTACCAAATAATTGGTTAAGGAGCAGTTCATTCGAGCGCTTGTTTTGTCAGGGCCCCCACTTTTTCAGACCATCTTTCTCCGGCTTTTGCGCAGCGGGCAATAAGCATAGATAAGATATCTAGGGTCGTCGTTTCAGGTATCCGTCGTTTGACAACCTTTTCTTTCTCTTCGGGACCTGGGTTCAAAATTCAAACATCGAAAATCCAAGGGAACACTTTCGGGTAAAGCAGTTGGAGACGAGGTTTTTCTGGGGAATTTGGAATTTGGAACTGGGGATTGCGATTGGGAATTCTTTACCACAGCTTGGCGATATATTGTATTCCCATTCGAGGTCCTTTTATAGTCACTCGTCAGGTCGAAGTTGAAGTTGGTCGGCTGGATCCACGTTGAGAGACAGACAGACAGACAGACAGACAGACAGACAGACAAGACAGGCTGGAACTGGTCCAATCGGGTGGAGTCTGCGGGCTATTCGACACTTCGAAGTCGTATACTTGATTCACATCGTATATCAGATATCATCAAACTGGTCGAATCTTGGTCTTGTAGCAGGACTGACTTCTCCATCTGCCGTCTGCACAATCGATATATACAAATTGCCTAGGCCTCTGGTTAGCTCGGTACCTAACAATCGCATCCGGCCGGGTGCTTGCTTACCTATCTGTCGCAGCTGTTGACGATATCCAATATCAGTATCAAATAGCAAATAGCAACCTTTGGTGGTTGGTTGCTTGTGTTTGAGGTGGTGTTTTGATTGATAGAACGGCGGCCCATCGCAAAACCCAAAACCAAACCTTCCTTCTCCAATTGATCCTTCGTCATCGCCTGTCACATCTCCTCGATTTCAGCTTCATCGCCGCCGGGCCACAGCTAGCTTCCTCCCCTGAAGCCTTCGACGATATCTCCAAACCATCGCCACTGTCCTTCCCCGGCATCGCTCGAGAATACACTGTTCCTTGCATTGCCTCTCCGAGATCATCCTCCCTTTCCTTATCGCGACGGCCGGCTGTGCGATTAGACGGACCGGCAAGCATCCCGCCATTCCTCCCTGCCAGTTTACGCGACGGAGTGGGAAATCCGACCCAGGGACTCGTCCATTCCCAATCACGGCCTCTCCCTTCCCACACCCCCTCCCCTCACTTCCCACACCCTTATCCCCACCTGCCCGGGTCTGTCGCGCGACCAGTCAAGGGAAATTCCCGGTTCGGGCTGACATCTCTCCCGTTGTCGCCTTCCCTTCGCCACCACCTCCATCGAAACTTAGATATTTACATATTCTTCCCGCGCCATAAGCTCACTGCTTCCCGCCCCCGCACGTGCATATCAGCTTCGAGGGTGCACAAACACAAGGGAAAGTGTGTGTCATTGTGTAACAAAGACATCCTTCCGTCTTTGCTCTCACTCTCGCTCACTCTTCCTCTTCCTCTCCTTCCGTCTCTTCCCATCCATCCATCCATCCCTCTTCCCGTCTCTCTCACACACTCGCACGTCCTGTCTATCCAATCCTTCCATTTTCGCTCTTCGCTCTTCGCTCCTCTCCTGCGATATTAAACTCTCCGTCGTTCAGAGGGGATATAACACCAAAAATAACGCCCAGGGCCCAGCAGTGAGGTACAACGACAGCCACGTCCTTTTTTTCTCCCCGAGAGCTTGCGACCTGCACGACAAATCCATTTGGATCCCGACGTCAGTTGTTTGCCAGCGTGTGCACCTTAGACTAGACGTCGAATCGCGCAATAAACTACAACCATCCTATAATCGATACATCAACGAGCGGGGTACAGAAAGAGGGCTTGTTCTGGGGTCTTTAAAACGGTTTCAAAGTCACGGAAAAGGGAATAGGCAGCGACAGCGGAATTAGGGCGGCTTGGACTCCGAAGACGTGCATAGGATTGATATCACCCTTCTAACCTTCTTCAGCTGGAGCCCTGACAGCCCTACCGCCCCTTTAAAGCGGCAACGAAAGACGACATCCTTCCCGATTCATCCCTTTCGCTTCTTTCACGACGTTATTCTGCATTAACGGCCTTTATCTTCGTCACCTTCCATAAAAGCACATCTTGCTCTCTTTATCATTCGACAAACCCTCAAACGACTATTTTTGACCCCTGGGATCTGTTCTGATAATATCATTATCAGTACTCTTCACGGCTCGATTATGGCACTGGTCGTGCCCAACCCGCCGACACAACCGCGACGAGTCAAGGTTTACGAGCTACGAAATAATGATTGGTTCGATAGGGGGACTGGATATTGCACCGGGCAGGTGTTGAATGTAGGTGGCGACTGTTTTTCTGTTCAAGTCGAAGCCAATTGGCGGATGGTGCTACATTTGGCGACTATGCGAACATTGTACAGAGTGGCTAATGGGGCACGACCTTTTTGTTCGCATCAATAGGATGAACCTCATATTCAAGTCAAGTCGGAGGAGGAAGAGGATCGGTTGCTATTGGAGACGCGGATAGTGAAGGATGACGGATATCAGAAACAACAAGGTTGGCACTCGAGATTTTTTATTTTACGACCGGGACTTGCGGAAGGCGAAAGGATTTTGCTAACGGTGGTTATTTGATGAGCTTCAGAAACTCTGATAGTATGGACGGAACCCAATGGGACGGATATGGCACTGAGTTTTCAGGAGCCGGAGGGTTGTGCCGCTATCTGGTTAGTTTTGTCTTTCTTTCGAGTATTGATTACCTCGTCGGGAACTTGTTCCCTGCGGAGTCCCGATGAGAAAGATACAGAACTAATACTGCTATATACAGGGATTTCGTCAGTCATGTTCAGAACAGGATAATGTCGCTATCCAGTGCTGGTATGTTGGTATGCTATGCCAATTTGGGGACGGGCATCTAAGAACTAACATTTTGAGGGCTTGCAGATGACATACTCTCCGACGATAACGAAGCTCTACTTTATTCAGTCAAGCTCCCTAAACCGGAACTGAGTATCCTTGCTAATATCGAGAATATGATGCACACCTTGACAATAAACGCAGCTGGAAGAGACTCGCTTGCGAAATTCATTATCAATGATGACTACATACCAAAACTCGTGCCGCTGCTGGATACGGCGGAGGATCTGGAAATGCTCCCAGAACTGTTCTCGTTATGCCGGATCATGAAAATAATAATACTGCTGAATGATTCCACGATAATAGAGTACATTGTGACAGATGAGGTTGTGATGGGGGTTGTTGGCATCTTAGAATGTGAGCGATGATGATGATGTGTGGTCTCTAAGAAAAAATCGACTTGACTGCTAACTTCGGAATGCAGATGATCCCGATTTCCCGACCCATAAAGCCAATCACCGGACGTATCTTTCCGACGATACCAGATTTAAGGAAGTGGTGCCGATTGATAACCCGGATATTAAGAAGAAGATACATCAAACATATCGACTGCAATATCTCAAGGATGTCGTGTTGGCTAGGATACTGGACGACCCGACTTTCTCCGTTCTCAACTCCCTAATATTCTTCAACCAAGTCGATATCGTCCAGCATCTCCAAACCAACGGCGTCTTCCTAAAGGCCCTCTTCGAACTATTTTCCTCAGACCCCCCACCCCCTGAAGATAAACAGCGACGGAAACACGGTGTCCAGTTCCTACAGCAGTGCTCGGCTATAGCGAAGAACTTGCAAGGGCCTAGTAGATCGCAGTTATATGCTAACTTCATCCAACATGGCCTCTTCAACGTCATCGACTATGCGCTTCAGAACGACGACCCAGCGACCCGAATCGCCGGGACGGAAATCCTGGTCTGCATGATTGATAATGATCCGCTTATGATGCGGAATTTTATCTTTAAGCAGATCCATGAGAAGACGAAGCCACTGACTGATACGTTGATTGAACTGCTGTTATCGGAACAAGACATGGGTGTCAAATCGCAAGTCGCGGATGCCATCAAAGTGTTGCTCGACCCTAATCAGGCGCAACCGCTGGAAGGAATCGTGAAAATGAGCGAGATGATGAACGTGGGTGGTAGTGCTACAAGACGGCCGCCCACCACGGAGGAAGCGCCTACGGAAGTGTTTTATACGAATTTCTACGATCGAAGTGCGAAAAAGTTGTTTAAGCCATTGTCGGATCTAGAGGGGAGGACGATAGGTATGATACATTCCTCGCGGGCATTGGATGCCCTTTTTCTTTTGTTCCGGGACTAATTATTTGCCTTGGGAACGGGTATAGATTCGTTGTCACCTCATGAATCGGCATTGTATACCCATTTGCTTGAACTTCTGTGTTTCTTTGTTCGGCATCACCTGTTTCGGAACAAGTACTTTATTCTTAGTGAGAATATTGCGCCGAGAGTCGCGCAGTTGCTTACTTCTAGTGAGAAGTTTGTGCAACTTGGTGGGTTTCCCTTCATTCTTTTGCGGCCCTTGGATTAGGGTCTCGATGGCTGACGGATAATCTTTTTGGACAGCTGCGTTGAAATTCTTTAGAGCATGCGTCCAACTCAACGATGAGTTTTACAACCGACAACTTATAAAAAATAAGCTGCTGGAGCCGATATTAAACATTGTGTTTGAGACGATGCCGAAAGACAACCTCTTGAATTCTGCATGCCTGGAATTCTTCGAGTTTATCAAGCGGGTATGTGTTCCGCCACTTTTTCTTGTTAGGTCCTTTGGGTTTTGAGAGGTTGCTAACTGTGATGCAGGAGGGGATTAAACTTCTTATTAATCACCTTGTCGAGCAATTCCGCGAGAGACTCGCAGAGATCACCTATGTTGATACCTTCTCCTCGCTTATCATTAAGTTTGACCAGTTGCATGACACAACTGCGCCATTCGCCGCAGACGAGGAAATGGGTTCTCGTAGCGCGGTTAATGGTGGCAAGCGATGGGAAGGGCTGAAGGATCTGGATGCAGCCGAAGAAGAGTACTTTAACGGTTCGGACGATGAAGATGAAGTTGAATATTCGGCAGTGGAGAATAGCGGCAAGAGGATTAAGACCGGTGGGAAGACTCCCGCTTCTGCATCTGGGACGAGTCCGGCTGGAAAGAGCTTGGTAGACTATCCCGACGATGATGAAGATGTGGATATGGATGCTACGACGGATGTTAATGGCGAGGCGTCGAAAGATGGAGGTTCTGCTGGCGATGAGGCTGGTGGGATTGAGAATCTGAATATTGCGAGCAGAGCTAGCAGCGTTGATGCGAATGGGGAAGATGGCACTGCTGCTACCACCGCTGCTGCTGGAAGCACGACTCCGACACCATCTTCGGGGAGTGATGACCATGTCATGGCTGGTTCGTTACCGCCCACGCCGGATCGGTTGAGTGAGAAGCGGAGGAGAGAAGAAGAGGCGGAGGACGATGGGATGGAGAGGTTGTTGAGGAGTACGAAGAAGAGGAGTCCCAGTGTAGGGAAGAAAGGGAATGCGGTGCTACCTAATGCTACACCCAGTTCCGGTGCTGGAAAAAAGATCTCTATTAGCTTTGCGAGCAAAGGAGAGAACGGCAAGAAGAAGGAGAAGGAGAAAGTTGAGAAGGAGAAGGAGAAGGGGGAGTAATAGACGGTAAATCCATTACGCTTCTTTTGTCCTGGGGTTGTTTTTCCCTTTCTGATATCCTTTGGTTTGATCGTTTGGGTTCTTTTTCTCCCATTCTTGGATTCTTGGATTGGTATATTTTGGATCGGAATGAGCAGTATACATATATTCACACACGGCGCAAACATTCTCTCCGTCCTCCCTTCCTCCCTCTACTTGTCATTGTATTATCCCTCCCCATTGGTTCATCGTCGATACTACCCTCCTTCGGCTCGCATCGGCCGCTTTCCACCGAACCCCCCCACGCCCCCGCTTCCTCACTACGTTGCATTCCCCCCTTTCTAAATTTCCTCTTGTTAGTATTTTTTTTTTTCCTCAATTATACCGGCACCAAACGGCCTCTGAAAGATGGGCATTGCGATCATGGCGTTTGTTTTTAAGTTACTTCTTTCCAACTTTTTTTTCTTAGCCATTTTTCCATTGTTCTAGCCTTTCTCTTTCTTTCTTTTCTATATATTCCTATTCTATTGGGTTGTTATTTGTCTTTGGTCCTCTCTCTTTCTTGGGGATTTATTCTTTTTTCCCCTTCTCCTTATTCTATTCTTTGGTGGAAGTTTTTTTGATGTTTTCCATTTTTCCATTGTGTGTGTTTTGGAGAGTTGGAGATGGGCATGTGGAGGCCATTTTCTTATATAGTGGAGGAGGAGGCGAGCGGTTGTTGGCATTTTATATTTTGGATATATACAAGGATGAATATACTCTCGGGGGTTTGTACTATTTTATTCTCGTGGAGTAGATGTGTGCTATGAAGTAGTGACAGTGTATTTGTTTGGTTTTTAAGTGAGAAATAGTTGCTATATGGCATGGATTTGAGTATGACCTGCTACTGCGGCCGGATATTTCAATTGATGAGGTATCTTCCGTGTTATAACCTGGTTGTATGTACAGAGTCCCCACGGATTTAGGACTGTAATATATAAAAAACATAATATACTGGAGGAATCTGGAGTTGGATGGGTATATCTCATACTCCGATATTTGTAATAACTAAATAAAAAGTAATAGTCGGGGAAGGTTTAGAGAGATTGGGTATAAAACTCGATCACACCACTCTCGTGGGGATCTTATTGATACCCCTCTTCCTGTCCTCGGCCGGAACACCGTACCTATGACCGACGGCAGCGGCATTGGCGGGTTTGAGTCTGAACCTAAACCTTTCGGTCTCGACTACTTTCCCGGCACCTAGTCTCTTCTCCCTCCTCTCCCTCTTCGCCTTGGCTTCCTCGGCCTCCCGTTGCTCACGCTCGGTTTCGACCTTGATCATTTCCTGGACCTCCACGCCGGCCTCTTTCATCCTCTCGACCTCGATGAGCTCGCTATGCGGCATTCGCACGTCGGCGGGTAAGATGCCCAATGCATCTGCGGCGTCCTTTCGGTTGAAGGGCATGGATTCCGGGACGGCGAGGAAGAGTTGGTTGTTTGTTGCTGAGTGGATGCGGAGGTCGGTTATGGATTCGTGTTGGGGGAAGGGGGTGTATTGTGTTACTCGCATCATTGCGTGGACGCGTTTTTGCATTTCTGTGCAGAGGGGACGGTTCTTGTGGGTGTTAGTTGGGTCTTTTACGGGGGTATGAAGGGGTTACATGTGGATTTTGGGGAAGCGATGGTCAGACTGTTGGGACCCATAGTTTTTAACCATGTTTTTTTTGGTCTTATAGACTAATCGAATTTTTTTAAGGGCTCATCATATTCGCTTTTGGGGGGTTGGTATGGTGGTTATGTGGGTGTAAAAGGAGGGGGGGGGGTACCTCTGCAATCCATCTATTTTCGATTTCCTTCAATCTGATAACCGCAGCCACTCTTTCCAGCTCACAATTCAATTCGGCAGATATCCGCCTGACCGATCTATCTGCCTTCATGCGTAGATAAATCTGCTCCCTAAACTCCGTCGAGATGACCGGATGGGCTTTGAAGGAGGGATTAGTCGGGAACGGCGAGATGGTAGACCTCTTGGCGGCGGCTTCCCAGTCGACGGCATCCCTCTGCGCTTGTTTCCTCGATATGCCGTTTTTCCTCTGTTTGGGCTTCAATGCCTGTTTGTCGGTTGGGAGTTTTGGTGGGTCTCTGGTGAGGTAGACTGGGACGTTGTTGAGGGGACTGGGGACGTTGAGCTTTGGGCCGTATTTTTTCATCCAGTCGATGAAGCCATTGCGTGTTCCTGGGGTCTTTTCGAAGCGAGCACGGCGGTAGGAGGGTTTTGAGGTGGAGAAGTTACGGGATGATGATGATGGGGTTTGGGTGTAGATGTGGTAGGAGGGGAGGAGGAAGGGGAGGAGGGGGGAGGAGAAGGATTGTGGGATTACATTGCTCGCGGAGGGGAGATTGGATGGCCGTAACCGCGGCGGCATGGTTTATGTGATATGAAGAAGGGAAGCCTTCTTCTTCCCCTTCGACGGGACGGACGTCGAGGAAAGGAGGGTGGTGATGGTTGTTTTGGAGCGATGGTCGACGTCGGAGGGAAGTTGGAGGAAGGGTTTTGGAGGTGTGGTTTTTTGGAGGGGAAGAAAATTTGAAAGGTCCGGCGGCCAATCAGAGGCGAGTGTGTTGGACATGTCGTCTGGGGTCCTGACACGCAACGCAGAACTCACTTTTTGGATATAAAATTGATATAAGATTGAACATCAGGCTTCACCGAGCATTCGACCGGCCTTCGCCTGGGATATGTCCGAATGGAATGGAATGTGGGTATCGATAGTATGCTAATTCACATGTATTGGTAAACTCCGTCGTACGTCGTTCATTCGCATTGTCAACATTCGGCACGAGATACCACGTCCTCTCCAATCATGTCATCCGTCAACCTGGTCGAAAAGACCAACTTACCATACATCCTCAACCACAATCGCCGAGGCCTTGAGCTCATGGTTGAGGAACAATATAATGAGGGAAAGAGGGAGGGGGGTAAATCCATCCCGGCCGTGGCCATGCGATGCGGGTTAAACAATCATGCATTGCATGAACACTTTCTGCATCTTGGAACCAACTTCGAACTAGCACTGGGGGGTGCTGGGATCCGAAGGGGGGAATTCGGGTGGGATGCCATGCACAACCTTAATCGTTCTTCTTGCGGCCTGTGTGCCCTTGTCATGTCATATGTCATGTATGATATGTGAGGGTACATATGGTTCGATCGAACGTTTACAGTTTTAGGAACGCACCACATGCGCTTTCTGACTGGTTGATGGTAGTATGGAATATGCGGGATTCCGTATGATCTCGGAGTGTTTTTTCCTTTCCCATTGTACCGTGTGATCGTTTAGTTTGGGAGGGGAAATATCGATTTTATGGAGAAGGTGGGTGAGTTCCACGGCTCGAATGGGGGTTTGGCTAGCGCGAGGGAGGCTCAATCAAGTCTTCAAATTCGAATTCGAATCAGAAAACAAAATTTAATTATAAAAATAAATTCTTCTGCTACAATATTGCAAGGGGGGGCCTGGTATACCTCGAACCGGCAGTGTAGATACTCCGCTAGTCGAAATTTAAAGTTGTCGATATGGAATGTTATTTTTATTTTTTATTCTTTTTCAATTTGGCATGGACGTGTATGGTTAAACTAGGCATGCATACTTTAAAATTTCGTATGAGGAGAATTTGCGATTTTAGCTTCTGCGATGTTTCAAACTGGGACGAAAAGGCTTGAAGGCGAAATCGTTCAACTCTGGTAAATTGTATCTAGGCTATCATATCATGCGAACACGAAATAGCCTGGAGCTCGCGCGCGTGAGCCCCAGTCGTTGCTGCACGTACGGCGGGATTTGTATTAAAAAAGATCTAGACTCCTTTTTGACATGATTCATCGCCATGCATAGATCTTGGGGTATGATCCCGCATGGATCTGTAAAAAAAAGTGGGTGAAGCTTCGAAAGGGATCCTATTACATGTTACGCCCTACGCAATAACCCCGAAAAAATCCGGAGTATAACAAGACAAATTCTTGATGTCAGTTATTGTTTGAGGATCTTTCAGACATGGCAAGGGTATATCGAACAATTGACATGTTTTGGAAACAAACTACTTCGAACGGGGCCGACGTCCTAAAAGCTTCGAAATCATGAATTTCCATGATGATGTACAGGCAGACCTATCTAGAATTCGAGCCTACCTGCGCGCGAAACATGTTAACACTGCCGCAGAATCGAACCGAGCTGCAGTCCGATTGAATCCAACCCTATTGGACTTTCTGCATACTCGAGTACTCGGGTTCTATTAACTCAAAAAGTAACATCCCAAACGTCACCGCACCGATCTTGTACTCCGAAAATTTTCTACACCTACGCATGCGTACTAGTTTCCTTGGATATAAGGTGACATTGCAGTAGTTGAAAATTTAGCCGTAGCGCTTTTTAAAGATAGTATAGTTTAGGTAGATAGTTAGTATACACCACGAAATCTAAATTGTGCATCATCTATATATAATCTAACGGCGGTCAAAAGATAGCTGCAGGTGCATCTCGGATGCAGCGAGGAGGCGGACGCCACAACATCCCGATAAAATATCACTGGAACGCTTCCCTTTCACTTATGTAACCTAAAATTTATGCTTAAGTAGAATATCCATATTTTCTTCTTCTCACAGTAACATTCTGTGAAGAAAGAAAAGAGTGACAGGATATTAGAACAGGGGTTGTTTCTTTTATCAATCGTATCGACTTGTAAACTTCGGGGGGAGGGTGAAGCGCCTGACAAAAAAAAAGACACAGCCATAGTAGCAGATCATGATTATTGCCAGGGTACCAGTTTGAGGATCGAACTCAGCTCTGTCGGATCCCCTCCCCCTCGGCCTTAAGTTTGTGAATGATCTGTGTCGCGCGAACATAAACGGCTTCTGGATGCGAAAGGCAACAACATCCTTTCATTTATTGGCACCCGGCAGCCAAGATCTGCTCTTGATGATAATCAGGAAAAGGTAACCAGAAATACATTTTGCACACGGTCCAATTGTTTTCCAACCTATGGCTAACTAGTGCTATAAGCTAGGAAAAGCCGGTAAAAAACAAGATCAAGAAGAAGAAGAAAAAGCACCGCATGTGCATATGTGCAGCTTGAAGCGTTTAAACAAAAAATACACCAGACGATTAGAAACATGTGCGCTTTCGAAATGTCTTGGTGAAACTTTTCAAACTTGGAAGTGTGTATTTCTGTACTTACTAGGACTGCAAGCTTAAGCAAGGTAACCGTTTGGTTCCGGCTGGCTAGTACATGCAGTGCATTGCTATTGAGTTTTTATAATTGTCGACAGATCTATGTTTATTAAATATAAAGGAATCGGGCCACCCAGAAGGTCTCTTCTGGGCGTTTAGTCTTCCTATACTTGTAAGCCACCACTCCGTATAATTGAACATTCCGGGCTCGACCGAACGATCTTTTCGATGGGATACATCACCACCACGCTCCTTACTTGAGAATACTTGCAATTGAATGGCTTCACCAGTTGTGTGCGGGCAGTAGAGCAGAGGCCCTTGCATCCCGCCCGAAGCCTTCCTTCGAGACCTCGGCCTTTCCCTTTTGGTGTCCCATTTCCCACTCGTTCAACACAAATTCAACAGATCCAGAATTCCAACATATTGGTCACAACAGGTCACATTTTGTTCTGCACGCTCTTTTCGCATTTCAGCTTGGGATTCTGGTGATAATTATAATTCTGGGCTTAGCGCTATTTTTTCTCACTCCTTACTTCAAGCTCAACTTCCATTCGGCCCGCACGAAAAAAAATATAGTCCGAGAACTGGTAGATCATTGTTCTTGTTCTTCTTTTTTATCACTTTCATTCGAATCACTCGTTCATCCGATATTCAACTGGTACGACTTTGCTATAGCATTATATATACGGACATATAGGTATTAGGAAGGGATGGCTTTCGAGGATATGCCCGTCGGGGCAAAATATGCGTATGTAGTCAATTTTCTCAATCCGATTAGTGTCTATTTACTAACAAGTACATACGGATAGTCTAATTGGCGGCCTTGCAGTGCTGCTCACACTCCTTTTGATCGTTGGCCGTTTCCTCTGGGCGAGAAGGAGGTAGGAACGCCCGGACCCCCCTCCTCTAAGATGCATATAATGCACATAAAATTTTGTTTATGACACAAATACTAACAAATAACTTTTATAAAATCAACAGAAAACAGCAGAAATTCTACGATTCAAGGGGCATGAGCAAAAACATCGAGGAGCCTGCAATAAACGAAAAGAAATGGGAGATATCAAATAGTCTCCCGACTCTCCCACGGGACGCCACACGGTTGCCCATAAGCGGGCCCGTAAGACCTCAAGATAATGAGGATCATCAAGAAGAATACAACCGTACCGCGAGCTTAATGCCCCCGGTAGCGGCAGCATCTCGACCAACCAGCAATAACACCCCTCGACCGCACCCCTCCCAACTAGCATTAGGGGCGGCAGCAAGACCCCACCCCTCCCGCGAAAGACAAGGCTCGGTCCACAGCGAATTCAGCAACGTCCCCACCGAATTCAACATTGGCCAAAAATCCCCAAAACTCCAACCACCCCAGCAAGCAAGACACAGGAATAACAGCGAGGCCGCCACCGATTTCGCAGATACATACCTCCCCGTGCCCAGCTCCTCCTACTACCAACAACAACGCTCAAGAAGCATAACCCCGCCATCGGTATCACCATCAATCTACTCCCCGGGCATAGAAAGAGCCCCATCCCGCAGAATCCACACAGCCCCAACACCCACCCCGAATGAACACACAGTCACAAGTCCCGATTTAACCAGTCCGAACGACGACTTCTACATCCGCGTACCGCGGTTATACAAACCGCCCAGCATTGCCTACGGCGAAGCCGAACTCCCCTACTCCCCACCAAAAAGATCAAAACCCCACGGCAGCTACCAACCCGGCGGCTCGCTACGACGTAAAAGATCAGTATCGGTACAGGATACTGCCTCCCTCCTCCGTATGAACTCCACCGCCAGCGCCGGTAGCATTAGAAGGAAGAATAGCCGGCGAGGATCGGAGAACCGTAGAAATTCGGCGCAGAGCGAGTGGATGGATACGCTTACTGTTATCGATGACGAAAATGAGGGAGATGGATCGGAGACACCCCAGAAGATCCTTTCACCCGCGACTCAAAGGCAGTTGTTGATGCCGAGGAGGAGCACGAAGGGTAGTGGGAGGAATAGATCGATAAAACGGGTTCCGGCCCCGATTAGAACTTCTGCGGGGAATACCTCGTGGAATAACGCTATTATTGCGCAGCAGGCGGCTGCGATTAAGTATAGCACGGCCAACAGGACTCGTAGCAAGTCCCCGCCAAGCGGCGAGAGGAAAGCTTCTGAATAGTATATCCTTTCAAATAAATATAAAAAAAAAATAAGCATTCAAAAAAAGAGAAAGAGAGGATTAAAGATACATATACTCCTAGTACATACCAGAGTCCTAACGAGAGTTTAAGGGTCTTTTCACTTGCTGTGTTTAATTAATTATAATATCTCTCTACGTGCATATATAATACGTAGGGTCTTTTACACAGCTTTTCTGTTGTTACCACCGGCGTTCGGAAACACTATTCCTGTATGATATCCACTAAAAATAAAAATATATCAAAAAAGAACCCCATCAATCTTAAAGCAAAGTTGGTAGTGCGATAGGGACCGATATATGGTCATTTTTATATAGGGAGCCGATAATCAATTCAGAAACCGATACGTTAAGTATACTAACTCAGTATCCAGATAAAGTTCTTTGTATATAACCTTCATAGTTTCCACCTTGCTCCGAAGATATTTCGCTTGCTTCTGATTTGTGCCCGTGGCATCCTTCGATCAACGAACTGAAGAAAAGAGAGGGAGATGTGTTGAAATCTGTCGTATTTTATAATAACCCGCCTCCAAAAAAGGAAAGTGTCTACGAGAGCTAAAAAAGAATTTTGGCAAAAAGGAGAAGACCCGAAGGTCTATGTTGATGCGTCCGCCGGGAATCGAACCCGGGGCTGATCGAGTCAGTTTACTGGGAAGACCCAGCGAATGGCAACGATCAATTTTACCACTAAACCACAAACGCTTGCTTTGGTTGAAGTGTCTGGTCGGAGATTGAGCTATAGTGTTTGTTTGGTCGATGGCGTGTCTATTTGCCACGATTCTTTGGGCTGTCTATGGATATAGGAGCATGTTTGTAAGGTTGTGCTGTTAGCGGCAGTTGCTGAATTCGCAGAACCTGAAGACTATCGCCATCGATATTGCTGACGGACGATTCATGTTGCGAGGTGGGCGTTTGCAAGTACTCAAATTGTGTAGCTGGACATGCTATGCTGTGAAGGAAGCGCAAGTGTAGAATCCAGGCGTGTGCAAGTCACCTATTGAAGGGGCTGGGATGGGGGTGGATTGATGTGTTGCCTATAATGCTGGGCTTGGTCTGCAACACGGACTGGTTTTCTCCTCAGAACTCGATGCCTCGAGGTTTCTATTGATATCATGATGGAAGGTATAGGTTTAGATGTCCAGCATCAACCGCCACCCCGAACTCCCCGAAGCTAACCTACATATACTCCTCTAAGAACAATTCCGCTAATGCATATCATGGTACCGTTGATCTACCGCAATGCGCCAACTTGACCAAAACCCCAAATCCAGCCCACCATGCATAGATATTCCACAACCACGCCTATGTATAACTCCATATACCCCAACCCTTTGTACCGCTCAAATCGCTAAGAAAGCAATATAATATCTATGTCCTAATGAGTATTGAGATCACTGCCATCCTGCCAGCTGGTGCAAAACGGACATCTCTTCGCATTCGCCGAAATGTCCTTTCTACAAGCAGGACACTTAGTCTGATACTTGATAATCGCCTCGCTCGAGAACAGGGCGTAGAATTTAGCCAGAGCGTAGAGCGTAACACCAAGCAACATGAATTGGATCAATTTCTCCAAGAAGTGGCTGTGATATCATCGTATACCATCCGTTAGCTCTGGTTCTACTAGAAATTGGGTCCATGCAATATATATATAGCAAAGTTCAAGGGAGGAAATACCCATAATTCCATGTAATGGCTCCATCATCTTGCGCCTGTTGGAAAGTATTGTAGTGAGCAGTTACGTTATGGCCCTGCTTTAGGACTATGAAGTTTTCAGCAAGGCTCTGCTGCCACATGAGAGATATCGGTGGCAGGATGATATCTGCGACGAGAGAATTGACGACGGATGTAAATGCAGATGCGACGCTGTGTTGATCGAGTTGAATTGTTAGTAGGTGGTACAGGACAGTACAGTGACGTAACACAAAGACATGAGCTTCATGCTTCAGGGGCCCGAAGCCAATAGCTCGTGGACAATACAGCGAGAACTCTATGCATGTACCCGATATACAAAAATTACAAAAATTAGATAAAGGCAAGGACGGGGGTTAACTTACATAAGACCGACGGCGACCTCAAGGACATTATCGCGGAGAGCAAAGTCTGTGATGGGGTATCGTTAACCATCAGCAATCAGTCATGATCAACTGCAATGACAGATAACGGCCGGGCTCGACGACATGTCGCATGCCTCGGTGGTACATACCTCGAAACCCGATCCAAACGGATGACACTCTACGGACGGCATCCCGGCCACGGTTTATAAGTGGTAGACTTTCTGTATCTATGCTTGACGGCATGTTTATCATGAATGGGGGTCTGAATGGGTTTGATGAGGAGAGTGAGGTCGAAAAGATCGGATGAACATTAGGGAGTTTGCAATGGGACTCGAGACTAGCGCTAAATGAGGCCCGAGCTTCGCCAAGAGCGCGTCGAGGTATGCACTTCACCGTGATATGATGTCGATTGCAATACTTAAAACCGAGGCAGGTCGCGATAATATACGGTTTCTCTTGAAGTGTGATGTGGTACTACGAGCTGTGATATTACAGTTGTAGGTACATAATATAGGAGGGCACGAAGCCAAGGGAAGCCTAATAGCCCATGCTGCTAATCAAGGAACTAAAATCGTATCTAAGATATGCGATACCTCTGAGCCGGCACCCTACATCGCCTGATGCTTATCGAAGGGTGAGGTGCTGAATGTGTTGTGCCTGCCTCGAGCCGATAAAATGTGTTGGTGTTTGTGTTGAGGCGGCCGACATTGAACTTTGAGCATTGGAGAATGGGGGAGGAAAAAAGTCCGCTGAGATTATTTAATAATTAATATAAAATAAGGTGAGAATACAAATGGCGAATTTACTTTTCCAGAGTAAAAAAGTGCAAAAAAACTTTTAGCTACTCTTTGTTGAAGCGTGTCATCCTTAGTGCAGGGGCCATGCTAATCTTCTCTGTATCGCTGTTTGAAAGAAAGAACGTTAGTGATCGGGTTCGAACGCGAGTTCTTTTGGCAGGGAGAAAAACCTACTTTCAAATTGACCATGTGACCCGAAGGTCAAAAATTCAAACTACAGTTTGTTGTATATAACCACTTTTGGATATCCATACTCGGAAATGACACGCACGGCAACACATGTTTCATTTTTTTTCTTTTTTTTTTTTTGCGTTTTTTCGAAGGTAACAAGTCGGTACATACAGGTAAAATTTCGAAGGTAATAAGTACTTAGGTACATACAGGTAAATTTAAGGCAAACAGGAAAGTACTATTCCGAGAAACAGAAATACAGAACTAGAAAGACGGCACAAAACATGTAGGTTGGTAGATGGTAAAGACTGGAATGCAATATCAGATCCAAATGAGGCGAGACGGAACCAAAACAAGAAAGGAAAGGGAAGAATCTCGAGTACGCACGTACAAATGTAACTAAAAGCAGACAAAAAAACATAAGTATGCGCACCTGTACGAACAAATAGAACTGGTGTTTAAATACCAAAATTTTAAGAGTTAACTCGCAACCAGAACTCTATATTGGTAGTAAATTAGCTCGCCGAAGCATCGCATGTGACTTTTCTGCTATCTTTGTCAACCCTGCAGACCGAAGCTCTCTTTTAGACTTCCCATTCAGGATTTGGCTTGATTTGCTAATTTGGAGACATACCCCCCTTTTCCCCGCCTTCTTTAAAATAAAAATCATAATCTTTCCATTCACTTCGTTTACTGCCCGGTCCGTAGAGCTCCAGCCCCCAGGGCAAGTCACATCGGTAGCTTCTTATTTTTTGTTCTTGTAATTCTGTAAACTCGTACCTGAATCTGGGACCTTCGTCGCCCTCCGTTAGAATTCTTTTTTTGCATGCATCGTCTGTGAAAAGGTGACAAGTACACCCCTGGCTGGCCCAACCCCTTACGGGGAGTCCGCCCTCAGCTTTGCCATACTTCCTGCAGTCGCCTTGCCCGGTTTTCGGGTCCATTTGGTTCTTTTCAAAAATGGCCTTTTCGTTCATGTATGCTGGGAGTTCACCTCCATTCCAGTCTTTGGTGCGTATTAGACGTACATTCGGTAGGGCTGGTTCGTCGCCGTTAGCCGGTGTCCCTCCAGAGTTGGCCTCGATGAGCAATGTGCCATCCTTCGAGAGACCGAGGGAGCATTTCTCGAACTTAGAAAATCCGGTATCGTGAAAGCATCTGAAGCTCTTGGGCAAACGCTTGGAGGCGTTGATGGTAAAGAAGATGGAATTTTGCATTGTCCACTGGTCACCCTGACAATTGTTGGCGTTGTAGAATTCACATCTGCAATACCCTTGTGCAAGGACAGCTCTTGCCATGCTCAATAGGTTGTTACCTAAACATTTATTGAGATCTTGAAAATTACGGCATACCCCGTCCTTTGCGGGTATATCTTCTTCGAGTTCGGAATTACTCAACGGTATCCCCTCCCAGTGGCACCTAGAGAAGTAAAATATGTGCTGGTAGAGGCCGACGCGGCAGGTAGGTCTTGGACTTCCGATTTGCCAATAGTCTTTCAGAAGCGTTCCTGGTTCGACATCTCTGCGGACAAGACCAGATCCGTGTGGAAGAGCACTGCCCAAACAGGCGCCAAGGAGGAGCCAGAACCCTACGAGGGTGGAAATGGGTGAGAGGAAATTGCTTCTCATACTTGTGAGATGCGAGTTAGGCTTTCCCTCAGAGATTTGTATTTATATAAAAAAGAACCAAGAAAAAGGCTTCAATATTGAGAAGAGAGCAAAGCCCCTCGCCGATTAAGACTCGGGAGGGAGCGGGTAACAGTTATCAAGTGAAAGAAAGTATATGTAGGTGGTAAATTTTAATATAGAAGACTGCTATGCATAAATGATATATATCTGCAGATGATTCTTCTGAGACGAGATTATTGTATGGGTTGAGAAGTGTAAAGGGACTGTCAACGGTAGACCGGAGGCCCTCTTTATATACTAATTCTCATACCCACAGAGACCAAGTAGAGTCGAGGGCTGTTATTCAATCTGTAGGTCTATAAACAGAAATTTTAAAATAAGGATGGAACCCATACACATGCTCTGACTTCAATGCGTTGTTGTGCTATGCCAGAACGTTGGAACCTTTCCTGGTATATGCACTAGAGCTCTGCAAAATTAACTTAAACTGAATAACATAAATGAAACTCTCAGTAAGTTGCTTTTGATATCATCACGCTGTTCGGGCAAAGAACAAAATAACTCCTACAGAGTTGCGATATAAATCCTGTGTTGCAATCGCCCAGTAGGTTTGAACCCGGTCTCGAGATGAGGTTTGAACGCAGAATTTTGATTATAAAGTCGCTATTCCTGGCTGTTCTTTGAATCTAGACTAAGCCCCCCCACTGTAATTGCGACTGGAATTAACGTTTCACTGTTGTGGCGCGAATTATATTATAAGTGCTCCTCCAGTATATACTGCTCATCAAGCGACTTAGGTAGTATACGCCTTTACACATATGAAACGGAACACTTAACTATAATGGGGCTTGGGTCGAAGTGTTTATTACGATCTAGACCTTTCAGAATAGCTACTTTGCCGGTGAAATTTGTATACTTCGCGGACTGTGCCTGCGGCAATGCTTTTGCAAACAGCATTGGTTCTGGCGTGAAGCATAACAAACATGTATTTGCGGCCTGATATAATTACCCTTTTTTAAATCTGGTTAAAAGGCGTTAACGTGCCTCTCTATGTGGGACTGACGTTACAAGATATGAAAAGGTAATGAATTGCCGTGCCCCTATTCTGTGGCTCGAGGTATGTTGTATAGGTTATGGCGCGGTAAGTGGCTTTTAAAAAACTTTAGTTGCATCGCAGACCAAATTGGGAATTGAGATATAAAACCCCTATGAAAATTTTGTTTCTATGGGCTTCCTAGGCACTCCGAGGCTGTTTGTCCCCCCCTGTTTCGAATTTATATAAGTTTGATTTGCGCAGGTTGCAACTGCAAGTTGGAACATATGCATGTGCGCCTCGAGCGCTGGACATCACGATATCACGTAAAGGATCTCTCAGCACAACTGACGGAGGGGCTATGCGACCAGGCTATACCTGTGGCAAAGATTAAACAGTTATATTTCCTCCACCAATTATAACCTTACCGTAAGTCTTTTAAATGTGTACCGGCTTCGCCAAAACATTTGACCTAATTTATATTTATAGACTGTTTTTGGTGAAGTTTATGTTTAACGCAAAGTTGGCAATCGGTTTGTTGCATTTTTCTGTGCCTAGTTCGGAGCTTGGTGCCGCAGAGCTCAAGCTGCAGCTTCCCTTGCCACGCGAAACATACCCGGCCTCGAGCTTCTGAACCGAGTCCACGCCACACCTTGTTACGACTCGACTCTGCCGCTGGCCGCCTCAATATTGTTTATTCTAGAAGATGTCGAAACCAAACATCAAAGGCACCGTAACTTCGGTCGAGCCCCTCAACACTACTGACGCCAGATGGGTCAGACTGGTCAAGTATGAAGACAGTGCCCCTCAATGAATCCCGCCTGGCCCCATCGTGGGACCCCTCAAGCTCTTCCAACAAAGGAAGCCCCAGCTGTGCGATGAAAACAATTCCGTACCACCCCCGCTAACACCCCCCACAGGATCTCCTACAACGACCCAAACTCCACGCCACGAACTTGGGAATCTTCCGAACGGCTCACGAGACCCAAGGATTCTGAATCCGACGGCGTGGGTATCATTGCCGTTCTAAACAATCCTGGCCAGAAGCCATCGATCCTGCTTCAGAAACAGTACCGCCCACCAATTGACAAAGTTTGCATTGAGGTGCCGGCTGGACTGATCGATGCCGGCGAGACACCCGAAGAATGTGCCATTAGAGAATTGAAAGAAGAGACGGGGTATGTCGGTACCCTAGCGCAAGGCGATGATGGCGGTAGTGTCAGTGCTTTGATGTTTAATGATCCTGGGTTTTGTAACACGAATCTTAAGTAAGTCCTCCTTCGTTAGGCGTGAGTAGTTGCAAAATGCTCATTTTTATTGATAATGTTTTTTATATAGCTTCGTGCACCTCACAATTGATATGACACTGGAAGAGAACAAGAATCCAGTGCAAAATCTGGAAGAGAATGAGTTCATAGAGTGTTTTACCGTCCCCCTTGATGAACTTTGGCAGCAGTGCAGAAAGTTGGAACAAGAAGGGTACGGTATTGACGCTCGCGTGGGTACAATTGCTGAAGGTTTCAGGGTCGCAAAGATGTGGAATATGTTTAAGTAAATTTTGTAGAGCTTCTAGAATACTCGAAATGTATAGTCACAAAGACAGGTGGAAAGATGACGGGATATAGATGAGCCCGGCCTGAAGATCTAACCGATCAGAAAAGGGTCCGAATCCCCCATATTCATTATAAGTCCAAGCACCAGAGACCACACTGTAGCTTGCTCTTTAAACCAGTGAAAAAAAACCACATGCGGAACCTCAGTCTTCAACCCCCATTTCCTCAAGATCGGGGCCGTCTCTGAAAGAATTGCTTCCAAAACCTCCTTTACGGTTGTCCCCCTTCGTGGGTTAAGTCTTGCATCCCATACGTCCTCCGACCAAATACATACTTTATTACGAACACTCAGGGCAGCATGAATGTTAAACTCCCCCGACTCTGTGAATCTGCCCACTGGGCTTGAAGCCCCACTAGTGTCAACCCACGTTTTAGTCTCTTCCCCATCTTCCCCCGTCTCGTAAAAGTAGCGCATATAACGTGCTTGCAGTTCACCCTCGACTACTTCGGTGCCGGTACACCGTTGTCTCTTTCTCGTGAAAAGAGGCGTTCGACTATCGCTGTCGTCATTAAATATCAAAGCCGGGTTAGTAGTGCCAGTATTCCCCAGAAATGTTGGAAACAAAGGCTCATCTAGAAATATACAATCCTCAACATCTCCCGCCAATATCGTACGAGGAGTCCTGATTCTGGTGTCGAGATTGGTCCCGACCCCTTCCGACCCCCCTTCTTCGTCCTCCAACACACCTCGACTATCCAAGTCAATGGTATCATACGCGTATCTGAATGCTTTAACCACCCCTCTCTGAACTATAAAGCTAAAAGAAGGTGCACTCGCACTAGCAAATTTGTGGCTGCATATACGAGTTTTCGACTGTGAGGTAGAGGAATACCCATACCGAGTTCGCTTTACAGAGCTATCGTTCAGAATGATGTCCTTCCAAAGAGGGGATACTTTGGCTGCGGAAATCTGATCCTGAATCGGTAGATATGACAAAATATGCGTCTGGAGCTCAATGGGCAATAACGCTAGCATTGTGGATATCGGTTATTCGCTGACCACCTGGCAGACAAAAATATTTTTCGGAACTTCGCTTCTCCGCAGAAGTTAGATTGGAGCGAAGGTGATGAAGAGCTGGAGAAGCGAGGGGAGGAACTAAAGGAGGCTTGCATTGTCTACATTAGTACCCCTCCACCCCGGGAAAAATCACACACACACCCCCTCGCGGTTCAATAACGTTAATCATATCGATGCATTTGCTTTGTTTCTTCGCTTAGGAACCTTAAACGGACTTCACTTACGTCCGTATGGTTGCATCGGAGCTATTTAATATCTCTTGGGTCGCAAAAACGGTTGAAACAATTCGGCAGGACTAACCTTGGGTCTTGCTTGCTTGCCGAAATCTTTCGTACTTTGTGAGTGCGACAGCTCGGGGCCGAGGTTTACAGAATATAAGATTACTGATACCGCGCGAGATGGTAAAAGAGATTGGGGAATACGAAGCCCACGAGGTTAAAGTTGATCGAAAAGAGCTCAGGAGTTGAACTTTTTATGGGTATTCTGAAGATTGGCCTCGTATCTTCGGAAAGAGTGCACAACCGAAGCACCAGTTGGGCATCATGGCCACCTGGCCAGGGTCTGCCAAGGGAAGGCTAACGGTAGGCTGCCGGCTGGCGTCGAAACCACCAGTTTGGCCTGTTTCCCAAAATCCTGGGCACAGAAATATACCACACGATGCAACGCAAAATGAACCTAAATCTTGTCGCGACTGGGGGGTCACAAGTCTCGACAGTGTGGTCGACGCGGGGGATATCTGCTTCTGGAAACCCAAGTCGGGTTCTGTGGCCTCCACAAGCTCTTCTGGGCTCTTGGTATAAATCTTGGTATTATAAGGGCGACGCTTACTACAAGACTTCCCAGAAAAAGCTTATGATCTTCGCTGGGCTTATGACATTATGCAGACGTACGCGCACATGTCCGACAGAAGTTCTTCTCTTTTGCTATCTTCTATCAATCCAAATGTTTATCTATAAAAGGGCGATCCGGGAAACTCGAGTAATGGCTTTCCCCCTCGCTTCCATATCGCATTCGAAGACATCCCCGAGCTTTGGGTTGATAACATTCTTTTGACGGTGTTCTGCAGTTTCCCCATTTGGGATCTCTACATTCTTTTAGACGCCCCTCACTCCTTAACGTCTTTCGCGGTTAAAGTTTCTCAACCTTTTGTCATTCGTTTAAATCGAATTTTGTGAACTTGTTAGAAAGCTAGAGATAGTTATCCAGCATAAAAGCAAACAAAATACAAGATGCAGCTCCTTCTCCCCGCTATTATACTTGGAAGGTAACTAGATTCCCCAACAACTATCTCAAGTATATCTACATATTGAAATACTAATTCTATCCCTCGTAGCTTGATTCAATCAAGCGCAGCTTATGGCTACGATGACAGGGGCAATGACAGGGGCAATAACGGCGGCAAGGTCAGAACTGTCACACAGACCAAGCTTATCACTCAGGTCAAACAAGTCAAAGTGACCAAAACCGTAATCTCCTCGGTGACCGTCGCTCGTCCACCAAGCCTAAAGGATATCGAATCCTACGCCTCCTACAAGGGCCTCACTTGCATCGCCAAAGTCAGCGGCAAACCAAATACTACAAAGGCGCCCACGACGACCGAAGTTGAGCCAGCCTGGGTTAAGAATTGCCCTGCCTCTGTTACGCTTACCGCCCAGGTTAAATGCCCTGCGATCAGATGTGTGGCTGATCCGGAATGCCCGGCGTATGACCAGGCTCTACCGATCGAGTGGGAGTGTAGGTGCAAGGATAGACCACCAACTACCACCAGAATTGTTCCACCATGCCCTTCATGTTGTCCACCCCCACCCCGACAGACCCATGCTGGTGTCTGCATGGGCAGAATGAGCCACTTGCCAGTCTTCACAGCGGAGCCGGTGGCGGACGAACCTAAGCCGACGAACAAGGGAATTGCGGTTGGTGAACCAAACCCTGCTGCTCCAAAGGAGGAGTTTAAGGAAGACGACTCAGAGAAGCCAGATCAAAAGCCAAAGGAGGAAGAGCCAGAGAAGCCAAAAGAAGAAGAGCCAGAGAAGCCAAAAGAAGAAGAACCAGAAAAGCCAAAAGAAGAAGAACCAGAAAAGCCAAAAGAGGATGAGCCAGAGCAGCCCAAGGAAGAAGAACCTGCAGGTGATCAACTGCCTCCAGCTGAGGAAGGAGACAAAGAATCACCAGCCGAGCTTAAGATCAAGGTTCAAGAGCCAGCTGAAGAAAAGAAGGATGGGGGAGATGATGCTCCCAAGGAAGATCCTACAGAAGCAGCAGCGTAGCGGGAAGATGCTACTGGAAGTTTCACATTAGAGCATAGTGGGAATGTAAATAAAACACTCGGTACGAAGTATCTTCGATAACGACACGAAATTAAAGTGTTGAATTTGAAGGAGATGTATGTATGTATGTATCTATTAACCACTGTGTATGAATTCTATCGAATATATCGAATAAGGACTAGATATTCTAGCTCAATGGTTCTCCTTCAATCTATAGTACACAAGTCGGGTAAGCGTTATCCATGGCTAGAAGAATGCCACAATATAGAGTGATTTTGTTGGGGGGGGGAGGGAGTACAGTCGAAAATATTGTATTGCGTGCATGCAGCCGAGGCAGGATATCGATTGAATTTCAACTAGTCTTAGGACTAAATTTCGGCAGAATGCTCATCTCCTTGCTGCCTCGATTTACCACTGACTTCGCATTGAGATCCCTCTGTTGCCATTTTAGCTGCCTGGCGAGCATGTTTCCCGGTCCATGAAGCATACTCGATTTCGTTGATAACAGCTTTCCCCAAAAGTTTGTGGAGCCAAGCGTGGGCAACTTTTAGCCCGATTTCACTTTCAGAGCTCAAGGCACCGATGTAGCCTCGAAAGACGTCTGCGAGCTCTTTGGTGGTGACTGCACCCCAATCACCGTAGTGATGAATGTGCTGCTCCATTCTGTAACAGATGGCGAAGTAGTGAGCCTGGTTATCGGTGAGGAATGATTGCTTGATTTGCTAGATATTAAAGAGAATTTCTGTAAGACAAAACGAGTTGGTATATGGGACTGAGTATAGAGCAGCCCTTACCTCTTGCACGTTATACTCGAGGTCCATGCCCTTGGAGCAGATGATATCTTCCAAAACCTCATCCATGATCGCAACTCCCATACGGATATAGGAAGGCTCCTCTCCCTTTGACTTGGAGAAAGCTTTTTTGAAACGGCTTCCGCTCGTTTCACCGACAGCAGTAGCGCCATTAGCAGCCTGAGAGTGGCTTTCGCTCTTGTCTCTCATCCTTTTGTCAACCTTGAGGATTTCCCTGAGAACCTTCCTGTTCCTGATGTCTGGCAACACAGGGAGTTTAACCACTGGCCGCGTTTCAAAGGGCTCCAGGTGACCAATTGGCACATCCAAAGGGACAATATTAGTGGAGTTCATGGTCGCTTTGTTGTTGGTTGGGTTAATGGGTCTATCTGCGCCGGATCCGAAGCAGGAGAGGGTATGCATACAGTCCAGGAACTTTCTCATGGCAGTGGGAGGACAGTATAGCGGCTCCTCGATGGTGGGAGTTGGCCTTGGAAGCCTGTGTCTTTGGATATTCCCTAACTCTGAAGGCGCGTACTCACTGGGGGTCGGTGAGTTTTGATGATGTTCAGGGTTGGGCTTCGACTTCAACCTGCGGGATTTTGAGAGGGGATGTTTGATGAGAGGAGGAAGAGGTTCAGTGTAAAGAGAGTGAACGGACATCCTATAGATTCTAATAGATGTGACGGGAAGTTCTTGAATATATTTTTATGCGTGCGGTCAGACTGATCGACAGTTGCGAAGTGGCGATGAATTGGTGATGAACTGTAGATGAGCTGGTGCGTGGTGTAGCGGAGGGACGTCAAATTGATTTACAGCCGACTTAGCAGACTTAGCACCGCTGTAGTTCTATTATACAGCATGTTACACATACCAAAACCAAGTTACACAGTCCAAGATTGTGGTTACACACGCCTAAATACATATCGACGATATATATATACTATACCAGTCCTGTTGTATTTTGAAGGGGTATGAGTTGCTATCCAAGACCAAACGATTGAGGATTAAGTCACGTTCTACAAGATAACGCTCTAGCTAATGCGCTTTGTCGTTTACGTAGGTTGAAATTATCACAATATTACGATGCGAATCATTCTGTAGCAATGTAGAACTATACTCTGAATTCCGTTCAATTACATCCAATAGTGCCAAAAACTTTTGTCCAAGACCCTTAAGTCCCCTCTTATAGAATCTAATCCTCTTTCGTAGGCTCCGGCTCATTAAGTGGCTTGCTGACCCCAGCCTTTGCATCTACCTCTGCAATCTCTTTGTCCTCGCCCTGCCCCTTCGGCCCTCTGAGCATATTCATCACCCTCCCTTCTGCTGCAACCACATCCGCCCAGCCCTCCAAATACTCCACAAGTGCCTTCTTTAGAGTCTCAATCTCTTCCTCTGTATTCCCATTTGAGAACCTAAACATAACCATGAAATCTTCCTCTGGCAACTTCGCAATCTTGATAAACTCTTCTGTGCTCTTCAGTTGTGCAACCACAAGAGCGAGCTTGCCTGCCTTGTCTCCACCAGGAAGTGCGGAGAGTCTTTCATCCAAACCTTTCGGCTTCTCCACAATAACTTCCTTGCTCTTGGTATCATCTATTTCAACCACTTCCTCCGTCATGATGTAGTGTGCCAAATACATCTTGCTTGGTTCCGGTTCCTGCGGCTGACCGACCGCCCACGGATTTCTGTAAATCTCAGCATCACTCTTCAATAGAGATAAGATGGTCTTCTTGTCTAACTCCTCCCCGGCGTTCAACTTGTCGATAACGGTAACAATATTCTTCTTGTTTTGGATATTCACCGCATCGACCTTGAACCTCCTTGCAATCTCCTGTCTCTGCCTCTCAAGTTGTTCGTAAACCTTTTTCGCTTCTGCGGCATCACCCTGCGCGGCTTCCCATAGTTTCCCCTTCAACTCCTTCAGCGAGGCCGCTCGTTTCGCATATAACTGGGCGGCCGCCAGTCTAGTATCGTTGTCCACTTTGGTGATGTCTCCCGTTTCCTTCAATTTTTTGAACGCCCTCATAACTCTGTTCAAACCCCTCTGCCCCTTCTTGGTCGAGTATTCCTCCACTGGCACCAAAGCGACCATACGATCCGCGATTCCCTTCACAACCTCCTCTTTCCCTACAAAATCTCCAAGCAATAGCTTACTCAAAATCTCCAATGCAACTTCACTCCACTTCAAAACCACATTCCTCTTCTGGATACGGTCTCTAATCTCGTCCTGCTTCATCTCGTTCATACTATCCCTCAGCGACTTGGTAACAGGATCCGTGATCTGCTTCCTCAGCAATCTAGCGACTAACAACCTCACATTTTTCTTGAACTGCGCTTGCGGCCAGGCGGTGTAAGGGAACAATTCGATGATTCTGGCGTAGAGCCAAAATTCCTCTTTCGGCGGGGCCTCGAGCGTAGTAGTTTTCGATAACATTTGCCACGCCATACTCATGGGTTGAACACCCGCCGCCAGCATGGTCATCAAGTATCCGAATAGACCTCTCATCATCTTGGTGGTCGTATCGACTTCTTCTCCAAATTTTGCTTCTTTGGGGATACCGGCGCGGGAAGCTGCTAGACTCTTCATGGCATCTGTGAGGGAGTAGGCCAATAGGAAGCCGAGATCCTTGCTTGCGGGTGGGATTTGGAGTTCTCGGGATTGGATGGCTGAAGTGACAGTTGCCCGCTGGAGGATTCTGAACATGGAGACGTGGTGGAGGTTGCAGAGTTCGACCCAGAATTGGCTGTAAGGGTGTTTGATGTTGATGAATTGGTCGAAGCAGGCGAAGGCGAAGGCAGAGCCGGATTCGTTCTTCGAGACACCGTATGGGAAACTTATTGCCAACTCTCCTTTGTTCCTTGCCAGTGGTCCCACATGGCCATCTTGTGACAGTGGAAGAATGATTCCGGAATCCAGTCCGCTAAGATACTGGACTCTGTCATCGAGGCTACACACATTTGATGCCCTATTGGTAATCTGTTGTAAATGCGGCAGGAGAGCGGATTCCTTGACTTTCCCGAGTAAAGTCTTGAATTCGTTTTCCTCAACATTGGCGATGACCATACCGATATCAGAGCAATGTTCTTCGAGGAGCAGAGCGAGGCTGTCGTATGTCATATCCTTGCTGGCAGCGACGTTGTCGAGAATCTTTTGCTTTCGGATCATCTGTTTTAGATCGTACTTGCGGGTGGAGGAGATACGAGAGGACACAAGGGCACCCAGGGCATCGATTAGCCACTGAACTGAGACCTTGGCCTGCTTTTCGGCTCGACGGTATTTCTCCATGAGCTTTGGGTCCCGATCTTTACCCTTGGAGGCTAAAAGTTGATCAACATACTCCTTCTTGGCTGGAGCAACGAGCTTGTCCATGATCTCCTTAAGTGCGTTTTGCAACTTGGAAGTGAACTCCGGAAGCTCCTTTGGAGACAGGACGACCTGCGCTTGCGCGAGCGTATCCAGAATGTCTGGTTTGAATTGCTCAAGCTCCTCGAGGTTCAATGTTGTGAAACTGGTATACAAGTCGTCGGTGGAGCATACAGTACCTCTGAAGTAGACCTTCGGGTCACCTTCAATCGATACAATGTTACTCCATGGTTGTTTTGGAGCTTCGGTTGGCGCATCCAAAAGAGCTTGGGTAGCCGAAGTCTGAATGATCTCTTCGATTGCTTCCGTGATATCTTCAGCAAACTTGGGAGTTTCCTCGAAGATTCCGGTCCATCTGATACCCCTATAAAAGTAGTACCTGTCGCCCAGCTGGATGACGACTATCGATTGTGGACCCGCTAACGAGGTAATTGCGTTAACCTTGATTTCATTTAGGATATCTTCAACGGACGACGTATTCTGCGATGGCAGCGGAGTGGTAGTTTGGACGATGAATAGACCATTGCATCGGATATCCGGATTGAGGACACGAGCTTGATCAGACATACGATCCGAGACCGTAAACACGACGAGTGGAGCCTTGTCAAAAAGCCTCGTGTATTGCTGGTAAGTGACTTTGGCACCTACGAAAGGCTTTCCGACAGCTAAGATCATCGAACCCTCTAGAGGGTTGCCCAGAACACACGGAAGGACAACCTTCTTGCTGGTGTTATCAACATCAACTGGTTCCTCTGGGTGGACAGTGATCCCTTGGAAGTATGTGATGTAGTTCCCACCCTTGCCCTTTGCGCACCCCGGGAATTTACAACCTTCCTCGGTTACGAATAGGGTCTTTCCAGTGTTAACCTCCACGATCGTCAAATTTTCCAAGACTTCTTCTTCTGTTTTAGACTTCTTCCTTTCAGGCTTCTTGGCCGCCCCCGAATCCTGGGCGCCAGTTTGTGGTGGCGCTGGCGCAGGTGGCTCCCTTGCGATCGCTCTGGTAAGAGTATCGCCTCCAAGATTCGACCCACTGGCGACTTGATTCGAAGTAACCGCTGTGGGCAAAATTGAAAAGCAGACTTTGTCGCCTCGCCTTCTGCCAACAACTGGGACACAGATAGTTGCATCGCCAATGGTGGCTTGGTCCAACGGAACGGGCACAACATACATAATCCTCGCGTCATGGTCGCAAATAGTAACAGCGGGATTCTGTTCTTTATACCTGTGCAAAGCAGTGCTGCTATATCCGGACACAAATAAAGCGAATGGGTCCTCGGTCATTTCATCTTTGAATATAATGTGATGGAGTAGAGTTGCACCCTCGTTTATGTCGCCAGAGTGTTTGATTCCGGGAATTGCATGGTGCGTGGTATTGCAGTACAGCACCATACTACCATCAGACTTGCCTAGGCAAAAGTCGTAATATGTTGGCGTCCGAACCGACAGGACGACAATCGACATTTCGCCCGCCACGAAAGGAACCTCGAGGTAGGGATTCACGAGTGAAATGATCTGGTAACCCCTGAACTTCTCCAAGGCATTGAACATTTCTACCCTTGCAGTAATCGTTTCAGAGAGCGTGTTTAAGTCGGTGGCGGAGAAGAAATAGTCCTCATTCTTGTCAGAAATGTCAATGTTTTCTACGGTATCATTCTCGAGAAGAATGAGGGACTCGTTGAAAGGATGAGCTGTGCCATTGGGGTTAGGAAGTGACCGTAGATAGTCCGAAACCTCCTGTTCAGTTTGAAGGAGGGGATTGAAAACGGTCTTTCTGACTTTGGAGAGCGACATTTTGAATCTTTCCGAGGGCGGCACGAGGAGAGGATTTTAGTTTGCAGGGTTCTCACGCTCGATTCCGAGGCGTCTGATGCGGGGCTGTGACTGATTTGCGTTGGGTTTGTTGGTGTTTTCAGACAATCTTGGCGTACGTGTGTGCGGCGTGGGGCTCGAGGTTCGCGCTCAAGTTCGCAATACAGCTATAACCAAGTATCTTGCACAGCGCGCAATCAGATTGAATCCAATTGTAAGAGATTGGAGCCTTCGAGGGGTTGAGGGTCGATGTCAGAGTTGGAGAGGACCAATTTATGGCGCGGGGTCTGGACGTCTGAGGCCCATCTTTAACCTTTTATTTAGTTTCTTCGCACTGACGGCTGACTCAAATCCGGGCGGTCAGCCATAAGTGAATGTTAATTCTCAGGCACAACCCAGGCTTGACTAACCAACTCGATCGCACTGCAGGCACCTAATAAGAAGTAATTATAACAGGCGTTGGCCAGGCTGACTCCATATTTGCAGCAAGTGCCGTAGTCCGAATTGTAACTACTATATACTACCAATTGCAACTATCGAACCAGGCCTGTTGAACGGATCTGATGCTGGGGGATCCGCGTATTGCAAATATCAACAGTCCAGAACTGATATCGACACAAAGCTTGCGTCGCTATTTCACGGAGTAGGCCGTACGTGTACCTGCATGTCTGCGCATAAGCCTTCGCAGGGCCCGAGATCTTGAAAGCAAGTTAAAGGAAGTTTATGGATATCATGATATTAAGACTGCGAGGTCCCAGTGTCGAGGCTGTCCTGTTGTGACTACATTTCACTATGGCCGGATGGCTGTGCATAATCCAACAACAAACACAAATTTCTGAAACTGGGATGGATCGCGCGTCTTAAATTTAGTAGCCTTTGAGCTCCATATGAATTTATACCATAAAGTTGATCTTTACTCCACATTTAAAAGCTCCCTGTTTGTGGAAGATTGCGCGTCAGAGTATACTAGTATTGCCCCTGGAGCTCTTGGCTGCCTAAGCCAGTATTCAGTTAAATTTACGCCCGGAATCCAGTCTCAAGTATACTAGCTAGAGCGTGTTAACTGTACGGCTATACAACCGTTGATGCGCCTCCTGTTAAATAGATATGACGTACACCGATACTGAAGTGTGGGTAGTATATATTACTTCGTAAATTTAACCTGTTTCTTTCTTTCCCCGTTTCTGTCTTTTTGCAGGAGTTTCTACCACCCCCTATATAATTCAAGTAAACTATCAGAGCTCACCGCCAATACATGAACCCTATATATGAGCTCTATGTTCGAATTCGGCTTGTAAATAATCGTATGGGCATTTTTCGATTTTCCGTCGTGGTGGTCGCGTTACCTTTTGCCCAGATTCTCCTCTAGATCAAAAAGTCACGGCGTCCTTGGAAAATCTAGAGGGCCATGAAGCCCCTCTACCTCTTCATTAGCACCACCAGATTTTTATCTAATCTCCCCGTCTCCTTCGCATTCCCAACAGACGTTGGCGGGTCCTCAGGGCCGAAGTCGCTCGAAAAACGGCTGTGGCTCGCGGATCTACCACCCATTGACCCAGAGGAACCTCCCGGCTTCTACAAGCAAGAGGATCAAGGCGCGATTGATCGCCTTATAAAGTACGGCGACACCACTACCTGCGTTTTGTCTCTTTTTGCTTCGTCTCGAGGCAACATAGGGGATGAAAATCGATGGATAGGCTGGCCAATGGGCAATGAAATGTACAGATACAGAGGGGAAAACACTTGCAAAAACGTCAAAGATTTGAACAAAAATCTTGTAAATCAGCTGTCCAGCTACCAGGTCAAGGGCCACTGCGACTGCGAGTTTTTCGATGGCGAGAATTGCGAAAATAGTAAATTTATGGCTACCAACCGCGAGGACGATACCCTGAGGGAGCACGGAAATAACGACATAATCGAGAGTTACAAATGCTGGACTGCCGTACACTGGGAAGATGCTAAGAAGTGTTACGTCTTTTATGGACCGAAGGATCTCAAAAACGCGTTATTTGGGGCAATGCTGCGCAACGTGCTCCCAGAAGTTTTAGCAGACGTCAGCGAGGTTCATCTCGAAAAACCTCACTTTCAAACGACTATTCCGCCGGAAAAAATGGTTACAAAGACTGCTCGAGGGGAGTCTTGGACTTGTTTCTCGATAGACACTACTATTCAAGTTGAAAGTATCGTTGTTACTGGATGCAGCTGCATATTTTATCTCGATAGCGAATGCACCATGCCGCTCTCAAGTCCAGACAGAGGTGTTTTGTCAGTTGGGAATCTTGGCTGGGACGACATAACTTCGCCCGGGGAAACGAGTAGTCTCTCTGTCCTACGCAGCTATGCCTGTGCCCCCCCTTATGGCATCAACAGGTATCCAGAGTTTCGGCAACTTCCGCCCGCCCCAGGTTGATAGTTATGGTTAGATCATGAGTTTAGGGATGTATGCACATAGAGCTGCGCTGGGAGACTATAACTTTGAAGTAATGGAACTGAGCATTGGTCTCGGACGTCCAAGTGGCGATATATATATATATATATATATAACATCGAATAATTAGTGTATAGCTAGGTATTCTCAGGAGGCTATATACTTAAGTAGGTTTGTCTCGTAAACCAAAGCTGTTCGAAACTTGAGGGCTCAGTGAACTTTACATGTATTCGAGCCGTCAAGCATCAAAAAAAAGCATGTTTGTATTTACTCCAAATCACTAGTTACGGGCCTCATTCCATTTAATTAGGCGAGATCGAGACTAGCGGACCGCCTATATATTAATATATTAAGGTGAATCCTCGTGCGCTAATTTTTCAGAGGCGTACTATTTCATGCCTAAATAACGTATATAACATGGCCACCGTAGTACAAACTAAAGTTCGAGGCTGGGAATAGCTAGGCTTCCTTGATGGCTAACGGTTTACCGTTGTCAATTACCGTTTCACCGAATTTAAAATTCCCATAAAGCTTTCATGCAGTAGGATACGTATACATGTGTGATATTAGCAAGCCATGTTTGGGGTTTTTGCCTCAATAGCTATACTCTGGATCTAAAAGACCAATACCAAAGATCGAGAAAGCGCTAAAAGACTGATTGCAGTAGGCGCCAAGATTAATATCTTAGAAGACCAGCCACATTACCCAAGCCTAATTGCTTGTCTATATACCAAGACGGAGGGTGCCATAATAAGTTTAATGCATATACAATCCGCTCCCCGCCTAGCGCTATGTGCGTATCAGAAGCCCCACCATGTCGGGAACCCACAACCCGTTTCTTTTGTTGTGATTAAGTATATTTTCAATATGACCTCTCCTCAATCATGCTAGCCCTTTGCGAATCCAAATTTAAATTTGTGTATGCAGCCTCTTAACGCATTGCAGTTATTGACTCCATCCTTTATCGCACCTACAAACTCCATGAATTGACGGAGACCGATATCACGAGACGGAAACCATCTATACCCTAATACGGTGGGACCCAGACGGAAAAACGGGAGTATTACAATTCCTAACATACTTAATCATTTTGAGTTGAAGTACTTGCGTTTCTGTATCTAACTTGACCTGAACGAGGAAACCCATCCGAAAATCTTTTATACATATGAGCTGAAGCTTTATCTCTATGTGGCTAGATTAGTGATATGATTTTCCTTTACGGAACGGGGTTTTATATTTTAAGCGAACGATCCGTGAGAACGGCTAGATTATTGAGAGACAAACGTTATGACTTTTCTTCATGGCCGTGATTCGCAATCGAGGAGCCGCTGAGCAGGGATGTGTCATGCTATTGCATAGTCTAATATGGTCAGTGGGGAATGATGAGGAGTACTGCTACTAAGTAGCGGTACCACGAGTCCTTGATCTCGAAAGCCTTAGCTAGGTATATTTGGTCTCACATCTAGGGTATACTCCAATCTGGTTCCGCGGGCCGACGTCCTCGCAAATGTCTATATTTTCTTCTTTACGATTATATAAAAAGCGGACGCTCTGGACTCGTCCATTCTTACAACCTTCTCTGAGGCTACAGTTCTTTGGCTATAGGTGAAGATCCTTCACCATTGAAGTCGGGTCTCTTTGCTAGTATATATACATCTATATATATCCTTGCGCAGTCCCCATCCTATCGTCCATTAATATATTTAATACACGGTGCTTCACACGGGCACCCGAAATCAACTTAAGGCTATTGCATATTGCTTAAAGATGCGATATACAACATTTCTTCTCGCGCTAAGCGTAATAAGCACCGCATCGAGTGCAACAACTTTGCTAAAATGCAACGCCGATAATTGCCTTCGGGGTATGTAAATTCTCGAAATATCTACCTATCACACAAAATCTTGAGATTATAAGTCGATGCCTTCTTTCTAATTCCGGGTTTCTAATTATCATTTTATGAAATATATAGCAATAAGAGCAACAGCTCCAGTCTTTAGTACGAGGAAACAATCAGAGGATTGTTCGTCTTTCTTCAAACACTGGGTGTACGTATACGTACTCTTCCGTTTCTCCATTTAAATCTTTCGCCTTCTGGTTTTGATATCTCAGGAATCAAGCACAATTCCTTTCAAGGCTTCGTTTGCAGTTTAAACTAATTAACCTTGGATATCAATAGTACATCTACAGAAGTAGTGAAAGTAACCTATACACCAAAGCCAACGACTGTCACAGAGATCTCCGGCATCAGTCATATAGGATATACACCCTGCACACCCTCCCCTACTAGCCCCACAACGCCGACATATGCCACGCCGTGTAGCGGCTTTGCCAGGTTTTCATCGGCTTGTGCCTGCATCGGCGCCACAGACGTCGCATCAGTATACACCACGACTTCAACGGTTGACACGGCTGCACAAGAGCCAGGCACAGCAACTGTCGTAGCAACTTCCTTTCATATCAAAGTATCTGCGACGGCAGGGCCAGCCCAATATCTCGTAAACCGGAAATACGCGGGCGTGGATTCAGGGACCTTTCTCACCACGGATATCAACGAAGCCACCGTATATTTCTTCGCAAATGATAACTTCCTCCTTAGCAGCATCCTCGGACAACCGGCGGCATATGCAAATGACTTCAATGTAAATTACGGAGGCTTGTATTATGGTCAAGGGGATTCATCGTATTTTTGCTCCCTTGGACCTGCGCCTGAACGCAAGTTGGATTGTGAATCATACGCAAACGACGACCTCGAACTACCACCCACCATATTGTTCAAACCTTTTGGAGTAACGCGCGAGATTGTATATCCAGAAGGCTTCGAGATTCCAGGGCAAGAGCCGATATTATTGGCTGGTAAGCCGGGTGTGGTTTGGGGTGAAGAGACCTTCAAAGCACCCGTCCTTCTGGACCCCAACTCAGATGACATTACCACCATGGAATTCAAAACCGAGGAAGTTACTCTTCAAGCGGTACCGATTGCACCTGGGTGTTAGAAATAAGGTTCAAGGATTGCCGTTGATGTATCTAATTCTTGTCTTAAATCTCCATTATGGAGGTAATTTAATGATTAATGCCATTATGTCTAATGACAGCCATATGTTTCCCAAAATCTTGAGATCTTATCCGCCTAGGGCTACCTATATGTATTAATCCCGGTTTGAATTCGATCAATGCATCTGGCGAATGGGTAAAGTCGGCCTCCCAGGTCTGGGTACGAGACGAAAATTTGCCGACCAAAGCTCATTATTCTTGGGAATAATTCTTGTATGTATAGGTAACCTATCATATATTCGGGCGAGATAGGTTAGGCGGGTATGCAGTTGTGATTTAGCAGTCGACAATTTAATTGAAGAGGTGCAGGAGAAGCAGTCTCTGAGCTACAGGATAGCTATAGTCTCGGGACCTTGCTACAGGAGAGGTATACGTAACATGATCTTATAACCCAACATTTGCATAAGGTTCCACCACACAACAGTGGCCTAACCAGAAACAAATCCAGACATAACATCAAGAAGTTTTCCAGGCATGCCGCTACGTACGTGTTTAAATTCCTTACGCTATGCGCTAAAATCATGTAACATGTAACATACATAGTAACTATATGTTAGAATCATGATATCAGCGTTAACCAGCGAGCGCATTTCGAAACAATACATGTCGTATGAACATAATAGCGATATATACGTGCACTCAAAGCTTTAAAATGAAGTAGGGTGCATATTATCCAACAATTGCAGGAATGTTAGATGTCGATCATTATGTGCGGCGAACCCATAAAGTTCAAGTACAACCAGGAATGGCCAAGCGCGGTTCGTTATCCTAGTATCTTAACAATAGATATTCTGAACAACAATACCATAAGTTAATCAAGAATCACAACATATCATTTCCGTAGACACGAAGGATTCTATATCTGCGCATCCAAGAACATATATGAAGCCAACTTGCCTGAATGGAATGCACTGAGTATCTAATCTTCTCATCGGGATATCCTAAGCATGAAGTTGGATATATATAATTAAACGCCAGACTCTTCCTAACTCGAGAACTCGCTTGGAACTTCGACTACTTTTCCGGAGTGTGAAATCTACAATCCAATTTATTTTATATAAAAGTGAGACAAACCGCTCCGCCCCTTCTTGGTCGGCTTCTGGGCAAGGGGATGTGCAGATTTATCCAAACCTAGAGTTACAACTGCGTGATATCATTAACCCCTCCGTTTTGAAGATCCCTACCTGCGGGCCTAGTCTTATCTTTATCATTTTCTATGGGGTGCAGCGCAAATTCTCTTAAGCCCTTCTACCTCGAGGCCATCGTGGAAGCTTGATATGGAGCTCCCAGTTACTTATTCCAGATTCAATACGTTTCTACTTTTTATTTCAACTTTTTTTCTACCGACCCTTGAAGCAGCTGCTCTTCCATTATATACTCCGTCAAGCAAATCCGGGTATGCGAAAAACCCTAACACCTGGTCTCGCCCCCCGCCTCAGCCAGGATGGTCCACTAAAGACCCACCAGGCGAGGTTCTGGACTATTTGCACCTAAAATACAATTCTCGAACCTGTAACTTGGGGTTATCCACTAAAGCAAGAACTCTTGGAACGAACGAGAAGGGGATTTGGGAAGGCTATCCTATCGGGGCGTACCTTACCAATACAGCAATTCCCGATAACAAATGCTATTCCACACACGAACTGGGGCCGCAGTTTGTTGACAGCATAAGTTCACTCACACTGGCCGGTTACTGCGAATGCAGGTTCTTTCGGGACGAAAAGTGTCAAAATTATATTTTAGAAGCGTATAATACGGCACAGCCCAACTTGGCTGATCTCAAAGTGGAAAACATCCAAACGGGCATTAATTTAGAGGACATGATCAATAGCTTCTCCTGTCGGTGGACGAATAGAACGGAGGCGTTTGATTCGTGCACTGTCAAGATCGATAATGGAGCTGAGAAAGGACGTAACAGGATATTCGGCGCTCTCGACGGAACTGGTTATTCAGAACAGATTGAGACCTTTACCAAAGGAGATATGGAGGTTACTAGGGATGACGTCCCATATGGTCAGCCTAAAATCGGTATCACACGATGCATAGATGTCAATGATGGGCTCAGGGTCCGATATTGGGATATCAACGGATGTACTTGTGAATTTTTCGATAAACCGAGCTGCGAAGGCACTCGAATTTACCAGCAGGGGTCACCAGGAAGGGACGTGGGGGGGATAGAAAACGAAGAGGTTCTCCCAGCAAGGAGCTTCAGATGTTGGCTCCCATATGGCGTCACATGGGGTGAAGAAAGGAGGGATTCGATAAGGGTCCTGGGTCGTACTACGAGGAACTTAATCGAAGAAGTGCTGCCGACTACAGTAATTACACCTAACGAACCACAAGCACTTCGATTGGATATATCTACTAGCATATCAAATCCCCCAATCGCCACCTGGATTCCCGGAGCGACTAGCCGGGGAGCGGGTGGGATTGCTTCAGATCTTGGGCTAGTTGATGCGAACCCAACAAGCACACTTGCCCACCAAACCAATAGCCCCCCCACAAAAACTATCCCTACTACTCTCGCTACCGAAATTTCTAATATCCCGACCGGTAACTTTTCCGCTCCACCAGATGCAGAGGCTTTCATTATCCCTGCTGAACCTCCCGCTGCTCCCACTGAGGTTCCTATTGTTCTTTCTAATTCTGAAGCCCCTGCTGGCCCTACCGAGTCTCTAGACGCTCCTAGTCCTACGGATCCACCTGTTCCTACCGCCCCTGCTGCACTTGGATTTGCCCTCGCCGATGCCGCTCATATCCCCAGTGGAGTTACTTCTACCCCTATCCAAGACCCGGCCGTCGCTAGTGTAACTCCCGTTATCTAGTACAACTCCCGTAGTCGTTAGCCCATTATAACCGCGATGTTGTCTAATGTTCAAGCGAGTATAAAACTTACCGGTGGCAACCCTGGAGGTTGTCGATAGTGTCTTTCCATGTCTATATATGATCGGCATTGACATTCTTGTTTTTACGAAAATGTATTAAATGGGTTTATTCAACCCTTGCCTTCTGCTTCTTATTAGCGCTATCAGTTTCTGTTGCAGCGTTTCCTTGTATCTAGACAACTTTCGTATGTGTGCGCGTACGCACGTATATATCTTGCATCATCTGGTTGATGTCGGTGTGAGTTGTTTTTGTTGTATTCATAAGTCTCGTGGTGCATGCTGGTCTTCTATTCAGTATAGACGCCATATATATCCATGAATTTCTCAGAAATCACTTTTCCCAAGAAATTCATTTATTTTAGGTATTATACTTGATAAGTGCGTTTAACGACTAAGGTGAAATTATATTAATAGCTAGTTAAGTCAAACAGAAAAAGCACAAGAACCCGAAACATGTTGCGACTTCTATGCGCATGTGCACCCAAGCCGGTCGCCCCAAGAGATATTAGTACTGCCTCATGATACTCCTAGTCCTGAGATTAACCTCTAATAAACTATTTAGTTAACCCATAGACCGAGATTATAAATTTAGAGATTTTACTAGTGCTTACATGAATTTCTTGCAAAGCGTCACGGACAGGGACAGTCTTCTGGTATCCAAAGAATTCCGTATATGGGAACTTTACCATCAGCTTCCATGCAAAGTTTGCAAAAATCGGCATTATACTTGGGTTGATTCTTGTCTACTGGTTGTTTCCCCTCGTTACTGGTGCTTTTTGGCGGCGGCATTTGGGCCGAAGTTGGTGTTGGACCTATTGCAGTGTCGACCGGGGACCATGGGTTAGATTTAACCAAAGCATAACAGTAAAGGACAAACTCTCGCGCAGGATGTTTTAGAATCTTACATGAAATATCTTCATGGTCAGAAGTAGCGGTTCCATTAATTGCACTTGCTCTTCGTACAAGTCGACGTCTCCCATCTGCGCAATCTTCTTGATTATCATCTGGATCTTGGCCGAAGCTATTGTACACGACTGGCGGATACCGTTTCTTCATATCTTCCGACATCTCTTGAGTGTCTAAGCGGGGGTATGCGAGGCGGTAGAGTCTATCCTTGGCTTCGGTGGCAGTATCCCCGTATGCCGAGATATAGGTAGCTAGGACACCAGCTACAGCGGGGGCGCCTATAATAATATACCGAGGTGGAGATGCGAAGTTAGTCTTTGGCCGATATGCTAATATTACAAAGCCTAATCGGGCGAGCTCATAATTATAGTGGTAGGGAGGTAAATGCACGTCACCATTCTGGTGTTCGTAGTGGTAGCCAGTATACTACTACGGTAAGGAATATTGCCAGGCTAGAAGCAACTACATATATACGTACTTAGAGAGGTTCCGCGATATTTAGCATACTGGGTTCCTCTGAATAGACCGAATTGTCCCGTTGCAAGCTCAACATCCACCGCAGGGGCGGATACGTGGACGAACGGTGCTGTTTGGTACAGGATTCTACCATTCAGGTCAGTACCCCCAACGACTATCAAGTTGTGATTAGCATCGTCGTAGCCATAAGCCCGTGGAAGCATTGTTTTTAGGATTGGGTCTCTCTACATTGTAACGTTAACATCTAGAAAGTTTAGTATTGGACTTGTGTTTTACGGATTCTTACTCGATACTGTCTTTCTGGAGGAACCCGCTCTCTACCCTCGATTTCGTTGCCGTTTCCCGCAGAGACAACGAAAAGCACGTTATTTAGCGATCTTAAAGTTTCGAATGCCTCGTCTAATCGACGCTTTTCGTCATCAGTTTGCAGGGGAGTTGAGAAAGTACTAAGAATTATATACTGTCCTGACCCCTGCGGCCCGCCTTGGCTACCGTTCCCCGTACGCTCCTCAATTCTCCGGATGACTTCAGCGATGCATTCAACGTACCAAGAGCTCGCGAGACGTCCGGTCTCAGCGGTGAATTTGACAATTACCGGGGTTACTAGTTTTGCAACTCCATTCTTCGCACCTAGGAGTTTACTGAGTACCAATGTTCCATGATATGGGGAGCTTCCTGTATTTGATTCTGTAATTCTAATACTACGAATTGAATCCCATGATTCATCCTGATCGATGAAGAGGTGTTCTTCGTCCGCAGCCCAATTTACATCCCGGAAATCCTATGGTGTAACCTTGTCAGCCTCATGGACATTTTAACATAGGTCAGTGAGGATATATATATATATCTTAGATTCGCTCCCAGGCTTGGTTACCGTGTGGCGCAAATCAAACCCACGGTCGATAACATAGACGACTACACCGCGGCCCTGGGATGAATTTGTTTCGTAGGTACACGGGGCATCGGGTTGGAGGTTTTGGGCGTTTGGATGTTTGGAGACCATACACGTTTCCGGTCGCTGGTCTTTTAATTTCAGCAGATATGATCTTTTGTGTAGCTTTGGATCTTTGCTTTCACTCCCTTTTTTGTTTGCGGTTCCTGACTTGGTTTCTGGTTCTGGAATTGATTCAAATTCGTCTGTTGTCAATACTTTGGGTTCGCAGGGGCGAAAGTATTTTATCTGTATGATGGCGGAAATAGGATTCCTTTCAGCGTTAACATTTACACTCGACTGCTCCTTCTTCGGGAATATGAGGTGTCGCGGGAGGACGCAGCCACACTGAGGGGTACAAACGCTCTTTTCCCACTGTTTTACTATCCGCTCTGCGATTCTGTGAGCGAATCATTGACTCTATTAGCCTTCTTTCATACCAGTTGTAGTTATGATATTCCAAGATCAGAGTCTCACCCTTTATCACACTTCAGATAAAACCACATGATACCACCTTTAACAGCACGAGACCACCTCTCTTTAGTTTTCTTGCGATCGGATCCCAGCTCCGATTTGATGAAACTACGAATATCATCTAGTTCCCGATCTTTTTCATGCCCTATCCGAACAAAGAAGACCCAGTAGTTTTTGTATTCGTCAGGATCTTCATCCGCTCTGCGGAAGAGAGAGCCTAAAGACGTGGGGAGATTTAGTTTCCAATTGGCTAGGGCGCTGGTATTTGGCTGTTGGACATTACTATATGTCGCCAGGCATTCGGCTCCTGCGAGCAGGAGGGGAACCAGTAGAAGGAGTTTTGAGTGCATTATACGAAAGTGGTTGAGACCCCGATCGGTTACTATTTCATAATCGAGAATTATGTCCGGAGAATGTATTATAGGAAGGCTGGACGAATCAAAGCTTTTATCTACTAATTCGCTATCGATTTGATTTTTCTAATATCAATATCGTTATCGATTTCACCACCGGCGCGGTGCACCTGAGCTCCATCCCTGCTCGATTGTGGTACTACCCTGAAACCCTAATATAATACCACCCAACAAATTGTTCTAGATCCTAAGAAACCCTACCGTTCGACTCGAGCGACATATTTATTAGACATTACCTTGGCTACACTAGACTACCTTGCTAAGTCGTGTCACGTCATTGCTTGAAACGACGGTTGTGCGGCGTCCAATGTCGCGCAGTCAAATGTTGAACATCACTAAGGACAAAATAGATCTGTATACAGAACGAAGAAACCATCTTACCACCATCTTTAAACTATAGCTATCGGATAGAAGGTGGTCTCCCGCCTAGACAATGCGATGTGAATCATCATGCACCACGTCAAGCTGGACGGGGACATATTTGAGACGTGAAAGGATCTTCTTGGGATTCTGTTATATTCCACATACATAGGACGAGTATTGATATATTCTATATAACGGCACAAGTTTAGGCTTCTGGATCGAACAAAAAAAAAAAAAAAAGCCAAGATTAATTTTAGCACCTCGATAAAGTCTTGCTTGATGGCGCATATGGCCAACACCATTCGAATCTTCCATTTCTATGTCGAACTTCAAGTTTGCGTTGACGCGATATCGACCGGTATCAGGGTACTTGACTTATCGCGGAAATTCGCAAGGGTCATCTACTAGCGGGATCTCGGAGCTTATGGTTAGTGGCGCAGGCGGATCTAGGGTGCACAGATGCATGCACATGGATGAGCTTGGAACTCGAATGTGCATATGTCTACCGCTAGGCAGCTATGAAGGTCTGCCAACCCCGCATTCCAAACAGCTAGATCGACGGCAGAGCCGTAACGTTAACTCGGTCTGAATGGCTCTCGAAGTCCGGGATTCAAACGATTCCATTTGTAATCCGCTCTCCGGGGATCTGGAAACGATCAATTGTGGTCACCTGGATTGTTACGCAATTGGCCTAAACACAGCTAGCTTTGTTGTAATTTTGTATTTGTAGTCTCAGACTTGGTGACACAAGATGGAAATGATTCATAGCCAAAAGTCCGTTGTCCAGGGCCATTCGCATTCGATATTTATCCAGTGCGCTACGTGCTCCGTGGATGGCTCCACACCACCCCGTTGCCTATGGGAGCGGGGCCCATGTAACGTTTCTAGGCCGGATTTAGTGTTCGGCATGTCGGCAGGGAAAGATTGTCGCCTACCCTACGGACGTATCCACATGGCCACATGGACAGGCCCAGAAAAGCTTATATATCATCCAGCCTACAGAGCCTCCACATGCCCCAAGGACCTCACGAATATCTTCCTTTCTATCTATAAAGCCCATCCTAAAGGCTCTAGTTAGACTTCATTACTAGAAACTCTGCCACTAAGTCTAGTCTATTGAGTGCGACCAGGGAAGTCTCCAGCATGGCTAGCTCCAGCTCTGCACCCCTCCCACTCGCCAGCCCCAGCTCATATTCGGACCACGAACGTTATTTCATTTCCTCAGGCAAACAGATATCCTTCCAACCGATCCCAACGCCAATCTACCGCCTCGCGCAAACAACGGAGTCCATAAAAACCAAAGGCACGCTTTGGCAACTCAACCCGTCCGCGTCAGACGATCCTTCTACCACAGGAAATACGTTCGATGTTGTATCCAGTCTGCCTCTATTTGTTGCACGCTATGATAGCCCCTTAGTTTCGGGAAACGACTCGAAGACTATATACTGGGAATTTGAAATCACTAGTTTGGGATACTCTGATACTCTGGCGAGTTTGGCGTTCGGGTTTGTTGTGAAGGATGCTGGGTCGGAGGCTGTAGCTTCTAATAGCAATGGGAGTCTTCGTCCGTATGATCAAGTTGCTGCGCCAAAGTCTCTCTCAGGCCCAAGCGTTCTCTGGAATTCTACAGATGGCGGGGTATATGACAACGGGGCCAAGGTTCCAGACTCAGACTTTCAGGCAAAAGTTGGAGACACAATAGGGCTTGGAATAACCTTCCAGTTCGATCCTAGCGTGCCTATGGTCCCTACAAGAGATGTCAACGATAATCCTAATGCAAAGGCTGGGAAGTTTTCAAAATCGTTGGATAGCAAAGGAAATAAAACGACGAGAGTCGCAGAAGTCAAAGATTTAGTGGCGGTTCCGACAAGAGTGTTTGTGACTATCAACGGCGAAGAAAAGGGGGTCGGGGGAGACGTGGCGAGGGCATTTATTTCCGGTGTTACAGATGTTTTCCCAGTGTTGGTGGTATCTGGACCCGGTGTAGGTGGGAAAGTCAAGATCGGTGAGGCCGTAAATTTTGGCGGCGAAGGGGGGTTGGCAGATGCGCAGCTGGCGGCAAAGGGCAACACTGCCAATGCTGGAGTAAGTTTTCAATATATATTGTTGGGGTTGCGTTTCATGAATTGTTCGCTAACAAGTTGCTTGGTATAGCATAAAAAATCGAAGTTCTCAAAGGTGTTCAAAATACCAGGAGGTGGTGGTTGGTTTGGAGGTGTTGGAATGGGATCCAGTGGTGGCTAGAATATAGTACCCTCCCGCCAACGAGTTTTCCACGCTGGCACGTCCCTAGGCTTCTGTGCGACAGCTTCGTGATGCAAAAGGTTCTATTATGGATGGAATTTAATTCTTGTGAACAAGGGCCATAGTTAATCTAAATGCGGTTGTGTAGAAATTTAGTCGAATTTTCTCTGTATAACCCATCCTTGAATGAATCAGGTTGAAGATAGAAATATGGAGTCGAGGCCATGTATAGTTTTGGGTGATCGATTAAGTGACGCCCTATGTTAAAGAAGGTGCCCATACCTGACCCTATTGCGGCTATACACTGCATATGGATAAAGCTTTAAAGTGAAGGGTAAAACAGACCCTAAAACCAGAGAGCGTATGTAAACATCTCCGACCTGAACTTAGTCAACTGGTCCATGGCTTTCCAAACTGCAAGCCACTCGGCTATTACTTGGTATTGATGTACTCCGACATAATACTTGTCCGGGTTGAATCGGAAGTGAATCATAAAAGACCAAACGTTTTCGTTAGGGTGCCATTGCGAGTCGCACATAGTGATTGGCTCGTTGACAGTTCTGGAAGGCCCTGTGTAGGCCCTCAAGTGTCGTCGCAGATTCTATAAAATTCCAGCGTTTGTTAGAACCTATTTTCTTTCAAGCCACTTAGAAAAAGGGTAAAGTATGTTCCCAAACCTTCAACATCCCATGTACAATTTCCACCGCAGTCATCCCCCACGTCTCCCAGTGTTCGCCCATCCACTCGAAATCCTCAACCTCGTATGATTTTTCTTGAATCCTGAAGTCACTGTGGACATGGCCAGCGGCTCGGTCTTTGTACCAGTTTTCGGTTGCCCTAGTGAGTGTTTTCTCTGGCCAGGTTTTGGTGATATCTTCAACACGGTACTCGAGGATTGGTTTGATCAAATCTCGCAGCCATTTCAAAGCAATTTCTTTCCCTCTGGTCTTTTCGACGGCCCCGATGTAGGCGAAAAATGTATCCGGGAGATACTTTTGAACCTCGGCGTCCGTGAGGGTAGCTGGATTATGACGGCGAATACGTCCGTCAAAGTCGTAGAGATAGCCAAAATAGCGGGCTTGCTCGAGATTAATCAGGTTTTCTATCAAGATCTATTATAACCATTGATTAGAGCTTTTCGATAAATCCGAAAGAATTTGTCGATGAAATGCGAGGTACATACTTCTTCATAGTAATGATCGAATTCCCGTTGAACTACCGTCCCGTAGTTATTGTGAAGCGTAGTCTGGATCATCCACTCGAAAACTTCATCGCCCCAAGATTGAAGTTCATGGCGGCTTTCACCTTCGATATCTATTTCAGCTAGGCAGAAGACGCGTAGGTAGGCAGCTTGGCTGGTGACTAGAGGGAGGGATGGAAGGACTTCGGGGCTTGGGAGGCGAAAGATCGGATCGGCTCGTGGATCATAGGGAACCGAAGTTGGGGTGAAGAGGTGAAGAGGGAGGTATTTCGGATCACCTGGAGGCGGTAGATTGTAGACTTCAGGGTAAGGAGAGGCGGCCGTCGTATTTGTCGCCATGGCTGCGGTTTAATTGGATATTCGGAGATCTAGAGTAGGGAGTTGATGGTGTAATGGCGTGGGTGACCCTCTCCTTCGCGATATCGGTTGGTGAGAGTTCTATGTTCAGGGAGTGAGTACTAGCTAATAAGGCTTTGGTACCTAATATACATCATATTCATTGCTGTGTAACTTGGGTATGATACATCATGCATGCAGGCTCACCTGCTCAGCTGTCTCTGAATTCATGAACCAGAGCTGCTGAGCAATCAACATCGGTTTATCTACATATAGCCTTGGATTGAGCCTTCGACAGAAACCTTACAAGAATGACTAGCTTAGATATCATTAAGTACACCCTATCATTTGAAACAGTAGATAGATACTAGTCTAGTAAGAAGACGGGTGCAGAGCGCACCAAAACGAAATGTGTTTAAGATTCAGTCCTAAACGTTATAAACCTCGAGACTACGGTCAATGCAGACTAAGGTGCCAAAATGCAACAGGCAGATGCGTTGCGAGGCCCAAAAGGAGGTCGGCGCCGGCCAAATCCTTCAGGTTACACAACCCAATCAACGTCGGCCCGACCAGTCCAGACCCTCCGCCGGACTCCTGCGACAGCTTCAAGCTTCAAGCTTTCTTTCCGACAACAGCTTCCAGACTCCTCTGGCTTGATGTTAGCCTGAGCATCGTACGATGACCCTTTCCCCCTGCAACGAGCTTAAATTTGCGTTGTGCCGGGCCGAACGAACACCGAATCACGGGCTGTGATTGGTGGGCAAACCGAAAGTGGCCTGTCCAAGCCGGTCTGGTTTACATGGTTTACAAGGTTCGAGGTTCCTGCGTCCAAAACTTTTACGGTTTGCGCCAAATCACAAGCTTGTGATTGCAAAGGACAGACCGGTCCACTTCGTTATCAGCTCGCAGGTTCTCTCGTTAAAAGCCTGAAATCTTTGCTACGATTTTTGATTTTACGATACCCAAGAATTACGGATATATATAGAGCTCAGGGCCCTCCGACGCTTGCGGTCTTTGTTTGGAAACCCCTTAGTCAACGAATCTAACTTCAACACTACATACTACCAACTCGTTTCTCGCGCCTCCTTTCCACGGTCCTGAACTCGAATTACGTATTCTACCACGGGATAAACACAGTTCAATATGGTCGGCACTCCAGAATTACGAAATCTACCTCCTCCACCACTGCCGAAGCGGTCTTTCGATGTCGCTATCATCGGCGCTGGAATCGTGGGGTGCACCCTCGCCGCCGCGCTAGGCAAGCAGGGCCGCGATGTCCTACTGCTCGAACGAGACCTGTCGGAGCCGAACAGGATTGTCGGAGAGTTGCTGCAACCTGGTGGCGTGAGGGCATTGAAACAATTGGGAATGGAGGGTGAGTACCAAGCCATCAATTGGTCAACCGGGTGGCTGGATTGGAGACTGATTCTTGAGCTTTGCGGATAGATTGCTTGGAAGGGTTTGACGCCGTGCCCTGTCATGGCTACCAAGTTCGATATCACGATCAACCAGTGCATATCCCATATGCCATTGGTGAGGATGGAAAGAGGCCCGAAGGAAGATCTTTTCATCACGGGAAATTCATTCAGAAGCTCAGAGCAGCAGCGAAGGCGGCGCCAAAGTATGTTGCCGAACTACATTATCTATCAATTGGGCTCATTCGCTAACAATTGATGGATAGTGTGACAATTGTCGAGGCAACAGTATCAAAAAACCTTGTCAAGAACAATGGCCACGTTATCGGCATACGATGTACACCCCGGAACACCAAGGAGGAGATTTGTGTAGGTTGCATCGATGTTAATTCGATTGATACCAGACTAACGATTCGTCTAGTACTTTGCTTCAATTACGGTTGCCGCCGATGGCTGTAAATCTAATATCAGATCCGACTATATCCCCCGCCAGGTCCAGGTCAAGTCTCATTTCTTCGGACTGGAACTCATCGACGCCAAAATGCCGCTCAAGGGCCACGGAATAGTCGTCCTTTCGAACCGTGCGCCTGTCCTCCTATACCAAATCGGTACACACGAAACAAGAGCTCTGGTGGATATTCAGGGCAAACCGCCCTCCCAGACGGATGGAAGTCTCAAATCGTACATGTTAAGCACAGTCCTGCCCACGCTGCCCGAGGAGATCAAACCGTCATTCCGGAAGGCCATCGAAGACTCCAAGTCTATTCGGTCGATGCCAAACTCATTCCTACCACCAACTATGAACAAGACCCCTGGTTTGATACTGCTTGGAGATTCCATGAATATGCGGCATCCATTGACCGGGGGTGGTATGACCGTGGCGTTTAACGATGTGGTACTGCTCCGGGATTTGCTCGCAGATGTTGAGGATTTGAGCGATACAGACCTTGTTCTCGACAAATTGGCGGAGTTCCATTGGAAGCGAAGGAACCTCACAAGCATAGTGAACATTCTAGCACAAGCTCTTTACAGCTTGTTCGCTGCCGATGGTAAGTTTCACTCGGTTAGCCGGTACGATTGAGTCGGAAGCTAATGGAAAAAAAACAGATGACAACCTAAAGGTTCTCCAGAAGGGTTGCTTTGCCTACTTCCAGATGGGAGGAATTTGCATTGACCACCCCGTTGGACTTTTGTCTGGGTAAGCACTCCTCTAAATCCTAATTAAGAGATTCAACCGCTAACTTAGTTATTACAATGCAGTTTGCTGCACCGACCGCTTGTCCTCTACTCTCACTTTTTCGCGGTGGCGTTTTATTCCATCTGGGTAATGTTCAAGACCACAAACCCACTTCTCTGGCCGCTTTGCGTTCTTAGAAGCATAATGGTATTCTACACTGCCTGTGTAGTCATCCTGCCATACATTTGGTCCGAGCAGCAATGCTAAATCACAATTATACGACCTGTCTAAGCCCAGGAAACGGTTCCGTTTCTATATTTCTATACCCTTTTGTAATTACTATTTCCTGTACCATAGAATTTCCCTTTCCTGTTTTTTCTTCTTTGACATGGCACGAGCTTCACACTAGAATCTTTTCAGCGAGGGGGTTGAGCGTTCCGTTTGTTTTTTCTGTGGAAGAGTTATGTTGCCAGTACCCAGGCCATGATAGATGTACGACGGTAGCACGATTAAGCCTGCGAGCAGCCTCGAGGCTTCGGATTGAATGTTATCTAGAAGACTAATTTATAATCTACCATCCCCATACTATATCTCCATACCATCGTTGAGATGCCCCCGCGTGCGCATTGCAAGATATCAAAGACCGCAGACATGACATCCGTCGCGAGCAGTCTGCAAGTTCGGTTAGCGGACGACCCGAATCGCTGTCGCTTATCTCGCCCAGCCCAAAACATGTAACATGTCCATATGCAGTTTCGGCCCCCACGACCCTTCCAACCTTCCACGTCGTCCAATCCTCTTTTCCCTTCGACAACCACACGAAAACCCTCCTTCCGAGCCCTGTATCATGACGTCCTCTCCCTCCCTCGAACTACCCCTGTCTTTCCTTTGCTATCCCCGTTGATTGTCCCCCCGCATTACTGTCATTATCTTTAAATCGTTATCTATCTTTGCTTTGAACAGTGCAGTGCAGTGTCGTGCAGCGCCGCGCGAGCCCCTTGCGAGCTGTGATTTAAAATACCAGAACCAACACTTCGTACCTCCTTCTGATGCCTGAGGCCAGATCTGTACCACGACAATGGGATCCCGCGAGAACAGCCCTTTGCTCGACACCAGCGGTGGTATCCGCCAGAGATTCCGACATCAGCATTCCGAGCCTATCGAACCGGTAACATTACCATTCAACAATGCTGGTGCGCAATATGATCATCTGCCAGTTTACTTTACTATCCATCGGTACTACTTCGAGCTCTACTGTTCGGGCAGCGGTTTATTGTATTTGGATACTGACTGGCTCTGTGCTGAATTAATATAGCATACGGAATGAAGTTACAAATCTCATCGGTACGAATGGTTCAACCTCTGTGTCGAGATGTACAGCAGACTAACGGGAGGCTACCATAGATGATCCGTACACCTTGAAGCAACTCCGAGATCCTCGGATGAACCAATCCCTGGTCCGGCCCCTTGTAGACAAGTACTATGAGATGAAAGATATCTCCGTAGGTATGAATATTTGCTCCATAGTCTATTGTATTTATCTATGCTAATCTTGTCCTACTAAAATTTTAGTCTTCTGCCTCCTCGTCAATCGCATGCAATTCCAATCCGAACAGACTCAACAATTGCACGAACAGTCCGTAAATCTTACCCGCGCGATCCTTTGCGAGCTTGTCGCAACCCGTATCCTTCGACGATTTTACGAAGACAGCTCGGGCCCTGAGGGCCTCCTTCTCCTTGCCAATGTCCTCGTCGCTGGCTTCAGCGTTTTCCAAGGGGCCCCGGACAATATCCAACAAGCGAACTTGCCCAGGGATCATTGGACCGTCACCTACAAGAGCCGGCATCCAGCGCTTGAGATAGCGATCGTGTCGCAAAGTAAGCTCTTCTTGAGCTCAGGTGCTTGCCAATTGGTTGTCAATGCTATCTACATTGGCCGAATTGTGTACACTCCCACTACTTTCATCGACATTATCCCCGACAACTACAAGTACCGACCAATATCGCTCTACGATCCCAGAAAGGCGCCTTTCTTAAATCAATATCGTCTTATGGTGCCGCGGACAAGAAACACGGTTGAGATATGCGAGTTCATTTGCCTTCTGTGTCTGTACCTTTGGATTATGATCCAACGGCCTCCGCCACATCAATACCCTCTTCAAGAAATATTGTTCGCGGTATATGCTTGTGGATGGATCCTTGAACAATTCTCCACTATCCTTGAGCATGGTTGGTTTGTTTATACACAAAACTTATGGTCATTCCTTGAGTATGTTGGATTCACCCCTACCTTTATTTTACTGAGCATTCACTAATAAATATACAATCGATAGTGTCACATTCTCCCTTATTTTCGCCATTTATGGTGTTCTGCGGCTCCATGGCCTGCGAACCGATTCTCCTGTCCCCGGCCAACAAGCTCTCGATGTCCTCGCAATGGCAGCAACGATCCTAATACCACGTTTAGCCTTCAACTTAATGTCCGAAAACATGCTATTCGTCTCCCTTCGGGCCATGATGTCGGACTTTATGATGCTCACGGTATTGGCGGTATGGTGTTTTATCGGCTTCTTGTTATCCATGCTTTGGCTGGGAGAGGGAAAACACCACATGGCTACAATCTCCAAATGGATGTTGTGGGTCTGGTTCGGTCTCGATGGCACTGGTATCGGAAGATCGGTTGAATTTCACTGGCTGCTCGGTCCCTTGTTGATGGTCACCTTTGCTTTCCTTGGGTACCTGTTCCTCGTCATCCTGGTCTCTATGTTGTCCAATACGTTTTCGGGATTACACTCGGATGTCAATGCGGAAATTCAATTCCGACGGGCTGTATTGACATTAGAAGGAGTCAAGAGCGATGCCATATTCAGCTACCTACCGCCACTCAACATTTTCGCCATCGTATTTCTAGTGCCCCTAAGATTTGTGGTAACAGAACGATGGTTCCACAAGATTAATGTGGCTGCTATAAGGACCCTGAATTTACCCATCTTAGTCCTCGTCGCAGTGATAGAAAGACAAGCTTGGTGGGCACCGAGGAAGAAAGGAAAACTTCCGCCGGGGCTTAAAGCACGGGGTAAAGCGAGACCGGGGATGGGTTCGCGGGCCATCAGCGTGCCTGGATTCAACGCACACGGGAATATTCAAGCAGTGTTCAGGGCTGAATATGAACGAATCAAGCAGGAGGAAATGGATGCGGAAGTTGGAGAGGTACCGCCGGAAGTACTACACGGAGACGACGTGGAAAGCTTTATGATGGGAGCTGGAGGTAGAAGCTCGGACCGAAGAACGAGTAGGGATATGATGAGGAGATTGGCTAGAAGGGATAGCAGCATGCCTCTCGGTGAGGTGGCGGATCAGTTGAGGGCGTTATTGAGCACGGCCGACGGTGAGAGTGAGGCCGGGGTAGGAGTCGGGCAAAGGATTAATATGCTTGAAGACCGACTAAAGAATATCGAGGATATGCTGGAGACGTTGGTTCGGGGTAAGGAGAAGCAGAAGGTTGAACAAGAAGTTCTAGAGGAGGATGCGGACGAATGACTAGATGATTGGTGAGCGGGGTACGCTATATTTTTTGCATAAACTACTAGCCGTAGGCGGCGTTTGTTTACAGGCGGTAAAGTTAGATTAGGGCCTGACTACTTGGTTTTGAGGGGCCGTTGCTCCTAGGTATACTAGATCATCAAGACTGCAATGGCGGTATGGATATAATTTGCATCCTGGCATGTGTGGCTGTGGATTGGGAGGAACAGATCAATCTTTATGTATTAGAGAAGCGCTTTGGGAATATACTGCATTTGCATTCATTGTTTTAGAAATCTCCTTTTAATGTTAAGAATCCGTTGATGAGTACCATGAGGTATGGCTTGTCACACACACAGTTGCCATTTAATTGTAAAAACCAGCTGAATCTAGGTTCGGTGTAAGGACTAGGGCCAGAAAGAATGGGAACAAGAACTTAACATTACTGCTAAGATGTCTTCTCAGAATTAGCTAACTAAACCCCGGTACTGGTAATTATATTTATCTAATATTGACAAAGGTTTCAACCGCCCTCTTAAGATACCCACCCCACCCAAACCTTTAATTCGGAGTTCGCATGGATGTAGCACCGCACGCTGATATAATCTTCCCGTTTCCTTTCCTCTACCAGCCTGTGTGAGCGTTATAGCTCATAGAGATGAGAGAACCTAGACGAGGAGGGTTCTGTTCGGTCACGCCGTACTGAATCACGGTCGAATAGATATTATGAGTAGCGAAACCAGCGACACGGTTAAACTTGATAGTCCGTATCGGCTTCCCATATGGGTAGAATGTGACAAAATAGTAACCATTCGGAGAACCAGTCGCCGCAGGGAAAAACTGGATGGACAAGCGGAGCAAACGGTCGTTCGTCGCGGTGTTCGGGACCGGCAGGACGTCATCGACAGTAAAGGCGGTGTCATGAATGGTACCAAAATTCCCGGACCTGAAGTGGGTGTAGATCACTTTGCTGGTCGGGTCCCCGAATGAGAGTTGAATGGTGCGGTCCATTGTGGATACATCTCTGAGGAAGATTACGCCGTTGGTTTCGACGAACTGGTTGTACCATGCTTCGATACAGAGGATGGTATCGCCTAGTCGTGCCTCGACGCTAGTACCAATCGTCGTACTGACAGTCGGAACCAGCGAGAATGGTGACTCTAAACTCGTCGGGCCCAATTGACGCTTGCCTAGTCGAAAGCCATTTTCGAGTTCGCCCGGTGCGGGGGCTGCGGAGGCTAGTCCCTGGAAAAGAGCACCAGCGAGGAATGTGGCAACGCCGAAGGTTTTAAGAGATGGGAGCATGTCGTATCTGGGGATCTAGAGTATATATATACTAATTTAAGAGACTGGGCTTGGGATAGCTGCAGACTATGGGTAAAAAAGACCACAGGTTCGAGGGAAACCATCGGTATTTTATACACTCGAGGACTCACTGCAATATAGTATCTATACACCCCACCTTTTCAAAGCTTTAAAGGTTCAAATACAGAGGTTGGGGTCCCTTCGGGCCCATCTAGCTATTCCTAGTTCATAAGCTCTCTAGATCGTGCAAAAAATTTTAGACTGAGGGTGTGTGATTGTGGTACAATCCAAGCCTCGCATCAGGCAATACTTGTTATTTGTCTCGCATGGTATCCCTCCGTACGTCTGTATCTGGTAATGTCGCCATGAAACCTCGTATACCCGGACGTTAGAATCTGCCTCCTGTGGTGAACATTGTCTTGGTCCCCGGGTTTCCCGGGGTTAAAGATTTAAAAGATTCAAAGTCCTGTGAAGACGTAGATATATATCCCGCTTGGAGCGGAGGTGAGGGCAGGCAGGTGGATCTAGGCATACTATGTATGAGACTTGAATTCTTAAGACGTCTTAGCAACTTATTATATTGGCGGATGACACCACTGACTGCGGGCCCGGGCGCCCAACCTTAAATTGAGCCGCTGGATTCAGGAAACATTGTTTCACAACAACAGACACTGAGAGCCCTCCAAGAAGTACGCGCGAGCTAACTTGCAGAATAATCCTCGCCGACCCCCGCCACAGTATGCTGTGTAGCAATCTGATTGGATTGATTTGTATCAACGTCCGAATTTAGCCATGCTACGTATTAATTCTGCATTGAATTTTGCAACCGTCATGGCCACAACCATCACAGTCCTGCCGTTTTCGGCCACAATCAAAGCTACAACAAGCTTCTCGAGATCTCGCACGTAGTACCTTAGCGAGCAGCTCATGCAGAGATCACGCTTTCATGTAGATGGTGGGCGCCAGGCTCGAGCGCTCAGGCTCAGGGTCGGCGAGCTCACAGCTCGGGCAAAAAATGGATCCTAAATGTCTAACCAAAGGACTAAGAATTATGGATCGACCTACGACTAATTAGCTAATAGTTTAAGCTTCCAAGCACATATTGCATCTGCAAGTCGGTTATAATAGTTAGCGGATTATTGCATGCTACCTTAACGACTCCACATAACGAATAACGGGGGGAAATATATCTAGATTGGCCTAGCTAAACGGCGATATCCAGAAGACTGCTTCAGGGCCGACATTGGATGAATTGAGAGGATGCGTCCAAACACGCATTACCAAGCAATATCATGACGATAATTTTCGGAGTGCCAGCGAAACTCTGCAGATCTGAAGTCTCGATTGACATGCCACATCCGAACACTTTGAATTGTGCACCTCCAGGAAAGAAAGGAAGAAAACGAACCGCCCAATGCCGTAAAACCTCTTTCCACTACCTCCTCTGGGCCCCACAAGTTCAGTCTGTATCTGTGGAATCCAGCTGCAGCTTGGGATAAGGGTCAGTCCACGACTGCACGGAGAATAAATTGCGCACCATTTCTGTGTTGTTCTTGTTGGTTTTCCAATTAGTATGTTAGGGCCAGTGCTTCAGCAGTTCAGCATCCGTACAAGCTGTATCGATGGACGTACGAGGCAGGCGCAGGATTTAGAAATTTTGTATCCTTTTCATGTACATATAATTCCCAGCTCACGGACAAATATCTACCTCGTTTTCTCAGCAATTTCCTATCGATATCATCGCTCATAAATTCCATACCCAGAATTAAGTCGATATTATGATAGGTCATATGCATATGTACATGTACATTATCATATGAATCCCAACGTGACATCTATAATGCATGGACACCAATTAAAATAAATTTATTAAATACATTAAATAGTAATGACAATATATATATATCCGATTGCAAAGGCCAGACGCAATGACGATAAGCGCGATCTCTAAGATCGTGGCCCCGATCCGACGCAGTATACCTAAACCTGCAAAAGTTCCTGAAGTGCCTGTTCCCAGGTTCACGACAGAGCACCTCCCAAATTCAAATTAAAGAGGGCGAACTTGGCTTTCCCATTAGACCCTTTATAAAAGTTTAAGCCCAATAACCAAGAGAAATAATAATATTATAATAAAATCGTAACTTCATACGCTTGGTAAGATATTATAACTCCGATTCAACTGTAGGGTTTACCACCAAGAAATGCCACATTGAAGCTCAGATGATAAATGAGAAGCTCTGCCGGTTTGATACCAAATATAGTTGGGCTCAATACCGCCGTCTACCACACTATTATCTGGCGTGAAAGTGACTGACTTGTATTCTTGCTCTTCACCGTATTGTGGGGTATTCGTCAAGAATGTAATGACCCAAGAGCCGTACCCTTGTGTCAGCGACATACGAACTAATCTTTCCTTAGTCTCTGAATTTGTTTCGAAAGTGGCCTCGGCTACGGTAAACCCGGCTGTCGTAACGGGCCCGTAGGTTCCATTGAACCGCGAGCGAATTAGGATTTCATCATCGAGGTTGCGGAAGGTTATTTCCATGTAACGACTCTTGCTGGCGGATTGTAAACTCGAACCGCAACCATTTTCGTGCACGAAGGTGATGCTGGTATCGTACTTGCAGGGTTTCCAGAATGTTTGGATGTCGAGCGAGGCTTGGAAGTTGCTGAGAGAGACTTTTCTGAATTGACCTTTGCCAACGGTGAACGGGGCATTGGTAGACTGGCGCTTCTCTAACAGGTCGCCTGCGGCGGGTTCTGGTGCTGGCGCTGTGGACACTTGGAGCGCCAGGAGTGCGGCGACGAGAATGGGTTTCAGGAAGAACATTTTGCTATGAGAGAAATATCTTAGTTTGACGTCTTGAGAACGTTCAAAGGACTTGATAGTGAAATGAATACAGCATCAGGGGTATTGGCGGTCTTTTATATTCATTTATTGATCCATTGTTACACAGCAATTTGACGATTTTTAACATATATATTGCCAACTGCCTGGGAGCTTAACGATAACCTATAGGCACCTAGTATTAAGCAGTATAGGTTCCAAATGCAGTAAGCTTATAAGCACAGTTGCTTGAATTAGAAGCTGTAACCAAAGCCGCGCGGGTTTGGTGGAAGCGTCGGAGCCAAGGCCCGTCTTGGAGCGGAACCATAGGTCAACCGGAGGAAGCATTCGTAAACATAAAACATCCTGATCCAAAACCTGGTAAATCATATCATGCGGTTTGAGTAAACCCCATAGTGGAATGGGCGCTATTGCAGATGTGAGTATATGATCGCAGGCGATCTCTATCGATCTATCCGTTTTGAAGATTGGTGTCCGCCGACCACCGATGGTTTGAGGGCTTGAAATATTTTACCCCACAGAAGATCACAAGCCGGTCGCCCATTTCTAGGTTTTGCATGTGCTCGGGTCTTACTTTGCTTTTAAACCTCCTCGCATACATTTCACGTCGACGTATACGGGACTAATTGGGTAGTCTCTAGTATTCAACATTGATGTCCACAGAACCCCCCACCAGGTTGTTTCTGCTTCTCAATATTCACTATTTACAGCACTTGACCTTCGTGTAGAAAGTATCGAAAGAATTTCATTGGAAGCCCTCTCTTTATATTGAGTTATGGTCTAATTCATAACATTCATGAAACTAATGAGGGTTAAGCTCCTATGCGTTTGAGCCTCGGATATATATAAGTCAACCGAGTCCACCTTTTAGGGCTAGGACTGTCGAAGTAATGAGGCAGTGGTACAGCTTCGAGTCAGGGATTTCAGATATAGTAACATGACTGACAACGGTAGCGTCGTTTCAATCGAGAAGATGTGGGATCTGTCCAGCTGTGGTACCGTTGCGTTTTGCAATTTCGCTCAACTTCATTTGCAGCTTTCGTTTCTCTTGTAAGAGTTGTAGTTCCTGTTCAACGTCTGCCAATCGGGAAACAATCAATCTCTCTTCGGTAGAAGCTTCATTGCTGATGGCACGCGGTTGAAGCGACGGCGTTGTCAGGATATCAGGGGGAGTTGGTTCGTTTGCGTTGATAAAGGCTGACCCATCTACGGAAAGCTCCCTTTTAATCGCAGGGGTCAGGTTAGATACCTGCGCTCGCTTTAGTTTGAATTCGCAATTACTCTTGATACAAAGGGTATAGATGCAGAATGCTTACCCCAGATTTCGTTGCCCGGTTAGAGGTGATGAAGCGTCGTGGTGGTATGTATCTTTCAGCTCCGTCAATGCTGTCCGTACTGGTGGTATCATGGAAGTAATCGGTTTCGCCGGCGTTTGTGCCATTGGACTCGGTTTGCTCATCACTTTCACGGGAGGCGGTAACTATACCCTCGTCCGAATCGGGGGGATACCTCTCAGGTGAACCGTTTGATAGGAACGGATGGTTCCCGCGACAAGGTAGGCTAATTTTACTAACCAGTATATAAAAGGAACTTCTCCAGAATATCGTACTCCTAACTAGCCCTGGTTCAGAAAGTAGCTCCATTCGAAGCCAAGTAGAGTTGGGGAATGAGCCCGTGTACTCTCGAACTCGTTTCTGGATAGATTCCAAAGTAGCGAAGGCTTTCATTGAACACTCCTCAGCGCCCCATGGAGTATCCTTGTCCGGGAGCCTCTGCAAAACCCCGTCTCCCGTAACCTCTAAGTACAGCGAGCCGTATATCTCCATTCGATTCCAAGTCTGGGTAGGTGGAAATGGCGGCTTCAAGTACGCTCTGGTCCCAGCTTTGGGGAGGCACCAGTCCAAACGTGACAAGAAGAGATAACTGTTCTCCTCCGAACCTTTTCTCGCACCTTTTTTCGGCGGTAAAACAATCTCGAGAGTGATCGTGTCCCTGAAAAGGAATATCATGATGTTTTCCGCGATACAGCGATCCCATACTTTCTTCGCGGGGTCCCAAACCGAGACTAATGTTCGTACACCGCGGAACCTTTGTGGTCGTATCGACTTCTCAGATGGTGGTATAAAGTCAACGACAGATGCTACCTCACTCCGAGCCCTCGGTCGAGCTGGTTGAGTTGGCCGTTGGGAGACTGGTAGCGAATCGTCGAGTCGCCATTGCCCTACGTCGCGTCGCATCTGTTAGTTTCCTAGCTTTGATGTACTTCCGGAGATCAAAAGCTAAATACTAGCATACCCATTGGCTGAATTGAAGTTTTCCCAGGTTTTGGGAGACCACTATTTCTCCCACTAACACCCAAATATGCTTTTCCCGGGTCACGGCTCATTTTATTGAGGCCCTTCGGCTCGATTCAAATGCAAGATTTGCTAGAAGCGTCAGTAGAATCGCCCAGTCCGGGCAATTGCAAAAGCTGCAAGTATTATTAAAGGTATGGGACCTACCCAGGGAACGCGACAGTGAATTCGACGATGAACTTGAAGATGACCGTGAAGGTAAACTTGATGTATATATACCGAGGGACTTGTAAAAGGCAAGACTTGGAGGGAGCGATCAAGTCAAAGGTTGTCGACGAGCTCAGATAAATCCGAGGTAGGAAGAAGGAAGGTTTAGAGCACTAGGAAGTTGTAGGAGATGAGGGACCTACTAAGAGCGCCCTGCTTCAAGCTTGAAGCAACGAAATTGACCGCCTTGTGAACAAGCCCACCGCACACCGTGGGCACCAGTCCATACAACCAACACAGACCTGGTTGAGACCGCGCCAGTTCAACACATTTTATCCAACAACCGCTACGTTACACACACCAACAAACACAACGCAACGCGGATTGAATAACGTTTCGTCAGGCCTCAACACCGCGAGACCAGGCCTCAAGGCATGCACTTTCAGTTCTCAAATTCAGATCAATATTCATAGCTAGTTAAGAGAGGGTGAAATGCAAGCTACAGCTTCAAGAGTTTTACGATATTGGGCTTCGCGGCAGCGTTTGATGTATGTGCGAAATTAGCACGTACTTCAAGTGTTTGTGATAAGATTCAGAGCTAGGGCTCGAGTAGAGTTCACATATATGCATTATATATAATCTTGGAACGAGCCGTTAACTTACTTTAAACGATCCCCTACAATCATTAAAACTAGCTTCGAATAAATACAGCCCCGAGTGAAATAAATAACCGCTGTAGCCCTAATTGAAACTCGCATACGTAAACCTCAGCCGATACAAGACGCAGAACCTCAGAAACCCAAATCAGTTATGGCGAAAATACCACCGCTAGACCAAGCTGTAGAGGCGTCAAACGTTTTCCACTGCTCTTGAGCTATCTGATCTGGTGGGCTCTGGTTGTAAGCATTATCCTCTTTCCGCTCGATGAAAACGGGAGGGACGAAATCGTTCACTACTCTTGCTGTCTTATATGGGATCTCAATTGTACGCCCTCCTACCACATCCGCAACCTGTAGGCCCACCACTTTTGCTTGTTTCAGTATTTCGAATTTTTGTTCCGCATATTCTGTTGGTTCCTCCGCCGCCTTGGCTTCCACTGTTTCCTCGGCGACTTCCGCTGCCGAAGCCACAGCGAATGAGCCGATTGTTGGTTCTTCCGTAGCCTTTGCCTCTGGGGCGGCTTCTCTCTTTGCAGCAGCCGGCCCAGATTCCGATGCCCCTTCCGCAGTAGTTGGAGCCGATCGTTTGACCCCCTGACTCCAATCGAAATACCCTTTTTCATCCCAATGGTTCTTTATCGCTCGTAGTGCTTCAGAATTTTTACCATAATAAGCGCTTTCGTAGTCGGTCCCAGAAGCCATCTCGTCCGGGAAGGGAAAGTTGACGTATGCCGCCTTCCCCTCCAAAGAATACTCCTTCAGACTCCGCCTAAAATTATCCAGCCATGTTCTCATATCATTTTGGAGCCACTTCCCGTCCCATTGCAACATGATGTATACATTGTAAACACCTTCGCGCCAAGGATACGCGGATGAATCGATCTCAGGATTATCCGGTTTGCTTACCTTTCCACCTGAGTGGATCCAAGTAACCTGAATTGTCGCGCTCTCCCCTACGAATTGCTTCCGAAACTTCCCCATGTTTTCGTTCAAGAATCTTGTAATATTTTCGATTCTTTCGCGGTCATTTCGGAAAATGAAGGAGGCGTGGTGGCTATAGCCCTTATTCGCCGGAAATGCCCTAACAATCTCATCGGACCACTGATCCACCAGGGTCTCATGAAGGAAGAGTGTCGATGGCTCCTCAATGGCTCGCCTCGTGAGCATATCACGTAGCTCTTTGTTCGCAATAGGCTTTTCTCCATCTTGTGGATCGATCAACTCAGTGAACTCGGTTTTGTTACCGTCGTAGTAGACCAAAAAGCGAATGGTTAGTGGTTTACCAATGGTGCAAATCCACGAAGAGTCGATTGTGCATTTATCCGGCCAGTCATATGAATAAAACCGATTCATGGTTTCGAGGGTACCGCCACTCACAACCGCATCCTCTTGAGGTCCGGGTGTGTACGCAGGCTGCCATTCATACTTACCCGCAACTACCAGCCCGTCTGGGTTGCTCAATGTGTGAATTTCAAGCTTGAACTCAACCACAACTCCAAAATTTCCACCCCCAGCACCGCAGAGTGCCCAAAAAAGATCCCTTCTGTGAATTTGGTCCTTGTTGGGCTCTTCTCCTACTTTGAATTCAAGATCTTTCCGCGAAACAGTATGGATTTTCCCGTCTGAAGTCACAATTGTGGCTTCGACTAGGGTATCGCTGCCGAGCCCGAAGCTTCTCCCGAAGGGAGCGAGCCCACCCCCTAAAATGAACCCACCAACACCCACCGTAGGGCATCGTCCACCATTCACAACTAGGCCATTATGTTTTCCATTGATCAAGTGTTTATAAGCATGGCCCCATTGTGCACCCCCCTGCATAATCATAACCGGATATGTTGACGTTTTCGTGTCGAGCCGGGCTCTGTTCATCTTTCCAAGGTCTAACAAGATGCCCTTGTCCGTGGTAGAGAACCCAGAATATGAATGGCCACCACCTTTTATTGTCATCGGTATTTTTGAAGATACTGCCTCCACCATAATGGTTTGGACATCGGAGGCGCTAAGCGGCTGAACAACGCAGCCAGGTCGGGAGAACCGATAGAAAAGGTTTGGATTTGCGACAGAGCGCTCGTACTCTGGCTCTCCGGGGAGATATACTGGGATATTCTCGGCTTTTAGAAAGTCGGCGAATGCACGGAATTCCTTTCTGCTTAAATCGATAGCCACCCTTTGCTCATCGATTGCCTCACGTATCTCCTTCGCCGTTTTCCTGGGAGCGGCCGTAGATGTCATGGTTTAGCTATTAAAACCAAGATGATGGCTATAGTTTTCGAATATTACAAAACGAAGGATAATTTCTTGTGCGAGTGCAAGTTTAATATAAACTTTATAAAAATGTAGTAATTGGTTTTTGGTAAAATTGCCTATTATATTGAGAAGAGAGAAAACGATACGACTGAGCTGGAAGGGCATCGGGGAGTATATATACATGGTCCTCTTCGTCAAGACGGTACTTTAGATCCGAGGAGCCATTACAACCTTTCAGCTCTGGACCCCCAAAATCACTATCAAATCCTACCAAACACACTTAACTGCACTGTGGCATACGTAATGCGCGTCCACCTTCGTTGATCACCACGACTAGCAAAATGCACACAAGGCCCCATATAAACAGCCAGCGGCCACACTGCCGCCAGGATTCTTCAGCTAGGTGGAGAAATATTCAGTTTTATGCTCAACTTGAGCTGAAAATTCGCCGCCACCGTCTACCCCGCTGTGAAGCTATTGGCCTCGCACTTCGGAATATGTCTGCCAAGCCTGCAGCTTGCCGTGTTGAGTAACCCGAACTGCGATTGCGACTACAAAATAGGGAATTTGGACCTTCAGCTGAAGAGCCACTTATGCAGTGCTATGGAGAGGGGCAACGTAGTGGGGTTAGATATACTTGTCGAGTTCTTGACGTCGGCTATAGAGGTTTAAAATTAATGCTGTAGAGCGGAGAATCGATGTTGAACAGGGCAAAAGTTATCCTGGCCAGCACATCAAAAAATTAAGAACGTTAACCCGATCGCAGATAGCTGGGGCGGTCAGCGCCATACTCTTATAATTTATCAGTATTGACATCTTCGAAGGTATTCTCTCATTAAATTGAAGCCTGGTCCCCCAAACTAAGAAGAGTATTACGGGTTAAAGTCGATTTCTTTAAGAAAAGCAACGCAACTCAGTCAATCGACCCAGCTAATTAAAACAACCGTACGATATAGATATGCAAAGTTCGCCACATATATACTATATATGAAGTTTTGAGAATTTGATTTAGCTAGATCGTGTGGTAACACACTTGGACAGATAAAGTAGGTTCTTTGGGCTAGAAATAAAAATCATTATCTTTCCATACTGCTTCCTCCGTCAGATTACATAGACGCATATACTGTAAAATGCAAATCAAGTTAACGTTTCTCACGACAAGCTAATAAATATTCCGAAAACTCGATAAATATACTTCACACAACCCTGGTTCATGAGTTCAGTCAAGAGGAAATACGCGCACACATAGAAATATGTATAGATAGATTGGAATATACGTCATTGCTATAACAATCAAGAAGGAGTTGATAATTCTGGTATGTAAAGTTGTTCTTGGTATAGACAGTAATATTTACAACAGGACTTGCGCAAGATATGAAAACCGTATTTGCGCTACATCGCTAAGATCTACTATCTACACAGGCGGCTGTTCAAAAGGAACCAACCGTCTCCGAAATATTAATCTTTACATGGTTATAAAAGAATGCCCACTCCAGCCTTTCCACGTTCCCCTGTCATGAGACTCCCACTAACTCCTGCACGGCTACGCTTATTTATTCGTGGGCAGTATTAATACATCTACCATCAATGGTTCCGCTCTTAGAATAATACCAGCATCCGGATCTTGTGGCGCAGTAGGTGGTATCCCCTTGCCAACCAACGCACTAAGTCAAAGGACGTAATTGGTGTAGAGTCAGTATATAATCGAGGGCAGTAGTTTAAGGGTTGATGAGGTGATCTTACTGGTGGTCCTAGACTGGTGGTACTAGTTGGCGCTGGTGTCACCGGCACCGTGACGAAGGTGGTTCCCGTGGTAGTAGTCGTACGGGTTTTGGTTGGTTTCGCGGCCGCGGAGGCCAGGAGGAGGGAGAGGACAAAGGCGGGTTTTGCCAACATTTTCAGGATTGGATATAAAGTAGACTATAATGAAAGGATATAGCTTAGATGTGAGGCTGGGGTTTAACTTTGAGGGCGTTTTTCGTCTCGAAACTGGTTGGTTGGAGGTTTTTTGGTAGCTGATGTACTGTTATTCGAAACCTCATCGAACGGATATCGCGCGCTGTATTTATACCTTTCCGAATGATCGATATGGTGAGTGCAACCATTGATTCGCGGTATATGTATATTATTTACAAAATACAACGTTGGCTTCGAGAATGGTATCCAGCGCTCGGAGACATGATACCGTTCATCTAGGCTAATATCTGGATGCTGGTAATCAAAATCCAGGTAATCAAAATACAGTTGATGAATACGTTTCTGTTAGTTTGACGATTACTTAAATGATCAATGGTAGATACCGTCTAGGTTCATGGGTCTCGCTTTGTCTCAAACCAGACACCGTACAGAGGTGAGGGTGCTGGCGCAAGTGAGACAAGGTCTCGCTATAGAAATACGAAGAACGAGAGTCATGTCAATCGAAAATTACCTAATAAAGATTTCAGCGACGTCTAGACGTCTCCATGAGCATATTGTACGGTTCATAGAATTGTATGTATGTATTTTAACAGAATACGTGCAACCCATGTTTGACTCCCCGGCTATAACGTTGTGTAGCCCATTCACTGACTCGAGTCGTTCAAATACGGTTTATCCGGCCAACTGCCGAGATGCATGGATGTAACTCTGCGAATGCTTAATCCTGGTTGGCGTTACCAATTCGAAAAGATATAACTCAATTGGATATCATCTGGATAAAAGTACAATAGCAAGTTGACATATCGGAACACCTATTTCAGAAGACGTTGCCTTTTTCGTCGAGCTAGATTTCCAATTTGATCTTCTTATAATATGCGTAGTTAGTATATATGTCTTACTATAGTAATATATGTCTTACTATAGCGGCCCGGTTCGATCGGGTCCCTCCTACTATTAATTTCAACCATCGCCCAGCAGTCTCCTTCTTGTTGTCGGTATCGATAAGTACCCCACATATGCACATTCTAGAGACCCAGATCACTCAAAGCACCCGTTCGGGACCCGGGCGGGTACTCGCTACCATAGGGCCCACAAAGTCTCAAACGACCGAGTCGGCGATAGAATATCGCCGATAGGGCTATAACCACTGAACGGAAAAGCCAGTAGTTGGTGATATAGGACAAATTTGCAAATAGCCGACAGCATAGACTGTGGCGTGAATACGATGATTATGCATGTGTCGAACACAGGGCTTTTGATACCTAGCGCCTGGACTGACTCGAGGCTCACTGGCGATTGAGGCGGGTGACATGGTTAAGTAATGTCTTTTTTTGGGACAGCCAATGTTCAACGGCTCTACGGGATCGATCGCGGGACCATTGGAACCGTTATTTGGTGGGGGGCATTTTGCAGCCAGCGTTTATAGGTCGACAAACTAGCCCTGACAGAGAAATTGTACCATAAATACGATCCGTTGATTAATTAAAGTTAGGAAAATAAAATCTTACTGTTCATATCTCGGCTAATCTTCTGTGCTTAATAGCAGCTTTAATGCCTGTACGTCCGACTGCGTGACAGAAGGCATTTAGTAAACAGCGAATGCGCGAAGATAAAAATGTGTGTTAGGAAAAAATCTTTGCATGTTGGTATGGGCTAGTAATGTAGCGGACTCCTTTCTTCCAAATTGAAAGCGTTATTAATTTTATAGGTTTTAAGTAAGAGCAAGCGTCGTTAGAAGAAATTTAAAGGTTGAGAAATCTGAGAAGGTAGGTACTTTCACAAACAACATATGTTTATAGGTATTCATGGTCGAAATTCTTCCAGGGTATGAAGCCTGTTTGTTGTTTTTTATTGCTTACCCCTCGTTTGGTCACAGGGCTGCATTTTCTTTTCCGGTTATAAGAAATTCTCGATTGTTGTATTTTTGTATGGTCTTTTTCCCCTCTAGACAGGCCAACCTGATTGAATATACCAGGTTATCAGGAGCTGAGCCGTTCTTCGCACCAGTAGTATGATAGAGCTATGACATCCCTACCACCAAAGCAAATAATAATATAATGCCTTCGCAATTTCAGCCTAGGACAGGAACTTCTGGCTTACGTACCCAAGCTCTCCCAGAGAATTTCTTTAAAAACAGTGCTGAAACACCCAAGGCCACCAGGTTAGCTGTTTTCCTCGAGCTTTGTAGCGCACACAAGACAGTAGTATGCTTCAATCTTGCTTTTTTTATCCCTTTCAGATCATAGCAACTGTTCATATTCTATCTGGCTATATTATATCGCCAGTATCTTGATTACGGCGCAATGCCTTCCAATCCCTGTCGCAATTATATTTAGAGCTTCTGATATCAGATGTCTCGTACTCGAAATTAATATTTGTGTATTTTCGCGCTGGGGCTTGCTGTGACAGACGCTCTGATGTCTGTCAAGTTACTAAGTGGACACTCACTTGATGAATTAAAAAGGATTGGAAATTTCAGTCCGAGGATGTCCTTCTTGCGTTGGCTCATTCGAGCGGCCGGTTGAGTTATAAGATCTATGAGACGACATCTGAGGCCGAATTGAGATTATAGTTAGAGTCGGTTTCCAAGATAGTTTAGATTGGCCCTAGACGCAAAATATAGATTTCATCCTTTTATATTGTCTCGTACCCAGACCTGGGAGCCTTTTATATTTATTTTATTAATTTTTTTTTATTCCGCTTGAACTAGCCGGTTCTACTACTATTATTATATGTTCTATACCATCGAGCGTTTTATATAAGCCATGGCCACGAATGTTGGCCTGAACATTGATACATATCTGTACATATGTAAGCGAAGGCCTGGATCAATATGTTGGGTCACGATTGTTGTGAAGGTTAATTCCGTTCTAAACTTGTACTAAGGAGTGTGCAAATCGTACTTACATCGCTTCAAACCAGTGCAGGGTGCCACAGAGGAATTTTTGTTTGGCGGGAGAGCGAGGGGACACAAGACCGCCGTACTTCAACAATCGCAGCCTGACAACATAACCATACGCGGACCGTTAAGATAGAATCCAATGAATATCCGGCGATTTTGCTAGAGTGTGGTCTCGTTCCCAGCCTCACCCAGGGTGGTTCACTACAGTGCAATTGCTCGGAGATCTTTCTAAGAAACAAAAAAAACAATAGTAACATATAAAATGATATAGAAATATATTGACTGTTTTTCGCGTAAATATCAGTGTTGCAACGTTGTAGGTTTTCAAGAACGAGTACATCTTAGCCCAAAGGCTTGAGAGTCCCGAAATTTCAAAATGAGACGGTATGCATCAACTGACTGCTTCTCCAGCTCCGGCCGGGTCAACATCCAAAGATGTGTTTAGAAGTACTTCATCAAAACAAAAGTGACTCTGTTGCATGCAGTACGCATTCTATGTACATACGTATATTTGGGGAAATATTAATCCAAAACTCCATTTAATTCCATTGCTGCTAATAATCTCATTAAGAATATATTTCGTAAGAATATGGTACATTGCTAACTAAAAACCTTGACCTTTGCATAAAACACCCTTGATTCCTCCATCAATTTAACCCTTAAATTCCAAAGTATTCCACCCCTTTAAATACCAAAAAGTCCTCGCGGGCAGGTCGATAGCTTACAAGGCAGCAAGAGCCATGAGTGCAATTGGGGCAAGAGCGAAAACGTTTTTAAGGGTATTCGCAGAGTTTGGAGTAGAAGAGCCAGTGGCTCCGGTGCTCGTGCGGGCTGGAGTTTCGGAGCTGCCGGTGCCTGTGGTTGTACCGGTAGAGGAGGGCGTCGCAGTTGATTGCTCGACAGCAGGAATACACCTGACGCCAGTGATGGTAAGGTTGTTCAAGAATTCGCCGTAGTCGACTGAAACAACGCCCTCGCGGCCGAATGGGCAGCAATAACTACGGGTTCTTTCGATCTGGTCGCTGATGATGAAGACTTTATCTTCGCCGCATGACGATTCACCTGCTTCCGTGAGAACAGCGGCGTCACCGTCGGATTTGATGTTGAAGTCTTCGAGGATATCCTTCCATTCGGTGCACTCAAGGGTTTGGCCACCGTGTCTGGCTTCACAACAAGTATTGGGAACACCGGCCCAGGTGCCGCAAGTTTTACCAAATTGGCACTGACCGGTACCGCATTTGGTGCTAACGCAGCCGTTCCTGCCACAGTTGGATGGGGGGTTGAGCCAGAAGTCGTATCTTCGCGCGTACTCTTCAATGAGAGGCGATTGAGCGTAGACGACAGCAGCCGTGGCGAGGATGACAAATGTGGGACGCATTTTGATGGATTAGGTAATAGTTTAAAAAGAAATGTATAAAACGTTTATATATAAGATGTAGAATCGAAGCTAGGGCGAGATCGATCTAGACAAATGGGTTTGCAAGTTTAAGAGGAGGCTCTGAGGATTATACTGGAGTACTAGTGCGAGGAGAAGGCTGATGAAAAACTTTATGTCGAAAGGCGCGCCATTGGCCTATTTATCATCACTTCTCCGACCTTCATATGCTCATGCACATATCCTCCCGTTCACAACCTGCACGTCAAAAAAGGGGACCACCAACTGTATCAGTCAGCCGCACTCCCATAAATTCTCGCAAACAAAGTGAAAGGCCCTGGGTAGCACAAAAGTCGGAATTCCTAGCGTCCTTTCGACACAAAAGAGATTGAACGCCAAAACTAGTACAAGTTTGGACCAACCTCGAGATCCGGAAAGGCGCAGGCGTGTTGTTTCTGCGGTATTCTGATCCATCGCCAAGCGCTTGGCGGATAGGTTGTGTGGAGGCTGATTGGATAGTTCGCTGGAATAAGCGATTTCTTGTAATCCTTTGGTCTCGAAGGCCAAACTTCATTTTGTAGCAGGTGCTTTATCTCAAGGGGCAGACTCGAACAAATGGGCTTGTTCATACGGGTATTTTCAATTAAACGGGCGTTGGATTGTGCATCAGAAAGATGGCAGGCAGAAACAGCCGACAAGGAAGTGATCCTGAGGGATTCTAATGGTTGCACAAAAAAAGTTTTCCCAGGCCTACAGGCGATCACGATAACGCACCCGTGGATTCCCTTTAAAGGGGAGAGATACTATCGACTCGATTGCCAGTGGCAATTGGACAAACCTAGCTCGATACGCAAAGTTCTAAGAAATGTGGGAGCATTTCGAATTCACTGGCCCGAAATCCAGACCCAAATCAGATCGCTGCAGCGCTGGGCGCTACCTTGGCGGAAGCTTCTAATTCTCAGCCCCCAAACGCCAACAAAACGAGTGGTGGCGAAGAAGGGGTCGAGGATCACGAGCAAGGAAAACTTTGCGGTTCAGATTGACTTTCCCAATCCCACGGTCCTGATTATGACTGACAGGCCGTCCTGACAGGTCACCAAGAAGATGGCCTAAGAGATCTTGCAATGGTGACACAAATGTATAGTTAAGCTTAAGATCCACCGATATCGATTAAGCGAGGAGATTTGTCACACCCGAACCTACTTGGCGGGAGAACCAAGGCGTTGGGCAAACTTCAAGGCAAAACCCCTATGGAATCTTTTTCTCATTCGAATTTAAAAGCCATGACATGTGTCCAAAAAAAGAAAGAGACAATCAAGAGCATAGCAGTTGCTACACATATGCTCGACGCAGATGTTTCCTATCTTTAGTTTACGAACTTAACAAACAAAGCCCCTCTAATTTTGGCGATACTATCACTTACCGTCTCGACACTAGATACTATTATAAGGATATGCTAACGTACAACATGTAACGAGCAACTACTAGAGTCGTAGACAGACACGCGTACACTTGTATCACCAATCAACGATCCGTATAAACATGTCCTTCAAAAATTCCTAAATTGTAAAAATAAAGCAAGCTCAAGAGGTTCAGGCCTTTAAAGTTTTAAGGATGATACTCGAGTTAGACGTCTCTACATTTACCAACAAGGACACGCAAAATAGGAGGGTCCCGAATCCCCACGCACCTGTATATATTGTCCGTGAATCTTTTAAGTGGACTAGGCAATTGCAAAGGAAATCCTAGAGAAATTTTTCTTAAGTGACGTCGATATCTAGGCCTAACATGCACAAGAACTTTGTCCTAGTTGATCAGAGGTCGAAATCAATTCGAAATATAAAACGATCGAGTCTGCAGACTAATTATAAGTGTCGGGATTAAGTTGCTACCAAAGGTTTGAACTGTACTACGATGCTGTTTAGGACATATAGCTTATAGAAGGAATGCAAAGATCTGATCTAGCTATAGGCTGAAAACTTAAGTCTTAAGTCCAAAATCACACGGTAGTTCCTAAGGCCGGCAAATCCCCAATAGCCAAACGGCAAGCGCGAAGAAAAGAAACGTGGACTAAGCTTGTCGCGCTGTCGGAAGTACAAGCGCTTCTAGGGCCCTCTATAATTGGTATTGGGTGTGATGTTCTGTAAGTTACGCCCGCGTCCCTACCGTTGAAACCAATTATAGAGCCGGCTGAGCTGCCACGCGAAAGCTTAAGCTATTCGATTCCAAGCCACACCCGCTGTACGCTGTACCCGTCTACCGGTACGGCTGGTCTCGTACCTAGACGTCACAAAGCTTAAAGGGGTCCCTGGTACGGCGGTAAAGCAAAAGCTCTACTGCTCATATATAATCGAGAAGGATTGCTCTTCATAAATATGCATGTTGATTCAAGTCTACATTTCTATTGTTTAAATATATGAGCTCATGAGCCGTTCACACCCAATATCATACCACACCCTCACCCCAGCCTGGACGTTCTCTACGGATTAAAAGTTCATTGAATGGAACTATGGGGATCATTTGTAGGAGAAATGTCAGGCTGAAGCCTGGGATTCATTCTTATTGCTGTTTACGACATTTCTTGTCTCCGTATGGCTAAAAAAAAAAAGAGAGAAGGAGGAAACATCCCCTACTAGAAAGAAAGACCCGCTTATCTCTATCCACGGTGCCCGCTAAAACCCCCGATCAAACGATTGTCCTCGACTATTTCTCGGTGACAGGGAATTCCTTGCCGGTGTTCTTCTTGTACTGGTCTCGGATGACTGTTTTTGATTATGTTAGCTCGAGCGCTA